>CM056741.1:194064738-195264738 GCA_029851415.1 Eretmocerus hayati
AAGAAGTCGCCTGATGTATGCATATAATATGCTCTCTTGTAACAGTGATTTTAAAAATGATGGCCCGATGGCCAAGATATGTGCCATTCTTGCCGTTGTGCATCAGTGCAAGGTGAATTGTCAAGAATAATTTTCAAATATGTTTGGAGAGTTTGTGATGCATGGGTGCCAGCATCAATCTACATTTTATCAGTAAATTGACTTTCATTTCCTCCGATACTTGAGACAGACCTAACTCTAAAGATAAATTGTGTATTTCAAGTTCATAATCTACTCTAGTGAGAGAATTCCATTGCAACCAATGTATTATCATTCAAGCTACTTCTCGTATCTCACCAAAATCCTATTCAGGTCCAACACGAAAGGAATCGTCTCTCACATTTAGATGTTGTGAGAATTGTGAGATTGGTCAGTCCTATTAGTAACTGACCATGAAACAGTTGTTGTGATATTTGTGGTGATCTCTGATGCTGCTCTAATCAATTTTATTCACTTTCATTGCATATCACTGTACATCTTAGTCTTGGCTACACTTTTACTCTTGATTTATGGGTCACAGCTGTCTTGACGTGGCACTTACATTTTTGCTAAAGACTTCATCAACAGCTAACAGGCAAACGTCCATTCCCAAATAGGTCTAATTATGTTCAGGATTCATCTGATTCATCAAAATTATTATGGAGAGGGATTAGCACATTTACGCTCTCGGAGAAAATGGTTAGGTTCAACTTGGAAAAATTTAGGGCGGAGAAGTCAATCAACATGGAAACTGGATCCACACATTCATCCGGATGTACTTTGAGGATCATTCTGTCTGGCATCAAAGCTCTTCTCAAATGACGCTATTGAATCTTCATTCTCAAAATGAGATCCCACGCAGCACTTGAACTTCTCAAGTGTCACAATTAATCAATGTCCTAGTTGAAATTCGTTCAAGTTTTTGGTTTTCAAATCATGTTGAGAAACAGATGCATTGTCATAATTCTATATTTCATTTGTTAGCCATCCATTAGTTGGTCATTTTGGTAGTTGGGATCCTCTCTTCTTGAAGAGCGGATGAACCAACTCGTGCAGGGAATTTTCACAATCCAGAAGTTTCTCATCAATTGAAAACCTTATACTATTAAAAGTAGAGTTGAGAGTCTTTGCATCAACTCAAGTTGAATTTCATGAACTAATTCCAAGTTTTGCCATCAAAAACAAAAAGTTGTACTGCTCCAGATTCTGTTGCTTGGGATTCAAAAATATTTATCTTGGAACATAGCACACTGCTGCTCATTGGGGGGATGATTTTTAGGAATAACATATGGATAAGTATTTTTGGTTTTTGTACATGTTACTATTCACAGCTTATATGTCAATCTGGGAATTTTCAATCATTACCATAGCCAAGTGTTGAAATCTTCCCCCCTTCTACTTTACTTTTTCCAAAAGTCTAACTTGGCGAGTATCACCACCCCCGCCCCTAACTTCATCTGAGATCAAAGTACGAATTTCAATTCTTGAGGGTCATGAGATCAGGGGAAACATGTCGAGTAACTTTTTACCAAAACCTAAACGTCAAACAAATGAAGAGAGATTGCAACTTATTGATTTCAATTCTTGAGAGTCATGAGATCAGGAAAAATATGTCGAGTAATTTTTTTGCAAAATCTGAATGTGAAATGCATGGAGAATGATTGATTACATTACAATCTGATTATCTCTGTAAGTTGGACTCAACTTGAGTTACTCACTATCTCTCTTTTCCTTAGAATATATTGGAAGTAATAATCCATCCAGACCAATAAAAAAACAGAAGTAAGAAAATTTAATCCAGAATTGATCATTCCACATTGGACGTCAGTAGAGATGGTGAGTAACTCAAGTTGAGTCAAACTTACAGAATTAATCAGATTGTAATGTGATCAATCATTTTTCATGCATTTCACATTCAGATTTTGCAAAAAAATTACTCGACATACTTTTCCTGATCTCATGACTCTCAAGAATTGAAATCAATATTTTGCAATCTCTCTTCATTTTTTTGACGTTTAGATTTTGGTAAAAAGTTACTCGACATGTTTCCCCTGATCTCATGACCCTCAAGAATTGAAATTCATACTTTTGTTACAGAACTATTGTTCTATAAACTCCGCGCGGTTGATTTTTAAGCCAGAACTTACGTTCTCGGGCTCGGGTTCGAGTTAGGCTATTTATATCTTGCAATCAGCAGTCAATTTTCAGGCACACAGTTTATAGTCCGCAGAAGATGAGAGTGCATCTATCGAACGCCACACGTGAATATTCGTCAAATGTATAGTTTGCGATAAATTGCATCTAAACCGGGACCAAATGTTTAACTGTAGTCGTTGTATAACACGATCGTCATTCACAATCGAATGATGGCTTACAACGGAGTCAAGCATAAACAATAAGGCTCGACTATTGTCGCACGCACATACACTCACACTCATTCACGATTCGACTCTCTTAAGTCCTTACCTGTCGGCTCTCACTTCTCGGCAGCAAGCATCATGTAATAAATTTGATATTTATTCACCCGGCCGTGATTTCGGTTGCGGCCGTTGGTGTCTGAAAAATCCGGTTGATGCGGCGCAGTATATCTGCAGAGGCTTTCGCGTCCCCAGCCTCACGCTAGCGAGTTGTATAGGCAAAATAGATCACCTGGTTTTCCTACAGTTGGCCCAGAAATTTACCTCACTTGCGTATCTATAAGATACGTGAGGAGGTAATTGAGTGAAGGTTATGAGCCGCTCGGTATGTTTTCTGACTCCAACCGAGGTCTCTATACACGATTAATTTGAGACCTGGTGCGTATCTATTTGATACTCTCACCGGTGCTCTGATTAGAGAAAAGGGCACTCTCCCAACGAATAAAGTATTCTGTCTTTCACTCGTATAAATCGGCCTGGCTCGTTGCGGCCGTGGAAACAGATTGAAATAAAAAGGTTGTAGACTCACTTTTATTCAACTCTTGGAGTGCTGGGAGCCTGTCTCTGATAAGTGATTGCTGGCGATGTATGGGCTGCTGAATGCGTGGTGTAGCGAAAGGGCTGTTGTAGTGGTGTCTTCCGGCGAGTCAACGTCAGAGAGATGATTGCGGATTTGTCGAGCACAAGGCTGCAGCAGTTGCGGGCTCCGTTCCGCTCAACAGCAGCTTCTTCGAGAAAAGTTGAACACTCGGCCTCTGGTAGCTGCGGGCTCCGTTCCGCTCAACAGCAGCTTCTTCGAGAAGAGTTGAACACTCGGCCTCTGGTAGCTGCAGGCTCCGTTCCGTTCAACAGCAGCTTCTTCGAGAAAAGTTGAACACTCGGCCTCTCTCTCTCTCTCTCTCTCTCTCTCTCTCTCTCTCTCTCTCTCTCTCTGCTGCACACTGTAGCACTCGAGCGCCTCGTCCGTCGTCACATGAGAAAGAGGGGAGACGTCTCAACTATACCTGCCTGATGGGCGTGTGGACTAGTACGAGCTATATAAATCGCACTTGGGGCTTCGGTACCTAACTGAGGTACCTCTCTCGAACCCTGCTTGGGTCCGTCTGCCCTTCACACTGAGTGAGGCCCAGTATAACACTGAGGCGCGGACGTCAGAGAGAGACCGGGCCCAAAAATCGTTCGCCTGGTGTTCATTTGTGCTACCTCAGCCACGCATTATTTTTAATTCTGCTCGATCTAATCCTTATCTTCTTTCACCTATTATCAGAGCCAGTCTCCCTACATTTTCGAAAGAGGATACAATCGCAAAAATCTTGAGTATATTATATCTTATAATATAACAGAACAAAAAGTCACTGCGCAGCACGATGGGACGTAAAACTTTGATCTGAGATGAAGTTATGGGGGGGGGGGGGGGGAGGATGGTGATACTTGCCAAGTTAGACTTTTGGAAAAAGTAAAGTGTGAGGGGGAAAGATATCTATGACTTGGAATTATCTTATATTTATGACAATGGTCCGTTTAAGCTTCATCCGAATCAAATGCTAAAACTGATCATTATTATTGATTTATTATTATTCTTACATTATTATTATTGCGACGATTGTTTCACAAATAAATTTCATTCAGTTGTTCACTTGAAAATACTGCTTGATCAACTTGATGTGAAACTTCCCATCTCGTCCGAGGGTTCTTGAACACATCGCCCAAGCAGCCTCGGGCGTTGTATAGAACCCCTGGGTAATCTATAGAATGTCCGTTTGAAGGCAGGCAATATTTTCGATAAGCGCTCATTGAATACATTACCCGGCATTGTATAGAATGCCCGGGGATTCTATAGATTCCCCGGGCGTTCTATACAAAGCCCAGATTGGACACATTGACGCCGACATATGCTTTATGGCTCTACTCCTCTATCAAGGATATGTAAGGACTTGAGATTTTCCCCTTACTTGTTCTGGCTTCGTGGGGAATATTCCTATTGAGTATAAAGAGTTTGGATCTGTACGTGTAGGAGGGGCTAATGGAAAGATTCCTTTTGTTTGATTTGTGAGGATTTTCTTTGCGAACTTGCGAGCTTCTATTCTTTTGATGAAGCTAACTGGCACACGTGCGATGGTTTTTAACTTTTTTGTGCAGAATAGAAAAGAGGACGATTTTGTTTGATTGATTCGTTAGATATGATTGGGACTCTCGATTGGATCAGATTTTGGCAGATTGTGTCGCTACGTATGGCGTTACGATCGAAATAGAGCGTAGCGAAAATACAAAAGGAAGAATTGAGCTCGTTCTGATAGAATTGGCAAGCTCGAGTGTCACGTTTCTTTTTCCTTCAACTCGAGAGCATCATTTGGCCTTAGAATTCCTTTGACTCATAACTTTACTCGCTGATTGCGTTCACGCATAAAAAACTAAAGCTCGCTTGTTTAGATAAAAAAATTCACGAGTCTTTCGATTGATTCCTCGCCCTTCTAGAATTCACAATCAAAATATAATATTGATCTATCTCGCTGATGGAATATCGTGCTAGTGAGCTTTTTGAGTAAGATTATTTTTATCCTTGTTCTTCACCGAATTCGTCTAAAAACATTGATCATCTTAAGGCATCAGTATCTTCAAGTCCAATTTTTTTTGCGTTTCGGAAGCGTTCATTTTGAAATTTCCGAATAGTTGTTGCATGAAAGCTTACACCATTTTCATGAGCTTTTGATATCAAAAATATCAACAAAGAGACGAGGGTTCTTCCGAATATCCTGATGAGCCCGAAACAAGATTCAAACACCAACAAAATCTTCTAATTTTTGTCACCTCAAAGGTTTTTTTTACGAGTCGTCTTTCGAATCTCACCGCAGATCACACGCTTAGATAATCAAATCTACCACTTCACTCTCTTGAGCCCGACAAGTTTTCTCACATCGCGCGTCGCTCCCGTGACGTAACGTCATGAAGGAAAGCTTTGAGTTGGTGATGCGAGAAAGGGAATCAAATCTCTCACTCTCGAGAAGGAGGCGCCAAATCAATTCGCTGCCACAGCATAAATTAATCACGCGCCTCGTGTACCTCAACTTCCCTCCATAACCACTTCTCAATCGCTCTCTCCGAATGCACGAAATTGCTCTAATAGCAGTCCCTGTACATATATACAACCTCCGAACTAAGAGCTTGCAAGCTCTCATTCGCTTACTCTCGCTTCACTAAGGTTACGCTGCTGGATTAATTTCCTGCTCTCGCGAGCTTGCAATTGCACACGGACCTTATAATACTCAAGATCCCACTTTCTCTGTCTCTGGTATACACCTCGGTAATACTCCTCAAGATTTTCTCTATGTAGGTCCATTTCTATGTTAGGAGTGTCCTTGAGCAGAGGTGCGAGACTAGTTAGGTTACACGTCCGACTCTATATAGAGGGAATGAGCCCTGCCCCCGAGATATCCGGGAAATTTTCATTATTCTAACGTCGTGTCGAGAAGCAGGACGACTTGGTTAGCTTTATACTCTGGCTGCTCTGCTGTTACTGATGCAAGCTCATTGGTGCCTTTGCAAGCTCGATCATTGAGTGGGAGGTCGTCGTCGGATCTATCTTTCTATGGATTTTCTCATTCTGTAAGATGATAGTAGCTCGAAAGTAGAAGGACGAAGTGGAGATAGGATAAGGAGTGGAATGAAAATGGAATCGGATCCTTAACCCAAGTCGATTTAATTTCCTTTTTGCGTTCGTATAGATGGATTTAGATCAGAGACTGTCTTATCTTTCACTCGATCATCAGTTGGAAATTGAATGTCTTGCATATAGCCTTCTTGATTACACCATAGAACTTGAACTGGGTTGAGATTCTTTTTTCATCACGATGGAGCTTGGACTGTGTGTATTATCCGATTGTGCCATCGTATCTGACTCGTATCGATGGATCAAGTACTTCATTTGGTTTTTATAAGCTCTTAGGAATATTAAAAGACGAGTGATTGCCGATAAATCGTTGTCATGTCGCTTTTCTTTCACTCTCTGGGACAACTCCCAACACCACTTGCTCTCATATCCAGATCTAAATTTTCTTCAGTTCCTTCGATCGTTCTGCGTGAGAGGAGAATTCTTATGTGATTTTAAGCAGTTCAAAAAACAAAAAAATTGTGACAACCGGCGGATTTGGGGAGTTGCTGCTTCTGGTGCATAAATGTTTATTGCAAATGCTTTGGCCTTTTCTACAGTGAGTCAAGACGTTATCGTCAGCGGGCTGTCGCAATATTTGGATCATTATTCATCTAGGATATGGTAAATTTCTCATCATCATCGCGCCATACGGTTTAACCAATGAGCGTGGCAAAGTCTTTCCATTCTATTTTTTTCATTTATTACATCTCAATCTTTGTATAACCAAAATTGATGCGAAGAAGATTATCCATAATTGACAGGACTAGCTTTCTGTATCTCCCGTCGCTACGACAAGACCGACGATAAGTTTGTGGATGAGACAAAAAGATTGGTGCAGACATTTTTTTGTGCAAGTAGCTTCGTCCCCACCTAAGATATCTCACGGGAATATTTGAACGAGTAGGTGAGCGTAAGCTCGCGGAGGCACTCATCCCTGTCTTTTACATATAAGAATTTTTGGGTCAAAAATATTTTCCAAAAATATAGTATGCATCTCAGCATACTCTAAAAGTACCGATTTTTGTGCTACTTATAAAACTGTAAACTTGTGCAGATATTTTCAAGTTCTTTTTCTTTGTCATTCTGTGTCTTCCATATAAGTTTTTCTTTTTTTATCAGCTCTTTCTTCACTCGCAGCGAGATGTATGCACATGGGCTTCGAGCTCGTCTCCGAGTCATTTTGATTTTGGTGCACTCAGTGCAAAACGCCAATTAGCTCTTGTAATTAGCTGGATCCGCTTCATACCTCGATACTGTATAGTCCTCGTGCATCAACCTTGAATATGGGCAGATTTTTGGTGTGTCTTTCTCAATGCTCTCGGATCACGATACTCGAGAGAGATTTATAAAATAAACTGATTACGTTCGTTACGCACAGATCATATTCGGACTCAGATTTTCACAGATTTGCAACTTTTCGCAAATAATTGGCCATTGACAATGCTACTGTGATTCTTTAAATCCAAATGAAAATCAAAGCTCAAGCCATTTACAGCAATGTCCTCCGGGAGATTGTAGAAATCATGTTTCTGAATAATTGAAATCATTGAAACAACAGATATACTTATTTACGAATTTTTGGATATGAGAATCGATACTTTCACCGATCTATATTTGATTATGTACTTTTTCTATACCCTAATTAAACTCTCCCCCGAATGGCCAAAAATTTGTGTGATGAGTACTCTAACCAAACTCAAGTTAAGGTTTTACTCTGGAGAAATCAGAATTTCAATTAGTGGCTGCTTAAACATGCCAACAGATGATTTGGTCTCAAGAATTGGAAAAATTTCATGATTCTCATGCCTTTTAGATGACAAAACATGTCAAACCTTCAAAATCGCTGTAATCACCTTACACTATCATCGAGCTGTTGACGTGAAAAACGCGCATAATCTTGTGTTGGTTATCTGTGCGTCTACAAGTTGAAATTTTGAATCCTGCATCGAAGACAACACAACTGGTGCCAAAGTCTCGACTTTTTGCATCATCAACACAGACTAAATTATTTTGTGAATCTCTCCAATTTTGGATGAACATTAGAAGTGGAGTACTATCGCAATCAACTTGGGTCAAAATCAGCGGCTCAGAAATCACTCTAACGGTCTTATTTTGGGACGAACGTGGTCATCATCATCCAGCAAAGCGAAACTCGCAACCACAGAGGAGCACAAGTGAATCTTTTAGTAAAACTCCCTATCCCGAACTGAACAAAACCAACGTAGAGCACACCTACACCGTATCACTTGTCAGAGACCATCACGACTGAAGCTTTCCAAAAAGCAGCTAAAACCACGTTTACCACAGATACCGCACTCGCAAAGCTTACTTCTTTGATCTCCTACTACTGGCGATACAGCAACACATCCTCCGCCCACGCATCGCTGCTTTTTAACCTCCTGAACCCAACCCACATCACACATAAACACAACATCAACATACGCCATAAAATGTAATTATAATAACCAAGTTGCTCACGTCTCGACCTCTGCCAAGCTCTGATTTTGATTCTTTGAGCATAATAGAGGTTCTATTTCTCTGTTTCGAGCTTTTTCCGCGAAAAAATCGCCGACACACGCGATAATTAGCTCGAAAATGCAACAAGAGCTACTTCAAGCGATATGTGTGAAACGAAACCAGCTTCTGCAATGAAGAGAAGTGGTTTTCACGAGTGTCAACTGGTTTGTATTCTATAGTGTGGCGCATATGTGAACGTGAGATTGGGCTAATTACTCGGGGACTGTGTAGTGTGTACTTAGATGAGTACTGCCTGGTATCTTAGGTGAGATGTGGTGTGCAGGTTATCATTTTTGTTCAAACGTGTACTAGGTAATTGGCTTATTGAGTCAGCAGCAGGATTTGGATTATTTTTTAGTATCTGTAATAAAGGTTTACTCCCTTTGACAAATTATTTTTTCTCTCTTCTGAAATTTAAGTGGGACATCCATAAATTTCATTTAAATTGACGATGACGGAACGAACGCTTGAGAATAGAAGTAAAATATTCCACCGACCTCGCCATCGACAACGTAGACTAATTTTGACAAAGAATTTTTCTTTAATGTGTTGGCCCAACTTGATCCAATTCTCTGTGGGCAATCACTTAATGGTAACTTTTTGACAACTTATAAAATTTCCGTTACACGTAAGGCGTGATAGCTGCCCTGAATATTTCAAGATGCTGATCGAAATGAATAATTTTTCCATTCATGCTGGAATTTCAATCGAGAGTTGCACGAGTCTCATAACGATCCCTTCAGCCAGCGCATGGGAATATTTGAACGACGACGCCTCTTTCACTCGCCTACGCGAAGAACTTCGACTTACGTTTTCCTTTTTTTTTTTTTTTTCTTATTTTTTATTTATTTATTTTTTATTTTTGAGCCTGTTTCAAGCCCTTGCAGAGTTGTCCAAAATTGATGAAATTCGCCCAACAGTCATACAAACAACCCAGAGTGATCGAAATCGTTCAGCATTCGGAATTCCGGGGCATATCGCGCCGCGCGTCAGTAATTAAATCAAATTTTCCACGGTCCGTCCATTGTCCGATTTGTACCGCAATACCATCACTTTCTCGATCCATTCGGATTCACCAATCTCGTCGTTGTCGGGATCATAATTTGCGTCAGCGATTCCTATTGCTGCAATTGCTCTCAACGCAAAAAGTTGCATCATCGAGGACAACTGCATGGCTGTACAATGCCCGAATCATCTTTTTCTTTCAAATGTCGCTGTGTTAAATTCGAAGAAAAAATCTCCCGTATCGCAACATATAAAATACGATATATCTGTTACAGGGTAACAACAAATTGTTCGTCTCGCAACGGTGTCCTTCAATCTTTTCCTGTAATGAGCCGTAATCAGCTCGCTCACGATATTTCTTTTGGTGCTGCTCGTGTCCAGTGTATCCGAGTATGTACAGTGATTGTTGCATGCCGAAAAAACCGCCCGCCCTCGACATTCTTCAACGTCGAGTCGCTCAGTTTTTCTCTTCAGTTCTTCCGGACTTACTTAGCCGCAGGCTATATTGTACTTATCCTCGTATATCTTCTTCGTTCCTCAATCATCATAATCATCATTATCATCATTATACCGTCATTCGAGGGCAAAAGTCATAAATCGTTCAGCGTCAAAATTTCAGCGACCCGCGAAACCGATATCTCTATACCTTTCGTCCTATACTTACACGAAAAAAAGTTTCTTCGATCAATCTCTATCGGGAGAGGCAACGACAGCTCGTTCATATCTTTTTGAGGTTATGTGCGTTGAGACAAATCGTGAAATTTGATGGTCGTTGCGAGGTGCTGGAGGAAAATTAAACGCCCAAGGTATGCCTATATGAATCTATATTGGGGTAGTGCACGGCATATAGTTGTTGTATAGGGTTGAGGTTATATCGAGATCTGATGCAGCAGAATAATGTAGTTGGCGCGAGCTGAATTTGAATTTATAACCTCTTGATGGCCGCTGCAACTCTTTGCCACCCACTTGCTCGCTATGTACACTCTGTACAATTTTCTCGTTGCGGCTAGTAATAAACGCCTGAAAAGGAGTGAGTATATTATCTTCCCGCATAATGCGTCTCGTGGACAAGTTTCAAGTATGAAGCAGCAGAGCTTGAATCGTACTTATACTTACCAATGATCCCTCGCTCATTATCTTGCTCACTAGGTAATTGATCCAGTTCAGATTTTGAGAAGTGGGAAAAATTGTTTTTGTTGAGAAAGGATGAATGTAATGCTTGGGTTGTTAAGATCAATCAACGCTGATTTGATATAGCGTTTAAGATGATCTTGTCAATTATGTAAAATCCAGTGAAATATCTCTAATTTTCCTTGAAGTAGGTGTGACGGTTTTGAACCTCATTAATGTATCCATACAATGTTACGGAAATTTCATCACCATTCTGTCAATGTATGTAGTATTACGCCTTCCGAATGCGTCCTCCATTCGAATTAATTCGAAGGGAACTACCTGATTGAAATGAGGTTCTAGATCATTTCCCTAAGGAAATCTCATTTTTGACCAATTGAGACTTGATCAATTGATTTCAATCAAATAGTTCCTTTTGAAATTTCATTCATCTTGTCATTAGGATTGGCCGAGGGCAGCAAAAAATTAGTTATCCTTCTAAATATTCTTAAATCATCATATGGAAATATTTTCCATTCTTTTGTAACGTTAAAGATAAGATTGCGTGATGAATTCAATAAGTCTGTGACAGAGAACGGTCGTAATGTTACAAATCAAAAGTAACATCCATAATTACTTTTGCTGTCCTGACGCCCTTGCAATGTTGATGCAATTTTTTGATGATTGCAATTGTCACGAGGATGAACTTTCATGTCTCGAAATCTTAGCTAATACGAAATCCACTTCATGAATTAAGTATATGGAGCTTTCAGGATGTCTATGAGCTCATCTTTCAAAATTACACGCTCACAAAGAGCTATTCACATGATAGCTGTACAACAACCATTGCAGTGATCATGATTTTTCATTATAATCACGTTTCTGTATAGCCATATAGGTAGTGGTACACCACAAAGTATGCGACGGTCGCGTGGTTCACAAATAGGACATTATGCGAAAACGAGATCCACGTATGTCTGACTCGCATAATTTGCACATATCATACATAGAGTCGTTGACGAGAGGCTGGCCCCGCCGCTAAACTGCCATTATACACGAGCAATCGAGAATTCCACAGCGACCACAGTTTCACTACGCATCACCATTAGCAATTAAAAATTTGCGGGCATTTACGCGTGGTTTGTTCATGTATGTAAGCAACCAGAGATGAGGTCATTTTCAAAGGAATGGATCATGAGCAGGACACTTATGTACACCACAAAGTACCTAATACATAATCATATGTCAGAGGTATGCATGTCAATACCATGTACCGGCATCTCAAACGATCAAACAATGAATGTTGAAGCGTGGGCGGCACATCACTCCCCGCAATCCTTCATATACTATGACATTGATCGCATAAGTGTGTAAGTATCTGAAGCATCTCGAGGGATCAGTGCTCCGCGAAGCACGCTAAGATTTATTCAATCCTTTCTGAACCCTTTTTTGCACCGTTCAAATTCAAGACGATTTAGAATGGGAAGCTACCTTCTTCTTCTTGCAAAAATAGAATTCCGTGTTTTTTGCGGTCCCATAACTCGATTTGGATATGTGCACAAATTAAAGGAAAGCTTCCAAACGCACATTTGGAGAGACTCTGCATGAAGTAGCATATGAATCTTCATGTACATAATATCAAAGAGACTACAAGAGATGATGAGTCTGTGGTTTACGTGCCACAGAAATGTGGCAGACTTGAAGGTTTGACTGAAATTATTTGATGAGCAAGTCTAGCATATAATCCATAACCATGCCAAACGAAACGTGTACCGGCCGTGTAAAGGTGCGTCCACAAATATGCATATGCAGTGCACACTACGCATACATATGCGCTGCACACGTGCACATGTGCAGCTCATCGGATTTGAGCAAAACTTGAAGGGCTCGCATCAGAGAACTTCTGATATGAATCGGGTTTTGTCTTTTTTGCGTTACCGGCTGATCCAAAGCAGATCTACACGAGTTTCGTCTGGTTTCGGCTAAAATTTGATGAGCTGCACATGTGCACGTGTGCAGTGCATGTGCATGCATATGCATCATTTGGGGACGCACCCTAATGGAAGCAGATGAAGTAAGTGATGTGTATTACTCGTAGATCGTGATAAATACGCGACGAGGGTAATTTTCAAAGGGACTGCAGTGACGAGCTGATGAAAATATATGAGGTAGCTTGCATAATTCCACCGGAGAGTTTAATTTTCCGTATGAAGACGATGGCTCTGAGGTCTAAAAATATCTCCAATTTTCAATATCCGATCGCTCTGTTAGATTATAAATCTATCCGATAACCGCAAAAACGCGAGAATTTCCTGTCTTTTTTTGAGATCCAAAGGCAGCAGCAGCAATATAGTCTTGTATTCTCACAGGCGCAAATTTCGACGCATGAAAAACCAAGTAAGGAAAATCAACATTGAATGGATATTGGAATTTGTTTTAAAAAAAGGGAGAAGGGATGAAAAATTTATGAAAAAACCCAAAAACTTTGGTGGATTAGGATTGTTTAGGTCAGCCTGTTTCGTCCCAAACGAATCATCTTCTTTTGAAACAGATCTCCCAATGTTGCCATCAAATTTCCACAAAAATATCAAACATGCCAGAGCTCCACTCTCAGCATATAATAAAACTTACTACTCTATCGAGCACTTCATCTTCACGTGCACGAGTTACAAGCGGTGAAAATCGGAATTGTAAATAAAGGGATTACTGCACTTTCATATACCCCTTTTCGCACACACCCAGCGCGAGAGAGAGATATATATATTCTCGTTCAACCAAGTGAGTAAGTGTGGCAAGGATAGCGCGTTCCATCATCTCGCAAGCGCAAACTCTCTCTCGTAAACTATATCTCGAATCCATCTCTTTCTCTCTTGATGCACTTTATTCCCTCAACTCTCGTGCAAACTTTAGCCCCTTTTGCACAAGTGTATAATGCAACCCCCGCGAATTCTTCTTCCCTCGCTCCGCCGCCATCTCTATCTATTATATGTATACACACAGTGTTCAAAAAGGCCCTCTAACTTTTGTGGAATCTTTTTGAATTTCCCGCGCAGTGGATGCAGTTCTAAGGAGATTCCCTCTCTCACGCCTAGATATACTATTAGGCAAATTTATACAAACACTAGTGCAAATTTTCTACAAAGAATAGACTTTTTTTTATAAAGAAGGAGTTTCATCTTATGTATATTAGCTCGACGAGCGTTGAGATGAGATAGATTGAGCTATAAAGTTGCGGCTGTGTTTTTTATACGAGACGCGTTGTTCATGAATTTTAAAAATGCTTCTGCCATATATACCTTTTTGAGCCTTGCCAACACTATAATGTCTGCCCATGGATTGTAACTACCACTGCAACTGTGGCAAATGACTTTTATGCTAATCAGGTGGAAAACGCGCTACAAGTGCCACGTAAATATGTACACTTGGACTCTATTCTTCATCTGTTTTTGCATCTTTCGGCGTTCTTGTTCGCTACAGAATGCTAGCCTGTAAAGAAGTCCTGAGCTCAGAACAAATTCTGACTATCCAAATTCGCATAATGCCTGAGCTTTTGAACTGTTTTTGGTCTTCTTTTATTAATAAACAGTTGTTTCGGGCCAGCAGCTTAATTTTCAAATTTTTTGGCGGGATATCTGAATCGGAATTTTGAAGATATCGGGGGTGATATTTCCGCGAGTCATTAAAAATTTTGTCAAATTCATTCGGGATAATGTAAAACCAGAAAGTAAACAGTAATTATGATGCATCGTTCACTCCTTATTTACTAATATCGGCTGGAATGCATTCTTAATTTGATTCCTGGTTAATAGAAAAGAATCAGTCTATACCTTCGAATTTTCCCAATCGAGCACGAACTGGAACGGTTTGCGATCATTGTAAGCCATCATACTACCATTTAAAATTCCACAATCAACGAGCAACGAATTGAAAATATCTGTTAACTGATTATTCTCTCGTTAGCAACCTTTCGATGTATCCCGAATATTGTTAATCATTCTGATCCCAATCCGTCCATTTACATTTGTCCCTTTGTCCAATTCATATCCCGGTATTTGCATCATTTATAAAACAGCCACAACCGCAAAACAGTTATCCCCCAGTGCCCCTATCCACTACACACTACACCATTTCCTTCGATTGATCTATTTCAATCTCATCGCCGATGCACACAGCCGAAAATTCACACCGCAATTCATAATGTAAAAGCATCGGATTCAAAAATAGATTCTGATCCATCCCTTAGCTGATTGCCAATCGAATCGGAGGTATCGATGTGTACAAAATTCGCATCGTCGTTCCAGCGCGCTCGTTTGAAAATGAAAATAAGCCGCAGCGATTCCAGTATTGGCAACAGTCTGATGATATTCTGGTGTGTTACATTTGATCGGTGACGATGGCTCAGTGGTTACAACGATTAACGACTGATCAATTATTCGAACGCGTGTAAATTCGATCAACTTTATACAGCACGATATTCTACCTCTACTTGAACATCGATTAAAAGTAATGAACGTCAATTCGGTAATTCGTGAAAATTCATTTCATTATCGTGAATATTGAGTTTGTCACTGCATACAACATATAAATGATGCTACGAGTGAGCTTTGAAAATTCAGAAATCGTCGAGTGAACTTTTCATTGTGGAAATGGTAGATGCCTGAATGAAAAGCCTTGATATATGTTGCATGACACGAATTTAGTAAAAATTTTCCGCAGTATATATGATGTGACGTGCGGTGCAACTTTTTTTCCAATATCATGAATGCCATCAGAGAGGAAGAAGTGAATATTTTCAACGGATCTATGTGTGAAAAATGGAGAATGAGTTTTCACACTTTAGAGATATGGAGATTCGGTCGGATCTTTTTTTAAAAGCCCGTACACGCGCACTTTCGCTATTAAACTTTGATAAGAGCAGCTTTGGTAATCCGTGGCTTGATGAAAATTGCTTTTGAATTGTCACAGAGATATGTTCGATTTACTGTACTCTGTGTCAATCCGACTCGATATAGAGTTTGGAAAATTGATATCGAGATATATGATTCGCTCTCTGTCGATCTATTAACTTGATTGAATTTCATAGAATGACGAGAGAGAAGTAAGTATGACCAAAGTCAGACAGTAATTGATGTTGCTCAAACTGACGAATAAACGGTATGGTGGAATTTTAGATGATAGGAATTCTACCGAAGGTGGAATTACGGAAGTTGGGTTAGCTCTGTCAGTTGAAATTCTTCTCAATTTTTTGATTTTATTTTTTTTTTTTTTACAGAATCCTTGGCAGTTTCTCTTTATTGTATCTGCCAAGTTAGGGGTCCTAGTACACCAAACATGATGACTTGCGACATGTACAAATATTCTTTGGAAATTGGGACAAACGATGAATTGAAAACGAATTCTGTAGATATCGCCAGGATTGGTCGAGATTAGATGAATATTGGAAAAAAAACTCCCCAAAAATTCAGAAAACCTTGTTTGCTGACAAATGAATCATACGTGCTCACCTTATATTCTATACTAACTTGATTTACTTCTATTTTGAATAGGAGTAATGTTGACTCATTGTCAGTCAGGAATGTGTTGAGATAGGATTCTGATCATCATAGTGATGCATCTAACCAGGATAGATCCGCAAAATGTACAACTCAGAGAGCAGTAGAATGGTTCAATCGCTAAACTGTAATTGATTCCGCTGCTCCGAATCGGTTTAGAATTATATCGCGTAACTTGGATACGATGCATTGCGTTGAAACCTGAGTACGTGGAATGCCTTGCTCCGACAAAACAATGTTTTCAAACTTCAACCAGAACTGTTAATATCAGTGTGTCTCATCTCTTGTCCATATGTACTAATTCTGCAACATGTATTTTTGGAATGTTTCAGTTACCAGTGGGCGGGGGCGGTGCCGTGCTGGTACTCAGCGAACTTGAAAGCATGGCGGCTAGGCAACAGCGCGAAATCGCCCAACAGCGCCGTCTCCTCGAGCAGCGCGAGGCCCGCCTTGCACTCCTCCGTGGCGCTCAGGTTTGTCACTTTTTTTTCTGAGTACCCGGCAAAAAAAAAATAGAATCTGTTCGAGAATCTGCCTCGTGGTCTCTTTCTTCTATTAAAAACGACTGGTTTGACAAATCTCATTCCAGAAGGAATTTCAATTGACGTTCAAATAAATTCAAATCATGTTACAAATAAGCTACAACGTCTCAATCGCTCTTCTGCGTTACTTGAAATTTGGCAAATTTTTGAAGTTGATATCTCTACACTCTCTGAAAATTGTTTTTTTGTCAATAAGTAACAAATGTAAAGTGCTTAATCTCCAACAAGATACACTCTTGAACTTTCAACAACTCAAATAACTTTTACCTACCTCCACCGTTACTCGAGACTGCTGCAGTAATCTCAATTTAAACTTGCCGGGTTATCCAACAGAATAAAGAGTTTTTAGATGATGCCGCAAACTCTGATGTCTAGTTTAAATTTCCAAAACTCGGTTCAGGCATGAGAGTTGGTGCCACGGTCGTACAAACAGGTCTGGAAACTGTCATTGCAAACATGGTTTACTTATCCGGGCTCGAAAGTTTCCTCTATCCATCACTTTGGCTAGTGGCGCTGCGATCGAGTAGTGAATTGTTATTTATCAAAGTCAACAATACCCCACGACATAACCATTTGCATTACATAGTGAACTTGATTATATTCAATATTGGTAAGAGTGGTCGCGCGTGGAGACGAAGTGCTTTGTGCATTAATTTTCTTTACCAAAAATGCGGTCATGTTCAGGATCTATAAAGAGCGTCCCAGCTGCCAGAAAAGTCTCGAGAAAAGCTGCACAAACTGGATACTGCGTGGCCTACACATATTATAAATTCATTATGCTGATGATCTCGCATTTAATGGCAGTTGCAGTAAAATTTCACGAGTATGTACACGATGAAAACTTTCTTAATTCTAAGCTTTTCATGATTCAAACGCCGTTTTGTGAAAGAATGAAACGATCTAGATTTTCACGTCAAGAAGTTTTGTTTACTTCTCGATGTAAACAATTCACTACTCGACTGCAGCGCCACAGTCGCGGTGGTGGAAATAGGCAGCGCAAGTGGCATCAATAAGAGGACCACATTTTATAATGGAGTTTCCAGACCTGTTTATACGACCGTGGTTGGTGCACAGAAAATTGTTGGGCCACAGATTGTTATACTACTCGAGGCGAGACTTTGATGATCGACGTGGAATGAAAAATTCTTTTATAACAAATTCTGGAACCTGACAACCATCTGTGATGAAACTATCCCCCCAAAACCGCACGGAATAGAATCCTGTAGAACAACACAAAGCTCGTCGTGGGGCGTTGTTTGTTGAAGCTTCCCCAATATTTCCAGTCGTCTAAAAAAAAAAAAAAAAAAAAAATTAGGTCTCTAATATGTCAGGCTGTTGCGCCAAAACATCCTTCAATCAGGCTAATTTTGAGATGAAACAGACATTGGAAATAGTTGGAGGCCAAGGGACGAAAAGTATAGTTTCATACTACATCTTCAGGCGTCGGATCAATCCGGTGCTTATAAGAGAATTGTGAAGAAGATATTCTATATTATAAGAACAGTTCAACATCCGCAAGTCTTTCACAAATGCAGTCTGTTACTTTTGTGTTCGCGGTCGAACCTTGTTGCTTGTATCAATATATAGTTGATATTTATATTGAATGACTATACCGTGACAACCTTACACACAGTTATTCAAAATTTAATTCCATATTTGTGGCTCGGTTCGTATTTTCAAGAAGTTAAGCCCCACAAAATTAGCCAAATTATTTGTAGAATGAAGTACAATACTTTCAGATAATAGGATCAGATTAGGAATCATCTGTCGCTTCTTCGTGTCCCTTGTACGGCAGTGTGGCAGTGTTCGGGAAGGTTCAACTTACCCTCCTGATCTTGTAAGCAGAGCGATTATCGCCAACCGCGTTATAAGCGCATCGTCATTCTGTGAATTATAGTGGTCAGTAACTGACAGGTATATGAGATGGTCAACTCTTGGAAATTTTGATTGAAACATGTATGCAAAAAGGTTTATTTTATTGTTCTGTGAGACAATTCCGAGCGAGTGACCCCCCATATGAACTAGGCGTTAATCCACTTATTGGTGTGTAACAACAACTTTGTTCAGGGGCTGAATTATTTATTTTAAGAAAAATTTCTAAAAGTGATCTGGGCTCAACAAGCCTTCTTATCCATCGGCATTTGACTCACAATAGATGATACCGAATCGTCAGTCCTCACTTCTTCTGAAGATTCCATCCTGCATAAGCATAGTCCATCACAATTTTGCAGATGAGTTAGGGGTCAGCAATAAATTGCTTTTGCCTTGGCTCTTGTATTTGCGGCTATGTCACTGTGGTATTCCTGTTTGACATAAATTACGTTGAGCATCGGTCTCAACGTCAACACCAAAACTGAAAATTGTAAATCAAATACTATCAGCATGCATTTGAACAACCCTCACTCTTATTAATGAATTGATCTCGGAATTGATTGGAATTTTACTTTTGGATCATTATCTGCTGGGTGATTTTTTATTAACAGCAAGAAATTCCATTTCCAAATCCCTGATCTCGAATGCTTCAATTGAGTCACAGGTAATTCTCAAATTCAGTATTAGGTCTCACTTTTTGGACTTTAATATTTTAACTTTAATAACAGAGAGCTTATTCCTCTACATTGAGATTCAGCAATGGGAAGCTCATTATGGATGGATGTACTCACAAGGGGAGGTCGAACCTTGCGGATCACGGATCTTGATGAAACTCTGGGAATCATTTTGTTTTGGTGGAAAATGAAGGTATCTCCATGGGTTTAATCCCATGGACCTCCTATTCTCAGATACAGCTATGGAGATTAGCATTGCCAATATAGGCCCATGTTAAAATGACATATACAATATAGATATACTGACAATGCCAACATTTTTACTTGTAGCTCTGAACAGGGAGCCCATGGGATCAAACCCTTCGAGATACCTTCATTTCTCACCAAAACAAGAAGATTCCCAGAGTTTCATCAAGATCCGCGTTCCACAAGGTTGGACCTCTCCTTGTCAGTTTGCTCCAATGAATCAATGTGCCTCCTAATGTATTTTAATTTGACGGTAAAATTTTTCGGCAAATGTGGCGTACTGTCGGTCAGCTGTAACATTTGCCGTATTTGCTGCAGTTTGCCGCCGCGGTTTGACGTATTTTCGACGACAAATAACGCCACCGACAACGCAAAAACGGCAAATCGCGGCGGCAAACTGCAGAGCAAATACGGCAAATGTTACAGGTTACCGACAGAGCGCCACATTTGCCGGAAAATTTTATCACAAAATTTAGAATACGGGCCCTGATTTTAAGAAACTGTACCTTTCTTTAGTAAGCATTATTCGCAAGATTTTCTGTTGCCACGTATATTTTTATTCGTTCAAAACCAGTCAACTTTTGAATAAGGCCCTTGATTGTCATCTCTGAATCAATCTAGTCTGACAATGCTCAGACAGTTGAATGATGTATTTTTATTCTCCATCTGCGAGAGTGTTATTATCTACTTTCTAACAAAGTTGATGACCGAGTCGATAACCCAGAGCTCCCCAGTTTACAAAGGTATTTTGTGTGAGTTAACCGTGTCTAATTTTCCTCCCAGTACCTAATTCACTCTCACTCTAGGTCTCAAATGTATATATTCGCAGACCTTTATACCGTGGATTATTTTCATGTTTGTTATCGTTAGAATTGAAACATAAACGTGTTGGACCGATCCTGAGTGACCCGCGGATTTCTTGGGACAATAAAATAGTGGTATCCGCCACTTTCGCCACTTTTGACTTTTTTTTGCCTTGTCGCCAAAACTTACACCAAACCAATCTCGAAGTCACTCAGCTCATTTAACTCTGTATTTATCTTAACTTTTGATATCCTTGTTCAGAATTGCAAAATTCAAAATCCATCCGATTCTACACTACTGACTACTGATAGAAATTTATCAGTTCATATTACTGATAAAAAGTGCATCAATGTGACTAATTTGACTCCATAGTCTTCTTTTCAAACTCATTCTGCACCCCACCCAAATCCATGAATTTGACCCGGAATATTTTAAAAGGGGTAAAGAAAATCTGTCAAATGAGCTCGCGTACGCCTGATTTGAAGGGCTGGGAGCCGAAATATCCAGATTTCACGCAAAAACCGTCATAATAATTTCATGGAAATGAGCTTCTTTTCCACGTGGGGCGGAGTAGGTTCACTCTCCTTTGATCGCAAAAAAATCGTCTGATGCGAAAATTGAGATAAGACAGCCCCGCAGTCCGTTAAATTCAAACGTACTCTCAAGCTTTGAAATGAGCTGAAAAACGTTGAAAAATATTGAAATAAGCAAAACTATTAACAAAACAGAAATAATGGAAGCAAATTAGGCACATTTTTCCATGTGTAACTCGATAATTCAATTTTCCTGTGAAATTCTGAACTCATCAAACTCAATTATCCAACCATCGCACGTAAATTAATTCTCTGTGCGATTGCATTATTTGCCTTGTGCACTCATTCTGGGGGATGCTCACGAGACACTTGATATAATTCAAGAGCTGGAAACATATAGAATCTGAGAAAGAAGAAGATAGGGCTTTGGAAAGCGGAAGAAGGCCCCACGCAGTGAAACCGTATCAACGCATTTGAGGTCCGTAGAACGAGAGAATAGGGCCTCCTTGAATGGCATATACCTCGCGCGTATCAGAATAACGCGAGATAATCTCAATTTCCCAGAGCGTGAAATGCTATCCATGAGACACGCGTGTCCGGTTCAACTCTAGCATCAACTAAGCTCGACTCTGTAATATAATTGCACACACGCCAAGTGAGTAAATACCATTGGTGCAAGTGCATTGTGCGTAAGCAACTACTCGAGTACAATGTAATTCAATCCCCACACACCAGTCATTGTCCTCTCGTTGATCACCATCTCCTCATTGTGCATACCTTCAGTCAAACTTTAGATAATTTAATCGAACTCTTGACTAAAAATTTCACCCGGATCCATTCATAACCACGTTCCTAGAGCGAAAATCTCGGCAAATTTTTTTAGGTCACGCCGAGGCTCGTGCCGATCTATTTGTTCGTAAAATTGACGAAGCCATTCAGAATATGCATCAATAAATACAATGTACCGCGAATCCGACGTACGCTAAAATCATGCATATGTATTTCGTATTTGAACTTTGATAAAATCGGCCACATCGTGTGTCGGTGTGGAAAGGCACGGCCCGCACGAGAGTTTATTCGTAAAAACGCAAATGCGGATTTTGCTTGCGTATTCATTCACTATTTGCAAGATGTGTGCATGCATAAAGAGATTTTTCGATCCATTTTGAGTTTTACAGGTGCTATACAATTTGCATGTTACGAGGGTAAAACTATGTCAAACAGAACAAAAAACGTGAAAATCTGGATCAAAGTAAAATTTTTTTTTCAAAACTACTCACGCAAGTATTTTTATAGACTAAAGCATACAATACGCTTGGAGGATTATATCAGAGATAAGGTTATGTCCAGGGTTATGTGGATTCCGTTGATTTGTACCTCGGCATGGGAAGATTCTCAAAAGTGCGCCGACCTCGTATTTATATTTTCCACCCCGTATCAAACGTGCAAATGTTGCGCGAAGCCATCCGCGTGTCCCTTTAAAACATTTGAAATGGAAAGCTCGCTGTTCTATACACGCGCTCATTGTGAGTCGTATTACATTGCCCCATTTTAATAGAGACTTCTGAGCACTGGAAAACGACTCACAATGGAGAGAAAATGTGTAACTCGAGTACGCAACGTGTAATGAAAATATCTCGTCACGAGACTGCTTTTCCGCTGTAATTTTCTCTTGATTATCATCTCATACCTCGAGTGACTCCTTTTCAGTCTTTTGTGCCTCGTTCGAGATATCGACGTGATGTTCTATCTGTTTGAGGTATTTCAACGATAATTCGAGTGATGTAAATCTCAATTGAACCTTTCCACATTTTATTCTCCAGCGAATGTTTGATCTCTCATTTGCACCCTCGACATCTTTCTGTTCATCCGTGCACATAATTCATCCAATTCATATTTTTCTTTTGTCTAATACTTTTGTATCTCATTGCATATCCGTTCGATAATGATGATCGAAAAAAGTTGTGAATGTAAATAATTAGGAGCACAATCTTCCCGAAAAGAATAAAAAGTAACTTCATCAATTAAAGATCGTTCAAACAAAGCTGAACCCGCGAGAGTCAATCTATCCTTTGTGTTTTTCTACTTTTCCACTCATAAAGATGCTCAATCCTTGAAGAGTTGAAGGAGGGGAATGTGAAAGAAAGAAGATAATAGACACTGAGAGATGTCTGCGAATGCTATACGTTTGATTTATCTCAAAGTTCAATTAGCTCGCTGCTGCTGCTGCTGCTCGCATTGACGCGCGAAAACGAGATGAAAAAAAAGAAGAACAAACACACTCTTCGAAGAGCTTACTTAACACAGCTGTTTATAAACCCAGCAAAGAGTAATTAAGACTCTCTACTCCAGAACTTGTATCCTTCAACAACTTTGTTTCTTTCCTCACTGTAAAGTTAAATTCTAACCGTAAACAGGTATCGATCCAATTAGCAAATTCTTCGAACCGCGGCGCGTTTAAAATTAAATTTTACCAACCAAAATTGATTTTTAAGTAAGAAAACTTGATGCTCGAGGTTGGAGTGCTTGGAAAATCTCACAAAATTGCTCAAGTGTCAGCTCTAATAGGGTATGAATTATTGATATTAGAGTGAGATCCACATTGGGGTAGTTCAGGTATCGGATGTCCAATCAAGACATCGCTCGAGAAATCGTATTTCAAAAGTAAGAAGGGCGAGTGTGCACTCGAAAAATTAGAAAAATCCTCGATGTATAATCTGTTGTTAATATTTTTCTTAGAAAAGTCCGAACCTTGCAATGTTGATAAAAAATATAATACAAGTTGGCTCATACGATACTATCAATTTGCTTCGGTATTATTGGATATAATTTGAGCACTTCCGGTTCAGTTTGTGGGTGAAAATGTACAAAAACAAGTTTTTCGATACACTGTGCGTAAAAGTGCACTTTGCGCACAGTTTGTCGACTTTTACTCACAGTTTATCGAAAAGTATAGTTAGATACACGGCCGTAAAACCTATTATTCGCATCCTCGTGATGATTCCGACCCTCGCCTGCGGCTCGGGCCGGAAACCCATCACTCGGACGCGAATAAAACGTTTTACGCCCTTGTATCGAAATGTACTATTTGAATACGATTTGAGGTTTTGACTTTTGCTTCGTTCGAACTTTGAACAATTCTCCGCAGAACATGGACCATGCTATATCTATTGACTTTTCGATAACTCACTAATCGTAAGCTACATACTTTGACATACCGTCAAATTGGGTATTTTTAGTACATTTTTCGGTGCTTTTTATTTTGTTTGCTCGGCATTCCAACATACATTGACCAAACCCACTTCTATTAGTGGTCAATCTCAAGCTTACAGTTTCAGCTTTTGATTGACGGGCTACAAAGTTCAATTTGATGAGTTTAAGGCAATGCGGTCACCATGCACCGTGCACGCTGAAAGTTATTCCCATTTTTCTCCGATATTCTTGCGATTTATTGGCCTAAACGACGAGAAGACGAATACTTATTATCATCTAACTCGATTTCGTCTTCTCTTCGTTTAGTCCAAATCGCAAGAATATCGGAGAAAAGTGGGAATAACTCGAGTGCGGACACTTCCTAACCTATAATATACGCACATTGTAATTCTCTTTTTTATCCGATTCTTTTGCGATTGGAGCTAAACGACGAGAAGACGAACTCGAGTTAGATGATAATAAACGCGAGTCTTCTCGTCGTTTCACCCAAATCGCAAGCACATTTGATAAAAGTGCGAATAACTTTCAGCATGCACGGTGACCGCATCGCCTTAAGCTGGAGCTATTAGCAGTTGAAGAAGTGTACCAAAGTTAGACCTTGATGGGGCAACTTTGGTACACTTACAAAATATTTCAATTCTGCCCACCACCATGCGAGTGAATTAATTTTAAACATTCAGAAGTCTTATTTTGAGCTGTTTGAAACATTCTAAAACCTCGTAGACCATCACTCGATTCAAGATGAGATGGAAAGAAGCTGTCATAGGAAGATGTACTAAAGTTACCCTATCCTCGTGCTTCTTACGTAGAGTGGGGTAACTTTGATACAGTTTTCTACAGTTTTTTTCCAGTTTTTCATTCATCAAAATTCCAAATGCTGTAAATACTCTAATGTAACGATGGTTTCTTCAATTTGGTGATATATGTGATTAAAATGTAGCGTTATTCCCCCGCACTTCGTTCTGAAACGGTTCTTGCCAGGTACACTAACTGGACCACTCGCGTATCGGTGCTAAATCAGCCTTTTTGGAAGAAGCTTCAATAAACGACCACAATCATCCACGCGGGATCTACGGTGGCTCAAAACATTGTTGATACGTGCTAAAAATGGAAAGAAAAGGTTTCAGAGTGATAGAATTGTTTACCGTGCCGAATGCAGCTCTGATAGTCATTTTTTAGCGGTGTACCAAAGTTGCACCCACTGTACCAAAGTTACCCAATTTGACGGTACTTGAGTGATTCCATATCATATTGCCAAAAACATTGACAGGGTGTTAATTTTGACAATGCTTTTTTGATCTCGATATGAGCACAAACTCGATATTTCGACCTGAATGTAGAAAGACACTACAGTTTCATCAATGCCGATAAACGACAGCGTGTAACGATCGAATTATCACAACCTCTCTTCCAGAATCAATTTGATAAAGTTTCGCCCACGGATCAGGCTAAAAAAACGACGCAAATGAATTCTCGAAAAAATTGACCCCGACGAGGCCCCTGACCGCCAAATGGGCTTTGGATCTGCTAGAATCTGCTTATTTGAAAGACTTCGATCGGTTTCGATAAATTATGGAATACAAAAGAACACGTTCAAAATGGAAAAATGTCAAGAAATGTCAACATTGAGATTTTGTTGTTTTTCAGCATCTACAGAGATTTTCCAGACTTTTTTCAAATCTTCATGGATCATCCAACTACAATTACCTCAAAATATCGAAACCTCAAAATATGTCACCTGTAAAATCTTTTTAATGACGCAATGGTTCCGAGCACCGTCGAAACAAAACTTGGTAATTTCAGCGAAATTTTTTTCTCACAAACTTTGATCAATCTTCGCCCTCTCTGGCTGCGTTTACATGGAACTGATTCAGCGCCGATTATTGTCCGTGCGGCAGGATTTTCTGTTCTGTTTTATCGACTTTTCCTCCGCACGGAACAAGAATCGGTGCTGAATCAGTCTCACGAGACGCAGCCTCCGTCCTTTCCAAGTTTGGCAACGAGATGATTATCGAGTATCACCGCATCAATCAATCGCCGTCACTGGATGATCACACAACTCGTATAGGTACTCATCACGCAAGCCTGACATCTCAACCACAACTTGAAAGCAACAGATCCGCTCTTATTCACGATAATTTGTCCTCTCGTCAATTTCGTGTGGCATGCATAAAGTCCGCCAAGAGGTCAATCTCTCTGTCGCAAGCTCCGGACCGATAATCCTCTCCTCTTCTTGATTACAATCGATTTCGAGCGGCAAAGAGAGAGTCGGTGCTCGGGGCGTTGTCTCATTGTGTGGTCCTGGTCTCTCTTTCTCTTGTACATGATGATGATGATGATGATGGCCCCTCGGGATAATTAAACGGGCGTGATCGTCGCACAATGAGAAAATGGCTCGGCCTCTTTTGCGTATGCACGTTTATATGAAAGGGTATCGCATTGCGGAGCCGCATTTTGCTTGACGCGAGCGCACGCAACGTCCGATTCAATATCTCTTCGCTCGGATTCGCAGATTTTCGTATCTTGGTTCCTGGTTACTTTGTGAGAGTGATGATAAGTTTGGACATCCTTTGATCGTCAAAAACTCAGACCAAGTTTTTGGTTTTGACATGGGCTTGAGGTGGCAGAGGTTTTGTAGAATCTCTTATTTTGTACAGATTTCTGTCAAGACGCGGTGATGATCACGATGAGCTTGCGAGAAATTTTGTGTCGTCGACGATATCAAAACTGCTGTCTTTGGTACGGGAAACCGTAAGTGACATCATGTCGAAAATGAGATAAAAATAATACTACGTTATAGATCTCAGCGCGAACTATCTAATGGTGCTCGAATCATCGCGCTATCAGTTATAGTTTTTTCTTTGTAATAAATTGAAAACGATTCCAAATTCCCAAGAAAATCACAGAAATACTTGTCAAGACGACCGTGAGACGCATATACTTGGCAAGAAAGCCGCAAATGATCACTTACGTTTTTTTTGCCAAGGACGAAGCCAAGTCAGACCTACATCAAACCGCATTATTTATTTATAAACAATGATTTTTGCAGTAAAAATTATATGAACAGGTTCCTCTCATAATTCTCAGCAATATTTTAAAAACAGAATCCAAATAATTGCAAAATTAAACTCAGAAGTGCGAAAAAACACGTTACCATCGATATCTCAGTTTCAACTTTCTGCACTTACGGTTTTCCTTAAATGAACGTGCACGCTGAAAGTTATTCCCACTTTTCTCCGATATTCTTGCGATTTAGACTAAACGACGAGAAGACGAATGCTTATTATTATCTAACTTGAGTTCGTCTTCTCGTCGTTTAGCTCAAATCGCAAAAGAATCGGATAAAAAAGAGAATTACAATGTGCGTATATTATAGGTTAGGAAGTGTCCGCACTCGAGTTATTCGCACTTTTCTCCAGTTCTCTTGCGATTTTAGCCAAACGAAGAGAAGACGAACTCGAGTTAGATGATAATAAACGTGGGTCTTCTCGTCGTTTCACCCAAATCGCAAGCAAATTTGCTAAAAGTGCGAATAACTTTCAGCGTGCATGGTGCACGGTAACCGCATCGCCTTAAGGACAGCAGAAGTCAAATCTTGTGCTGGAGTTGGCTATCCAATGAAAAAATTATAATTTCGTAGTTTATCTTGGATTTTGTAGACAGTGCATCGAAAATTGAGGAGCGGGTGATTAGATCACGCGCTTAGTATTACAACGGAGCAGACGTGCATCTTCCAAAAAATTCTGATGATCATTTTTGCTACATTCACTCTATGAATATTGTCTGACTGTAGCTACTCGTATCAAGTTTATGGAAAAACTGAGATTGGAGAAATTGTGGAATAATCATTCTAAACAATCTTTCGCGGGGCAATGTTTCTTGTACGATTTGAAAGTGTTGAAGCGAGTGTAAGTTTGTTAGCCAGTTAGTTTGACCCGTACAACTACAGTTGAATTGGTTCTCAAACAACGGACCAACGAAAGTCCAGACCACAATAGAGACACCGAGTTCGAGACTGGGTGCAAGTTTCGAATACCCAATCGATCCAAATGAGTCAATGATTTCCAGATAGTTTCTCATCATCATCACCCGGTGGATCGCATCAACCAACACGATTTTCAGTGAAAGGGGGGCGATATCGAGAGATTGTCGAGTTTGGCACATTCTTGTCCTATCCGCAGAGCTTTACCTCGTCAAACTTTCCTACTGCTCAAACTAGCGCATTCAACGTAGTGACCCCCCCCCCCGCATCGCTACCCTTCAATGACCCCTATCCACCATAGTGCATCTATAGGAATCTTGCTCTCGCATGAATTGACCAACAGCTGTATCGCCCCAACTTCCTATAAACCCGACCCCAGCCAATCCGCAAACTTTTGCGACAGCTTGCAGAGCAGTACATATAATACTCATTGCAGTACTATACATACATAGCACACATGGGGCTAATCTGCGAAGCCCATCGCCCATATGAAAACTCGGTTTATGCTGACCGTACTCAAGTATTATACCGAGCTCAATCTCCTTTTAACGAAGTCTCCTTATCGCATGCATGTAGGGTACATATAATCTTCAACCTTCAGTCAAAACTGTTCTCGTTTCTTATTCCTGTCTCGAGTTATGGTCGCGCGTCGTCGGTCGTTAGAAAGATCGTTAAAGCTCTACTTTTCATCTCGTTTATTCTAAGAGAGTCGAGCATGTCAGACTCTCTGCTGCACTCACCACTTATTATATCTTGAAACTGCTGCATAACTTTATGCATGTGTTTGTTCATGTATGTTTTTCCGTGAGAGGTTATTTACTTGACCGCATTATGCATATGTTCATATACGTCTACATTACCACTCGGTGAGCTCAAGCTCAGAACAGATCCCAAGAATGCGAAATATTAGCGCGGTGGCATGAAGATTCTGTATTTTGAATTTTTGCTGTCATCGTCTACAAGAATGATGAGCATTGGGTCATCGAGTGTCTGGTAGGAATCCGTCATTTCAATGTGATTCATCAATGATGGCTATAAAATAGATAGTTTTTGGCCAACTGGTTAAAAATTAGCCATTTTATATAAATTTCTACACCAGGGTTTTCGATTATCATCAATTATGACCTCTGGCGCCTGACTTTTTCCCTGCCAATGGATGTCTGTTATTCTACATCGAAGAGCAGCCACTACCCGGACTGCTGTGACAACCTTTAAGAAGAAGATTATTACCGTGCTAATTATCCAATGTGCGGGAGAATCTGTGCTTCGATGAAGTACGATTGATGCGCGTGCAATGAGAAAAAAAAATATCGGTTTGGACTCTAAATTAGCTCGAATAACCCTGTACAATGGTTTGTACATATAAACTGGGAATGATGGCGACTCGAAGCTTTTTATCCGTCGCTTTTATTGCGCAAAAGCTACGCCCGATGCACCAATCAATGTTTAATTGGATGTTTTTGATATTTTTCATGGATCATTTTGTGCCGGAGGCTCGGCCGGAGGGGATTTGTACAAAGCAAAGCTTTCAGTTCGAATCGAGTCTGAGCAAAAATGGAAGCTCTAATTGAACGGACACAAAATATCGATTCTGTTTGTTTTTTCGATATCGTCTGCCACTGTCATTCATGACGTGAGATCATTGTATAATACAGTGACAGAATCGATCAATGAAATCAGTTTGCATGATACCAAGTAGTATGAAATTTATTACCAAAATTCTGTTTTATTCTCATATTTTTGCTCTTACCTGCTTCACGCAGTGTTTAAATTGCTCCACTCTTTCATTTCAACGTAATTAGAAGGCAGCACAAGTAATATATTTCCATGGCAATATTCGTGGTGTCTGATCATAAATATTCAAAATAATGCACAAAATGAAAAAAAAAATCCAAGATAAAAAAATAAAAACATTAACTGATTAGTCATATTCCTGAGATCTGATTTCAAAATCATCAACTTCTATACGCTCAAGATTCATGCTTACATCTCACAGCAATTCATTTTTACCTCACTATGCGATTCTCGCTACCACCCCATTCTACGAGCGATTCTCATTGGTTATACGTACACGTATTCGCACGCATATTTACATATTTTTACGCTAGTACAGGTACACATACATGTACCAACTTATGCATAGACTCTCAATGCACCAAAGTGAATCTCTTTCGCGAATCTCAGCCTGTAGCTTCTCGACTCGCGTTCCTTGCTCCTCCTTTTTAAAGCTGACGGAATGGCATAGCCTCGGAGCTGCTCCACCTCTTCGAAGTTTATAGCAATTCTCGGCTACTGGTATATAAAGCTGGCTCTTTTCTCCTATATACCCGCCAAAATACTTGATATTATAGCCTCCCCCGTTGTGCAGGCACGTCGAGATGCATTTTCGAGAGCGAGCGCTGAGAGACTACTGCATGGTTCTGGTGGTGCCGAGACTCTGGAAACGAGATCGCCCTCGAATTTATGAGTTGAATCGATTTTTAGGTTTTCATAGGGCCTCCACTGAGCTGGGTAATTTTGTTTGTAAGAAAATTTTGGGGGCTGAGTAGATGGAGTTTTCATCCTCGCTTTTGCTGAATTTTATAGATATTGGCGATGGGAAAATTCTTGAGGTTCGCTTGATCCTAATTTACCTTTTATTTTCTTGATGTATCGTGTATCTTACTTCGACGCTTGAGCAAGATCTCATCAGTGTTTTTACTGAACCCTCATTCTAGTATTTTTTTTTTCGAAAATTCTTGAATGCCTCCCGCAATGTGTTTCAGCACAAAGTATTGGAAAATTCACGAATCATCGTCTAGAGCCTGGCTTGCAGGAATATCATTTGTGAACTTTTTTTTCATACGCTGTGCGTAGAAATGTATTTTGCGGACAGTTTATCGACTTCTCGTCTCACGCTTCAAAAGAAAAAAAATTAAGTTCAATACACGGGAGTGAAACCCATTTTTTGCATCAACATGATGATTTTTCCCCTCACCTGCGGCACGGGATGCAAACCAATCACTCGGGGGCAAAACATTTTTTACCGTGTTGGGTCGAAACGTTCTGTTCATCTTAAGTTGTCTTGACAGACTCATTCAGTTTTCCCACATTCATGAAAAAGAATCGGAGTCGCTCAGCCTTATAATTTCTATATATAATGATGCAATAAAACAATTTGACGCCAATGAAATGTTCTCTAGAATCTTGAAGAGTGATTCAGTCAAAGATAATGCAAAAGGTAATCCAAGGATAATGCAACCTCAAAATCGTCCAGTATCATGAAGCTTTCTCGTCTTAGAGCAGTAAAAATAACGATCATTGAGAACCAAGATTCTCTCTTTTGGCCACCTAGAAAACATAAAGAAAATGAGTATTTGCGTCAAATGGGACGTGAGCTCACCGCCAAGAGCTTTTCCACACTAAGCCTCAACGAGAAAGCTCGCAAGCTCCGGTCCTCTCGACTTTTTCGATGGCTGTCGTCGCCGCACAGAGAGACCAACTATATGAGTTACTCTCTGAAATTCAAATTTTTCCCATTTTTCGTCGCACATAGGATCCACTGTCCGAGCGCTTTCAGTTTTCACCAAGAGATTTCCCAAGCGGATTTACTTTGTGAGCTCAACTCGCACGATTGCTCTAAGCTGGAGTATTAGATGACTGTTATGCCACTTTAGTGTCGACTCTTTTCATCTATATCCTAGAGTTATGCTTGTGAAATGTGGTTCTATGAAAATGTGACATTCCGACTTGCAGAAAATTGCATGCGCATCCATCAGATTTAATGAAGTGCCAATGATATTTCATTCTGAATATATTGATCTCAACAGCTCATATTGTACTTATGAAAAATTGAGCACCAATGGCAAAACACTTGCGTGTACAACGTTTAAGATTACAGTTATGATTTTCGAATAGAATAAATTCGTCAACGGCAAAAATGATGACTGTTCAAAATGTAGATAACAATGGTAAAATGGAAATGCGTTTTTTGATCTAAAGGTCGTTTTGGAAGTACTTTGATCAGCTGAACCCCGATCCGTTCTTAGAATTGTTTCAGACGTCTGAATTTCAAGGTAATTGTTGCTAAAGTTGCAAAAACGCTATTTTCTAAATTTCCTCCAATTGATCCCACAAAAACAAGATTTTTCTCATTTTTTTGTTGGGTCTACAAGAAACAGCAAGAATATCCAAACAAAATGATCTGTGTGGGATAGGTATGTTAATTTTGGTTCCCAAGATACATTGGTTTTTCTCGCAAAACCTGATGCATCCGTGTATGCAATAACCATCATATTGGAGAGCAAACGCGTCGTTGAAAAAAACCAATGAATCTTGGAATCAAAAGTTATCCCACCAATTCCACACGAATGATTTTGTAGTAATAGTCTCTCTGTTTCTTTTAGACCCTACAGAAAATAAAATGAGAAAGACCTGGCTTCCATGCAATGAATTCGACAAAAGTGCCAAAACAGCGTTTTAACAACAATTAACTCGGAATCCTGATATGATGGAACAAATTCTAAAAACGAATTTGGATTCAGTAGCTCAGAGTATTTCTAGGATGAGCATTAGTTCAGAAAATACATTCCAAACGTCGAAATAGGTTCACCAGTGTAATTTATTGGTCTCACCAACTCATGTTCTTGTTAATTTGTATATGTTTCAGGAGCCGGCGCAACAAGATAGACTGGCAAGGCTGAGGCATCGACTCGATCAACAACAGACGAAGCTGAACCGGTTACGGCTGCTCAGGTCCCAGACCGATGCCTCGCGCGCCAACAATGCCACACTCAGTAAGTTTCAACCATTATTTTGACTTGTATGGTATTCTCCATCAGCTGAGTACAGATGCAAATCAACTAGTATCCACTCGAGTATCCATCCCTCGTTCAATCCCTCTTATTTTTGAGAAAAACAACCGTAATACAAAGTTAGTCTGCAGCGCAACGATGCTTCTTTATTGTGACAGTTACATAATTGTTAACTTTAGTTGATACGTCCATATGAAAATGATATTCACGTCTCCTTCCCTCTGAATTTCTATTACTAAAATCAAAGGTATGAGTCACGTATTTTCATTGATTACTGTTCATGTTATAATCAGCGGTTACTTCCTCCATTAGATACATTTTTTTGCAATTTTTGGATAGTTTCAAAATTTAGAGTCGACACGTTCATCCAACCTGAATACTCACTTTGGCTAAACGAGTGGGTCAAACGGCTGTTGAATATTCATCGTTCGGAGTGCGCGCAAAATTCAAATTCATATTGCAGCCACGCTGAGCCTGCAATCTACAAAAAAAGATAAAAGGGAAAAAACGTCACCCTGGTGGTTGAATTCAACGAAAGAGTCCATCAAAAACTTCGAAGTTCAAATCGATTTGGCGATGAAGTAGTCCGATGAGGGTAAATGACATTGTCACGCTGCATCAGTTTCCGGATTAACATCGATTGCTCATGTTCTCGGTTAATTTGAGAAACGGGATCGATGCTCTCGTACTTTTTACTTTATCCTCACTCCTATTACATATAGGCTTATAGTCATGATCGGCGGATACAGACAAGATCAACGAGAAACAGGCCGCCATCAAGTTCGACGAACAGCATAACACTTATTCGCTCGAGTGTCACATCGGATGTAGCTTTATGCGCGAAAATCGAGAGGTCTCACATTGCTCGCGAGTGCGTTTCATTTCCTGATGGTGACTTTTGATCGACGCGATGATTGACAACCACCGAGTGTCAATTCGACGGTGACAATCGATTGCACATCTCAACCACGTCAACGGTTGTGATATGCGGCTGATGGAAATGGAGACTGAAGGTCTCAGAAGTTGTTGAAAAAATGTAGTTCATGAGCATTAGGGAATGTTTCGCCGAAAAGGAATGTTAGACACCATTGCATGCGCGTTAAGAATGAAATTCCCATTCTTCAGTTTCCTATGTACTGTCTGATAAAAAAGTACCCGATGATTCTTCATTATCTGAGTGACGATCAATCGTATCACCGAGGAAAATGTTGAACACGTAGTGACATCTTCTATCAGACGGTCGAAATGAAAAATAATTGTCCCAAATTAGTGTATTAGAGAGGAGGTGCAACCCTTATTTTAAAGTCTTGTCTGAGGAACCGTGGGGGGGGGGGCGTGGAGATTCATATTTGTGTGGGTATTTTTTTGAGACAGAAACAATGGCGTTATCAGTTTTTTTGAAAAAAACTTTAGATCTTTTTTGTTTTTTGGATTGACCCCCTGCGACGCGATAGATCGCAAAACCCATATGGAATTTTGTTCAAAATCATAATAACTGCCCCCAAAGAAAAATTTCAGACCGATTCGTCAAATTAGGTAGGACCTGATCCAAAAAAATACCATCAAATTAGTTGAGACGAGATGGCAAAAGTCGAAACATTTTTTTCAAAAGTTAGGCACGTACACAATCGTATAATTTTTTAATGATATTCTCTCTTGACTTTTGCAATTCTTTTCATCAATATTCACGTGTATTGAGAAAGATTGTCTAGGATTTTGTGGAGAAATCGATACTTTCCGAGTTCTGGGACATGTGAACGATAAAATTGAGGATTTTGACCCGAAAAATGGAACTAGTCAGACATAGCTTGAAGTGAATAACCAGACGAATTAGTCAAAAATTTGGGGGGGTCCTTAGTATGATTTGGAACAGGATACCGTACGACTTTGGCGATCCACTAAAAGGGCGGATCCCAGAAATTAAAAATGGTCAAAAATAGAAAAAATGAATACAAAATCGTTTCTATCTCGAGGAAATATAATGGAATATGAATCTTCAGCCGCCCGAAATTTTCTATTCCAGACTTGAAAATAAGGGATGCGCTTTCCTTAAACAGTATATCAATTTGTCTCGCCATTGTGGCAATTTGTCAATGAAAGAGGAAGAAATTTTATTCCTCGTAATAAAGTAAGTGTTCCTAGTTTGCCCCCACTACTTTTGTTTCGCTCGCAGTCCTGATTTATCTTCATATTTTCCAACGTTCTTAAGCTCATTTTGAAGCTTGTTTCAAGACCTTTAAAATGAGCTAAGATACGTTCAATTTCAACAAATTCAAGACGAGATATCTTAATTTTTGCAAAAGAAGATTTTTTGCGAGTTTTCAGCAATGTGTTCCTAATTTGCCCCGACGTGGAAAAGAGACCTATTTCCATGAGATTATACGGGTTTTTCGTATAAGCGGGATATTTCGGATCCCAGAGACCCCTTTCGAATTTTTTGAGTGAGATTGTTACATTTGAATGTAGTGAAGAACGAGTTTGAAAAAAGACTATGGGGTCAAATTAGGAACACTGCACTTTTTGTTGTAAGAAATTCGCGGGTCATAGAGGATAGGTCCAGAACCTTTATTTCCTCATATTTTAACGTAACAAACGTGAAAAAAAATGCGTGGCAAAGTCTGCGGGTGCATACATCTGAGAACTTGAGTGGGGCCAAATTAGGGAATGCGGGAAAATTACGCACAATTACGTTATATCATCGGTTGAGAAGAATACTGCAAAGATGATAGTTTGCAATATTCCAAGAATGATGAAGCTCATTCCGACCATTTTCCTCAAAATTGGTTGAAATGGAACCTTTGACGAACCCTCGTCGAGATCTCAGACATGATCACGGAACTCGTCTTGTACAAGATTCGACAATATCTCTCGCAAATACTCGCAATATCAAAGTTCGAACGAGTTAGTTTATTATTCTTAAAGCTCGAGTATCGTCCCGTTCAAGTCGTGCGTCGAGTCTATATAAGTAATATGTTTGTAGCGCACCATCCAAAGCTCAATTCTGATAGTAGAAAGTGGAACTGGGAAAAAGCTCGTATCTCCTAAACGAGACGAAACGAAACTGAGCAGCTCTATAAATCGTTGTCCTCTACGGTTTACCTTACTCCCTGTCTCTCATCTTTTTCTGCGAGAAATTGCAACTCGACCAGCTATCTCCTGTTTCTCTCTCTTTCTCATTCGCAGTGATACATCCATTTTTCGTTCGACATCGACAGGCAGTGCATATATAGCTCAATATACTGCATCAGAGATGGACAAGAAAAATGAATTTTCCGCCACGTTGCATTTCGACGCTGATGCGCTACTCGCTTCGTTGGTCTCACAGCAGTTCCGCAGTCAGAGTGTATGCTTTTCTCTTGCTTCTCTTTCTGTCGTGCTACATTTTTATGATTTTTTAAGCTCTCGGATTCGCTTGCAGTTTTTCCGACTCGTTTTCCAGCCTACTGAAACATTTGAACAATTTCATATAACTGCTGATTAAGCTTTTTATGTCAGAGTATGTAATCGATGTTGACTGTACTGGGAAACAATTTTCTTTTCTCGATACTGTGTCAATTTGATATCTCATTTCACATCAGTCCAAGTGATTCTAGGAGTGACCGATAGATTCCATTTGAGAGGATCAGTTCTACTTCGGTGATTAAGATTGATCGAGACACGAGAAGTTTTTCTCTTTCATCCAATTTTTCTTTGCCTTAACGTCTGTGCTGTCTAGTCATTTGTTGTTGATCGACGGCATCGACATGATAAGAAGAAAATCTGAAAAATTAAAATCACTCAGGATTGCATTTGCTAAGAAAATTCACGCAAATACTAGCCAATACGTTTTGAAAAGTTGGACGTTTCAAATGCTGCCCTTCATTGAATACATCAAGTTTCATTTCAGTTTTCTCAGGTAAGCGCCAGAGGAATGTTATTGGTTCACCTCAGTAAATGCAGTTTTGAATCATCAAAGTTACGGTGGAAGCATTGCAATAACTTGATTGACTTTTCACTAAACTTTTCAATCACTGATTGAGGACCGGAAAGATTGGGGCTAAAATTTCAAAAATTTAACCAGAAAGCTGAGTATTGGGCTCCAAGCAGTGGTTGTGGTAGAAACTGGGATCAATTGGTTGCATTTTTTTCACAATTTTTTCACAGTTGTTAATAATTGAAGGACTCCGGATCAGAACAGTATAAGTCTATTTTTTATTGCAAAATGACATGTAAAAAGTGTAAAAAATCGAAAATCATTACGCCCCATGCAAGAAATATCGTAAAAACACACTAATTCCATGATAAAAACGGAACATTCACTCTGGGCGATTACTTGAATTTTCTATTGCAAAAAAACTCTGAGGCGAATTTCCCAGAAATGGAAAAAATGGAGTTATACCGTTCTGATCCGGAGCCTTTCAGTTATTGATGACGTATCAAAATCGCAAAGAGTTGTTCTTGGAATAAGTGTAGAATAACGCAAAATACAAGAATGGAAATTTTGCATTAAAATGATTGCTTATCATATCTGAAACGTCCTCCAAGGACTCGAGACGTAAACTTCTTCCGATCTTGTGAAAAATTGAATGTGACGGCTACCACCATCGCCCCATTAGCTTTTCATGATCATCATCCTCATCAGACCTCGCACCGCGTATACTTATCATCCGCAAATTCCATAACTGCAATCTGAATACGTATATATTTTCTACGCCGAGATACTAAAAATGACTCATAATCTCTGGCAATGCACTTCTCTCTGTACAACATAACGAATCTATATTATTGGTTATCATTCAAGATTATCAGCAATATTTCCTCATTACAAGCTTCGTTCCACTCCTTCTTTCATCACCACTGCAAAAATTCACTCACAATAAGGCAAAAAAAAAACACATCACTATTATATACCATGAATGTATCGGAGATACAAGAACAGCGACAGCCATGAAATTTTATTGTTATTTGAATTTCGATGCAGCCCAAAGGATATAGAGGCCGTAAAAGAGCACAGACTGAGATAAGAAGGTACAAACTCTTCGGTGTGTTATATAGCAGACGACATGAAGGTACGTACTCATGTTCGCGTGTGAGTCTGTGGAGGAGAACAGTCATAAAAGCTCGCGGAATTCTCGATTGGAAAAGTGCATTGAGGCTCGTACACACGAGACAGAGAGAATTCCAAGGTCGTCTGTGGGGAGGCTCATTCTTAGTTAGGAATGTTGCTGCCTACCCGAGTAAAAAAGATTAATAGATTATAATATATTATAATATATTATAATATATTATGATATATTATAATAGATTATAATATATTGTGGATAATATATTATAATAGATTATAATCTATTATTGTGATAATATATTATAATATATTATAATATATTATAATAGATTATAATATATTATAATATGTCATCATATTTCTGTCGTTAAGTGGAATGTCGGTGGATTGTGGTGCAGAATCGAATTTGATCAAATCCCAAAGTCGGACATGGCTGAAGCAGTCCTTGCCAGCCCTTATTTCATTTGCAAAGTTATAGGACCATGTATACTTATATATGGTTATAATATAGTCATAGAAATACGGTTTATTTGTTTGCTGGACCATACGATCAAATGAGGTGAAAAACTAAATTTTTTGGGGTCCCAAAACCACAATAACTGTCCAACTTCTCACATTATTGGTGCAGTTGAGCTCTGTGAGCATGAGAATAAGATGAAAAAAATGCCATCGTGGTATATGACACTCAACAAATAATAGTTTTTAATCAAGGGAAATCGGCCTCCTTAAGGGTTGTATAGCATTCCACTGAGGTCTCGAATTTCAACCCTTTTCAATTTTTTTAGACAGATTTTACTCGTTAGGAGTGACAGCAAAGTACCCGAGCTACATCGGCGTGAGGGCTAACTTATTAGGTGAAAATTGCATGCTGTTAGGATTGAACAGTCTCGATAGCTTTTCAACGAGATGTAATGGAAAATCATTTAATAAGAAAAAACTGTGATCTAGTTCCGTTTTTCGGAAACCCGCGACTCTCGTGGTTTGCTGGATTTCTACCGATTAAGGGTCGAAATTTTTGTACATTTAAAACTGAGAGTAATGAATAATTTTTCAATCAATTCTCTGATGAAGTATTTTCGTATTAACAAACACACCTCGTATCAACATTTGTAATGATATTCATCTTGTCTCTCCGATGGAATGGATACTGTGATGATTCATCATGATATCTCGAATTTGTAATTACAAACACCTCATATGAGTAGTTCCACGCGAAAGCGACCCACAAAAAAGGGTCATGTCTCAGATCCTTTTGTAAACATTCTTATTCGATCCTATGGTACAAAATATGAACTTTTCACTACGTATGGGGTCCCAAAAAAATTTTTTGGTCTCATCGCGAGAATTTTCGAAAATGAAGTAAAATACATTTTCTTAAAATTCTAGCAGCTTTTTTGCACTAAAATGCAAATAAGTCGAGTTTGCTCCCAGATAAAGATATGCGGCTTGCGGCATTCGAAAGGTCTTTTAAAAACCTATCAAAATCGCTATTGAAACGTTGATTCTGGGGTTATGGGCAGCCTGTACGAGCAAAAGTGTAAAAATCACTAAACAGTGAGTTTCTCAGTTGCCTATTTTTTTCAACTTTTGAAAATCACATATTTGATGTAAAATTCTGTGTTCTTCCAGAAAAAAGTGGTCCCGATTTTCTTTTCCGACGTCTAAGGCCTGTTTCTTCAAATTTTCGCAAACCTATTTTTTAGGCAGTTTGGAATCGTCTGTTTACTGCGTATGCGCAGGAATTTAGACTGTTAGAACCAATTCCATTGGGAAGCCAAGAAAATTCCCTTCAAAATGACCACTTGGCAAAGTCAATTTCATGAATTTGGCTCGGAGTTACAGCCTACAAAAGATGAAGCTTCAGCTCGAGTGCGTCAATAGGCAAACGATACATCGGACCAGAGATCGTGCCCGGATTTTCCTACTATTGTCGCGGTGTCTCCGATCCACCTCTTGTTGGTTATCGAGATTCGGTGGTCTTTCAAACGTTGTAGCTCCGAGCCAAATTGATGAAATTGACTTTGCCAAGTGGTCATTTTGAAGGAAATTTTCTTGGCTTCCCAATGGAATTGGTTCTAACAGTCCAAATCCCTGCGCATGCGCAGTAAACAGACAATTCCAAACTGCCTAAAAAATAGGTTTGCGAAAATTTGAAGAAACAGGCCTTAGACGTCGGAAAAGGAAATCGGGACCACTTTTTTCTGGAAGAACACAAAATTTTACATCAAATATGCGATTTTCAAAAATTGAAAAAGATAGGCAACTGAGAAACTCACTGTTTAGTAATTTTGACACTTTTGCTCACACAGGCTGCCCATAACCCCAAAAACAACTTTTCAATAGCGATTTTGATAGGTTTTCGAAAGACCTTTCGAATGCCGCAAGTCGCATATCTTTATCTCGGAGCAAACTCGACTTATTCGCATTTTAGTGCAAAAAAGATGATAGAATTTTAAGAAAATGTATTTTACTTCATTTTCGAAAATTCTCGCCATGGGACCAAAAAATTTTTTTGGGACCCCATAGGTAGTGAAAAGTTCATATTTTGTACCATAGAATCGAATAAGAATGTTAACAAAAGGATCTGAGACATGACCCTTTTTCGTGGGTCGCTTTCGCGTGGAACTAATGATATAAGATCGTGTATGAATTTATTGAGTATTGAATATTCACAATAATGACATTTCGAATAGATACAAACAACTATGTACAAATTATAAATATCGAATATGTGTATTGCGTAGGTTTTCAATTCCAAGCGACGAATTTATTATATTAATATATTTTGAAAAAGGGTTTTAGAAGTAAATTCTTCAAGATCTCGCAACTTCAATGGTTTGGCACTAGAGCACCTTTCTCAAATGATGAGGCATTTCCCACATGTAGTCATCAATTCTAGTCAGAGGGTTAATTGACTTCACATGAGATACATTGACGAGCAAAAAAGAATTTTGCTCTTTTATCGGCAAAATACGCTCAACCCTAATCCTTGTCTCTACGTGAACTATAACCTGATTGTGTTCAACTTTGAGTGGAACCAAGTAAAGGAACTTGTCGCCCCGATAAGTCGCAAATACTTTGACAATGCCGTAAATATGGTCACCATTCTTCAACTCTAAATGGACATGGAATGTGTTAGTTTTCAACAGTTTATACTCCATAGAGGTAAAAGTGATACCATTAATCTTAGCTCTGGAATATAAGTCCAAATCAGCGATGGAATCAAAATGTTCTTCTAACTCTAACAACTCATCGAACTTCAAACTATTCAAGGAAGTGATTGGCTGGCCCGGAATTGGAAAAATTGTGTCTCCACTACTCACGATTCTTATTATATCAAATCCAAATCCACACGGATCTCAGAAGGGAATTAGGAAGATTTGATCCAACACTTGCATTAGATTGGGGGGTATGCTTTCATCGCGTGGATGGATAATGGTCTGATTGAATTCGAGTGGCTCGGAAAATCAACCGTTCTATTTTGGTTATTTCTATCGACCCTAGGAAAGCATCTCCGATAATCTTGAAAGACATACGACTGTTTATCGAGAGTAAATTCAATGTATTGATTATATAGACGGCTCCCGACCAAAACGGTATAAGTCCATTTTTCCCATTTCTGGCAAATTAGCTTCAAAGTTTTCTGGCGATAGAAAATTCGGATTGTCATTTGCAGTAATTATGCTTCATTTATCATATAATGAGTGTGTTTTCACGACATTTTTGGCATGGGGCGTAATAATTTTCAATTGTTCACATTTTTTACGCATTATTTTGCAATTAAAAATGGACTTATACCGTTCTGATCTCCAAATTTTCTCGACTTTTTTTCCGGACCAGAACGGTATGAGTCCATCATTTCTTTTGAAGTGGACTTATACCGTTCTGGACCGGAAAAAATAGAGCAGCGAATCGAGTTTGACTGTGTGGGATCAAAAAATGTCGAAAATGTCAGAAAATTTAGTTTTCCACCTCATTTGATCGTACGATCCAGCAACCAAATAAACCGTATTTCTATGACTATATTATAACCATATATAAGTATACATGGTCCTCTAACTTCGCAAATGAAATAAGGGCCGGCAAGGACTGCTTCAGCCATATCCGACTTTGGGATTTGATCAAATTCGATTCTGCACCACAATCCACCGACTTTCCACTTAACGACAGAAATATGATGACATATTATAATATATTATAATCTATTATAATCTATTATAATATATTATAATCTATTATAATATATTATAATATATTATAATATATTATCACAATAATAGATTATAATATATTATAATATATTATCCATAATATATTATAATCTATTATAATATATTATAATCTATTAATCTTTTTTACTCGGGTATATGCCTGCCTGCCTGGCGACCACCGATTGACAAAATGACGAGCAGAAGCTCTGTAGCGACGACTGGTGTAATCGAAGCTGGAGCAAAAACCTCAACCGGACTCTCTCGTGAGCTAGTATATACATATACAAACATGACCAGGATATCTGTACACAAAAAAGACTACTACGAGGTGTCTCTAGGCTCGTGTTAAAGTATACTACTACTATTATACGCAAGTGACGATATGTTTTGTTATGTGTGTTATTATATGGATACAGTTGTGAAAGAGTTGGTGTAAAGCTCGAACGACGACTCGAGGCCAAGTTTTTCGATTCGCAAACACTCTGTGTTTTGTCGTCCAATTCGACACTGGAAATACCTAGGGGTAGAGAGACTTTGATGGGATTGCATTTTGCGAAAGTGAATGCTATGGACGTGCAATGGGCTTGAAGAAAATACACAGAGTGAGAGTCCAAGAATAAGTAGAATTTGTACACTTGCGCAGCAGCAGATGCGAACAAACTCGAAAACAATCTTATACACAGGCTTGAAACTTTGGCTTCGCGTGAGCAGATTGCGAAAATTTTCAATCCTCTTTAGATTCATCGAACACCTCTCGAGCTGAATGGAATCTGGTTCGGATTCACGTTTCAAAGTATTCTGATGAACGGTGAGAAAGTTTTTGAATTTCTTGAATTTTCAAGATTTTTCATGGAGACAAAACCAGGAACTTGGATGACTTGAAGGTTCTACCGATGAAATTTTTGGAGAATTTGTTTGGCTTTTTTTAGGGATGTCGTAGTCTGAACATTTTTTGACTAAGGTAGAATCAGTTGCTTCGAGATTCAGAGATGCGCAAACTTTTTTTCCTCTGAGGATATGACTCCTTTCGATAGAAATGAAAGTGATGTTCAGAGCATGCAGCCTTAATATATACTCACTCTGGCGTTCCACAACCGTTTCACAACAATGATTGAGAGTAAAGTAAAGCTCGACTACTCCATTCAAAACGGCTATCAAAAGCTCGTATAAAAGCAGCTGGCTCGCAGGACGAAAACAAAAGGGCGAACGAGAGAGTACCAAGACAGAATAAAGCACAGGATCAGCTTCGCAACCAAGAACAAGTTAGAGATAAGAGTAAATACAGGTTGTTTCTTCTGTGTTGACTGTGCAAACACATCTTGTATCCTGTTATTTACATCCACAGTGAGACGGGCATTTTTCATTTGTCAGGATTATTTGGATAGGATTCAAATCAAGAATTTGCGCGCGCGTTTCACTTTTATTTTCTGCGAAACTTTCGTTATTACTCGTGCGATAGGCTCTTTCTGTGATGCTGTCAGATGCGAAGTTGAGTATAATCAACTTATCTTGTGATGTCCAATTTTGCAAGTATTGATTTGAGAGTCCTGAAACGATTGAATGTCTGGAACATTTTGCTGCCGATAAAATTTTATACAGAGTATCAGAGAGCGCATTCTAAATTTTGCAGTAGAATTCTCCGGTAAATTTTACCGCAAAATTTGCAAGCATAGGTGGCGCTCTGACAGTAACCTATGAGATTTGCCGCTGATGGCTGATGCTGCAGTTTGCCGTCACGATTTATCGTATTTTTTACTGCAAACGTCATCGGCAACGCAAATACGGCAAATCGTACCGATAAACTGCAACAAAAGCGGCAAATTTTACAGGTCCCGACCCCTTTCTATAGGGACCGTATATAGGTTACCGAGCAGAGCGCCACCTATGCCCGCAAAATTTATAATACGGACCCAGATGAAGCTACTAAAGTCCTGGAACCGATATTTTATCTGATCATTCGAGTGCAGTGAACTTGACAACTATTTGTTTCCAATGTTGGTGGAGAAGTCCTGGCAATGTGGCAGTTTTCGTGGACAATAGCATCTCGGAGGAAATTTCAACTCCTCCTTTTTTTAGTCATCTCATGTATATATTCAGTCCACAATCTACTTGGTATATAGCAAGGTTGATCTTCAACGGAAGACAGTGACCCAGTCTTCCAACTCCAACAATATTTCTTAATGCCATGGTATGGATTACTCGAATCGCATAAGGCCCATATAATTTAATTTGAGCGATCAGGTTGGCCTCTAAATTTAAAAATATTATAAAAAACCACCAATAAACAAAGTTGTGACTAACTCAAATGTGTTTCCGTCCCTTGCTATAACTAATATATCATAACATTTAAACTTTTCAAAAACATTTTTACGATCGAAATTACGATCAAATATTCCGTTTCGAGGTGCACACAAATTCGCGAGTCTCTCGTGAAATAGTATTGGTTCGGATTGGCTGTACAATGAAACCTGCCATTTTTCATCAATTCATTTTTTCCGCACAGTAAATGATGTAATTCACTACTCTGATTTGAAACTGCCGCTTACCGTCAACTGCGCAAGCGAATTGAAAAAAAGCCAAAGCATGTCAAACCTGATAGCCGTCGAGATGTATAGACAGAACGAAATTTGTCCATATTGATGATAAAACAGCATACCTACCCTCGCAGTCTCTGAACTCAAGCCCACTCGTCCCAACGACTCTTAAACGGTCAAGTCCGAAACGATTTGCCTCGGAATTGTATATTTGGTTAAACAAGATGCTAGGGTCATGGTGTACGGTTGCTTGCACCAAGAGGAAACAGAAAGCAGAGCCTTTGCCGCGTGTTTACTCGAGCCATGAAACAGCGCAGCGAACGTCAAAAAGGAAAGAGGCCTCCAGGGCGTAGTTAGACTCACTGCCGAGTTATGATGTTTTCTTCTCTTCCGGAACTGTTCAGTCCAAGAGTTTTGTCTCAGATCAAAATAATTTGGCAGATTCTGAAATATTTCCCCCTCAACTGGGACCAGTATATGATGATCACAGAAGAAAAACCGTGGAGAAAACTAGATGGACTTGATAGAAGAGATTTGAGGGATATGGAGAACTAGTTCATCTCCTGGTGTCATCGGATGAGTATCAAGATATTTTTATATGAAAATTTCTGCGAATTCAGGGAGAAATAGTAGAATTCCAATCGAACGCGCACAGTGAGATTTTGGTTCGTATTCACGCAATGTCGATTCTCTTTCCTCTTTTTTTTTCTTATTTATCACTTGTTATCTTGAAATAAAAAGTAGATTCATTTAGTTTGGAAATGAGTGACCTCTGAGAAATTTCAGAAAATTGTCTTGGTTCATTAGACCTTCGAAACGTTTTTTCAATATTTTTGATCACATTGACATAACGTTACTTTACCTTCCAATCTTTATCTTCCAATTTTCGGCCGCTCAGTTTTCAATGGAGTTATTTTGTTTTGAAGGAAAGCCATGCAACCAAGAAATAATCGCTGCAATAACGTCATAAAACGAGTGACTCTGTTAATCCCTCATCCGTACGCATTGAGAAATGAGATTATCTCCGATCCACAATAAGTTCATTATTGACCTGGGTGCGTACGCTCAGTTCGAGTGCCAGGACAGTTTATCGCGTTTATTTCATTCGCTTTGCTCGGAAATTAAGTCCTCCGCAACCGAAAAAACCTGCAAGCACAGGGCAATTATGATTTTTATCTTCATGAAAACCCTAAAACCGCGTTTGAAAGATTAAAATAACGAAAAACACTAGGAACAACCAAACTTTTCCAAAACAAATGCAAATTCGAATTTGGAATCCGTTCCTACTGCCCAGAACCGAGAGTTTCATGACTTTTCTGCCACGAGCTAAGCCAGACGTCCTTCACTTTTCGTGGCTAATTAGACGTTACACGATTCGCTTTCTTCTGCAGCCTGCATAAAGTTGAAATTCAACAAGCTGCTCACCACTGCAAAACCTGCTCAGTTTATATATAATAGTGAATAAAAGAAACCTTTGTGTTGATTCTGCAGAGTTGACAGTATGGTAGATCCCTAGACTCTCTTTTAATTCGTCGAAACTTACTTTTTTGCACGTCGGTGTGCGGGTCACTACGGCACTAACTATGATTGCTGCTATCTAAAGCTAAGTTGTCTCGCCCGAGCTATTTTTTTTTGCATGAACATATGTGTGATGAATGGTGAACTCAGATTAATATATTATATGTCTCCAGGTATTTGCAATTTTTTCGATTGGGTTGATACGAGTGAGCCAAAAGTACCAAAATGAAAAAAAAACTGTATCACAGCGTATTATAATTGAGCAAGTTTGCTGCAATTCTTGTTTTGGATGTACTGTACAACAAGGTTTGCTCGAGGATTGACTTTATTTTCTGGAACAATATCAGATTTGAGTATTCCTTATATGTAATTCTCTTCGACACACGCGAAAGTGAATCAAATTGAAAATTTAGTTTTATCGTGACTACCGTGAGATGTGGTCGTATCAAAGCATGAATTTGAACTCGATTTGAACTCTACGCACACTAATACTGTTGAAGTAATCCTTCTCGTGCCTCGTAAAACTAAGTTATATAGTTTACCGCCAGCAAATATGTGCACACACTCGGATGAGCTTACACTCTTATCATATATAGCCCGCGCTGCACAAAGGATCGCAACGGATAAATTTGCAGCTTCGCAGTCGTTGGCTTTGTTATAGTCCTCCAACTCTAGCGTACTCTCCCACAATTTTTTTCCTTTTTTTTTTTTAATCATCCCAATCTCATTGTTCGATTCATACTTTACTTTATGAGGTGCATTCATTCTGCTTTGTAGAAAAATATTATTAGGAGACTAGCTGTAATTACTTTTTAGGAAGGGCATTAAAAAAACAAAAACATTCGAATAGTATTCTCGGATATGTCGTGTGTAAATAAGAGATCTTGAGTCTCTATCGAATGTGAAAGCCAAAAAATCTTGCAGTTCATCTGATTCCTGAAAGCTGGATTGAGCGTAATGTTATTCGACATCGTTCTCAACTCTATCATATCCTTGTGATTACAATTCACGTGACAAAGTTCACCGCTACTTTTCCCATTTCTAATAATTAATTACTAGCACCATCGACTCAATGGTTCATCACAAACAACATTTGATTTTCAGTAACATTGCTGCCTCAAATTAAAAAATTTTCATCTCAACAGAATCTCCATACAGCGTATAGAGTTTCAGGGGAATCACTCAATTTTACTTGATCAGTGGGTAATTGGTTGCGTTGTTACCAATTAATTGGACCATATGTAATTATTACAGCTAATGCAGTCAAATCAGAATCACTGTATGGATAGCTGAACATTTCCTATTCGATTGCATAATTGTGAAATCAGATCGACATACTCTGGCCGGTTCATTTGAAATTGATTGAATCGAGGCTTTGGCTGCTTTCAAGTTCAATATAGTTCAATATAGTTCTCGTGTACTTAACAAACATCTTCTTCGATTCCAGTTGAAAGCAGTATCTATAATCAAATGTAAATGTGAAGGTATAACCCCAACATTGAGGAGGCAATGTTTTTAATCGTCAATTTCACCTATTTTTCATTCTGCGTACGTTCAGTTTGCCCACCAATACAACGCAAACCTCTCATATTAAAAATAAATCAATTTTCAACCCATTTTTCACCTGCGCACCCTCTGTTTCAGATCTTTTCTCTTCAAACCCGAATCGTATTTGTGAGTTCCGTAGAAATTTTGGAATAACGTGTGCCACCTTGTACAAATTTTTAAGACGCTTGAGCAGGCCTGCGCTTGAGAAAAAAAAACACACAAGTTATTTTCGATGTATTCTTTCCTCGCGCGATCGTTAGTTTTTTTATTCAAGGTCACCCAAAGAAATTATCATCCAAAAACGGTTCAAAATGTCAATTCCCTACCCTGTGATTTTTTAATTTTTTCGACCTTTGTGAGTGTGAAGCCCCGCTGCGAGGTTCGTACGGGGTTTGAGCGAACAAATACCTACATCAAATTTTATGGTGTCAAAGTATCAAATTCCACAGCTGGAATGACCAAGAGACCAGTTTCTGTATGCACGGTACATTCTGTGGGGCAATTTCAATTAAAATTTTACTCACTGAGTTTCTCCCCGTAAAAGCGAATTCGCATTCCAGGCCTTTCCGCGCCAATGTTTTTTCACGGTTTATCGTCGGGGGCAATTTTTCTATATACGCTCCAAAGTATTGTAACAAGTCTATTTTCACTTTATTTGGGAGTACTTTTTTGCAAAAATATAATTTTGCTCGATTTCTTGGTCAGCCCCGTGCCGTACTAGTACGACCCTTAAACGCAAGGCTACAGAGGTCTTGCTCGGGTTCTCTGACAGTATCCCGTGACCTAATCAAAACCCCGAAAAGTCGAGGTTGTAGCCTGAGCTGTTCAGTCTTGAGATTAATTTTCAGTGGCAAATATCACTTTCCGTGCCCTGATACCGTGTTATCCGTGCTATTCTTATGGCATCGACGACTGAAAAAATCGAAAAATACATCCTAGAACCTTCATAAGTCAATTTTGGGGTTGGCACATTCTCGACCCCACAATAATATCAAAATTTCTGTGGAACCACTTATATACCATCCGACCAATGCGAAAAATGTGCGATTCAGACATCAAGTAGGTCTCAAATAAATCGAAATTTAAATGAGCCGAGTCAATGGTACAGAATACGCTTATAGAGCTGTGTCTTGCATTTCAATCAGTTTGAACGAAATGGACAAGCTGCAGCTTCGTCGTTTATATAGACGAGAAATCGACAGATGTCGTTTGATAGTGCGCGCGATTATACCAATGATGCAGCTTTGGAGGCGATACTACTGGGTCGCGACGAGATTTAAATTCATCCGATGACGTGGTTTGGATATCGGCCTGTACACAGAATTTTGACATTATAATGAGATATTTGCGTCTGTTTTTGCTGCGCCAATTGCTGAAAATTGCTTTCAAGGTTTTAATAATACTTTGGTAGTCTTTTTGGTGTCACTCGAATGGAATGTCTTTTTCAATTTGATAGTTCAATGATTTCTACGACAGATCTATACTTGACTTTTCTGATATCTGTGTAGCTAATTCAGTCTCTTCTGAGTTATGTGTGGAATTTAAGTTATTTCGAATTTTCGGCCTGATACAATTGATTTTATTGGGGAAATATAACAGGTCATTGAAAGCCAAATTACATATAATGTGCTCAGAATACATTAGGATTAATTATGAAATTCCTTCCACAATTTCATTCGATGAGCGCGTTTGTTTGGCGTTCACTAATATGGTTTGTCTCATCCACCTATTCTTACCATGATTTTTTTCTTGAACTAAATCATGCAATGCTGAAATCTCGCCTCTTTTCCACGTAAGATGCATGATCAAGAGACTTTCCCATCATGGCGTCGAGTAACACCTGGAAGTCAAGCCACTTTTCGACAGATTACCTCTCTTCCGGTCGCGTTTGCCTGTGCCCTTTTCGTCAAAGTGAAATTCAATATTCTGCAAATTTCGCATTATTCGCTCTCTCAGCGGGCGCAATATTGCAAATGCCTCGGTTATACTCCTGCCTTATCATGTCTTCCTATACATGTACCAAGAAAATGACAGCCATACGCGCCTTTTTGTCGCTTTTTTGTACCTTTATCACGGAAAGTTGACTCAACTTGCTCCATTATCAGCTTCAGAATGTGGGAAAAGAAGCGATGAGAGCTATCTTAGATTGAGTGCTTGAGTACGTATTTTTTGTGAGAAAAGGTTGATGCGAGCATTTATTCGAGTATTTTGTGTAGCACGAGTTTTGTAATCGGATGAAGCGCAGCTTGACTCAACTTTTCATCTACCACTCGCGAGACCAATCCTATATACCTACATGGTTTGAAAGCTTTTAAATTGAGTGATGTTGAAATCACAGAAAAAAATCTTGAAACTGAATTCAAATTTTGAATCAAGGTATTGAAGACATTCATTTAAGTTATATCTTCTTATAGTGTAATGACAATCTGAGATAATGCCACTTCGTTACACATGAATCCGAGGAAAATGAGATCTCGTCAAACTTTTCGCGTGATAAAAAAAGTCACAAACTTTCATACCACAATGCGAGATCGTTATGATGATGATGACGAGTCTCACGCTCGCCATTTATTCTTTAGTATAATTGAGAAATAAGTCAATTTTCATTGAGTGCGTGTGATTCATATGATTGAAAAAATATGGTTTGAAAGAATTCTTCTCGAAAATATTGGGGTATAAAAGCTCTATTTCATCTGAATGAACGAAACCCAGGTAGCAACAGCTCTGCACTTCAGACTACAACCCCCTCTCCTTTCCCAACCCATCATACAACTTTTGCGCGTGCCAAAAGCCTCCCATTCATAAAAAAGAATACTCCCCATTATATTGCACGTTGCGTCGTCGTCTGCACTTTCGTCCCTTCGAACTACGCGTGTCTCTTGCTCGCATCACAAGCGTCTAATATAGCGCACCTCCCCATTCATACCTCTCTTCTCAAGTTTCATTGAGAAAATCTTTCGCGCGTGGGAGACCCCTTCTGTCGCCACAATCTCGACTGAGGTGTGCCCCTCACCTCTTTCAACCCCCATCATACTACGCTCCATACGTCATCCAGTCACGCAACCCCTTTAGTTAGAAAAAAAAAAAATCATTGTCTTCTCATCGCCCTCGGAAACAGTCTTTGAAAGTTGTGTAAAAAGCTCACGTACGCATTTTTTTCTTATTCTTGTTTCAGCATCGGATCTGGACTGCATCAGGGCACTATTCAACGAGAAAGAAAAAGAGCTTTCTTTGGCTGTGGCAAAAGTTGAGGAGCTGACTCGACAGTTGGAGGAGTTACGAGGAAGGCATCATGGAGCTCCGGGTAGTAACGCAAATGGTCCCGGACACCTGTCTACTCCCGCCAGTGCTGAGCTTGAAAAGCTCAGAAGAGAGCTTCTAGTGAGTACCTATGTATCTTTCTATTCTGCATTCACTGCTATCCCTTCCTAAAAGAATTTTTCCCTTGACGACATCTAATTCCTTGCATCATCTTGGGTATAATATGCCATGGGGTTGCGGGTAGAGGCTCAGTCTTGCGTAGATCTTGAATCGGATAACACGAACTTTGCCGCTGTTATAGGTTCAACGTAGACATATTGCAGATGCAAGGCTGAAAGCGAGCTTGCAAGCTATCGAGATTAGATGGAATAATAATCGTAGATTGTAGATATACTATCGTCGATTGTGATGCAGAGTGCTTTCAAAAGTCATTAGCGGATCGTGGAATCTGACAAACTTGTTCATTATACCATCGATCGTTTGATGGAAATTCAAATTAACGCTGCTGCCGCACTCTGAGTATTTGCCAAGTGAATTGGTGTGTTCGGAGCGTTGCAATCGATGGTTAGCTTTGCTCAGCTTGATTGAAGAGTTGTAATGAAACATAGCATTAACTTTCGATTATCCTTCATCCCCTCTTCAAAATTTGCATAATGTTTCATTGTTCTCGTTGATACCGTACTTACATACATGGATATTCCACACGCTATTAATGACTTTGTTCACGAGGAATTGAGAAATTAGTTCGACTACAAACCATAGTCATAACTTGTAATTTGATTTTAGGAAATCGCTCTCGTCTGTAACTTCATTTAGCAGATTTATCATTGATTTCTGTGATGTGCATATTTCTAATTTTCTCTTCTACATCATCAATTGAACAAAGATTGCTATAGGTCGAATGAGTACTTGATATTATTTTTAAATGATTGAATGTTGCATTTGTGGTTTGTTCCACGAGAGGACCAGTCACATCATAGTCTGATTGAATTTCTGGCATCATATTCGATCCTGATTCAAAACTAGTGACTCTATCTCTAAAGTGATTGTGCAAAAAGTCAAAAAAAGCATGTCTCACCCTTCATTCAAATACTTCATGCTTCCTTTCAACGGATTCATTCATACATAATTTTTCAAACTCAACTCATCAAAATTTTAAATCGCCACTCTAGTACTACCTTGATTTCGATCTTAAATGATTTTCAACCAATAAGAAATTTTGGCCATTATTTGAATTTTAAAATTTCTGAAAACTAGCATCAGCGTAAGATTTTGAAAGTCTCTTAACCTTGTAATGATAGATTATCAATTACTGAGCTCATATTCAACTAAATCCGTCCATTCTCGAAACGGTCGACCTTACCAGTTCTCTAATTCATATCAAAGGTGTCCACTGTTGTGAAATTATAATCCTGTTCGACTTTTTTAAAACTCAAGGACTTCTTCGGACTTTTCATCAGAGTCAATTTTTTTTTTTTTTTTTCATGCTGTGTTAACAAAAATTTAGTAAAAAGTGTATCTCACTAACAACCTTGAAACACTCATTCTTATCAAAATGAACAACCCTCGAGAACCTGACTTAAACCATGCTCTTCTCACTTGCAGTATCGAAACAAGATGAACGAGCAGCAAAACCAGGTAGTCTCCCAGCAAAGGTTAGCTTTGGTCCAGCGTCAAGCTGAAATGGCATCGATAGATGCTCGGATAGCTCAGCTTCAAGGTCGTCTACAACGTAAAAGAGCTCTAAATCAAAGGCTAAGCCAACAACTTCAACAACAGCAGCAACAACAACAACAAAGACCCGGTGGTGGTGGTAGTCCAGGTCAACATCAGAATCTAGGCTCAGGAAAGCTGGAATTTGGCGGTGGAAAAACGAGACCGGCCGGTAACATCGCGGCGATCGAACCATACTCTCACATACCGAACGACAACGATAGCTTTGGTAGCGGTGGTGGTGGATTGAACAAGAATGATCCCAAGTATCAGACTCTGCCTTACAATACCAAGTTCACAGTAAATTTTAAGACGACGGCTAACAATACTACGACGGCAACGTCTACGACGACGGGTAGTGGTGGACAACAACAGCAGCAACATTCGGACGACGATGTGAATAAGAACAAGATACAACAAAGTCCAAGCACGTCGCACATACAACAGCAACAGCAACAGCAGCAACAGCAACAGCAACAGCAACAACAGCAACAGCAACAACACTGTAGAAGTAATAATGCGCCGGCTACGCAGATGGGATTCGTTCATGGGCTTGTGCACAGTCAGTCTCAGTCACACGTGCAGGGTAAGTTTTGCAAAATTTGATTCATTATGGATTTTCCTCTAATTGATCGATTAGACAACCGTCAGTATCTGATCAAATTAGACTGAATTGAGTCTTCTTGAACACCGGGAGTCGCTTATCTCTAAAAAATGGTAATGGTAATATTCATTCGATTTTACCTGGAAACTCTGCAGGTATCTTGTGCTTCAAATAAATTGCAACATAATTTATGCTTCAGATTACACTTTTCGTACTTGACTCGCCCTGTATGTAATATCATTTGTAATTTATGCTTCACTATGTTTAATTCGCCATAATTACTTGGTAATGAAATTATCTCACGAGCCGATCAATTTCCGGTATGACCTCGGATATGACTAAAAAATTGATGTGAGTCACTCGAGAAAAATTTACATTCCTTTGGGATTCAGATGGACATTCTGCCATAAGTTCAATCATTTTCCGGTTTCCGTTGTTGATGAGTTCTCAAACAAATAGACTCGGTATAATTTGAAACGAGCCCGGATCATCAAATTAAGCCATTAAAATTGATCAGCGTTAAAAAATTTTCTTCAACAAGCTCGTTTCTCGGAAGCGTGTTGGGCTCGGTAAATCTGATATTGAAATGATTTTGAATTTGAAAATACGTAGTGTATTATAGATGAATTTATTGCAACTCGTCTGTGATCAATCTTGAAAAGCTCACATATATGCTTGTCAAAAAAGTCCTTCGATAAATTTTCTTGCCAAAATCAAATCAAAATTTTTCTATTTTGTGCCTCCAGGACAACAGCAACCCGTCAACGCACACCAAACGCAACAGCAACAACAGTGTCTCAACAATATCAACCTCAACAACATCAATAATAATAATAACAACAACAACAACAATAATAATATCGGCAGCATATCCAATCACAATTTGCAACCGGAGAGCAGTAGACTCGTTGCTCTTCAACAGCAGCATCAGCAGCAGCAGCAACAACAGCAACAACAACAGCAACAACAACAAAAGCAACAATTACAGCAACATGGCTCACCGAGTTCGTCGACTTCGAGCCTATCGTCGAGTAACCAGAGCTTTGGGGTTGCAAGACCCGTTACGGGACAAGCGACTCACCAGAAGCCCGTATCGAGTGTTGCACCGAGCTTTCCGGTCAAATCGACCATTTACCAGACCTCGTCCACCAAAATACACCCCGTCATGCCTCAGACTCTCAGCCTTATCGGTAGGGGTCATCCGTCGTCCACACAAAGTTATGGTGGTGTAGCGCCGGCCTATCCACAGAATTCTAGAGGTGAGCGCCCCATCTCTTGCCTTTCCTGGCTTCGATAATTCCCTGTTAGATTAACTCGGTGTAATCACAAAATGATAGAATACCTTCGTTTGCCTGGCAATCAAATCTGAATACTACCTGGCTGAAAATAATTCCGTGGGACCCCATGGGATCCCATGGGAATTCGTTGGATCTGACCCTGGGAAAACATTTAATCTTGACATTTGGGAAATTTATACAAATTTTGACCATTTCTCTTCCAAAAATGGTTGACTTTGGTCGATTAAAGTCAAAATTTTTATGCTACACGTCTCTAATGCCAAATTTCGTAATAAACAAAATTGGAAATTTTTCCAGCGCCAGGTCTCATGAAATCTCATGGGTCCCACGGGGTCCCACGGAATTATTTTCAGCAGGGTAACTTGGTTGATCTTAGATTCACATCACTCTATAGGTAATCTCTCTAACTCCTATCACACTGTCAAGTTATGTGAATTTTCTTTCGAAACTCTATACGAGTGATTCCGCGGAAAGTATGATTTTCCGTGTTCCAAGATTTCTACGACTGGGAATGCACTTAATAGGAATTTTCAGGGTGCATTGTATTGGTCTGCAACTATGTTAATAGTTTTTGATACGATCCCAACGTTCCTGTATTTTATCGTGCTTGATAAAGGGTCGAAAGGTCAATTCCGTCCCCTGTAGACAGCCCAACCTCGACTCTTGCATTCATTGCAACGCATATGCGAAGTCGAAAATCCCCATATGTAGCTATGCACTTCAATTTGTAATCTAATACTTAAAAAGTTTAATCCACGACTTTGAGAATCAAAATTGAACCCTCAACTCGTGCACGTCTGTCCGATATTTTGAAGACGGGTTTGCACCGAAACTGCTCGCACAGCACTGATCAGGTCGGCAAAGTCCCCAATTGTCCATTAAACCTTTCTAACCAATGAGGTTGTCATCTAGAAACACTATTATACCTGATCTATTCGTGATAGTAGCCAAAAACTCGAATCTGCAGCCAGGTGCATCACACGAACGTGTTTTCCAAATAGCGTACAAAATTTTCGGTCAATTTCGTCCCCATGTTTCGCTTCTCCCTGGCGCGTTATACGGCTATGTGAAACACATTTTATTGTAGTGTTTGGTTGCATCAGAGCAAATCTATGCGGAAAAGAATCTACGATTAATTGCCGCGCTGTGGGAATATTTTTGAGGTGAAAAATCCACTTCGTCGCCCTCTACGATACCTATAACTTGGCATATCTATCACTGGGTTCAGTCTTGAGATACTTAGCACCAGATACTTTTTTTATACTCGAACAAGTGGAAATCGACGGCTACGAGTCACCGAACTCGTCTGGGGCTGAAATGATTTTTTGACCCAAATCACTCCGCATGACGATTTTTGCCCCAAAAAATCACACTTCCGTCGGAATCGCCCATATAGAAACTTCAATTGCATTGGCTAAACAGTCATTCGTCAAATTTGAACAGTTTGTCCATCTCAGTGAACTATTGACACTGTGCGCATCGATGAAACAAATTCGGCGCCTTTTGTGACCCTTTATACCGTCATTGGGTCCGAAAGGGTTTCCGAAAGAGTGTGTCGCACAATGCTGCTTGCGGGTACACTTCTACATAGCCAAAGAGTGGATCCAAACCCTTGAGCTCGTTTGAAATCGTGTTTGCGCCAACTCCAAACGGGCGATTGCATCCATTCGCTGAACTTCAAGCGGAAATCGAATTTGCCTACGCTGTTTGTTCCGCGCTCTGCCTCGGAGCTATTCGCAAATAAGATGTCGGTCAATCAGGCCCTATCATACGTTGGAAGATGGCCTCGAGCTACCAATTGCCATTGTAGGGGATCTCATTCAAAATTCCAATCCGCTTACTTTGATCTAATCTCAATGTTCTACTCGTTATCAATGGGATCACGAATCGCGTACTTTTAATATTGGCTGATGAATCTCATCTCCTCATTGAATATTTCCATTCAATGTATGAAACTCCTATTTCTAATCTTCTAGATTTGGGCACGAATATAGGGTCAATGCATCAAAATGGACAACAGCAACAAGATGCAAACTACGCAAGTAGACAAAATTATCCAACGCCGCCGGTGTCCCAGCCGAATGGCTCACCACACTTGCCTCCATCGCCAGCGGCTAATAGTGGCGTTCATCAATCACAAAATTCGCCAAATTTACCCGCAAGTAGCTCCATATTCGCAGCAGGCTACGGATATGGCCCGAATGCTCAGACGGATGATAGGCTCAAGATGAACGATAAAATATCAGGTAAAGAATCCTACCACTAGAACAAGAATTTCCTATACCCATGTAAGGTAAAACCAGGGGTACCGGGACACCGATAATGGCGATTTCCACTTTGGGCTGTCAAAGATGAACTTATTATGTTCCGATCATGAAATTTTTTTGTCTTACCTATAACTATACTATTCACCTTCATGAATCAAGAAGAAAAATGGCTAAAAGTGTTCCAAAATAATAACGAAAGCCAATTTTCTGGAGACCCGATTTGGCCCAATACTGGGACACGATTCGTGGTTTGACCTAGTACTAGGACGTCAAATGTACCAGTACTGGGACAGGACACGTAGTTCCGGATTGTACATTGGAAATTTCATCAGAGTAACATACAAATACTGAGAATTACCATGGCCTATCACGTTTTTGACAATTATTTGTTGTTAGTTTAGTCATTTATGTAAAAACAATCCAACAATTAACAACAAACAATGTGTCCCAGTACTGGGTTACGCCACTTCTCCATCGCTTGGTGAAGCCGGACGCGTCGCGTCATAGTAATGGGTCAGAATTCAATATATACGATGGTGAACTAGGACACGATTCTTTGCCACACAATATACCATTTTTGAGTTGATTTTTTTCGGTATCTATAATCATTGCCACGGTTCGCCCAAAATTTGGTACATGATTGAGATTACTCTTAAGAACACTCAAAGATTTTTTGATACAATATTAGATCACACACCTCTCTATTAATTAGGAGGGAACATAATGTCCCAGAATCGGTCGACTTTGGTATGGTGTCCCTAGTTTTACCTTATCGTACTCTAAATATTACATTTCAATATAAAGGCGTAAGAGCTTTTTCGCGTCTGAGTGATGGGTGTTTGGTTCGAGCCGCAGGCGAGGGCTGCAATCATTACGAGGATGCGAAAAATAAGTTTCAAACCCGCGTTTGGAAATATCATACTTTTTGAAGAACTTTGAAACACGCTGTGTGGAAAAAAGTCTTTTTACTCACAGTGTATCAAAACCATCTATGTTAAGGTTCGATTGAGGTATTTGATGCATGGTTTCGCAATATGCTTCGTGTCTGGTCAATTTTGTGATTTTGTATCAGCAGGTATTGAACAACAGCAAAATCTACTGAGCAAATACGAGCCACAGCAAGTGAGGTACGAGCCGCATGGACAACCGATTAAAGTATTCGATCAGACGTTGGGTGGGAAGTCAGAACACGCTCCAAAACTGCAGCAACAGCAACAGCAACAAACTTTCGAGCACATATCGCAACCATTCAAGACTGAACAGAGTCAGAGCAAGTTTGATCAACTCACTGCTAGGTATTATAAGCTTTCATTTGCTCTACAGTTTGCAAAATTTGGAATTTTGAATTATGTTCACGTTCTCTATCAAACATAGAGTTGTAAACTTGCTCACGAGCAGTACCCATAGAAAACAAAGCTGTTCAGTTTGAGACGAGGATCAATAAGAGAGTAATCAGACAAGTTGAATTGTACACGTATATTTCCACGTTGTTTTAGGTTTGAACAGCAGCAGCAGCAGCAGCAGCAACAGTCAAAGTTCGAACAACAGCAGCAGCACAAATTCGAGTCTGTGACAAACAAATTGCCGGAGAAGCCAGTTTTCGATTACGAGAGGAAGTTGGCCTCAGCCGGATCGACGGAATCCAAACCCGAGCTCGACAAGACGAAACCCGCGCTACCACCCAAACCGAGCAAGCCAAATCCACCACCCCGGCTTACTCAACATCCCGATAAAGGAGAAGTTGGAGCACAGGAGTCTAACGATACCAAGCCCAGCTTACCCTTGTCTTCGAGGTAACGTTATCTTTCACATTGACTAATTCGCGAGGCGTAAATTTTAGCTAGCTATCCGAGGACAAAGAATAGTCAAATTTTTTGCTCAGAAATTGGATCAATGATTGACTCCAAAATTGACTAGGGGTTGTGCAATCGAATTCACTCGAGAGTTTGTCTTTTTCGTCTGTACATATTTATGGAGTATATTTTTGAGTTTCGAGTCCTTTGTCATGAACTCGGTTGGCATGAGTTGCTTCAACTGATTACAATTTCAATCACCTAGCTTTTCGGAGGTAAACCCATTAAATGCATTATCGAGTCATGTTATGATCTTGTGAAAGGATTCAGGATAAATAATTTGTGATTGATCGTGGTCGATATGTGGAATGAATTTTGATAGAATCTTTCGACTTGGCATTTGATCCACGGTTTTTTAATGCTTTGTAACAATACTTCGAACATCTGAAAAGTGAAGAATTTATAAGTTGACGGAATCAAAATCAAATTATCGCTCAATGTAAAATTCTTTACTATCCTTAATCTAAGTCTGAATTGCATTATTTCTCTATAAAGATATCGAATTTTCCGATAATGCCTCTTTGTGATGGCTCACCACTTCTTAAGTCTGCCTCCAAGCGATTTCCATATCCTTCGATCATCAGTCGATCGCACCTCGCTCAAGATCATCTCGTAAATGGCCTTGAATCTTGCGATTCGCTCAAAATGCTCGCTTTGGGCTATGCTTCACTACTCGATCGCTTCTATATCTCTTACAATCTCAGCATAATATCTGACGCCTCTCTTATTCCACTTGAATTTTGCACCAATAATATACCCGATCTTTGCTACATAATATAGCATCGACGATCGTGTCGAGATCGAAGGGCAGATATCAATCAAGTCTCTCGCTCTCTCTCTTCCACTCATCTATAAAGATGCAACTAATAGTCGTGTGGCCGTGATGGGGTGCGATACGAGTTAATTATAAATGCTAATTAGTCCACGATCGATTTGGCTTAGCCCGGACAAGTCAGTGATTCAAGCATCGCAGCTCTTTGGTGGCCTATGTTATTGACTATATAGTGATATTGCATAGATGTGATGTTACCGCCCACTAAAATAGACTAGCGAAAAGACGACGTATAGTGTGTACGCGTTGCGTTTAGTCGGCATCAACGCGCAGTGCATGTGTTTAAGCCCTTTTCATTGTATAAAGATATTTAGACTCATGAATCGAAATGAGGGAGAAATGATCGAGCCGCGAGGATATCTACGCGGCTGTCAGTTGCTCGCGGCACTGCTCATATGCACGTTCAATTTTTGTATCGTGCTAAAACTGTTTCTGTTTCTGTTCTTTTGAGTGGCATAGTGCACGAAATTCATTCTACTATTGGAGGTTGATCGGATTGTGCAACGATGACGGTGATAGAGCTGTCTGTGGCTAGTGCGGCTGATGGTGTTGGGACACCTCATTATTCCTACAGGTGGTGTTTATCTCAACGAGGATTATGATTACCGATTATAGTTCGGCTCTTTAGTGCTGTAGCGGGACAAATTTGTTGTGAAAAATTATATGAGGCTTTTGATTGTGCTCATTAGAGGGCCCTGACCCGCGAGACTTCCTTCAAAGACTTTTGCCATATATACACAACATGATTTCTGCACGAGGCTTTTCGAATCGAGGCATGATGTTGAATAAAATTTTCATCCGGTGAGTCGAGTTGGTTGTGACTAAATTATGTGAAACTTTGAAATGTTTTTAGATTGTAAGTCTTAAATCGACATAATTCCATAACTTTTTAAGAAAGGAAAAAAGTTTCTCGATGCTGGTTAAGTGTTTTTAATATAGACCCTTTTTAGGTTCCGTAACGACCTATTTGATGGATTTCAAAAATATGCCTCGTGTGAAAATCGTTGACTCATTTCTGATATTTTGATCCGCCACTTTTATCCGTGGGTTTTCTTTAATAGAAGTTTGAATTTGCGCGCGCGTTATCTCCATCAAACAGACCAACTGACTAGTAATAGGAAAAGCTGTGTGAGTGGTTGAAATTTTTTATCTTCGTCTAGAAACCGATATGGTTTTGATCAATAAACAATCATGATCCTATAGGAAGATTGTGTGCGCTTAATGTTAAATGTTCTATTTCGCTATGAGTAATTCACAATGACGTTTGACCAATGCGTCGAAAAAAGATGGAAAATCTTAATCATTCCCATAATGATCATCTGAATTCAGTTTAATGACGCCTCATCTAATTCAATTGAAGGAAAAAAAAGAGTGTTTGAATTGTCAAGTATCCAATGTTGATAATTCTCGAGTTTTCACACTGATATCATTTATAAAACACATATTGTAGGAATCAGGAGTTGTCCACGGAGTGTTGAGATTTGATAAACTCCAGAATCTTTTAAAGTTGAATTTTTATGTGGAGGTAAACATTAAAAAAGTACAAATTTTTCTAAGACCTCAACATTTTTCAGGGCGGAGAGAGAAGATGAAACAATTCCACCAATACCCACATCGGAACCACCCGATTCGCCGACTGACCAGCAACAGCAACAGCAACAACAGCAACACACGATAAAGGCACGGCCCCTTGGATTGAAGAAATCGCCGCTGTCGGAGCAGCCAAAACTGCGCTACGGAAAATCGAATCAAGTTCACGTATCGATAAATCGACGAATCGAAATGCCACCTGCTTTCCTTTTTCCCGAGAATGAAATTCCCGCTGATCTTATGCAAAAGGATCAGCAGCAGCAACATCAACAACAACAACAACAACAACAACAACAACAGCAACAGCAACAAATTGATGTGACGGATTGTAATCCTGTTAAGAGACAGATCATTAGTCCTGTAAGCAACGACGAGCTAAGCGACAAGATTGACGAAACGGATCTCGTCGATACGCTCAACGTCATCAACATAGATGATCATAAACACAAGTGAGTATCATTTTTTTCGGTTTTTTCTCTGAGTATTTGGAGAGAATTTCACTACTTCTGACGAATGATCGCTCGCAGCGATGCCACTATATAAAATCGCTGCACCCATTAAATACCTCACTCACGCAAAATTCTTTCAATTACCTTTGCAGTTCTTCTAAAATTTGAGCAATTCAGCAATGATACTCATATTACTATTTCTCAGATCCAGTAGGCCAGATACGATCGAAATCGAGAACGGAAGCAAACCTGCCGCGGATGTTATAAGACGGAAAAAGGGCAACCTCAAATCAACGACGGGCAAAGTGAACCTATCGAGGCGAGTGAGCTTTGATCCTCTTGCTCTACTTCTGGATGCTAGTCTCGAAGGTGAACTCGAGCTAGTGAAAAAAACGGCCAAGGAGGTTGCAAATCCAAGCTCTGCAAACGACGAGGGTATCACTGCTCTGCACAATGCCATATGCGCTGGACATCTCGAAATTGTCAAATTTCTCGTCGAGTTTGGTTGTGACGTCAATGCTCAAGACAGCGATGGATGGTAAGAATTCACTTCAAATCTGTTTTTATGCGCGTTTCTTTCAAGAATTTTTACTTCACGTGTGAGCTGTTTCGAGGATTTTTATAACGAGTTCAGTTATTTTTTAATCGAATCTGATACTCAAAATTTTTATGATAACTTTTCTTTCTGGAAATTCATAATAGCGAACGTAAATTTAGTGCCCTTTGCTAGCGTGGCTATAGTTAGAAGACTGGCATATTTCACTTTTCCATTACTGCCATATTGATACTACTTTTTATGGAAACTGATTGATCATCACAGACAGAATTACTATGTTCTAGACTGTAACTCGCAACTACAATGTGATTCACGAAGGCAAAGAAAATATAGTTCCTAAATGTAAAATAATGCTCAATGATTACTTTCAGGACGCCTTTACATTGTGCCGCTAGCTGTAACAATCTAGCAATGGTGAGATTCCTAGTCGAACACGGAGCCTGCATTTTTGCCACGACGCTTTCGGATCATGAAACCGCCGCAGAAAAATGTGAAGAAGACGAAGAAGGTTTTGACGGATGCTCCGAGTACCTGTATAGTGAGTATTCTTTTAACCATCTCTATGCTGTATTATTTTTCGGAAGCTTTCCACGCTAATTTTCTAATTTATTTCTTCAGGTGTTCAAGAGAAACTCGGAATCATGAACAATGGGCAGGTATTTGCTGTATTTGATTACGATGCTCAACATAGCGACGAACTTTCCCTAAAAAACGGCGATTCGCTGGTGATATTGCGTAAAGGCGACGACAATGAAAGGGAGTGGTGGTGGAGCAAACTGGGACATCGAGAAGGATACGTTCCCCGAAATTTACTTGGCGTAAGTAACTCTTGCATGATTTTTTTTCTTTTACGAATTCAAATCTCGTGTAGCAAAATCTAATCTTGTATATTTTTTTACAGCTATATCCACGAGTGCTACCAGTAAAAGCAGACTGAAAAAGAATGTCATACATTCAAAAACTTCATATCATCAAGCCTTCATCGACACAGATTCTTTCGTAGTCTCATCTCAAAAATATTTCTGTAATATAAAATACGCATTTTGCGGACCTTTGTCATTGCCCTTCTCTCGTACAAACTGATGAAAGAATTGTAAAAAATCTAGCAAGATAATCTTGAATTCGCACATTGTACAATGTGTAATTATTTTTCCGGAGTTATTCATATCATCGATCATTGTTATCAACGATTGATTATCTTGAAATTAGTTTAGGATGTCGTCACTTTCTTTTTAGAAAGAAAAATTGACGCGAATGAGACAAAACCATTTTTGTTGTCTTCTATTTCTGTATATACTCATTCAAAACTCATATTGTAATATGACACTATGAAATAATACATAAGCACCACTTACATCGTCGCAAACTTTAGACAATACATCTTGTAGCAATAGCTTGCCGTACAGTGAAATTCGGCGTTGAACGATATCAAAAGAGGTGACAATACTAAATATTTCACAATTTTTGAGTTGAATGCTATATTGTATTATACATAATGTATTATAGAAAAATCGAAACTACTATTTTATCAGCAAAAAACTATAAACCCCAAATAGATTATAAATGTATTTACGAATCAATTGTACATTTAAAAAACAAATCAACTATACAGAGAACATGTATGTACCAGCGATCGAATTCTGGACTTTCGTTATAAATTTTTTTAAGTGCGTGTCAAATTTATCTGTGTAAGATTTTATATAACTCAAGTCTTGTAAGAAATTCACTGTACGGTCATCTCCCGAAGTGTAATTAGCTTTCTTACTTGATTGACGTTGATTCGCACTCCATACGACGAAGGTGGAGTGTAAAACTTTGTATTGTACGTGTACTTAATTAAGTATTTGTTTCACCTAAATGTTAAAGTTTAGATGAAATCAAATTGCTCTGAATTGTATTAAACTTATTTCGCAAAATTTTTGCAATCCGACTGGTTATTCGGATTTAAAAAATTTGTTTGCGTTTTGTAAATGTATGTCTATAATTTTGACAATGGGATTTGGAGAAATTTTATCATCTCCGACGAATTGTATCTAGAAATTCATGAAAAAATTTGTTTTTTTATTAGCTTGATTCCGTGCCTAAAAGTGATCTTTTGTTGGAAAGTGTTGGAAAGACGAGTTAGTCGTGATTATATTTATACGAAGTATAATTATTTGATGATTTCATGGATGGTATCGAGATTATTCTTGTTCGGCAATGATGACTGACACTGTGGGTTACGGATTGGGTAACTCATTACATGGAAATTTTTGCACTAATTTGAAATTCCGGCCTACCTTCTTAATCGATGAAATTTCCATCCAATTCTTCATGATCGAGGCTATCCGAACCCTCTGTCAAGTTACTATCGAAATCGACAATGCCGATACCAGATATGACTCATGGCGATAAATTGTATCTCTTGTTAATGAATGAATTCAGTGCCTTTCGAGAGTAATAATGAATTTAAATCGTAAGGTTCTTGGCGAATACTGTGTGAAAAATAAGATTATTTATAATAAAAAACCCTTGAATCAATGGCATATTTTTATTCATTACCTCTTGTAGGTTTCTTCCTATCATATGACAGCATGTTGATAGCATTCAAAGCAGTCATTCTAAATGTTGTGACATGCGATTTTTCTTAGAGTCTTTACATGTCACAATTTGTAAATTCTTCAAGAGAATTTAAAGATGAGTTCAACACTGGGTATATTTCATTAAGCTATAACGATCATCAATCAATTCATCAATATCATGTGGGTTGATTATAATATACAAAAACAAGATAGTAAAGTCAAAAGCTCCAGCAGAATAACATAAAAATTCCAATGTCGACAATTACTCCAATATTTACCACGAGCCAATAATTCAGTAGAATCTACGATCAATGGGGAGTTGAAATCTCAATCATCCAGATTAGTCATCAGCATAGTCATTGAAATATAGAGTGTGAACATTAAATGCGGGTACCGCGAAAAATCTTGACTTAAAATTCTGCCCGAAATTCAATTAGATTCTCATGAATTACTGGAATATTCCTACTAAACTTGATTGGTCAATCGATCATCGTATCAAAAGAGACGTCGTCATAAAACAAGATTCAAAGCAATGGCTAATAAATGATAAAAATTGATCATCAATGTACACATTTATAAATTGATAAGGTAAGACCGGCAGTTCTGATAAATAATCGATAACTGTTATATACCAACACTGTTAATGAATTGTAAACATATGCTTATATCACAAAAATCTTCCAACATAGGCAGCATCCTGAAAGTAAAAAATTGCGCGGTCAAGATTGGAAGTAAGGATTCAAAATGATGGTAAAACTGTTCATACCTCTCTTTGAAACCACTCAAAGTCTGTGAAGTAAAGGTGCCGTTCCTGAGACCTTGCAAACAAAAGTCTGTCAATTGTTTATAACACTTTTGTGTAGTACTGTGCATCCCATGGTCTTTCCATTCAGGTAGATCTTTAGTTATCGGCCAAGCAGCAAATACATACTGCATCACAGCTGCCCAATGCTGAGATTCCACTAGATGTAGTCCTTGATCTCTCAGAGTTTTCTGAAATAATTCGTTATCATGATTTCTTCTTTACAACGGCAAGAAAAATTTGCCCATAGGAACCACTACTAAGGAGCAAAATGTCGTTCTTGATTTGATGACTCAAGAGTGAGTGATTTACACCACGAAATTTACTTTGGGATATTGCACAAAAACAAGGAAGGTGACGTGGGAATCATTCAATAATCGATCTTCTTACCAATAATAACACGAGTACGTAGAAAAATATTTAGCACATTCATATCCAAGTGAATCTTCATCACTTGGAAAGTGAGCAACGACTTTCATTAAATTGTTACGCAAAGTGTGTCTTACAGACGAGAAGACTTATTTTGATCAGAGGTGAGCTTGCTGGGCGACAAATCCCGTTTACAAGAACTCGCAAGAATGATTGAATGCTTCTTTTACATAAGTATACCAAAATAGTTTTTCATGGACCAATGGGTTACGTCGTACGAAAATTCATACTTTCACGCGTTTTATTCAATTCTAAAAGGATGAGAGTTTTCCTGTGGCAGAGAACGTGAAATCTGTGTAGGAACCAGATAAAGAGGTTTTGAAATATTTCATCGAAAGTAACTGATATTAATCTTACCAAATAGTTTTCTAGATGTACATATGCCCTACTGTAATCAGAGTCAGTCACGTTTGAGGAGACTAAACTAGCATAGACGCTTTGCCTCAAATTCGCCAATCTCTCTTGAAGAGGTTGTATGTCAGCAATTGGCATTTTGTCAAGAACAACATTCCTCAATCTGTCATGCGGTTGCAGCTTATCATTTTCTTGCAGAGAGACTAAGTCCATGATCATTCTCACGAGCTGCTCATGACTCAAACCTTTCAGCCCATTTTCCAAATTTCCTGTGAATTTTTTTGGTGACAATTTCATCTTCTTTTCAGGGGTCACCATCTCGACATCCATATCATCTAAATTCAAACGTTTTCTTGGTGTGCTTTTTACATCTGCACTGGATTGCGGTTTGGCAGGACTGTTTCCTGGCGTTCTATCCCTGAAATCCACAATTATTTTAAATTGAGCTTCGGAGTTGTACCAGATTTACATTTTGTAGGCATGATAAAATCAATTAAAATTATAACAATTTGCATTCTAGGGAAACTTCCCTACAGTCTTTGAACTGTGAATAATATTCAGATTTCTTTGATAACTTTGATCTTTTACCTGAAGAGGCTGTGGTCTCGTTTGTGTGCATCTGATTCTGGCGACCAAACAATGGATTTGCGTCTTCCTCGGGTCTGAATGATAAGTTCATCAGGACTTGGGGCTGATGCATGTGAATCAGTACTATAACGCCTTATAGTGCTTGGTTCTATAACACCTAAATCATTTTGATTAATGTGTAAGATTCTACAACTAAAGTGCAAAGATGCATCACCATAATTGAGTAGGATCTATTCAAGTGAAAAAGGAAAAACAAGGTCTACACGAGTATCTGAAAGTAATGTTATTTGAATGATGTGAGAAATGGTCAAATTTTCTCAAAACATGTGCGCAGATACAAATCTTCTCACCTATGAGGTGGTTGCATGAATGACTCATATTTTGATTTAAATAATTTATTAATATGATGAGATCTATGCCTCAATTACTCACTAGATACATTGAGAGTGCTCAGATCAGGGATAGATGCCAGAGCTTGACGAGCAGATCTCCTGCGGGGTACATCCGGTCTACGGAGAAATTCCCTACGAGGTGCTGCCATTGTCTCCATGAATTGCTATAATTGGAAACAAAAGCACTTTTAGAAGAATTAGTTTCAAGATGAACTCTAGATTCCTCATCGACTTTTGGGATATCTTATGTTCTGTATCGAATAGTGTCAGGTCATAGTTTCAAGCCTTCCATCTCTCGATTGAAAACTAATACAGCTGCATATGCCATTCATTAAATATTGACATCCAAATCATGCTAATGGAAATTTTTCTCATTTATACACTCACCTCTTGTAACAATCGTCAAATAATAGTCAAACTTTCACGTGAGTTCGGAGACTCCTGTTGCTTCGCCTGAGGATGCATCTGGTTTGAGAACAACGGAAAATAGTCCTCAAAGCCAAGGATGAAAAGAAGTCCTGACCAACAATCAAATTATAGCTGAAGGCATAACACCTCGTGCAGCACTTAAAAAGTATCGATGAGAAAAAGCCATAAACGATTTTACACTGCCGAGACGCAATGCAACAAGTGAACATTTGTTTGTTTACACCACAACCGCACTTGTTTGAAGCTGAATTATGTCACAGTTATGACTGAAAATGTGTTCGCTGATTGCACATGGTATAGGACTCATATTTGGCCCGTCCGATGACGATGACTAAGTGGATTGGATACCCCATCTACGGGGAAGACGTAAGTTTCGATTCCAGAAGGTGACAGTAGCCCATCAGCCGATCTGCCTCGCAGCCGACGCCCGAGATGTGTCGCGAGATGACAGTACTTTTTCAGGCGGGAACTTTTGCCTGTTTCTATGGGAAAACGAGATGGCCAAGATGAGATGCCGTTATTCAGGCGCGAAATCAGGCTGGTGCTGCTCCCAGCAGAAGATTCTTGAACTATTTTTTGGGACGTAGAAGTTCAAAGTTCAAGGTCAAATGGTAATTAATTTTGGATTTGCGGTGAATTTACCTCCCAAGGAGGTGAAATCATCGTGTTTCTTGATGATGCCATGCAAGTGTCTTGAACACTTCTAGGAAGATTTCAAGACGTTTCGGAATTTCTGAATGTTCATTCTCGGGATGATGAACGATTTAATTAATTAATCAAGATTGTAAGATAGAGGAGTATATTTATCACGACCACGATCACGACGGTAAGTAATACATTCACAACAACTGATGCGGTGACTTATTTTATTGAAATTTTGAATTGCCCGCATCTCTTGCTACCAATATCAAAGATTAACAAACGAGCCGAGCAAGTCAAGCCAACTTTAGCACTCGAAATTTGTCATAACAGTACTTTCACTTTGTTTACGTTGACACCTGTTGCGAGTTTTGACATTCGTCGTCATGTCAAAATTAATTTGTTATCTATTAGTGAAACCATAGTTATACAGTTGATAAGTGATATCGATGCGTTGTCAGCATATGATTCATACTCAGAAAACATCTTGAATATCAAGCCACCAGACTTTTGACAGATAATTTTGTTATCAGAAAAATGGTACAAAAGTTGATTTATAGATGCTACATCTCCAAAGCAATCATTCTTGAAACTCATAGTCATATTTTTCCTTCTTTATAGGCTCGTTATTTTCGAGAAGAAGATATTGATGGTATGTAGACAAAACATGACGGTGAGGTCGTTGACATGACTCCACTTGTGCAGTAAACCATGGCATGTGGCATGTACTGTATGTACTAATCGTTCTTATCCATTTTTCCCAGAGTTCAGAGAATGTTTCTATCTGTATTCTCGCAGTGGACAAATTCATACCCTGGATGAGCTGACCATCATCATGCGATCCCTAGGGCTTAGTCCTACAATTGCAGAATTAAATAACTATCTCAAGGAGAAAGGTACTCACTTTTTTATAGATAAAGCTTGATAATATTCTAACTTCTGCAAATTGTGTTGCAGGAGGAAAGATGTCGTTTGCTGACTTTTTGGAAGCTATGCATCAACAAACAAGGGTTGAAAATCTACCAAAAGAAGTTATTGATGCTTTTAGAGCAGGTGATACCTCTAAATCAGGGACTATACCTGCTCGGCATCTTGCACACATGCTTCTTCGTTGGGGAGAACAACTTAGTAATAAAGAAGGTGGGTTAAGAAAGAATTCAATATTATGTATGCTGTAGCTATATTTTCTGACAAAAATGTTTATTTCAGTTGAACAAATTTTTAGAGAAGCAAATGTTTCTCTGAACGGGCATGTGAAATATGAAGATTTTGTAAAAATAGCCTGTGCTCCCGTACCTGATTATTATTAAAAATGAGCATCAGAACTTAAACAACCAAGGATTGGTGAGTTAGATAAACTTGGAAAGTACTGTGATCATTACTCAGAAAAAGATAGTTTAGTGATTCTACATTCTGTGAATGGTCATCTTACTCCCACAAGCAAAACTCTTGTGAATCTACCCCGGTGTACTAATAGTATAATAACTGAGTAGATATATATTTCTTACATTAGGAATTCTATTTCTATTCAATCACTTTCATTACCAGATATTTTTGCCCTGTTTATCAATCAAACCAAAAAAATCAGTGACAAACCTATATTGAAAATTTCTAAGGGATTTGGAGGGATATGTGTAATAATCCAAGAAATGATTAAAGATCTCAGTTTTATGAAAAAAATCACAGACTGTTTTTCTTAGTTGTGGAAGAGGAGTTTTGTGGAAGTCTATTGACTTTTTCGCCACCAAGAATACCTGACTATAATTATCTTGTGCGTTATATTCCTTATTAAAAAATTAATACTCCGATTTGTTTGATTCGTGCGTGAAACTACCAGAAACTACTCTGTCTTCCTGGTTTTTCTTAGGGTCTACCTATGAGAAAATACTATCTATCCGACTTCGAAGCACGGGGAGTCGGTAATCATGGATCTGCACAGATTCAATGTCTTACTCAATTTTTTTGAATTGTAAGGAGTCATCATTCTCTTCATGAGTTTTGATCTTCATAAGAGAGGAGTATTGATTTCATCACCGCGTTTTGGTCTTCATGTAATTTCTCCACAAAACTGATTTGCTTTAAATTTTATTCATCTATTTATAATGTCCCCGCCTACCGCCCCGAAATCATCTTCGCGCATCAGCAGGTATTCATGAAAACAATATCAAGCATTTTTTGTCAGTTTTGTGGAAAAAAATGCCGCTTGATTGTGGCGAAAGTGCTAGTCCGGGCATATCCAGGCACTGCAGTAGATGTATTTGAGATGGAAAACGGCCTCGCGACAGTTCAATTTTTAGTAACCTTAGGCATTTCTCCATGGATTAGTGGCGCTGTCAGTAGAGTGCCCACCTCGATGTCTTGAATTGTTCCTTCTTAGAACTCATATTGTTATGAACCGTCAATTAGAAATCGACTCTACAATAATGAGTAATGCTTCGATATAATTCAAAATCCAATTTCCACGATAGTCAAACAGATTATTTCACTAAGTTGGAAGAGTATGATTCCTAGAATATATTATGATCCTACCCACAGCGGCATCTGAACTAGAAAAAGGCATGCATTATCTGATACTGGGATGTATATTTCTGACATTATATGATGAACCCCGTAATATAAATCATTGATATGTACAAGCACCACAAAATCAAACTATTCCATCACAGAATAGACTATATTTTCTTGACAATTATTCAAACATTATCGCCTCCAGTAAAAGATTATCAATGATGAAACAACAAAACTTTATCAATGTGGCGCGAGAAAATGCCGTTGACCGCGTGCCGCGAGCGATAAACACAAGAACGAACTCAATAAAAGTTTCATCAAAAACGCTAATTCGCCTGTTCTTTCGTCTTGCTTTTGAATACACTGCATTTCGACTTCAAATCATGAATTCAAAGAGTACGTGACTTTATCGGGCTTTTCATTGTAAATTCACACGTAGCTTCGCACGGCTTCTGCATCTACAGGTAGTGGATCAGCGGATCATCGAAACATGCGGATTTCTCGAATACTAAGAAATCGAAGAAATCGCTCTCGCGCTTTACGCGGTGAAAGTGCTGAAACGTGCAATTATCCAGGGACAACATATTTACGTATTCGTACTTGTCATTTTTTTATCTGAGATGTGTTGATATAGAGGGTCAAGTGGCTCTTCATCAGAATCTGAGAAAAAGTGTTTCGACTTATATCGGCCTTGCTATGTTGATACGATCGAGAAGAACGATGAAAAAAGCGCTCTCGCTTAAAAAACCGGCTCGGAAACTGGTCGACGCTAATATAAGCAGAGGCAATTTTTTATGATGCTCGCATTTTTGTCGAAGTGCCGTCGTATGCCGGCAAATGCTGTATCTTCATGTTGAATCCAAATTTTCGGTCAAAATAGGAGATGATACAGTGACCTTCCCCACCAAACAGTGAATGTTGCCTCAACGTTTCTGGAACGTCGCAATTGCACCGTCGGAACGTTCCGTAAATAGTCGGAAACCCCGTTGCTGGAACGTTTAAGCAACGTAAAATGTCTACGAGATGTCTGTTGTCTCAACGTTTCCAGCACGTTTCTGGACGTTGTGAATATAAATAAATAAATGGATTGTTTTTTCATAAATTGTTGTTAATTGGCTCTTGTTGCATTCAAGCACAATCTCACCGTCTTTCTTGTACTAAGTGGATATGTTTCTGGTTGAGCGCTATCGATGGGATTGAACGGGGATGGAGCTGATAGCTTGCGAGACACAAAATTTTAGAAACAATTTATTTGTTTATTTAACAAAAAATTTTCTAAGTCTTGGTTGCACAAGAATCATCTCGGAAACGTTTGTGCAACGTTTGAAAAACCGTTGAAACGTCCCAGAAACGTGCTGGAAACGTTGAGACAACAGACATCTCGTAGACATTTTACGTTGCTTAAACGTTCCAGCAACGGGGTTTCCGACTATTTACGGAACGTTCCGAGGGTGCAATTGCAACGTTCCAGAAACGTTGAGGCAACATTTACTGTTTGGTGGGTCTGAATCGATTGCACAAGTGTTGAAACGGTATCTAATAGCTACCTATCGAACAAAATTTGTTTAGCCGCACAACTATTAACATCGGTTCACGCAACTTCAATTAATTTTTTTTAAAAATTACACGAAGCTCACCAGACGTAATCCCAACTGGATTAATAACCGTAATCGAGAGACAAGAATCATGAATCGGTATTAGTATAGCTCGTTATACAAGCTATATTCCAAGAGTGTGCGTACACACGAATAATATACACACACAAAACAAAACCAATCTACGCTACACTCAGTATTTTCATCATCAACAGAGTGAATGAAAAAAACTTCGCTTGTGATTGGCTGATTCATCGTGTGGACGGTCTCCTATTGGCTAATTCAAAAGCTTCCCGCGCAGCTTTAGAGCTTTCACACTATAAGTGATGGGTGGGAGTGAAATGGTGGAATCAAGTACACTGCTATGCGTGTGATGGTGCGGAATCAGAATATGCGCAGAAACTGTGAATCGTCGGGGGCAGTCCAGTCTCGCGTCGGCAATCAGCTGAGCGATATCGCGTCATATTTTTTTTGCATGAGTGAATGAAAACTAAGCGACGAGCGTGTGTTTATAATACTAGTGAGTAGCTGTCATATTTTGCGAGTGACAGTAGCCGAGGAACTTTTGATATCGTACGAGTATGTTAACAAAAAAGAATAAGCGATAGTATAAAATTCTAGATTATATTGATAAAGTGGTGTGTACAAGATACTATTGTCATTATAATGGTCCAAATAATGAAGCAGCAGAATCAAGAGAGCGCTTGGACAATGTCTAGCAAGCCGATGAACGAGCTTTTGAGAGCTGAAAGAGAAAAATGTATCTTCGAACCGATCGAATTAACACATCTCTTGGATGGCAATCCGGATAAGACTAGCCAGAGACGTGAACGAGGTTTGTATCGTCTACTTATATCTTTTCGATTATTATTATTTTTTATTATACCAATTAATACAGCTGTGGAGCTTTTGATCAGAGGCGTTTCTTTGTAGTAACTTTTATTGGTTTAACAATTTTTGTCGTAGCCGAGTATGAATCTAGAAAACTGCTGGATTAAATTCTGCGAAACGGTATAAAGAAAAGTTATATCGTAAAGTACTGCGCGGTTGTACGGTTCCGCTCACCTTTCCCATTCACCGGGGCTCACCGGCACTTTCGCTTTCACCTTGTCAATTACATGATGGGATACTGCATACTACTACAATGATTCCTCCCCTATATACACATTACTTTATACCGTCATGAGATTCCATTAATTTGTTCATGCTCACGTTTGTGTACTAGCAAGAATAAGAATTACAAGTATACTAGATGATGTTAAACTATTCTCGAGTCTCGATTGCTGTCTCTGATGACTTGCACGGAAACGAAGAGCTGAGCAGTCCTCTCTGTGATTATTTTACGGCTATCTATAGTCAAAGTGTGCGTCTGTCATCAATGTTCATCAGAAGCTTCGAGAATTTAAACACGATACACGCTTCTTCTTCTTGCTCCAACTCATCATCATAGATGAGGAATAGCTTTTTCCTTATGTATGTTCGAGCTCATTTTCACATGCGTTGGCTATATGATATAATTATGTGAGGAAACTCACGCTCGCTCTTCTGATGGTATTGACTCATATCCCACGTTTTTACTCGAAAATTGATATGTATTCATTAGTCGACTGGCACGCGCTGATGATTTTCATTCAGATTATAGTATTTATTCCTAAAATAAATGTCGATGCTCTCTCTTATCACCAATCCAATTCCCGGTTATTGCACGTTAATTTTTATTAATGGAAATTGAACACGGTTTAATATTCGTCTGTGTCTTAGCTGAGTTACAGTAGTTTTTACAGTATACAATTCGATGAGAAGCAAATCGAAAAAAGAATCACCAATTGAAGGAACTGACTCATTTGCATCGAACATTCTCCTTGTTTACATTGCAAATATTTCCGCGTTTTCATCGTGCAAACGGTAGAACTGAGATAAAAATTTGAATATCGCGGGCCATTCAACTTTAGAACATTTTTTTTGTTCTATTTTGGTAGCACTAAGACTCAAACTTTATCCAAAACTGCTATTATGCAAATTCCGATAATCTATATTTTGTGTAGCTTCTACGACACTGATAAGACAAATCTTATCGTAAAAAAAAGTAAGAGACAAATATCCAACTAGGAAAAAGTTTGGGTTTTTTTCAGCTATCAACTCATCATAGAACATTCTTTTTGGCCTCCATAAGTAGGCCTGAAAGTATATCCAAATATTGCATTGAAAAATTCTGAGTCATGTCTAAAATTATATGAATAGTTTTCTCTTCTTGAGAAAATTCTGGCACAGTACCCAGAAAAAAAAATGGAATACGGAGACCTCCACTAAAACAGCAACTCTCGCGGCAATTACTCTGACGCACTTATGAGTCTACAGCAATTTTTCAAAAGTATTTGAAAGATGAGCAAAAATCTATCAAACTACGTGTTTTGAAAATTATTTCGATTGAAATTTCTTGCTTATAATCGACGCCTGCTCTGAGATTTTTCAAATCCGAGTTACTAGCAATCGCGCGAAAAGAGTTTTGTACGGGTTGAGGGTATTGAAAGTATGGAGTCGCATTACGTTTTTCATAAGTTGAGGCGGGTGAAAGTCCTTCCGAGCAATCTGTAGAGTAAGCCTCAATATAATCCCATAAAATTCAGAAGATTCCGTCAAAATCATGTGTTATGACCGTGTTTGTATTTTTGTTACCCGTGTACAAAATTCTTCTCGTACGATCGCTTGTATAACTCGGGTCTAAAAAGTCGTAGAGCAATGTATAATAAAAGAATTTAAAGGCCTTGAAGAGAACTACAACATCTTGCAAGAATTTTTACGTTAGCATGATTTGCATGGAAATGAAGGGTGATTGATTGAAATGGAAATTTCTGGAGTTTTGGGCGTCGATTATGAGCAAGAAATTTCATTCAAAATCATTTCCAAGATGCATAATTTGATAGATTTTCTTTCTCATATTTCAATTGCTTTTTGATAAATGGCTGTAGACCCAAGGGCGTCGGAGTAATGGCGGTTGAAGAGGTATCAGTGTTCCATTTTTGTAGGGTGCTGTATGTTATAAAATATTCCAATAGTTTGTATCTTCTTTGATACGCGTGAAAAAAGTTGGCATTTTTCCAAACTAAGGTAACTGTGCCTAATTTGTCCCCATTCCCTAATTTGCCCCCATTCAAGTTCTCACATGTACGAACCCGCAGACCTTGCCCCGCATTTTTTTCATGTTTGTTACGTTAAAATATGAGAACATAAATGTTTTGGACCGATCCTAGATGACTCGCGCCTTTCTTAGAACAGAAAAACTGATTTCGCTACTTCCGACTTCTTTTTTGTTATTCACTAAAAGTTATGCCAAACAAAATTGATGGAATCAATTCTAACGTGCCTTAACTCATTCTCTTTGTCTTTGTCCCAACTTTAGAATGCTTTTTGCAGAATTGCAGAATTCGATTATTAGCCGATTCTACGCCCATATCACTAGAAAAAGTGCAGTGTTCCTAATTTGCCCCTATAGTCTTTTTCCAAACTCATTCCTCGGTCCATTAAGATGCACCAATTTACCTCAAAAAGTTTCAAAGGCAGTGAAAAAAGCTACAAAATGAGCTAAAGTACGTCTCATTTGGAGGTCTGGGAGCCGAGATATCCTGATTATACGAAAAACCCGTATAATCTCATGAAAATAGGCCTCTTTTCCCTGTGGGGGCAAATTAGGAACACACTGTTGAAAACTCGCAAAAAATGTTCTTTCGCGAAAAGCAAGATATCTCGGCTTCGATTCGTGCAAATCGAACGTACCTTAGCTCATTTTCAAGGTCTTGAAACAATCTTCAAAATGAGCTAAAGTACGTTGAAAAACATAGAGATGAGTTGAAAAGGCGAGTAAAACAAAAGTAGTGGGGGCAAATTAGGCACACTTACCTTACTAATATTGGTGGCTACGATTTCCGACTCGGTTAATTTTTCATCTCGCTTAAATTAAAAATAGTTACTCGTTTTCAAAGTCAAGTATGCTAATCTTGCTAGTCTTGATCGTTAGAAAGTTGTTAGCTAATCTTGCAAACTCACTAGGTCAGATTAGATGTTGTAGACTCGTCTCAAGTTTTGAACCAACGTCGATTTGATAGGAATCATAAGTTCTTTACTGAGCATCTGATTCATCAATAAAATTCGTGAGAATTCAAGAATTGTTCGGAGTGTCTTCTGCTCATACTCTTGAGATCAAGTAGTGAGCGTGTAAGAATCGAAAAATATTGAATGCTACTTTTTTGTAGAGGAGTTTTTCCTGAGCGATCCTGAGTTAGCAGACAAAATTCCCGCAAAATACAGAAGTCACAAGGAAATCTACGAGGAGGCTGTGCGCAAAGGATGTATAATACTCAACAAAGTTCGAGAGCTGCAGAGCATGGGAAAAGGAGACATGGACGTATTCACGTGAGTCTAATGACGTCCTATCGTCCTTGAATTAAAGACACTGTCACACTTTTGTTTATTCAATATATCGTGAAAAGAAGCAGCTTTGAGCAAGTAATCGTTTTGGAGAAAAGATTGTAGTACATTTTTTTTCAAGCTGCAGTTCACTCATATCTTCACGAAATTCGAATGGTCGGAAAGCTTTCATTTTGTGGCTGCCATTGTCCCTGATGTTCTCTAAATTGATTTTGATAACTCGAAAAGTTGAGTAAGAAGGTTTATTGTGACATTTTTCTTGAGGAAGAGGGTCATCATTGATTTATCATGACAAAATTGTATCATGACTAAATATGAGATTTATCACGAAAAAATTCTAATAGGCAAGTATTAGGTGGAACACTGGGATCGGCTATTCTCAGAGATGGAAATCCCCTTACGTTGCATTGGGTGATGTTCATACCGGCGATTATGGGCCAGGGTACGGTTGAACAGCAAGGTCACTGGATAGCAAAAGCCTGGTCATGTAGTATCATTGGCACTTACGCACAGGTAAACCGAACAAAGTTTTTTACGAATTGTGAGATGATTTTTCCTCATTTCAAGCTTCGTAGTGATGGAAAATATGATCGAAGACCCGTAAATTTTTTTCCAAGAAGTTGGAGATTCTTTTGAAAAATGAAAAATCTTCAAGATATTTCATAAGGTTTCATTATTCTGCAGACTGAGCTAGGCCATGGAACATTCATCAGAGGCTTAGAAACCACTGCAACTTACGATCCGTCGACACAAGAGTTCATTTTGAACAGTCCTTCTCTGACGTCCTATAAATGGTGGCCTGGTGGACGTGAGTACTTCATACATGTTGATGGATTTCTCAGAGAGTAAGATGAAATTTGAAATCGCAAGTCCCATTTGGGTAATTTTTTTAGTTGGACAAACGGCAAACTATGCCGTTGTAGTGGCACAACTGTATACTAATGGGGAGTGCAAAGGAATTCATCCCTTCATAGTTCAACTTCGAGATGAAGAGACTCATCAGCCTTTGCCAGGTACAGTTCAGATAAAGATTTACATGCAAGAATCTTACACTCATTACATTTTCGATGAGATATGACCTCGGATATGACCAATTTAATCTTTGTACCAGGGATCAAAATTGGTGAAATCGGCACAAAACTGGGTATGAACGCAACAAACAACGGATTTCTTGGATTTGAAAATGTCAGGATACCCAGGGAGCACATGCTCATGAAAAATTCAAAGGTAATTAGATTATTTGTTTATGAAATTGTTGTAACTTTATTTTACTCTTTGAAAAAATAAATCAGTGTAGTTTATCCATCAACATAGATGATTTCAAGAACCTCTTCAGTATTGTACACATGAAACATTCAAATATTATTTTAAAAAATGTAGATTCTGAGAACCGTCATTAATCTTATTCTGAATTCGATTCAGGTGTTGGAGGATGGAACGTACGTGAAAGCCCCGAGCGACAAACTTACGTACGGGACGATGATGTTCGTGCGAGTAGTGATTGTAAGAGATGTCGCAAGATACTTGTCCAAAGCAGCTACGATAGCTATCAGATACAGCGTAGTGAGGAAACAAGGTCAAATGAAGCCTGAGTAAGCATTAGATGTACCTAAAGCATCTCACGATTTGTAATGTTGTTTGTGATGGCTATTTCGGCTGTCTATGACACATCTTCCTCGACACGTTCGGCTATTATTGAAAAATTGATCAATTTGAGTTGATCACTGGGATCATTCTGTCCTGTCTTTGTTTTGAATTGTCAATCATTAAAATCACGATGAAAGGTGGGAGGGTGAAGACATTCTAATTATATATACATATCTCAAGAAAATTTTTTCATCTGATCTGTAATGGCTTACTAATTCAAAATCAATACATGGAGGGGAGAGATTCTTCTGATCATCTCTCTTCAATGTCAAAATTACACTTATCATGAAGTGATTTCGAGCGATTAATCCTAAAAATTTTGTTAATCGGAATGATCGCTCGGAAGCGTGCATGGAACCTCGTGAGCGAGATGCGAGAGTCATTTTTTTGCAGTTTTCTAGGCAACCAAATATTGGCAAATTGCGGGAAAAGATTTTTTACTGCAAGCTTTAACTGTCTAAACCAGACGAGACATCGCAGATACTCATCTTTTTCATTACTTTTCGCAGTGGAGGTGAGATGCAAATAATAGACTACGTCACGCAGCAGTACAAGCTGTTTCCCCACCTGGCCACGTGTTTCGCTCTGATGTGGTCGGCCGACTGGATCTGGGAGATGTACAACAACGTGACCGCCGAGCTGGACCAAGGCGAGCTCGATAGGCTACCCGAGGTTGGCCTTACACACGTCTCGAATCATAAATATAACTTCCTCGTATCGAGAACTTACCTCTATACTTGAACAAACAATTGTAAATTTTTTGTCGCAGCTGCACGCACTAGCCTGCTGTCTGAAAGCCGTAGCTTCAAGCGACGCATCTTCCGGGGTAGAACAGCTCAGATTGTCATGCGGTGGTCATGGATATATGGATTCGAGCAATTTTCCATCAACGTACGGCCTCGTTACAGCCGCATGCACATACGAGGGTGAGAATACTGTTCTGCTGTTGCAGACCGCTCGTTACCTGGTCAAGGCCTGGCGTCAAGCACTCAGCTCAGACTCATCGGCAGCCTCGTTACCCTCGACGGTGCGGTACCTCGATCCCCGCGAGAGAGGCAGACGAAGACCCTGGAAAAACAGCCTCACCTGTATCGTACGAGCTCATCAAGCCGTCGCTGCCGGGTGAGTCCTCGAGATCTTGCTCCAGAGTTACTGAGAGACTTTTTCAGATCTTCGTATGATCCTTTCTATTGGTATAATAGTACACAACCACTGATTAGCAGCATACTCAATTTTGAGAGGAAGTTTCCTCAAATAGATTGAGAAATTTGATGACATCCTGGTTTTCAAAATTTTTGTCGTATCAAAAGTGGCATATCCACGAGTCATCATCGAAATGATGTAATACAAGAATCTATAGCTTCACTATGAAAACTGGTTAATTCCTCAACAAACTTTTCAACCACTGAATGGAAATTCCACAAGGTGGTTCAAAATTTAACTACGAGCTCAATGTCAGATTCAAGGATGGAATTTCATGTGTAATCAGCGGTTGTGGTTCAACCTGCAATACATTGGTTACAGTTTTCTCAAAAAACTTTTTACAGTGTAAATCCCTCGGGGAATTAATGTGATATACATTGACAATATTGACTTGCTCAAGTGACAATCTACGCTTGAATTCACGCGAAATAATTGGTGTATTCTGATCAGAAAAATCAAACAAGCGGCTAACAACATGGACAGGCGTACGAGAAGCGGTTTGTCATCAGAAGATGCGTGGAACGAGACGAGTATCGAGCTAGCTCAAGCTGCAGAGTCCCACTGTCGTGCTTTCGTGGTTCTCAGATTCGTCGAGATGGTCAGGAGCCTCGAGTCGACCGTGTCCAAACCCTTACACCAAGTGCTGCTGCATCTCTGCGAGCTGTACGCCGTCAATTCGGTGCTGCTGCGAATCGGAGATTTTCTGCGGGTAATTTACTCTGCTATAACTCTAACTTCACTATCTAATTAAAAATATCCCAGATTTGTTCCTCAAACTCAGTTTGACTACACCTCATTTTTAAATAGGAATCCTATAGAAAGTCGCAATTAGTTCTTGAGAAAAAAGTTTGTTTGATAATATTCCAACTGCGAGTAAGCGTAAAGATTTCATGATATTGTTTGCACAGGCTTCATAATAAATCTAGAACGTTAATGAAAGGTCTTGGACAAAATGTGAGAATACAATCAATGGCTATCCGCCGTATGACGTAGTTAGGTGAAGTCAGATAAATTCAAAACGTTTAATTTTTAATTGAATTGACTATGCAAAGTTGTCTTCGAAATGAAATTGAATAATGAGGCATCATTACTTTTGACAGTTTTCATGTCTGACAAACGAGGACGTACCGTCACTGCAGAAACGTCTTGAAGAAATGTTGGCTGCTGTGCGGCCAAATGCAGTAGGCATCGTAGATGGTTTCGACATTCGAGATGAAATTCTTGGCTCAGCTCTAGGAGCCTACGATGGCAACGTGTACCAGAGACTCTTCGATGAAGCTATGAAAAGCCCGTTGAATCAAGAAAGTGTCAATCAGTCCTACCACCAGTACCTCAAGCCTTTCATGAAGAGCCATTTGTGAGTTCTAGAAGAGTCAAATCACGCTAATGAGGTGATATATGATTTCAGAATATTGTAACGCATTTACGGAATGGAATGAGTTTTGGATTGTTCTTTTTGATAGGATGCTTCGAGTAAATGATAAAATTGCTGGAAGAATTTGTGGAATTTTTAAAAACATTTTGTAAATATCATATTATAGGCTATTGCTATTTGCTATTGCTTGGGATTTGTGGTGGTTTTATTCCCAAAAGACGAATAATTTGTTGAGATATTTCTGATGTTGGCGATGACAAACTCTCATAGTCGACTAGGTTGTATTTGCTGAGATTGATACAAAACTAAGTATAATAGACAATTTTCTCTCACCATTACAAATTGCACTCAGGAACGAAACTTTTGGAGTCGGAATATCTCATAGACCAGAATGCAATTCTCCTGTGTATTTTTTGACGTAAAAACCAAATCCGTAGGAAGGATTTCCTACTGTGGACAAAGATTTTGTTAGCCTGGATAAAATTTTGACATAGTAGCTCAAAACGAAAAACGGGGTCATGTTTAGACGGTAATTTTGCGTCAAGAATACATATGGATACCCCGCGTAAGCGAGAATTTCTTCCTTTGGGATTTTTGAGAAGCAGAGATCATCACATAAATCGGTATTCTTTCGAACTTCTGGGGATCCAAAATGTGCGAGAGATCTTAACTCTGCAATAATCCTTACTATTAAAAAGTCACGGGAAAAATGTCTCGCTTGCCCGGGGTACCCCTTTGCATCTGGGTCCTTTTTGCATCGGAAATATGCTTTTCCGACGCGAAAGGACCGTCTGAACACAAAACCGTGCTTCGTTTTGAGCTACTATGTCAGCATTCTAGTCCAAGTCGAGAGAACCGCGCTTTAAAAACGAATTTTTTGCGTTTAACAGATAATCCTAGTGCGCAGGTGCAGAATAAGTTACGAATTCGAATTCTACGTCGGAAAGTCCACAAGATATTAGTACTCTGGTGAATGAGACGTTCCGATCCCAAAATTGTTTTTTTATGTTATATATTAGTTCGCTCGATTCCAACAAAGTTGGCGTACATTTCGAATGTTAGTTTTTTTTTAGTTCTGGCCGATTGTAACCGATCAGATCAAAATATTTAATTTGATCTTGAGGATGGATGTTGTAAGGGCTGAAAACGCAAAGGTCGCAAAGCAATACTCACCCTCCTCCCCCTCCCCGGCACTTCAGACGAACACGATCAACGCCTGTCAACGCTTTGCCCCCTACTGGAAATGATGGCTCATTACAATGTTTCCTAAAATTGAGTCGATGAATTGGCTGATTAATTGGGTCATTCATCGAAATCATTTGAGTTTATCAAGATCTAGCAAGGTTGTCGGTAATAAAAACTGTTTGGAGGCTCATAACAAATCGATTAGATGGTCTACAGCGTGGATTAATCTTAATATACTCAAATATTCTCGAAGAATGATCCAATTAAGTAGCAAATTTATTGACTCAGCTTTAGGAAACATTGTAATGAGCCATTATTTTTAGTAGGGCCTGCAGGCGAAGCGTTTGAGGTCGTATTCGTCTGGAGCTGAAGTGCGTACTGCGCACTGTTGTCCATGGACAACAGTGACAGTCTGAAAACCATTGGTATATCAGAGGTTCATGAATTTTTTCCCATCTGATACTAGAAATGAGTGATTGATAATATCTATCAAGTTGTTGAAACAGTTTGCATTTCCTGAGTGCTTGATATTCTTTTACTATAGATGATTATTGAAAGTATGATGCAATGTTTTTCTATCTCTGCCAGAGCTGATAAACTGAAGCTATAAGAATATCCGTGCATTATTCCAGAAACTATTGAGTGATAAACCGATATCACTTGAAAACCTGTATGAGTATGCGATTCAATCTCCACAGCTGCTTCTTCAGAAAACATTGAATAAAGTGAATGGTCAACCGTTTTTGTCTAATTGAGTCGAACCCACAGCGTGCAAATAAATTTAGATTATCTAGACGAAACCCACGCGAGTCGATTGCTCCAAATGTTTGCCAACGAATCTGGTCCCTGGGGCAGTATACAATATGAATATTCAACTACGCGTGAGATTCTTTGAGAGAAATGTAAGGGCCATTTCTAAGCTAAACACTGATGTAAATCAAATCTATAATATTGACAGTCATTTCTAGATGCCCCAATATCAAGTTTAACTAGCCTTTGTAGTATATCTAACAAGGCAAATTTTTTATCAATTCAACTTCTCAGCTTCCTTTTTAGCACCTACATCTGGATGGCGACTTGTATATTCATATAAAAACAAGCATCGTTCATGAAGAAATTTAACACCTCTCACCCAAAAATTCATACAATCTACTTGTTTCTGAGGTACCCCCTTACTCAACCTTAATAGTGATTTCATAGAATTGAGTTTCGTGCCTCGGGCACATCGACCAATGGGCGACAGCATAACCAGTGAACGGCAGCTAATGAAGGGCCAATCATAGTGCATGCAGCAAAAAAGAATTCAAGCATCCTCTTCCGATTCAAAATGACCATCTAAACACCATATCGCAGTCGGTTATACCCTATAAAATCATCTCTCTGTCCTAAACGAACTTAGACTCTGTTGACGGGACCGGACACCGTTGACGCGTTAGGCGACGTTTCAGAGCTCAACTGACCTCAGAGTTGTTTTTTACTGGTCATTTTGACTTAGGAAATTATGCTTGGATGTTCATTCTAGCCTATTATCTCATTTGTAAGCCGGGAAAAGTAAAATCACGCTCACAGTCGCGTGCGCCCAAATAGCCCTCGAAATAGCCAAAATGATGCCTATTTTTGACACGGTAGGTGGAACACACAGTTCGCTCCTATCTCGAGGCTTGTTCCGCAACTTCTTACACGTACTTACGGGTACTTTCACACAGATTGGTGCACATCAGTCCAGATGGGAGCATATGTGACCGTCGTCAAACATGCCATTTTTGCTAAAACGACGAAATGCGGCATTTTGTAACAATCGCCAAAAAAATTGAAAAAAAACTAGCTTCCACCTGATTTTTTCCACTGAAAGTAGATGCTCCAAGAAACATTCTCGTACAAGTTTGGTGAAAAAAATTTAGGATATATTCTTGGAATTCTTGATTAGAAAAAATTCACGGATACGTATTAAAAGGGTAGAATCTCGGTAAAAATAAAGATTGCGATTTTTAGACTAAGGTTGTAATCGTGCAAATGGTTTTTGACAGAATGGAATTCAAATACCAAAGGATCATATTCAACTCACACTTTTAATTTCATCATGTTTGTCATCGATTTTTGTTACACAATATTTACAATTCAATTCGTCCATTAGTACAGTGTATTAGGAGATTTATCTTGGCAAAATTATTTCTACGACTTAAGTAATTCTTATATATTCTTCATAGCACATTGGAACGTTACAAACTGACATCGCTGACGTACGGCTTTGAATTGAGTCTACACAAATGATAAAAATCTTTCCATTCTAACGAGCTCATGATCTTTGAGTAAATGACGTGAAATGTACCAGAGTCGAGACACAGAATTTGCTCCAAGGAAGTCCTGGCTCTGTTGATACACTCGTATCTGTGTTCTATTTGACTCACTCGATACTCTATTGTCGTTAAAAAATGAGGGAAAAATTCCTCAACATGAGAAATCAGACTCTCTTTCAACATGTTGATCAAAATTCGATTAGGCGTAGAGAAAATCTCATTATTCAAAAGCACATCGTAGAAAGATATAGACCCGCACACACGGTACACTCTCATTATTTCCAGCTCACTCTTGCACACACTGTACATTCCACCGATCCATTCCGATTTTTTCAAAAGTCTCTCGTCCTCGTCATTGAACAGTCTCTCGCCCAAAGCTTCCATCAGAATCATCCTCCTCAACACGCTTTTGACGATTTTCTTGTTGCACGACTTGTCTGCCATCATGAGAATGCAGCCCTTGGATGTTCTGGCGTTGTAGTTGAGCAGCACCTCGACCTCTGCGTAATTCTCACCTCTAATGGCGATATCCAGGGCAGATTCACCATCTCGATTGAGCAGATTGGGATCGGCGCCAGATTCGAGCAACAGCCTGAGACTGACACCGTTTCCAGCCGATGAGGCCAAGTGCAAAGCCGTCGAACCGGACTCGTTGAGCTCGTCGATTTTGAAGAGGTAATCGCTCTGGAGCAGCTTACACAGTACCTCCTGGCACTGATTTTTGGCAGCTTCGTGCAGTGGAAAGCGCACCTTGCAACGATCCAAATCAAGGCCGAACTTGGCGAAAAGACTCATCGTTGCGAGGGAACCAAATCGTAGAACTGCGTTGAAAACTGAGACTCGATTTGAATCGGATAGGGCGCCGTGGTTCAACAGCAACTCCAGTATCTCGGTGTGGTCTTCTTCGCTGATGGTTTTGAACATGTCGAGAGTCAGATGCAAGCTACGGATCGCTACAGCGGATGACAAAATGGTCTTACAGGATTGGCTGTTTTTGCCTGGATTTGGATCAGCACCGTGATGAAGAAGAAGCGTCACCATGTCCTTCTGGCCTATCCTGATGGCTGTCTGCAAATAAATATTTGATTGTATGAGTACTTTGCGCATTGATTTTGTAATTATAATTATTATGAAGATATCGATTCTTTCGTCACATTCGATCGTTGGCGTGAAGAATTATGAGGCTTGACTCGATTCCCTCTGGTGAACTGTCTATGGTCAGAATCGATGGTACTCCGATGGAGGTCCGTAACTTGGGAGAATTCTTTGGAAGTTTGGCTCAAAAACCATGAGAACGATATGTACGCAAATTGTATGTCGAATTCATTACTAAGTTTTTGACTGAGATTGACAAGCCATAATCACTTTCACTTGGCTCAACTGGATTTGAACATGTGTTAGATCGAACAAAATGTACTATTTTATCCTATAAGATCGTTTACACTGAATTCTCAGAAAACTAGAAGACGAAAAAATGTCACGAATGAATTTGATCCTTTCTCATGAGCTGTTTCCGCATGGTATCAATCTTACGGCGAATGAGTTTCAAAATTTCCTAGAGCTTTCGTCACCTGTTTCGAATGGTACATGTTACATCACCACTCTCATCAACAACAAAGCCAACAAAAGTGGCTTCGTTTCTTCCAGAAAAAAGCAACATATCAATGTCAAAATAATATCTCACTTGAGTAGTGGATGGATGGAACCGGTACCCACAGAACAAGTGATTGAAAATTGAGAAATTGCAGTCACGGAGACTCAATTTTTCGACAATTTTTCCAAGTTTTACTCATCGTACAAACGTAAAAATGGATTTCAAACAATTTCAACTAACTTCTGGCTCGTCTTTGATAGCCAGTTGAATGGAAAGCTGTTAGTTCCCGTACATTTGAACCTAAGTAAGTACCGCTAAAGTACCACCAAAGAATTTCTGGGCGTTCAAAACGTGTTAAATATCTATTACGAAAATTCTAAGATAGGTTTTCCAATTTTTCTGAACTAAGCTCACATGCTACCATCACATCCATCACCACACATTGGTATACACAAGTATAACACGACAACTTGACCCAAAATTTGCTACTGAAATCGACCTCACTGCCTAACGGTTCAAACTAGAGTCTTGAGCAAGACTGTGAGAGAAAACCAGTCCGGACGCGCCATCAAAGAGACAAATGGGCTTTTATCGAAAGAAAAACCACGAGTTTTATTGTCAAAATTGCGCCATAAAATGTATGTGCTCAACTCATTTGGACACAAAAATTGTATCTTGGTCTCGATTTTACTTCCTGTAGCTGTAGAATTTGATGCTTTACGTTACTAATGCGATGTGTTTGCACGCCCAGAGTCTGAATGAGCCCCATCGCGGTATACCGTACATCAGATTTAAAAGACTCAAGAAAAGAAAAACATCACATGAACCACATTTTGGTTTTTTTTTTCATCGTAGATTCTTCAGCATGACTATCGAGAAGCTAATAATTGTGCCGAAAACAATAGCAAAGGGTACGTCACCAATTACTTGTTTCATTATTTTTTTTCGAGGGTTCCAAGGGCTCTATAACAAGGTGGCTCGCAGAATTTTAAAGTTTCCGCGGAACTACTCATATGTGCCGATATAGATGTGATTTTTCCATTTTTCATCACGGCACAGCTAAGAAATTACCGAGGAAATTGTATTCAGTCAAATCGGCGCTAAATTTCTTAATTTTAGCGCATTTTATACCTTGTTCCAAGACCTTCAAGCAAAGGGTACACACATTTTCGGAATTTCTACATTATTATAATTTTAGAGTTCATTTTTTACATATTTTATGGAAGTACCTATGAATATATCTCATATTGGTGCAAGATTGGCCATAACCCAATAGTTGAAGGTAGACCAGAGTTGTTGAATGAATATCTTAATGAGCGCAAATAGGGTATACTCTTTGATGAATTGGAAAAATCTGCTTTTTGGAAAAATTGAGACAGCTTGGCTGCAGTTAGTCCAATCTAAACGTCCATCAGATCATTTCAAAGGTTTTGAATCAAGCTCAAAAATGAGCGAAACAACGTTAAATTATTGAGGTAGACCTAAGTTGTTGAGAAAATTGATCTTAATGTCGGCAAGTTGGGTACACCCATCTTATTCTCAACAGTCGATCAGAATTCCAAAAGAATCAGTTATCGCTAGCTGCAAAGTCGTCAGATGTGACACTCAATAATGTTAAGCTGGTAACGATCTAAATAAATCGCCAATAACACCCTGATATTTCAGATGACAGACTCAAATTGCACCTACACTAGCTGAAGAGATCAACGTTCCAGCCCTGATAACTGATTTCTTATCGTTTACTGCTAATTGAGCTCTATCAAAATTTGGTTCCAAATGGAATAAACTATATAAACCAAATCAAAGCGTTCCGTCAATTTTTAATTCACGAATTTTTCCGAACTATTTGATCAATTTGACGTACAATAAGAGCGGATAACGATGTTAGTTTCACACAATGATGGTTGAGGCGGAGAAGCTGGAGAATTTCAGATTTCAAACAGAGTATGTTTGTCATCACCTTTGAAAAACATTTTGCAGTGAATGCTGTACGATAATACCGCGTAATCAAATGAGTAACTATCACAGTAAACCACGATCTAGTGAATTGTAACCAAACAAAACTCACGTCGAGAATGGACTGCTTCGTTGCGGGATTGACAAAGTTGACGTCGGCTCCGGTCTCGATGAGATTCTCGGCTTCGCCAACATCGTAACGCAGGACAGCCTTTCGCAGTTGAAGACTTTTTTGACGCTTCCGATTGCAAACCAAGTCCATAATTCGAAGTGACGGGCTCTGGATCTGATGCGAAGTTTGATGGCGATTAAAGTCGTTTGAATCCAGAATGTTGCAGCTGTGAGTATGAAAAAGTTGATTAGCGTAAGAATGTCTTGTTACAACTTGCATATTTCTATGCCACACGTCACAACAGAATAACTAACCAAAATTGTCCCTGTTCAATCAAAAAAGTGCCCCGATATTAGCAACTCTTAAATGAGATTTGAAGTTTGAATATTGTGAATTTTTTTGCAATCTCGAGCTTCATCCGATTGAAATGTTTGATGCTGTCTCATTACTAACTCAACAAATATTTGCTAATAGTGAATATAATAGTAGAGCGATGGTCTGGTTCAAGATCATCTGTGATACGATCCAAAAATTAGATCCACTAGACCTATAAAAATACCATTTTCATGTGAGATAACAGCAGCTCCTACCGTTACGTTTATGAAATCTCACACAATGTATCGATACAATTTTGATTTTGCATCAACGGAATCCCATCTGTCTTGATCGAGCGTTCTTTACGGGCAGACTTGCATACGCAAAAAGTTATATTGTAGACGATTTTCCCTCAAAACTAGCCTAGTCTTCTCAAAGTACTTCTGAGTAATCGCTTTGAATAGGTGATCAAAATTTCATGAGGTTCTCTAGTGAAGACATTTTAACTGCGTTCATGTAAAACTGTTACTTTTCGGGTATGCAAAAAATCTTGTACGAATCACATACTCATTCTAAATCTCTAAAGTAATTTTCGTTATCAAGAAAAATCATCTCTCGGGTCTCTGTCCATTATCATTGAATTTTAGCGATTTTCGATAGAGAAGAAAAATGGAAGGAATGAAGAATTTCGTTTGAGAACAGTATATCTACATTCCACATCAAAGTTTGACGAGATGATTGATAGATGCGAAAACAAAAAAAATTGCTCTCGAATTGCTCTCAAGAGCCACAGGAATAGTCATGTGCCAGAATCATGATTTGTATGAACTTAGATATTAAGAGAAACGTACCCTTCGAGTTGTACAATGATGTTGCACGAGTAGAAACGATATTCACAATCTTGTCGACTCGTAGAAAAAGCAGGTCTGAACAAAAATCAGGCAACCTCAAAATCTTCCAACGCCACAGAATAAGTGCAACTCCACTCTGACGACGACGATATCAGATCCTGTAAATGAATCTGCGAGGCTCCAGAGACCATCGATGTAACTCCAGTGCTGCAACAGCTGTGGTCGGTCAATACGATGCCTCAGGATCAAGTGCTTGACTTTGAATGCCAATTACTACCCTAAGGGGGCCGATGCATACCTTTATTATGCTCGCTTCTGCTTCAACAATTTGATGAACAGACCCCCCCACTACGAACAGATACGACTCCAAAAAGCAATTGTCATTGTGGGGTTACCTTACGCAGGAACTGGTTAAGATGGGATTTTCGATGGAGGATCCAAATATGCGCGCTCATACTCACCTTCTTCGATGAATTACTCGAGATGGGTCAATTTTACAGAAAAGTCGACGAAGAGAATACAAGATAAATACTTGAAGTTGAGTTAGTTTGCGATTGAGAGAAATTTAGACGAGACCCAGATAGTTTGTTTTAAAAACATGATCTTGTTCATTCATTCCTTCCATTTTTTATTCAGAATTCATGAAATTGGAGCGATCATGTGATTTCGAGATAATTTAGATGAGAATATTAACAGACTGTTGAACATTAATTAGGATTGAGATACCCCAATTGATTAAATCAGGAGTTTCTAACTACCCCATAAAAAGCGTTAGGTAAGACTGATCTGATCCTGAGTTTTTATTACTTACTTAATGACTAACTATGCGAGATCGCATCTTGATCCAACTCTTTGCTCCATGCCTGCTTCAAACTCTTGAAAAAATATCGACGAGATTTTCTTGAAATGTCAAAAGTAGAAGTTATAGCAAGATTGAATTGATTGTAATGCTAGCTGATAGGTTCATGCTGCATTATATGCTTTGTTTAATTCTAAAATGTTTCATCGCTCACACAGCGATATCAAGGAGACTGGTTCTTTTAAATTCACCTTTATAGAGCAAAAAATATCTTTGATGCTCTCGATATGACCTTTTCTGACGAATCTTCTCGGTAGATGTCGAGAGTACAGCGAGAGCAGGAATGGATCACCACATAAATAGCTTGTTGTGTCCTATGCATGAGAGCCACTGAAACCTGATGGATACCTACCACGGTCTTTAGTTACACATTTTGATTCCTGACGGGGTAAATTCAGAGCTCGTAGAGATGTCCAACGATTTTTGAATAGAAGATTATGTGGCCAAATTAGATGTACAGGATTAGTAATAGACGTCTAAGTCCACGACTTCATTTCAATCGATAGAACTATCCACACAGATCTTACATTCTATGACAAACCTTCAAAGGAACATGTTCATTAACACTCGAGTAATATCGAAAAAAGTAACTCGTGACCATTAATTCCTCCTTTTCATCAAGTATGGTCCAGTAAATATGAGAAAACCAACAATTCATCTCGAGTTTCTCTTGTCTCTGTTTCATTTGAACTATATAATCTCGAACGTTGAGTATTAGTAAAATATCACAGCATATCTCATAAATAATATCAAATCTCTTTTTATTGACCACGTCAAAAATATTCACAAGCAGCGAAGTACGAAAAAATACACAGCATAACTTTCACAGAGATGATTCACCTTAATATTCACAAGATCCAAAGCCATAGAATAAATCAGTCAAAATTCACAATCCATGATTACATTTCAAAACATGTCTACATCACTTTCCGATGCACAACTGTGGTTCACTATCATGGATCTCATATCTATTGTAAGTGAAGAACAATCCAGATCCTGCAAACTACCATCCACTACGTATGTCTCTAAGTTGCGCAAATTGTACAGGTCCTTCCACGCGAGGTAGCTAACAACTTTGGAATAAATTAAATGAAACGTGTCAGGATTCAATCCAAGAATTCGTCCCAAAGCTGGAATGGATCTGCTAATTGAATCTTGTCTCGAGCGCATCTGTATCACTCGGTACCTTATTCTCTGACCGTACACAGGAAACCACTTCTCAACAGAGTCTCGAGCCTCGATCTCATGTATCAGTCCCTGATAAGACGACACCAGTTTTTCGTAATTCGCCAGAACATCGTACAGATTGATTAAGCCTCGAACCACTGTCTCCCGCATGGACACTATCTCAGCTCGGCAAATCTCGTAAGTATCCTTGAGACTCTGAAATCTGTTGATGATCCAAAGCTCGTTCTCCTCGATCGGATGGCCTAAACTCTCCATCAGCACGACACTCTTCATAACGCTCGAAATGATGTCGTCGTTGCACGTGGTGTACGCCATCAGCAGCATAGAGAGACGATTACCTCCATAGTACTCGAAAATCCGGGCTCCAAAGTTCAACAAAACCTCCACAGATTCGGGGCTTCTGTTCTCTATGGCAAGCAAAAGTGCAGAGTCACCGTTGGCACTGCAAACGTTTGGATTTGCACCGTGAGCCAACAGCGGTTCCAAATTCTTGTGATTCCCGGACAAAGTCGCCACATGAATGGGAGTGTGGCCGAAATCGTCCACTGCGTCCAGGTCGAAAAACAGATCGGAGCTCAGGAGATATTGGAGTAATCCGTGACTTCGGTTCTTGGCAGCCTCGTGGAGCGGGAACGAGACCCCGCAGCTTTGAAGATTAACTCCGTGTTCGGCGAAAAGTCGTAAGGTGGAAACACTTCCGCAGGCCAGAACTGCTTCGAAGACTGGGACGCGGTTTGAATAGGTGAGCAGCTGTTGGAGGATTTCGTTGTAAGTCGAAAGGTCAAAGTCGTTGAAATTATGGGCAGTGGTTATGGCACTGTGTAAGACTCTGAGCTCGTGGTATGCGTTGCTTGTACTGGGGTTAACGCCTCGTTCCAAGAGGAGCTCCACGGCTCGTTCGTTACCTCCTTCTACGGCCATCTGCAAAGGGAAAATTTGAATTCGTAAGACTGGCGGATGAAATGGTGGTGTTGTGATATGTTTGCGGTGCAAGAAAATTTTTTATCAGAGTAAAATCATTAGATGGCTGAGCACAAAGGAGTCTCGGAATTCATTATTTTTGAAGGTTGAACAAGTGAAGAGTCATCCATGTAGACACCGAAATTCTTAGTACAGAGTCAAAATATTTCATTGGGATGATGAGATATTTGGAAGCATTCCGATAGAAGCCATGCGCGATTGCGCTAGTTAAACTGGTTTCCCTCGGTAATGACGGGAGTAACAAATTCAAAATACAAGACCAGAAATTATCAAGTTCATTTTATGTTAATACCAGAAAAAGTTTACGCATTCGTCACAGGATGAGGAATGAATTTGAAAGGACCACTACCTGTTGCGATCTAATTTCAGAGAACCTACATCATTTTTCGCCATCGTAATGCGCTCGTAGATGTGAATCTTACACTCAAATTAACGTAATAGAAGAAAACTCACGTAGAGAAAAGGATACTGCGATTCAGCGTGAGTGTAGTCGACGTTGAATTCATTCCCAATCAGCTTCGCTGCCAGTTTCCAATTTTTTGTTGTCATCGCCAACCATAGTTCACACCCCCATTGATCCTCGCAGTTATAATTCCGATCCATTTTGGGGTGGGCAGTCCAGGTAGAGTCGTTCAATATGATATGGTTGACTTCACTCTGGATGCAGTATTCCAAACCTGAGAATCATAGGTAAATAAGACTAAAAGGGCTTGATTCAGTAGAGTTCTGAGCAATCAAAATCATTGATCAACCCTATTCTGGCCCTCTTCTTCCCGGATTCAAAAAATTTTTCCGAAGCCTTTGACTTTTGTTGAGTTTCAGTCCGGAGAATTTACTAGTTGAGAAGGTGAAACGGTCAAATGCATTTCATTTACGTTGAAATATCAATTATAAAGCACCCAATGATTGGAAGAATATCCTTATTATGGTTGTCTAAGGGACTTGGACCAATCATACCCATATTATGCGACATCTGAACGCGCTTCCGCTTCGCAAAAATCTGGTTACATCAAAGAAAATTGGGAATGAGTTGAGTGAAACTGTTCGCGACTGACAGGGGACGCGAGTCACGCTAAATACTTCACTCTGACTAGCTTTCTCTGATTTTCTAAAATTCGATGACACTCATAGACTATCTGTCATGTGAGAAATAGCACCGTGGATTTCAGTATAAAAAAATAGTCCGTCCCTCTTATTTTTGCTTCATTCTGAAGCAATATACCGCTCAAGCTACCCGAGGAGCTACCACTTCGAACAAAATGCACAACTTCTGACTTACTCACATTCTTGTCGTCGATTTTGAGACTCATCAATAAAACTTAATACTTCTGAAAATGCACGGGGCAAGATACGATTGGCTTCATTGTTAAAAGAAATCTTCCAGAGAATCACGAACTACTTTTTAGCATCTTTTTGACACAGCTGAGTAATTTTAATATCGAATTCGAACTACCGAGCCTCGAGAGTCAGCGAGATCGCCTGATCCGGTAGGAATTTTAGGAATTTTATGACCTATCAGCTTTGCTGCGGAACAATTTTGCTCGCTTTAGGGCCATGAAGATACCAATACTTCATCAGATCCCTAAATTTTTTGAAGTTTCTCACAGTAACGATACGTTGAATTCGGATACCCGTCGTTTGGATACTGTGTATGAATAAATGAGACCAGATTTTCATTAAAAAGGCCCGACACTCTTGGTACTCTGTAATACTGCTGCAAATTAGCATTAAAACATGAAAACGACATGTATCATGACGTATCCATGGATTCTCACCGGTGTTTGCGCCATCAAAAATTTGGAGTGAAATTTATGGTATTCCAATAATGGACTGAAGTTTATCGCCGAAACCTTGAGTATTATGTTCGAGGATGAATTTTTATCTCATATTCCTTTGCGACTTCGAACCCAAAACTCTTTTTAGTCGAAGTGATTGAACTCGACTTTGCCGGATCGATCAAAATCGTACGGTCTTGATTTTACTTAGGAAATCTTGAAAGGTGTCTCGGAATATGTTGAAGAATAATATGAGTTGATCCGAAGTTGGTAAATGCTGCTACAACCTTATGTCAAATTTTATCTGTATCAGAGCCACGTAACCCACGAAATCGGAAGTTTTTCACCATCGAACGAAATTGCGATGAGAGAAAACGAGTAGACACCTAATGCATTCAACTAGACCCTCGATCGCGGTTTACATCATTGATCGCAAAGTTAACGTTGATGATGAGAGTCACAAGATTCTCGGCAACACAGAAATAAGTTGAACCGTATTGTGATCGTAAGTATGTCCTCATTGATTGACTTATTTCAACAGGTTATCCTTATTCGGAACTCAAATTGGACAATAATGTCGTTCTGGTACAAAAAATATACGCCTACTCCGGATAAATGCAGAGGAAAACATCGTTTTCGGTATAAATTTGTGACACAAAGTAATGATGGAGTAGTGAACAGCAGCGCAATACTCTGAGATAAACGGATAAATTGAACCGAAAATGTACAAAGAGGGGCAGATGTCCCAGACGATTGCACGCGATCCGTCCCGCACACGACCAACTTTTCTCGAGATGCCGCTAAAAAGTCATATGAGTACTCACGTCTCCAAAAACTGCAGATCCGGTGGTGAGTGTTCAACGAGCTCCTTCAGCACGACCTCGGTACGTCGGCAGGTCTCGCGAATCGAAGCTCTGCAGGCTGATCCCCAGATTTTATCTCTTCGAACTTGGACGATGACCAAATTGACACCGATCCAAGGCCAACAACGATCTCGGTGGAGCGACTCAGCGATCCAACAGACCGATACACACCAAAACAACTGTTGTCGAACTGTAACTGCTCACTCCACAAAAAACACCTTCACTCTGAGCTGTCAGAGAATAATGGAATGTCTGAGACAAAATTCTGACACTAGGCACGAGCGATCTCGGCACTATCTGAAACTAAAGACACACAAGAGAGTGATCGGGGACAACTGCCGGCTCAGACTAAGGCGATTGAGCTCTGAGCATGGCATTTATAGATGCACTTTAACCAGCAACGTCATAACCCGAGCTGGACGAGCCCAACATAGAGATCGCTTGCTCAGACCAATCAGAAAAGGGATAGAGGCAACCTCGACTGGCGGGGGTCTGAGTGTAGCCGACTCAGAGTGGAGGATTCTGAGAACTAGCGCACGGCATCTGGACCCAGCGCGAGAGCCTCTTACGTTAAGGGAGGCCCCAACCAGTCCCAACAAAACTAACAAAAGTATCGTGGCTACTCAGAGTTCTGACGTCAGCAAGTGGGCTGACTTCGAGAGCCTTTGCCTATAGGCTTCTATAGAACGAGTTTACCACTCACCACGCATGAGAATATCTCCGATGCTTCGTTGTTACCGTTTCAGGTTGATGTATGCAACACTTTTGATGGTATTCTCAGGTGAAAGTTATTGCTGATTGTCGAGGAAAGATGAAATGTTGATTGTATTCTCAAATCAAAAAGTAATGTCAAATGGGCAATAAATCAAGTATGTTGGTCTACATGGAACTCTCACAAGTGTCCTGTACAATACTTGTAGATTAGTGCATATGCATCCTAGAATAAGACGGAGTTATCAAACTTCAACTTCAAAATTGATCAATTCAGCACGCGTCTATTTTGAATCGTTCTATAGATACGTTAATAAATCGGCAGATTCATCTAGATTCTTTTGTTCGTAGAGTCTTTGATTAACTTGACAAGGATGAAATATTGGCGATCGTGTATTTTATGTTCACCGAATGATCCAAACATGAAACCGTTCCAACCATAGCATGTGCGTGGGAACTTTTACATTGACTCATTTCCCCAGAAAATTGAAAATGTGCTGCAGAATGAGTCTTTCAAGGCACACTATAGTATATCTCAAATTCGGCTACTCATGAGACTCGTTCCACTTGGAATTTAATTCAGTATATGCAGACGACTTTAATCCATCATACTTGACGTTTGCCAGTATGATTAGATCATTATTATTCCAATCACAAATTGCTCTTCAACAAATTCTTCTACAAACGCGGTCATTGCTTTGGTGATCCTAAAACATCAACGAGTGATTTGATCTCAGAAAGCTGTAATCAATGAAACTTCAATCAAGGGAAATTCGGCGATATCTTAATGTGCTAGCGCTGTCATCCATGGTTCACAACACTCATACGTCTTTCTCAAAAAGCATAATAATCGTGAAGTGACATGAAATAGTCCCTTCCAGCAAGAATAGGAAAACCTGGAAATTTTTCAATCACAGATCCTTACAGTGACAACGACTTAGAGCTGAGAATTTCAGCCTTATGAACATTTCTTAGTTTTGTCTAAACTCATACAAAACACACTCATCGTACTTTTTTGATTGAAACTTGTTTTTCGTGTGTTCGTCTCAAGATCTGATTTGAAATTATAGATGTCGTTTATTGTGGATTGGACGAGCATTATCAATTTTTTGATCGAGTTCAATTCGACCATTTAATGCATCTGAGTCCTCTCAAATAATACTAGTAGTTCTGTGAAAGTTCCGATGTTCGGGAGTCGATAATGTGTCAGCCCTAGATCTCACTTCCGAGAGTTCTAAAATGTATTTTTCGATTTCTCGAAACATGTAAAGTAAGAATTAGCTCGTGCACGAGTATCGATATTTTCACATATGAGTAATTCCACGCGAAACAGACCGACGAAAAAGGGTCATGTCTCGGGTCTTTTTCTAAGTATTCTTAATCGATTCTATAGTCCAAAACATGGGCTTTCAACTTACTATGAGGTCCAAAAAAATTTTTTTGGTCCCATGGCGAGAATCTTTGAAAAAGATGTAAAATTCTTTTTTTTCAATATTCCAGCAACTTTTTTTCACTAAAATGCAAATAAGTCGAGTTTGCTTGCAGATAGAGACACGCGGTTTACGGCATTCGAAAGGTCTTTGAAAAATCGATTGAAATGCATTACTAAAACTTGGTTTCGATGTTACGTACACTATTGTCGAGCAAAAAGTCGAAAAACGCAGAAACATTGATTTCTCGGAAAGTCATTTTTTTTTTATTTCTGAAAATTCGATATTTGATGTAAAATTTTGTGTTCTTTGAGGAAAAAATGGTCCCGAACATTTTTTTGAGTCCTAAATCCTATTTTTGCTATTTTTCGCAAATCAGTTTTTCAAGCGATTGAAAATTGTCTGTTTTCTGCGCATGCGCAGAAATTTGGGTTCTTGAAACCAATTGCATCAGAAAGCCAAGAAAATTTCCTCTAAAATGACCACTTGACAAAGTCAATTCCATCAATTGAGACCAAAGCTAACAAAATTTTACATCAAATATCAAATTTTCAGAAATAAAAAAAAAATTACTTCCCGAGAAATCAATGTTTTTGTGTTTTTCGACTTTTTGCTCGACAATAGTGTACGTAACCTCGAAACCAAGTTTTGGTGATGCATTTCAATAGATTTTTCAAAGACCTTTCGAATGCCGTAAACCGCGTGTCTCTATCTGCAAGCAAACTCGACTTATTTGCATTTTAGTGAAAAAAAGTTGCTGGAATATTGAAAAAAAGGATTTTACATCTTTTTCAAAGATTCTCGCCATGGGACCAAAAAAATTTTTTTGGACCTCATAGTAAGTTGAAAGCCCATGTTTTGGACCATAGAATCGATTAAGAATACTTAGAAAAAGACCCGAGACATGACCCTTTTTCGTCGGTCTGTTTCGCGTGGAATTACTCATATTGGTACACTGAAAATTTATCGGGGTTAGGTCATTACCGACGTCGGAGTTGCCGCACTACCAATTGTTCGGTGTTCCTCGATTCTCGATTTCGGGGTTCTCTGGCCCCCGACAAAAGTAAACAAGAAGACGGAGCAGAATGACTGCAGGTTAAAATCCTAATAAGATGATTAAGCCGCCGATTGAATTTGAACGATGACGATTATTGAATTTGAACATGAATAGATGTTTATCTGCAACGCTATAAATTTTTCTTGAATGTAAAGATAACATGAAAAAGTATCACATTCAACGGCAATACTCATCACAACTGCAATGAGAGAAAATGTAGAGTTCGATAAATGTTCAATGAACTCGCGTTGGATTTACAACCATATTTTCCAATTTTTTCGGAAGTTGATTAGAGTGATCTCTCCGATTTGAGTAAAGCATACGTAAATTAAAATCTTAAGGGGGTTTTTGAAAAAGTCATGCCATTCTACGAGTTAGTATAACGAGTGGGCTTTTATCAATTACGAATCACTAAGATTTTATATCCAACATATACCACATCTTCAACCTTTTGAAGCACTGCTCTTTTCTTGGTATCTAGGAAAACCCTATCTACTCATTTAGTCCATACCGTACGGATTACCTAATTACGCTCCGAGAATTTTTTGAAAAACTTCAAGTTAATTCAGAGCGAGTAAGTCTAATATTCATCGAACGCTACACTTTCTCTCAAAGCAGTTGTCATCGCGAGTATTGCCTTCAAATTGAGCACTCTTCAATGTTAGCTTTCCATTCAAGAAAGATTCTTAACCTGTAGGTAAACATTTATTGATATTTATATTCAATCCACGTTATCAATCAAAATCAATTGGTGTAATCTTCTTAATAGGATTCTAACCTGCAGTCATTCTGCTCCGTCTTCTTGTTTACTTTCGTCGGGGGCCAGAGAAACCCGAAATCGAGAATCGAGGAACACCGAACGATCGGTAGTGCGGCAACTCCGACGTCAGGAATGACCTAATCCCGATAGATTTTCAGTGTAACGTAAGGATAACACAGATAACGCGGTAACGTCACACGGACCTGACATTTCGCCACTATAATTGATCTCACGGCCAAACGGTTTGAGCTACAGCTTTGGGATTCTGGAAACTTGATTTGACTATTGGATACTTTGAAGAAAAGTGACTGGGATATTTGAAATCCCGCGATTACGGGTCGCACTAGCACCACACGGACCCGACATGAAAATTCAGCAAAACTAGATTTTCGCGGAAAAGTACTCCCCGAAGTGGGAGTAAAATTTTTCTCGAATCTTTGAGAAATGGAAAAGTTGCGCCTCACTTTGAGAATAAATTGGCATGAGGCCAACCCACTTCTATTAAGGAAAATGAGTGAGTAAAATTTTAAGCGAAATTGCGCCACAAAATGTATGCGCTCAACGCGCACATGAAGTAGTCTTTGGGTCCTTGAAGGTGTGAGAATTGATACTCAATATCATTATATTAAATAAATTTACCCACCCAAATCCCTAACGAGCCTCTTGCAAAAATCGATGAGAGGAAGAACCACAGCACACGGACCTGACATTTTGACCTCTTCTTTGATGATAATATTTTTGGGTAGCCCTAGATAAAAAAACTATCCATATCGCCAGAAAGAGCAAGGAAAATACATCAAAACTGACTTCTGAGGTTTTTAAGTCAGGCATTTTAGACGAGAGAAACAGTGACTTTCTCAACAAGTGTGTAGATTATGGTTACGATACGTATGAACGTGGAGAAATCGCCAGAAGAGCAAACCCTACAGGAGTTAAGCTATTGGCCCCATAGAAACACACACACACGCACATATAGGCTGAAGGACTGTAATCATCTCGATTCTACATTGTCAAGCATGGTACTACTCAAATCTGAGATGCATTGGATTACTGAGGAAAAAGAGAGCTGGGTGTGTATTTCTTATTAATCAAGTTTTCTGTATTCAGCAAAATTTTACACTCAAGTGGTCTGGAAAAAACAAAAAAAATCAGAACTATCCAAAAACCTACGACAGCGTGTTATTACGCTTTGCTTTTGGTGGATTGTGCTTTGATGACATCGGTCATGTTCTTTACTATCATAAGCCACTGAACGAGAATAAGCAATTGAGAGCCTAATCGTGGAAATAAAATCTCTAAAAACTGGAGATTCGCAAAAGTAATCAAAAAAATAAAAAAAAAATTAGCATAGAAGTACTGATAAAGTACCGCTTAAGTACGACACATGTCCAGCCCAAGTACTGATCAGGTGCTGAATGAGTATTATTTCTTTCGTCTGAAATCACATCTAGAAGCGTTGAAAACGCGATAAGAGTCGATATTATAAAAATTGATGACACTCGTTGGGCAACTCGAAAAATCGTGGGCGTAACTGCTCTGCACCCTTCTGTAACCCCTACTATAGTGAACCCGAATCACTCAATGCAATTTAATGGATCTAGACGTCGCTCGTAGCGAACTGATTTTGTATTCATAGAACAATCACTGCACTCTGAAGAGGAATACCAATCGTTGGGGAGAAAGGTACTTCTGAGCTCGTGCTGTTCCTATATTTGTCGAGTCATAGTATCTACGATAGTTCGGTTCGACACACATGTACATACACTGCCATTCACCAGGAGGGGTCATCACATCCGGATCACGGATTCGGGTGAAACATTGGGAATAGTCTTTTTTTAGTGCCAAAAGGTGAAACCTAAAATAATTATGGATCCTAACGCTCAAATGTTCCCGAGCTACAGCGAACGACAGTTGCATAGCAGATACCTATATGTATAATTTTTAACTTAAGCCCATATGGACAATGCTATTGTCTGAAGATATAGCTCGAGAGAGTTTGAGCGTTAGGGTCTATAATATCGGGATTCATGTTATGGCACTGAAAAAAGACTATTACCAAAGTTTCAACTGAATCCGTGATCCGGATGTGATTAACTCTCCTGGTCAGTAAAGTTCGCAATGGGTGAACGCTTGAAAAATTCAACTTCGAACAGCAGTGAGTCGAGTTACATGCATCGTACAAGAATTTTGAGAAGAGTATCCTAAAGAACGGAAAAAATACCAAATTTCAGTGCCTGGGATGATTTTTCAAAGATTCTTCTGAAATCCGTAACGCGCAGTTACGCGATAGCGCATATCGCGAAATTGAAAATTAAAAAAAAATGTTTGCCGTTTATTGACACGCCTGCATACTTGTTGCTACAAAGATACGACAATCTGCGAAAAGCATCTTGTAGAACGACAAAAATGCTGCAGGTAGCCCTTTTTTGGCTACTTTTTTGTCCCGCTTGTGAGAACGTATGAGGCATCAAAATACACAAACCGATGGGTTTTCATCGTTTTCTGTGCCATCTTTGGTAGAAAACCATCATTCTGGGTATTTTGGCAACTCGTATGTTCTCAATCGTAAGAGGTGAAAAATGAACAAAAAATACGCTGCTAAAAGTGATTAGCAGAATGCTGTCTCGCGGCGTTATATGATAATAATTTTAACGAAAAAGAAAGTACCCTATATTTTGAGTCTTTATTTTGAGGAAGCATTTCAGAGAGATTTGGGTCATCTCAAAGAAGGTTTTTCCAACAATATCTATTGTTTGGTTGAAAGAAAATTTTGATACAGTCGGTTTAAAGATGAATAAACTGGAGTTCTTTGTGAAAGTTTCCTTCTCCCGAAAGAATCTTCATTTGAATAATAATTTACGGATTTTATGAAAATTTCGTATCAGCCAATCGATTCAGAATGGCGCATAAGTATAAGTCTTTAGGTCATCAAAATTGAGATAAATGAGTCGTAAAGGATGATACGAGGGAAAAATGAATATTAATTCAAATGTTCTACAATTCTTTGAGTTATTCTTTTGAGGAAGCTTCTTGAGATTCAGGCCATCTAGACTGAGGTTTTTTTAACAATATCCATCATTTGGTTGAGACGGAATTTCGATGCAGTGGGTTTGAAAAGGGTTAAAATGAAATTTTTGGTGAAAATTTTGATTTTTTCGAAAATTTGAGATTTGTTAAGACTGAATAAAATTTCGGTATTACCCAATCGATAGATAATGCAGAGAAAACCATAGTTTAGGGCATTGAAATAGAGATGAATGAGTCATAAAAGAAGGTACGAGGAAAAAATGAATAAGGTAAGTGTACCGAACTTGCCCCCATTAAGGCATTTTCTTGATAACTTTGGTTCATCTCCATATTTTCCAACGTACCTTAGCTCATTTTGAAGCTTGTCTCAAGACCTTCAAAATGAGCTAAAATACGTCCAATTTGGATATAGTGGAGCCGAGCTGCGTCGGCTGAAATCTCCCAAAAGGTGATTTTTGAGAGTTTACAAAAGTGTGTACCCAACTTGCCCCCAACATTTAAAAACATTGTAAATCGACGATAAAGTGCATAAAGTCGCTTTGATCCGTTTTTATCACCGTGCAGCGGCATTTGTAGCTTTTATTTGGCCCAAAATACTGTTTCCGACCTATTTTGAGTATTTTGACGTGATAAACACGTTCTGAGTGGTAAAAAAAGCCATACTACGCGCCTCTCCGAGATAACCATATGGGGGCATGTTGGGTACACGCCGATGCCGGCGTTCTTGATTCTCAAATCATCTCCGTGTTTTGTTCATAAAATCGCTCTAAATCAGAGTTTCGCATTTCTGAAGAGCGCATTTTAAAGGTCTTGAGACAAGGAATCGAATGCGCTAAGGTACGTCAAGATTGGTCGAATAAAAATAAATTGGCACCGATTTTAGTGAACGCGATTTCCTCGGTGATTCCTTAGCCGTGCAAACACGAAAAATGGGAAACTCACTTTATATTTTCTGGAGAACGCAGAAATGATCCGGGGTCCATGAAAACTACGTATTTTCTCATATTTTAACATAACAAACGTTAAAAAAAAATTGCGGAAAGGTCAACGAGCGCCCATTCCTGAGATCGGCATATGGGGGCAAGTTGGGTACAGAGGCAAGTTGGGTACACTTACCTTAGTAAGAAAAATTTCCCATTATTTTTTGAGTTATTCTTTAGAGGAAGCTTTTTAAAGGGATTTGGGCCATCTAGTCTGAGGTTTTTTGGATGATATCTATTGTTTGATTGAGACGGAATTTGAATGCAGTGGGCCTAAAAAGGGTCAAAATGAAATTTTTGGTGGAAATTTTGATTTTTTCGAAAATTTGAGATCTGTGAAGATTTTATAAGATTTCGGTATAAACCAATCGATAGATCATGCAGAAAAAAACCATAGTTTAGGTGACTCAATTCGTGGTGAGACCGTGTGAGAAAAAGATATTTATGTATTAAGAGTCGAAATTTGAGCTGTTTTGCTCTAAAATCCCCATGGGTCAAATTTGACTGAGAGCTGAAAGCTGCCAAATCACTGGGCTCTCAGAAATTGGATTCTGTACAACTTGTGGAAAGCCAAAAATTTATATAGTGGACAGTAAAAGAGAAAGCGTGTCCGATAGAAAACAACACACACACACACACGGACAAACGGGTGCAAAGATAGGTCTCTGGGAGATTTGGAAGGCCATCAGGAGAAAAAGTGTTACCTACAATTGATAGATTTTGGCGAGAGGAAGAGAATGGTCTAAGGCTTTTTCAGATAAACGGAATTTTATTGAAGAAAATATTGGTTTTAGCGGAAAATTTGATGAAAATTTTGCTGGGGTGAAAACAAAGCTTCCTTTTTAGAGAAAGTAATAGCCACAGATACCAGTAATCCGCTCCACAGATCTTTTTTGGAGCAATATTATATCTTTGTTGATAACGAATCTGCAGATGTATCAGTGAGAGGAAAATTTTTCAAAATTCTCCAATTTCTCGATAGCAGCTACAGCCTTCGGAAAAATCTTTGAAAAGTCACCCAAGACATGGAAAAGTTAGTATATTTTTATTATTCTCCGAGAATTTCTCCTCAAAGCTTCTGTCCGACGCATAGAACTCGACTTATTGCTGTTTACATTTAGGGTTTTCGAGCGTCAATCCATCGCGAGCTTTTGAGCGGTATACAAACACAACTTCGTCGATTTTGGCTGGCAGTGAGATTCTTCAGCTTATAGATTGGAGAGTATCGTCTATATGAAATTATATCATGAATCAATGTTGCAAGAATCAGAGAATTCATCTGACTGTTGCTTCGCCGTGGAATCAAAACCACACAAGGAACCAGGGTGATCTTCTCCAAGTTGATTCGGCACACATCCAGGGTTTCGATTTTTGCAGTATATTTACGACAACTTGTGATAGACTGATTGAAAAACTAGAAAATTTTTAGAAGGTACGAGAAGATGTCTCGAAATGCACTTACGCAGAAAGTGAAAAGTAAACATTTTTCTGTAAATGTTATTTTTCTACACAAACAATGCGAGATAATTATAGACTTATGGACGGTGTTTCCTATGCCGGTACGTGATTAGAGCCTAACCGGGTCAAGTAGCAAAAAGAGCAAATTCGAGGGTCATGAAACTTCTCATTTTTCAGAGACTTCGTCAATCCAGATAGACATTTGCTTTGGATCGGCTCCGATACCTGCACACACGAAGACAAAAACACATTTTTCTACTGCAAACGACTTGCTATCGCCCGATATACTTGAGACCTGGTTTCAAGTGCTCAGCTCAGACTCGTCTGCTGCTTCATTGTCCATCACCAAGTACCTCGAGGTCCTCCTGTGTGCTATCTCACCTAGACCGCTACTTACGTAGACTGAGAGGCAGATATGCAGGCCCTGCAAGGACAAACTCACCCGCACAATCCAGGCCCGTGTCCAAGCCCTTGCACCAAGTGCTACCGCGGATCTGCGATCTGTGCGCCGTCAATTCTGTGCTGTTGCGAAATAGAGATTTTTTTCGGGTAATCTACAATACTATTACTCAAATTTCATACCTGATGAAAAGGAAGTCTCAGTTTTTCAAAGCCAATTTTTCAAACACAGTTCGGTTATACGTCATTCAAATTGAAATCCCATAGGGAATCGCCTCTGGTCGTTGAGAAAATGGTTAGTTTGAAAACATTTCAGTTACGAGCAAGTATAGAGATATCATTACGTTTTTTGCATGGAAGTCACAAAGAATTGTAAATGTATTGAACTGACCAATGTATTGAACTACTTAACTAGATGAATTGAAATTGAAATAACCAAGTTATTGACGATTCGGCGGAGTTGAAATAAAATTGAATTTTAAGGAATGATTTTTTTCGACAACTTTCGTGCCCAAAGCACGAGGACATACTTACCATGAGTGCACAAACGCCTGGAGGAATCGTTGGCTGCCCATGAAGATTCCGTTGAGTCAAGAGAGTATGGATTAGTTCTTGCACCAGTGCTGCCACCCTTTCATGAATAGTAACTTATGAGTTTTAAAAACCTCAAATCATGCCAATTGAGTCAATTATGGAGTGAAAATATTCCAAGAAGTCACAAAAGAGACTGCAACCATACTGAATTCGACGAATGGTGGACTCTTTTAGTGAATTCCAAGAAACTTTCTGGATGGTTGAGAAACATTTTTTGAATACGACATTACAGTGTGTTGGCATTTGCTACCGCTCTGGGCTCGCTGTCATATCGTTGACAAGAAGAGAAAACATTTGTTGAATACATCCTTGATGTTATCAGGGAAACAGTTTCAGGGCCGACTGGGTTACGTTTGCTGAGTTCAATTTGTAACCTAGAAATACTGACTATTTATGCATCGCCCAAGAGAAAATACACGATTGAAAAAGATTGGCTGATATTCCGAAATGATATTTCTTGAAATGTTCCCGATTGTGGCTGAACTGACTCAAAGTATTTTGATTTGATCTTGAAAATGGATGCTCTAAGAACTGAGCGAGTGTAAGCAATCCTCATCTCGTTCGCGTCAAACTTTCGACGAATTGGATTTTTAATGAGCTTTGACTAACCATCGTTGTTGACATAAGAGATTCACGCAATTTCTCGATGATGAGTCACCGAATGATAAAAATCCAGCTGATAATACCATCAATTTTTTCAGAGCTTCTAATATCATCTTATTGTATCAGAGTTGACTGAAATGTGATAAGATGGAATTAATTGGAAAATGGTTCAGGTGAGAGATTTGAGATGGACAGTCATTCTTTAAGAGGTAATGAACAAATTTGATCGTCACCGAGGCGTGTATGATATAATTAAACTTTCAAAAGTCGTTAACAATGTGAAGCCATAGATTTTGCATACGGTGATAATCTTATGCAAGATAATTATCAAATGATTCAAATTGAATACGACTTCGTTCGGCTCTCAAACGATGGTGTACATTATAACATTGGGTATAAGTGACAGGTGTTTGTAAACTCTAGTCAGATAGCAAAAAAACCATCTATTTAACCCACTGTTTTACCCTTCATTGCATCGACGATACAGAATAGGAGTTGCTGATCAAGAAGGTTCATCAGAAGAACAATTAGAAATTCACCGCAGATTCTCTACAGATGATAATAAATTATTGAAAGTTGAGTGAGCACCTCCAAACTATGCATTGCACTTTGATCTTATTTTGGAAGAATCAATTATTTGTTATTTTTCAGGGATTTGGAAGAGCCAATGACATTTGAATGTGTTTGGAATTTGGAGATTTTCACGTGTTTAAGTGTATAAAGTACGAAAAATTTATTGATATTCGGAGCAGATTGGTTGGATTGAATTATGACAGTAGGTGGTAAGTAGCAAATATTCACAGCAAATTTCAAAAAATTACACACACATATAGAGCAAATCAGTGTTTGGATATCACAGTTCGAGGTCCTCCCAGATTTCATGAATGTCCTTCAGTCTCTTGAATCTCCTACATATTTCTTCAGCGTAATGAGGAAATTTACTTTTGACGATAATCTCATCAAACGCTTCAAACAAGCGAACATCTTTAATGTGTTGGAAGAATTTTTCTTTCTCGGCGAGCACGTGGTAGAGAGTAACGTGCTCGAAGATCGATGAATCCTTGAGTAACACAGTTTCAGCTTCGCAAGCCTCACAGTAACTCCGTAACTCAGCGCATCGACTCATGTACTCATCATTCTTAATTGGATCTGTGACTGGACCCAAGCTCTCGTACAGCACTCTGAGCTTGACGATGCGTTTGGCGAGTTCTATCCGATCTGGTAAATCGTTTCCACCAGAGACCACTGCATCGCCATCAGCAGCACCAGGCACGAGCTCACCCAGGACCTTTGAAACTTTGGAACCGGCCTTGACCAACAGTTGGATGGTCGCAGGCTCGAGGTCGGATTGGTTCCTGGCTAAAACTTGTTCGAGAGGATTGCGACCCTCGGGATCAACTTCATTGACACTGGCACCCGATTGCAGCAACAGCCTAACACAGCCCAGTGATTTTCGTCGCAGAGCCTCGCAGAGTGGCGAGTGTCCGTCCTTGTTCTTGTGTTCGAGGTCCAACGAGGCTTGGCTGACACTGTATCTCAAAAGGAGGTTCAACATCGCAGTGCCGTTGTTGAGTGCAATGACCTCGTGGAGTGGTGAGAAGTCTTCTGCAGATCGAGGATTGCATTTTGCCAAGTCGAAGCCATTTTCGAGGAAGAGTCGCATCTCCGCGAGTCTGCCCTCAGACACGAGCACCCCGAAGGGCGACCTGGTCTCACCGAGCCCGCCGTTGTACATGTCCGCTCCGTGAGACAGAAGCAGTTTGAGCATCGTTTTTCGATCGGAAGAATCGCTCGCCATAGCCAGAGTTAGCACGCTCCTGCTCTTGGTATTAGTGATATTGGGGTCGGCGCCACACTCTAGAAGATACTTCAGCACGTCTAACTTCTTCTTTTTTACCGCAATCTGAAAACAAAATAGCAATTCGCTTAGAAATCCAGAAGTTACTATGGGCACATTTTTAATTCTACGTGATTACATCGAAACTACGAGAATAACCGACTGTTTCGGACCAATATACTTTTCGAGCCAAAACTCATCATTTCAATCACATTTTGACAACCTCAGACGGACAGATGTATCTCAAAAACTTTCTTAATGGGTTTTAGACGTTTCTTCGGTCCAAAAATGACGCGATCGCTGATGAACTTGGGCTCGTACATAACGTACCTCCATTTTGAACGAAGTTTCATAACTATATAATGTATGACTGCGTACCGCGGGAGGCACTTGCTCATGCGTGATCGACTGTCGAATACATTTTGACGATTGATCTCTCATCAATATCATAGGCTTAGACGGTACGTTCAATTGCGACTCATTCGTTATGTGGAATTTCACATGTTACGAATATCACGTAAGACTGCACATACACGCGCTATGTATAGGTATAATTCGTGATGTGAGAGAAGCAAATATTAGTATGCATCCGGTAATTAACGATATGATGACTCTTCATCGATTGGCAGTTTATCTTGATAAAACAAAGCCAACAGACCTGACAATGAATGGTGCCTAATCTGAAAGAAGCTAATTGATTCCAGCAAAAATTCCACATCAGTCTCTCTGTATCTGCTCAAATGACTATTGACCAACTACGTTTCGATCGACTCGAATGGGACTGATTTCAATGGGTGCGTCCACTAATCTGCATATGCAGTGCACATTGCGAATATGCATTGCACACGTGCACACGTGCAGCTCAATTAATCCTAGCCAAGACGAACCGGAGATTGTCGAGTTTTGCTTTGGATCAGAAAAGCTCAAGGTGCAAAGACACAAACCGATTCAAATAAGAAATTCTCTAATGTGAGCCCTTCAATCTTTGTTCAAGTTCGATGAGCTGCACATGTGGACGTGTGCAATGCATATGCGCAGTGTCCACTGCATATGCATGGATGTGCATTATTTGTGGACGCAACCTTAGGCGATTCTTTCGGAGCTCGACTGATTTTAGTTCTATGCCAAGGTCGGCTGGTGAAATTTATTAGTGAGTTCCGACTGAATTAGCATGGTCGTAAGCGTAATCTGTACATTATCAATTCCAAAATTCATAGCCGTGATTACTCTCATCTATTGTGATCTCGTCAATCTAAAAAATTTTCGAAAAGTAATTTGTTCCACATATTTTTGCTAATTTTATCCACGACTCGTGCACACTGGCTCCGTACTTTATGCAAGGAACTCGAGAAAAGTTCTACCATATCGTCTTTTTGACTCCTGTCCTGTTAACATTCTCATGCGGAGAATTCTATCACATTACAACGGAAAGTTCCATAAGCCCCATCAAAGACAATTGTCTCAACAAGTTCAAGGCATGACGTGATTAGGAGCTAGCAGTGTCCCTGATCGTGATCTGGGTTCAATATCCGGCCACAGCAAAATTTGTATGCTGTCTTAGAATGATAATTCTTAGTCTTAGAATGATCTTGATATCAATTTCAAGTCTAATTTTTATCCTCTTTGATCTAGGAATGCCACACAAATAATGAGGTTACCACCACAGATTCTGAGAAGCCCAAAAACTACCATATAAGACTTGCTTTGTTCTTGAGATTGAGGATTTACCTCTGTGCTTTTGCTCCTCTGACTTCTGGGGCGTTGAATCAGCTTTCACGAAACCTTCTTCTATTCTATTAGCCATGACGATATATTTATTCATCCAGAAATTTGGAGATATTAAGAGAAAAATCTGGCAAGCCATACGTTTACAATAGCAGTAGCCGACGACTGTATCGGTGTGACGTCACACGGCGCTCAACCACTATGGTCACTCTCAAGTCGTCTGACTTTCAAACAATTTGCGCAAGATGAAAAAAATTTTTGGGATTTTTTTTTCTAATTGCACAATACTTATCTTAATTTGCTCGAATTTGCCAAACCTTTACTTGAGTGGGTCAAAAAAAATGCAAGACCCCAATTGACAAATTTTGATAGACAAACTGACCTCCAAGAGATTATAAATAGCATTTCTGTCACGCCAGACTCTTTAAACTCGATACAAAATTCGATTGGAACCCCCGGTACCTTTGATATCGTCTCCAGCATGAACTATTGTGGTACTTTTGCATCTCAGAAAAAATCTTCCAAGCACTTGCAATTTAGTCTGCAGCGAAAGGGCAACGAACCTCTCTTGCGCGGAGTTCAGAAAAATTCAAATGCTGTATCAGATTACGTTCTGAAGGGATTTTGCATCCGGAGTGACTTTGTCTGCACTGATTTAGGCCACGGTTGAAACTGTCGCAGTGCATGCGAAGCCGTGGTTGTGCGGTGGAGCATTGTATGCATTTTCGACAAATAGTAAGTAAAACGAGCAAACACCAAGTAAAAGTGAAATATTCGTGCGAAACCGACATTTTTGTAAACAGTACTTGAAAAAGTAGAGTCAAAGTGCTATGTTTGCCTCAATACAAACTCTCCAAATAAGAGCATTCGCAAAATTTGCTAGGCAATTTGAGTTGGTCATGTTAAAGAATGGTGATCACACGCTCTGGACTGATATATAAAATGGCATTCGCTTCGTTTAGGAAAAACGTATGAAGTTTTCTATACGTCTGACTTTTTTGTAGGCCGCTAAAATCCGCAGCAAAAAGTTTTGTGTAATGACGCAAAGTTTTACATGCTGAGAGTCTTTTTTCGGAATCGTCACGAGGATGCAAGATCCAAAAGTTGTTCATTAGTGCGAAAAGAATACATGTGTTCTCAGTGTGTCAAGAACACTCCATTGCAGTGTCACAGAATTAGAATTCTAAACAGTTCTACGCGCTTACTGCTGAAAAATTGCAGTGTCCCTAATTCGTGTTTGTGATTTTTCCTCTAAATTAATTAATTACTACGTGGAAATGTATCCACTAAACTTCAAAGGTCGACGGATATTCTCAGTGTCATTCTCATTGATTTATTAGATCAACTTGATCAGTATCATTGGAATCTAACGACAAATTTGCTCCTGGACTCCATAGTCTAATGCACTGTGTGCATGAAATAGATTGAGCTTCAGCGGGAAGCATTGAGGTCGGTTAGTAAAAATGTAGGTTAATTATGGTGAATTGGTGGCCTTGTCTTGTCAAATACGAACTTTGGAGCCAAATTTTGCAACCCGGATAGAAAAGCAATGCGAATAATAACTAACTTAGGTGATACTTATTCGGAATGGCCGGACCAAATGTTTCGACATGAAGGTGGGAGTTGAAAAACAACTGAAACGTTTGTTGGATAATTTTGAAAGGTAGCTGATAATGGGGTAGCAGTCGCTCAACATCCAAAACTAACGAAAGATCCAATGGTTTGACCATTCTGGATCGCACTCGAGTCTCTTAACACAAACAGGAAGGACCGTTTTTACAAGCAAGTTTCGACTGGATGAGATATCCTATTGCGAGGAACCCAGGAGGCAAGCCTCTTGGCGAAGTGTTTGGTGTTTCAAGGGCTTGAAATACTCATAGATTGACTATTGACTTTATGACACTTTCTCTCTGAGTCACATCATTGTGTGCCCGTATTCTATACTGGGCTCAAGCAGTGTTCTATGAATTTTCCTAGATCAGCAATTCTCGAGTATTCACGGGAATTGCATGGGCCGTCACGGGATTTATGTACCGGGTCAACCCAGGCAAAGATAGAAGTGTCAATTGCGTGTATATATCGAAAGAATTTTTAGTAGTTCAGTAAAGAGTGCAAAATAATGTAATTTTTTGCTTCTTTGGGTTTTTCTCAGTATATTGGGATCGTCGTCGGGTAAAACACCCATATTCATTTTTGAGCCAACTCATGAGCAAGCCGGGTGAAGATAAAATTGAACAAACCTATTCCCGCAAGCGATATCTTCCGTATATTTGAGTCGGCTGTGAACTTCTATAGATTCATCTTTCATTCGCGGAATGGAAATGAACTTCTTATACCTCATCGTTCAGGCTTTGACGGAGAATCATTGAGATGTATTAAGGTTGAGGATATTTTCCGAAAGGTAGTGGTTGACGAATATGTTGAAAGCTGTAGGATCGTCAATTTTGTCAGTGTACAGTACAATAAAATTGGCAACTCGAACTTTATTGCTACTGATTTCGTTGACTCGAAGAATTCAAAGGAGATCACCAAGTGTAATCAACAAACGCCAGATTTATCTCGAAGTGACCCAAAAAACGAATACTCCATCATTCTCATTGTTCAAGACAAAAATGAGCTATGATGAGAGCGTGCACCGAGTACATGCCTATTTGGAATTTGATTCGCGAAAAGGAAATTATGAGAGCTAATTTCGAGAGCTCAGAGGATTCATCAGGAAATATTGGCGCCAAAGAATCCACGTAATTTATAATCAATGACGGAAAGTCTACTGCGTGAAAATGTCATATGCGTCCAATCGGTCAATCGCGACATTGCTCATACTCCAATACGATCAACCCTCATCCCTGGGAACTTATTCCAACGAGGTAAGACGTTATCACGTGCGGTCGTGACACATTATAGTTGTTGATGTTGAAGCGCTCCCTCGCTTATGCACGCCGGAGTTGAAGAGAACTAATATAATGTGCCATTACCGTACGCGAAAGGAGATTCTTTCTGGTCTTACTGCGTGTGCGGTAACGTACCTTGGAATACTTCAGATTGGTTCTTGGATATACACAAGACCGAAACATCTCCGCAATGAATTGAAGCCGTGATTAAAGTTGGGCAAGGAAAGGTTTGATGGTAGGAGAAAAACTAGAGGCGTGATCTCTGGAAGTGAGTCGAGTGCGTATGCGGACGGATTACACTAATTTAGCAGTTAGAATGAGTGCCCGATATCCTCCAACCACGCCAATTGAGCTTTGGGCGACTCTATTTTGCGTCGTATCTTAGCCCGGAAATGCAAGAAAATCATTCGTCTTAGAGATCTCAACATCACACGTGCGCAGTGATAATCGAAAGCCGACCACTCATAGACTACTCATATGAGCTTTTCTCGCAGAGCTCGAGCTCATGCTGGAGTTACAGCCAGTAGAGGGCCATGAAACTCACCGTGGTACCGTCAAAGGAGAAGCCAGTCCGACCCAAACTGAACTGGTCTTCTCTAATCATACCGAGCCAAATTCGCTGAGATTCAGACCGAATTCCAGCAATCTCGTATATGCTCAACCGCGAATCAAACCACTTTCGTGATTCACAATGGTCCTACATTCTACCTTGGAGCAGTTAATGATACAAATTAATATAATGGAGTTGCAAAGTATATAACATTTTGTATTATCTTACGTGGAGAGCTGTAATCGGTCCAGAAGATTTATCACCCGGAAACCCCTTTTCGTTGATGTAGTTGACGTCGGCTCCGGCATCCACGAGTCGACGCACCACATTGACACTCGCATCCGATGTTGCGCAGAACAACGCGTTGTATCCATGTTTATCCTCTGCAGTGAGAGAAGCTTTTCGGAGCACCAGAAGGTCGACCAACTCAAGAGAGTTAAGATAACATGCGATGTGCAGGCTCGTATTTCCATCTGAATCTACGGCATCGATATTGGCTCCGGCTTCGATTAGCTGTTCAGCTATGCGCCGACGTATTCCCTCGGCCTTGGGTGCCGTCCTGGGATCCACAAAGGTGGCGGTTGTCAGAGGCGTCCTATCATATTTTGTGGTGGTATGGGGCGATGCTCCAGCCGCGAGCAGCGAACGAACCGATTCTGGATTTCCTCTACAAGCGGCGTGATGTAAGCTCGTCCATCCTGTTTCATCTGCCTTGTCAATCTCGTCGCGAGGTGTCTTGGATACGCACTTTTGCATAATATGAGTCGTGACGTACGGTGAGCTTGAGGCCAACATCAGAGACGTGACTCCCTCATCATCGGCAATACTTGGAGATGCTCCGGAGTCCAATAGCTCGTTGACGATTACACATAGATCGTCAATTCGCTGCAAGGCCAGATACAAACACGTCCGGCCTACGCGGTCTCTTTCGTTCAGGCTATCGGCAACGGCTCTATCTGTCATCAGTGATCGAATTTTCTTCGATTTCCAATGCATACGGTAGAGGTAACGAAATGTCGCTACACTCTCCGTCTCCACAGCTTCGAGCATGCGATCCAACAGAACGGAAGACATTTTGCCAGCAGCGAATTAAGCGACTCCGTATCGGTAACTTCTCTCGATCACACTCGATTGTCACGACAGAGGATATTACTTTACAGGTTTTGACCGAGCAACTACGTAACAAGAGCACCAAGCACAAGTCCATCCAATAGAAGCACGCTCACTTCGGCACTCAAACCTTATTCGAGTTCAACTCTAACCACAGCCAATTACACGCGACCGAGTCGAAACCACGATACTCGAATCTGACGAGGCGAGTAGGAAAATACACTCGAGTATGACTACACGAAGCGAGACAAACGACGGTAGTAGACTCATGCGAACCGATGCGAACTCGACAACTGTCGACACAACCAAATGATCGAAGTGGCGCTCAAAGAGCTCCGATCAGTGATGAGCCGCTTTGGACTATAGAGCCATTCATGTACTCTACCTGTACGGTTCGGGAGAAGGAGTGGGACCCGGTGGTGCCTTCTGTACTTCATGTCTTGTCCGATTGGGTTTTCGTTCTTCCCCTCCCGCGGACTTCCAAAACCATCGATTCACCGTACAATGATAGTATGTCTGACTAAATAGACGACGGCTACGAGAGTTGGACAAGGTATATATGAAGGGCGAGACCCCGTGACCATCAGGTAATCCCCCCCCCCTCGCAGTAATGTCCATCTTTGTAAATGTATTGTGAGTACACACGTCTTCACCTGCATTATACGCTTATCTATTATGCATAATGTCGCTCAAGCCGCCTTGTGCGTGATGAGCTGGAGACTTTTCGACATAGCCGCGATTACTTGGGGGGCAAAATGAGCACTAAGATATATAGAGACCAATCACGGCTGAAACTTGATTAATCAACATCGCTCTTCATACTTCTTCAATTTGGGCTTTAGGTTCGATCAAAATATACATATGTAAGCTACTTCGAAAAAAAACTCGAGTGCACTGACCTCTCTACACAACTTGCCTCAGGGTGCGATAGGTGTCAAAAAAATGCCTGCGAAATCCGACTATAGAGTACTTTTCGGGACATTAAAATGATTTTTCTCGATATGATTAACAGGGGACGATAATTATCAGTTGGGCTATAAGACAACGTATTTGGTCGATAACTCGAAGAGTGTCCATTTATTCGGAAAATAAGCAGAGGAATTTTTTGTAGGTCTTCTTATATAAGGTCTACAATTGGGTCTCATGACAATTCTTCGAATGATGCGTCCATTTCGAGTTATAAGACGTTATTGTTGGAATGTTCTTGATTTTGCAATATTTTTACGATACATCATACTCTATATTCCATATTTTCAGAATTTTTGGCCAAGCCGGAAGGTTGTCTAGACCACTTATTTGAATACGTATACGCGATCAAAGTGCGAGGGCAAAGCTCCACAGAATCTACCCGCTTCTCTAAATGCGCTGGAAATATAGAATGATGTATGGTGAAAACATTGCAAAAACCATAAAATTCGAACAAAAATCCTTGTTACTCAAAATGGACTCATTATTTCAAGTACTGTCATGAGAAAATCCTTGTAGATCTTAAAGAGACCTACGAAAAGTTATTCTACACGTTTCCCGATTAAATGGATACTTCTTGAGTTATAGAAAAAATACGTTGTTCTATAGCCCAACTGATACTTTTCATCCCATGTTAATTATATAGAGAAAAATCAATGTACTCGCCATTTAGAAAAATAAACCGATACGATTTAGATGAGAACGAATTCTTGATGTGTTTGAGCTCCCGAAACGCACCTTATGGCCGGATTTTGCAGGCATTTTTTGACACCTATCGCACTTTGAGGCGAGGTCTGTCTATACCAATAATTCTCGTCGTGAATCTCTTGTCATCATGAGCAAAAGCATCGCGAGGTCACGGGGGTCCAGATTTCCAATACAGGCTAAACGTTTATAAATTATGCGAAAAAATCCTTTGAAATTGCTATCGTCATAGGGTGGATTAATCAGTTACTACACGTACGTCGAAGTGCTGGCAAAATCACCGAGTCCTGGCACTGCTCAAATTCATTATTCAAGTGAAAAACATTCACAAATCATGAATTGGACACCAACAAATTGTATACGTGATATTTCAAGAGTACACAACGAGAAACACTGATGTTTTGAATCGGTTTCTCGATCGTTTTTGATGAGGTAATGTCAACATACGCCCGAGACGCCTGTTTCGAATGATGTCAATCAGCTGTAGATGACTGAGTTCTACTCAATCCCCAATAATTATATTATAATCCAGACGAACTCAACCAAAATTCAAGTAAATACACAGAGTAAATAGAACAGATGCTCGGCGTTGTATGTTTCGTCGATACAGAAACATGACTAAACTATGCTATGTGCTTATCTTTTCCGAGTTTTGATTGATCATCCACTGCGAAAGAATATCGGCTTTTTCTGTTTTTTCGCACCTGTCCACACACATAATGTAATAAATATGAGGCTATTCAATCAGCGAGTGGAAAATTGTTGTGCAAACTCGTCAATTGCAAGATTCATGAGGTGAAAACTCTGTCGTTGATTCAAATTGATTGGACTTGAGCTGAACATTGACAAGAAACGCGGTCGAAAGCTGATTAAAATAATTTTTCAATTCTCGAGGAATTATCTTTGACTGCAAGTAAGGTCTTGATTGTATTCTTGAACAACTTAGTTATTGGAAAACTATTACACTTCTGGATTTCTCGGATAGAGGGGCGCGTGATCACTAATGCGTATTTCTATGGGGAAATATGAACAACAATAATCAATGTAAATTCACACTCTATCTCATTTTCATAGTGGATGATATGAAATCGTCCGCTTTACAGTGCCATACTCAATGGTATTAACATATCGTGGCATTTGAAAAAAAGGTCGGTTCATCGTACACGGAATGATTTGATCAAACCATTATTCGATGGAAACATTTCGCTAGCAAAATTTTGTCGAAAAGAAGCACAACGTTCGCTCAAGTTGGCAATACAGTACGTCTACCTTCAGTTTTTGGAAAGTGAAACTATATACAACTACGTCCAGCGTATCTCCTCATTCCGCGACGAATCCTCGCAAAATCTTCGTAGACTCTACAGATTTTTGATTAGCGTTGAATCAATCTAACTCCTGATAAAAGTAAGCCTTACAACATGTAAAAATTTCTCCTTGAGGAGAACCTCGAAAATTCTCTGCGAACTCGGAAATAGAGAGTCGTGAAAAAACCACGTAATGCGAAATGAACAATTCAAATTTGAAAGAAAACCTGGCATGTAGATAATCTGCATTTATCATGTTTTAATTCCGATTTTAATCCATAACGAAAACGAAATAAAATGGAATTACGGCTGCAATTGATCCCGACACGCAAGGGAAGGAAATCATTCAAACTCAAATTCGAGCCAGAAACGAATTTTCAATTTTGCGATTTAAGTATCTGGGCTGTTGCTTGAGATGGACTCCTAGCCGCAGGAGTAATGAAATTAAACTATTCCAAAAATCGTAAGCCATGTATCAAAAGCTCGATCAAAACGCTGGCTTCTGCTGTGAATAAAACTTGTACCATAGTTTTACGGAAACTTTAAACCTCGTGTCCGAGCAGTAATAGATTTGCCAAAACGTGTGGTGGACACTTTCGGTGATGAATCAAACATCTTGTCCTCGTCGACCACCACTGCTTGAACAACGTGCAAATGACCAAGTGACTTATATCGAATCGTGTGTAATATTGCAGCTAACTATCGTAGGTCTTCATAGAGAACATCATGTATAACAGAAAAGATTAATAAAATTCACCTGTACTACATGTTATAGAAATGTTTCAAAAATTTTTAGGAAAATGTTCATCAGTTGTAGATTAGCTGAACCAAAAAAATGGAGTGTATCGCTGATTAGCGAGACTCGATTAGAGTTGAAAATGTTTCTGATCTCATTGCAAGCCTGAGTTTCCAAAATGATATTCTGAATCGTTGGAATGTAGCGAATCTTCCATGAAAAAATGTTTGTCTAGAAAGTATATGGAATATTTAGGGGAGAATGGGGCGAATTAGGAGAGGTTTTGCAGTGGGGCTATCTCGCGATACTTGGGGATAGACGCGCTACGGGACTTGGAAGTTCAACTATTGAATAGATTGTAAAAAAAATTTTCAGACCTCTAGGTCTTAGCGTTCATACTTTTTTATAGAAGTTTGAGAACAAGAATGAATCTCAATTCGACCCGCGTTTGGGGGCCTTTTAGGACAGTTTTGGGGGCAAATTAGGTTAGCCTTTGAAAATTGAGGTTCAGTGCACTATTCCTCACCTATTAGAGTCGCATTTACCCACCAAAACCCGTGGTAATAACCCGAAATCAATAGGAAAACCCGCCCGCGATCTTTACACCCTCCTGGAGCCTCAGCAAGCGAGCCGTTCTTGTGTCATTTTCGAACATTATTGAATTAGGCGGTTGATTGGGGCACTGCCGCCTTTAGCAACGAGCAATCGTTTCGCAGCCTCTAAGAGTCTACTTCCATTAGTTTTTCTTCATATTGGAGGGCCCCTTACTCACCCTAAGTCAACGATCCAAATGATAGAGTGCGACAATCAACCCAATATAGGTAGTTAAATTACCCTCGAAATTCGATCACTAAGTGGCTAAACTCGGTACAACACGACGATTTTGGGCTTAAACGATAGGTTCTACATCCAATAATCGATAGTAACAAGAATTATTGTTTAACAATTGGGGCGTGGCATGAATAAACAATAAAAACATGCAATTTTTCACGTCTTTTTCGATTTTTTCGCCATAAGTCGGAAAATATCAAATATTCGGGAAAATGTATGGAGAGATAATATATAAAGATCTTTGAAAGATCTACAAAATTGTTCTGGAAACTTCTCCTCGCAAATTGCAAGCCTTTGGAGTTATTCCTCGTCAAAGTCAAAATCGAATTAGTTTAAAAAGATTCGCTGAAATTGTTTATAACGGGCTCAAACTATTTTTCTAAGATAATTCAGTGAATTTAGAGCAAAAAAGATCTCTAGATATTTTTTCCTAAACTTGGTCGTTTTCGAGTAATGGAAATGGCCAATTACTCAAATACGATCAAGTTTAGGAAAAAATATACCTAGAGACCTTTTCTGCTCCAAATTCACTAAATTATCTTAGAAAAATAGTTTGAGCCCGTTATAAACAATTTCAGCGAATTTGCTTAAACAAATTCGATTTTGACTTTGACGAGGAATAACTCCAAAGGGTTTCAATTTGCGAGGAAAAAAGTTCAGACCAATTTTGTAGATCTTTTAAAGATCTACAAATTATTTCTTCACACATTTTCCCGAATATTTGATATTTTCCGACTTATGGCGGAAAAATCGAAAAAGACTATTGGATGTAGAACCTATCGTTTGAGCCGAAAATCGCCGTGTTGTACCGAGTCTAGCCAGTTTCTCTCATCAGAAGCGTCTTTTGGGGAGATATAACTACCTAACATCAGCGAATGCGCCAATGAAAATGCGAAAATCGAGCACTATCTTCGAACACGTAAAAAGCGACTTCTGACCTCCAATTTGACCTCCTATGACCGTCATTGGACATCGTAACTTTACTTTCTGACCCATTTTCAATCATCTAACTCACCCTCAACCACCCGCGCTTCGAAAAATTTGCCCAAACGTATACGCGCCTCGATACGGGCTATTAACATTAAAAAACACGGGCACGCGATTGATCGACCGATTTTAGATGGGATTTAGCATTGTTGTAATTTGCCCCGTCTAGTTTGTCCTAAAATGCCCCCAGGCATTTTTACGCAAAATTGCAATTACTTGGGTTCAACTGGGCGGATTTTGACTCACGACAGCTCAAAACCTTTGCTTTGTGACGTAGTTTTTGACCCCGAAATGGCGATCAGGCCGGTCCACTTTTGCAGAAGTGGCATAAACTCTTGCACTTCCGAAATAAACCGTGTGAGGCCTTCAAAAAGCACCCCTGCATAAAAACCATTGTCTGTCATGGTATTGAAACTATTTTTATGCGGCGGAAGCCTAGCCACACCTTTAAGGTTAGTCATTGAGTCTGTACTAAATATGTTGCATCGGCCAGTCTAACAAAGGGAGGACCAGACCTTTGGATCACCAATCCTTTCCAAAATTTTTTTAAAGTTTTGTGTCACCTAGAATATGAAGAATCCAGAGTAACTCCGTCAAATGGGCTTTCTGTCCGGAGCTACAAGCAAAAATGTTAGCGTTGCCAGTATATCTATATACAGTATGTGTCGGAATAGGTGTACATACCGCAACTGGGGTATAGATGGCATTTTGTAATTTTGTTGGGAAATATCAAAATTTTTTGTAATAGCTCTCATTTTTTGTAACTTTTAATTGAAAATGCCTTTCAAATCATTACATTTGTAATGCTTTGAAGGGGGTGCCAACTTCGCACGCGTGTTGATTTACCCTTAATCATTAGATAACAAACAAGCGTCCGCTGTGTAATGATTAGAGTGAGGGCCATCGAGGTTAAGCTACGATCCTTATCGTTTTTCTGTAAAGGATAATAAAATGATTACTGTTTTGCGGTAATGGTGGTGACGAGAGTGATTGCAAGTGCGCGAGTGTTGATTCTTCTGTGGGCGTGCGGGCATCGGTTTAGCTGCGGATTAGGCTGCGGAGCAAATGATGCAGATCATCAACATTGAATGCCATCATCGTGGTCCACGTGTTGCAGACGGCCTCCCCTAGAAAAGAGCTTCTGCGTCCTGGCTGTGATTTGTACGACAGATTCTCTGTTGCGACACAATTCTCAAAACTCACCCAGCACACGCGACTGATCACTCCCGTGCAGTGGCGGATCCAGCGGTGTCGCTTGGGGGGGGGGGGGGGGGCATGGCTAGTGGCGAGAGTGGTGTGTGACTAACTAACGTATACATGAACGCGCGCACACACTCACACACACGCCCACCCACACACACGCACACCCTCCCACCCACACACACACCCACTCACTCACGCCCACTCTCACACACACACACACACACACACACACACACACACACGCACACACACATCAGATCTCTTTCTTGCTAACGGCATTTAGGGATCATCATACTACAAATTCCGACATTCAAAAATTTCTTGGGGGGGGGGGGGCATGGCCCCCATGGCCCCCGGCTGGATCCGCGCCTGCTCCCGTGGCGTTTTTGTGGGGGCATCCACTCAGTCATACAGAAGTCCTGTGCCGTTTTCAGAAGTGCAATACTCGCGTGTGCTAATAATGATATCTCTCGCGTGCGCTAAGCTTATTACTCAATTTTAGCGTACGCTAATGTCGCCTTTCGCGTGCGCTACTATGCAGAGTTTAATTTTCGCGTACGCTATTTCCCTGGAAGTATACAGCATGAATTGTAGCGCACGCGAAAGGCGACACTAGCGTACGCTAAAATCGAGTAATAAGCTTAGCGCACGCGAGAGATATCATTATTAGCACACGCGAGTATTGCACTTCTGAAAACGGCACAGGACTTCTGTATGACTGAGTGGATGCCCCCACAAAAACGCCACGGGAGTGATCAGTCGCGTGTGCTGAATGAATTTTGAGAATTGTGTCGCAACAGAGCGTCTGTCGTAAAGATCACAGCAGGACGCAGAAGCTCTTTTTTAGGGGAGGCCGTCTGCAACACGTGGACCACGATGATGGCATTCAATGTTGATGATCTGCATTCCGCAGCCTAATCCGCAGCTAAACCGATGCCCGCACGCCCACAGAAGAATCAACACTCGCGCACTTGCAATCACTCTCGTCACCACCGTTACCGCAAAACAGTAATCATTTTATTATCCTTTACAGAAAAACGATAAGGATCGTAGCTTAACCTCGATGGCCCTCACTCTAATCATTACACAGCAGACGCTTGTTTGTTATGTAATGATTAAGGGTAAATCAACACGCGTGCGAAGTTGGTGTTGATTTACTTGAGAGGGTCGAAGGGTTGATGAGGGGCACAAGACTGGGACTCAATACTTTCATAATAAATAAATAAGTATATTCAATTAACAACAATACAGAATGTTACATATTGCCGGCTTGGCTCTTCTAGCACAAGTAGTTGCTCTCTCTTCTTTCTTCAGCTTCGCTGCTGCGCGCACCACACTCATACATACATACATAAGTAGACTCATATTTTAGACTGCAGGTGGCACCACGCATTAGCCACTGCTTCTGGCAGACGACACATATAGTCATACAGGATAAATTTACTCACAATTCAACACGCCTCCTTAAATTTATCCTGTGAAACATCACTAAATATGCTTCAAATGTCATACGTTAAATTAGCCATTTCTCTGAACTTTTCAAACTTTTGTCGACCAAGAGACTTTGTCAATACATCAGCAATGTTTTCATCAGACTCAACTTTCCTCACATCAATTATACCTCTCATGTAATTCTCATTAACAAAGTGATAATGTGTTTCAATGTACTTTGAATTTTTTGTAAAATTTCCAAATTTGGCAAGACTTATAGCACCTGAATTATCTTCATAAATTGGAATCGGTTTCTCCATTGGTACTTGAAAATCTACTAAAATGTCTCTAATGAATTTTAACTCACTGACTGACTCTGATAAAGCAACATATTCTGATGCTGTAGAAGCTTTGGTTACACTACTCTGTTTCTTTGATTTCCAAAATATTACATTACCATATAATCTGATCAAATACCCTGTCGTAGACCTTCTATCGACTATATCTCCTGCATGGTCAGAATCTACATAGCAATCTAAGGTATCAACTCTCTCATTTCTTTTGTATATTAGCTTTAGATCTCTGGTTAAGTACAAATATTTTAAGATTCTCAATGCGTATCTGAAATGGGTTTGATCATAACAATTTTGGAATCTACTCAAATAGTTAACGCTGTAACTTATATCAAATCTTGTTCCTGAACTCAGATATAAAAGTGCTCCAATAAGGTTTCTGAATGGAATCTCGCTATTAGCAGACTGTGCAGGTTCACACTTCAAATTTTCTTCCATTGGTGTTGGGTATAATTTAGCATTCTCTATTCTATAACGCTTGGCCAATGACTCTATATAACTCTTCTGATCTAAAGTCATGATGTTGTTTTTATGATCATAATCAATGTTTATCCCCAAGTAGGTCTTAATTTCACCCATATCTTTCATTCTGAACCTCTTCGTTAACAATCCTTTTATGTAATCCAAGTGTTTAAGGACTTTACAACAGATCAACAAATCATCTACAAATAAAATCAAGTAAATTATTTGGCCTTGGATGTACATGGTATACAGACAGTAATCAAAATCACTCCTTGTAAATCCTATACCTTGCAAAAATTCATCAACACAGTCATACCATGCTCTTGGACTCTCGGATAGACCATATAGTGCTTTTTCTAACAAACAAACTTTATCTGTACCATCTTCATAACCTGGAGGTTGTTTGACATAGATTTCTGACTTTACATTCCCATTCAAAAATGCTGTTTCAACATCCATTTGATGAATTATCAGTCCATTCTGACAACTATAGGACAATAAAAGTTTCAAAGTTTGCATTTTGGCTACTGGTGAATATATATCTTCAAGAATTTCTTTCTGTTGGAAACCTCTAACAACAAGTCTGGCTTTAAATACTCCATTTGCTTTCAAAGTGTAAATCCATTTCAAATCAAGAGCTTTCTTCCCAGGTGGGAGTTTGACCAACTTATACGTTTGATTCTTTTCTAGACACTCGACTTCTTTATCCATGGCTTCACACCAGGATTTTGATTCCTCACTTCTTATAGCCTCATTATAGGTAACTGGACAATTTGCATTCACATAGTTTACATAAATAACACTATTGTACACACAATAATCATCAAATTTAGAAGGTTGCTTTTTAGATCTTTCTGATCTTCTCACGTTCTGCAAATTATTTTTCTCTACTTCAGGACTTTTTCTATTTTCTTCAATATCTGAAATGCTACTTCTGTCATCATGGGTTTCTAAATTTGGACTTTCTGATTCATCATCTCCCCTGTATCCCACTAAAGTTACATCCTTTTCTATTATTTCAACATGTCTAGCTACTACAATTTTGTTATCAATCAGGACTCTATATCCCACTTTTTCATATCCTACTAGGATTCCTAACTCAGCTTTTCTATCCCATTTAGAATTTCTCTTGACTTCTGGTTCCCTGACAAAAACTTTACTGCCATATAAACGTAAGTTACTGATATTTGGTTTTTCACCTATCAAAATTTCATAGGGAGTTTTCTTTTCAATAGTATTTGCTAGAGTTCTATTTTTCAAATAAGCAGCTGTCTTTATAACCTCTGGCCAGTACTTTGGATGCAATCCAGCCTCGGATAGTAAACATCTACCAGTATCCATAATTGATCTATTGTATCTCTCTGCAGTCCCATTCAATTCGTGGACGTAAGGTGGGCAAGGCTCTAAATTTATCCCCTTATTCTTTATGAACTCAAAAATTTGGTTATTCATGTACTCTTTACCATTATCACACTTCAAATGTTTAATTCTTTTCCCAGTAAGATTCTCTACCAAATTTACATATCTGACGAAACAATCATAAACTTCACTTTTGCATTTAATTGTGTAAACCATAGCAGCTTTACTATAGTCATCAATAAAAGTTACGAAATACTTGTCACCGTTAAACCCTGGAGTACTGTGTGGCCCATTTACGTCTGTATGAACAATTTCTAATAACTCTTTGGCTCTATGGCGATTATTCTCAAACGGTAGATTGTGCATTTTATTTTGGATACACGTTCCACATTTCATCAACTGTGACTCTAATTCATTTGGCAACCCTTCAACAAGTTTTTCTTTAGATAAAATGTTTAAATAATTAAAATTGACATGGCCCAAAATTCGATGATATTTTTCTTTGGAAGTCATTTTACCTGGTTCTCTTTTGGCTACATAATTTGCTTCTCTCTTCATTATAGTACTACTCATTTTATATAAACCATTCTCTTTGTACGCGATTGCAATCAATTCATTTGTATCTAAATTGAAAATCTTTGATGTTTTCCCTATGGAAACTATTTTATTCCAATCTGTTACTTTGGCATAGCTGATAAGATTCCTATCCATTTCTTTGACAAAAAATACGTTTTTCATATTGATTTGTTTGTCCATCCCTTCAATATTAAAACAACTAACGACATTCCCAATTTGAGTGGCTTTAAGAACTGTTCCATCCCCTATTTTAACCTCAACTGGCTCTCGTAAATCAATATAGTTCGAATAATATGAAAGATTATTTATGATGTGGTCAGTACACCCACTGTCAAGTAACCAATCTATTCTGTTCCCATCTACTCTAGAGCATGCAAAAATTTCAATCTTCTTATCGGGAAAATTCTCAGATTCATAGAATTCATCAAAATTATTCGTTACCTCTACAACAAATGTTCCTGCATTGGTATTATTTTGTCTCTCGCCACTATTATAATTACTCTGTTGGTGATACCAACCGCGACCTGATCCTCGACTATCTCGATTTTGATACATACCTCGGCCTCTTCCACGACCATTATGATAACCTCGATTGTTCTGTTGTTGATAACCGCCTCCTCGATTTTGGTATCCGCCTCCTCGCTGTTGATAGCCACCACCTTGCTGGTGATTCATCTGATGCCCCTGTTGATATTGTTGCTGCATTCCTTCCCGGTTGTTACTTCGGTCCGATCTCTTGTTGGGGCAATGGAATTTTATATGGCCTGGCTTACCACAGTAGTTGCACGTTCTGGTTTCATGATTCTTCCTCTCTACTTTGAATACATTTGAACTCTGTCTCTGTCCTTTACTGTTATCACTTTTCTCTCGAATTTCAAACGTCTTTATCTTATTCTTGACGTATTCCGTTGTCCGATCTTCTGGCTTAAGAACATCTACCAGATCACCTATGTGACTCATTGAACTAGGAAGTGTTTTCAGCATGTAGTTCATCTTTTCTTCTTCTGGAACTTTTGCACCGGCTTCTTTCAATTCATTTATCAGTTTTTCAAATTCTGTGAAAAAACTGTCTGATTCTTCAAAGTCTTTCAATTTCATATTCTCTAACCTGTTTCTTACGCAAATTTGCATCGCCGTTGACTCCTTCAAATGAAGCTCGTCAAATTTCTTCATAAGGTCAAAAGCCAATTCTTTGTCTTTTACAAATTCCATTTGCTCATTTGATATTGCTCCATATATGTAGTTCATTGCTCTCAAATTCATGTCATCCCAGTCTTCTTCTTTGTCTGCCGGCAATCTCGCTCTCTTCGCCACCTCATCACATTTTTTCATCTTCAAAAACAGCATGATTCTCTTCTTCCAACATGCATAATCTTTTCCGTTAAAAATTGGTATTTTAAAATCGTCCATCTTCTCTTCGTTTTCAATTACTTTTATAATTCGACAAGTTTCTTCTGATACTTCGACCTCACTCTCACTTTCAAAAATAATTCTCTTTAGTAACAATACCTTCGATGTAGTTTCTTCAAATACTTTTTCAATAGTGCTCCAATTTTTCACCATGCGGCCGTGCACGTGCTACCGGTAACTCTAACCTTTCCTTCGTGGCTGAGTTCGGAGCAAACACAATTTTCTTCAATAATCTCGCAACCACGCTCTGCTACCATGTTGATTTACTTGAGAGGGTCGAAGGGTTGATGAGGGGCACAAGACTGGGACTCAATACTTTCATAATAAATAAATAAGTATATTCAATTAACAACAATACAGAATGTTACATATTGCCGGCTTGGCTCTTCTAGCACAAGTAGTTGCTCTCTCTTCTTTCTTCAGCTTCGCTGCTGCGCGCACCACACTCATACATACATACATAAGTAGACTCATATTTTAGACTGCAGGTGGCACCACGCATCAGCCACTGCTTCTGGCAGACGACACATATAGTCATACAGGATAAATTTACTCACAATTCAACAGTTGGCACCCCTTCAAAGCATTACAAATGTAATGATTTGAAAGGCATTTTCAATTAAAAGTTACAAAAAATGAATGCTATTACAAAAAATTTTGATATTTCCCAACGAAATTACAAAATGCCATCTATACCCCAGTTGCGGTATGTACACCTATTACGACACATATTGTATATCACTTTTTAACATGGGCCTATATGGGCAATGTTAATGTCATGGGCTGTAACTTTGAACAGGAGGCCCTTTTGTCGGAGTTACTCTGAAATCTTCAAATTCTAGGTAATACAAAACTGTAAAAAAATTTCGGACAAGATTGGTGATCCAAAAGTCTGGTGCTCCCCTTGTCAGTCGAGTTGGTTACTCTCGAGTAATGGCCGTGTCAAGTCACCGCAATGCCACCACAGGTTATAAATCTTAGTGTTTTATCTCTGGCAAGTTCATGTTATTTCAATGTATACGTATAAAAACTTGTATCCAGCGTGACTTGTTGAGTAGTCTGTATTGAATAATTCTTATCGATCACTCTCAGCAAAGTTGGTCACTCCTTAGCCATGGCCTAAGCAAAACACCGCAACATCACCATTAGTGTCAAACATGAAATCTAATTCAACTGAATGATTCTAATGTAATAGTGATTATCACCAAAATCACTGTTTCTCCCATTGATATTTGCCGACACTAATTCATTATATCACAGAAGCATGTATTAATTGCAGAGTGCCTTTCGTACTTCTCACAAGCATTAGCCCATTGAAATCGTATCCACAAATGTCAGCAAATGTTGCTAAGTAAGGGCGACGCTGTACAATCAACATTTTTCATTCTTGTTTGGTATCAGCCGAGACCTACTTTTCTTATTCCAGTCAGAGATCAGGTAAAAGAGTCCCCTATCTCATATTAGAGCCAGTAGAACACGTCATTATTTGGCGCGAATGAAAGATCCCTAGTAGCTAGAGTGTATGTTCCATAAGCCGAACCAGGTTTTCATTCAAGCTGATTATCAGAACTTGTAAATTTTATCATAGCTCCGACACATGATATACCAGCATTTTTCGAGTTTCCTAAGTGACACTAACAAGACGATTATATGTATTTCAAAAGATCAATTTAATAATTCATCAACTTACATATCAGTCATACCGTACACATTCTTCCATTCTGTTAATATCTTAGTAAATGTGTATCTTATGTACACGTGCTATATTGACTGATGAAAGGAACTATTCGAGAATTAGGCTAGGTTGCCTAGAGATTCAGCGGATTCAGACATTCTTTCTGTTATCCAAGGTTGGAAAAAGTGTCGAGTAAAATGCAAATTGACTAGATTACAGTAGCCAATAATGGCTTAGAATATGAGAGTTACTTCGAGTACAATTGTTTATTCGAATGGAAACTTCAACGCAGACTTGGCGTTTCTTCAGTTTTGATTCTTCCAGATCCTTCTTCCAGTCCTCCTTTGATAACTCGAAAATACGCCTTTTATCATTCACGTTGACCAAAAGGTCAACGTGAAAAAAAGAAACATGATATGGTACCTTAAATCAGAATAGTACAGGGATTGGGAAATTATTTATGGATCAACCAGAATTGAACTTTTTTTGGCGAAAGTGGACGTCTTTTTAAACGCCCTGGCGTCTCAAGAACCATCACACTCAACATTACTGGAACATTCAAACAAAGTATTGTCTCAATAATTCAGTTCCGAAAAACTATCCAATAAATATATCGACATGGATCTGTTTGAACTCCTCGAAGTACCGGAGAAATACTGATGAAATACCGCCAAAGTACTGTAGAAGTACTGATTACATACTGATTAAATACTGATCAAGTACTGATCAAGCACTGATCAAGTACTTACTCGTTCACGCGTCGTTTTTACATAACCAATGTGAGCTTATTCATTCGCAAACGAGTTTTGGAGCCACCGAATGCATTTAAGTACCAGAAACTGTAACAATTGATGTCATCCATGATGCAGAGCAATGCTGGTTAAGAAATCGAACGGGTATAGTTTTTAACACTGTAATGGCACTCGCGTGGCTTCTCTGCAGCCTGTACGATTTGCACTTCTGAAATCCACTCAAAGTTGAACAACTTTGCGATAGAAAAATCCGAGATTCTAGGAACACACGTTCTACGATTCAAAGTTCCATCCTAAGGTTGTAAGTCAAAAAGACCTTTGTTATTTTTTGTTCCGGCGCTCTTGTTGAAAATGAGTACACTAATTTCCTGAGAGGAATTCGCTGATATGGGTATTATACACTATCGAAAAAACTATTACATCTCATCTAATTCTTATAGTCATATCATAAAGTATCACACTTACGCGATTTCTGATTTTTTTGTCATTCTACTGTACATCTATCGGAGGACCTCATCTTTATTGACTTTACATGCCCATATAGTAACTTCAAACTTACGCGCCAGAATTGATAGATAGTCTCATGACCGTCTTGAATAAGGTGGAAGTCGTGATACAGAAAGTTGAACTTGCGGGATATTTGGTGCATTGAAACATTTAAGAATCTACTATAAAATCCGATGGTTGCTGATTCAGTTGGTATTCTTTAAAAAATACTGAATATGCAATTTGTGTACTGAAAAAGTCAGGTGGTATTAGAATACTTCCGCGCGAAACAGACCCACGAAAAAGGTCCATGTTTCAGATTTTTTTCTTAACTTTTTTATTCGATTTCTCGGTACCAAATATGAACTTTTCATTACCCATGGATCCTCAAAAAATTCTCCAGGTATCTTCGACGTGCATTGCCTCATCCTTTTAAATATTCTCCATCAAAAGAGTTGCGGTATCAGTTCAAGAAAATGCATATTCCTTGAATCCGATTGAAGATACAGAGATGCTCGCGGCATTCGGAAGGTCTTGAAAATACCTGTCGAAATCAGTCCTGTCGAGTCGATTCTGAGTTTATGGTCTGTTTTATCGGACGAAAGAGTAAAAAACGTATAAAAGTGATTTCTTAAGAACCCAACTTTTTAGAATCGTGTAAATTTGATATTTCTTAGGAAATGTTGTGTTATTCAAGAAAAAATAGTCTAGAATTCCTTTCTTGCGGTCTAAAGCCTATTTTCGCTACTTTTACAAATCTATTTTCAGGCTTATGGAAATTTTCTGCTATCTCCGCATGATTTTTTAAAAGACAAGGAAATTTCCTTCAAAATGACTACTTGGCAAAGTCTGTTTTATGCATTGAAACCGTAGCTACAACGTATGTAAGAGATGAACCCTCAGCCCGAGTGGAGCAAGTCAGCGGCCTCCATCAGACGGGGGCAGGCGCGGATTTCCCTTAGGGTGTGTCCACCAATGAAACGTCGGCGCTGCGCTTGGCGCATGGCGCAGCTCACGGCATCCGTGCTGGCACCGCTCACTTCGCCGGCCTAGAAAATTTTCAACATTGCCGATCATATTTGAAGTCTAGAATCGAAGGTGAGCGACCTGGGTTGCATAACGTCGGAAAGAGCACTCGACGCACACATAAATTAACACCCACAACTTTTAGCGCGGTTGCTTCATTTGTGGACACACCCTTATTGCTGTCTCCGGTATACCTGATCGTGGCAATCACGGAGATTCAGTCGTCTTTTTTCAACGCTGCAACTCTGGCCTAAATTCATGGAATTGACTTCGCCAAGCGGTCATGTTATAGAAAATTTCCTTGGCTTTCCAATAAAATTGGTTTCAAGAACCCAAATTCCTGCGCTTGCGCAAAAAATAGACGATTTTCAAGAGACTGAAAAATAGATTTGTAAGGAGTAGGCCTTAGAACGTGAAAAACGAGTTTGGGACTATTTGTCTCAGGAGAAACATGAAATTTTATATCAAATATCAAATATTCTAGGATATACACTGCCGGTCAAGGGTTTCAGGACACCCGAACTTCTTTTCCTAATTTTATAAGTGGAATTACTAGGCTCTGTTTGGCTGAAAAAGACTTTATCAAGGCTCATCTTGGAGGTCTTTCTACGTAGTTCAAGATGACATTATTCATTCTCATGAGTACGAATCTAGACCTCCCCAGTTTGAGACTGAAAAAGTGCCAATTTTGATCATTTTTCAGAGAAACTTCTGGCTTCCGTAGCTCAAAGGTACAGAACTATTTTGAAATCGAGCCTAACAGACGTTAAAGTATAAGTCTAGATCTTCAAAATCCGTTTTTGAACTTTTCTCTACGTTCTACTCCAAGCTATGACAATTTCTCCGAGGAGACTTTTTCCGAAAAAAGTAGCACCCTTATTGAAAAATGACGAAGAAATTTACGTTTTGGGGTATGTTCCAAGGGTTTCTCGTTCACTCAGTCATGATCTAGAAGACAGATACCAGGATCAGATATTACGTTCCCCTTAAAACGCATTTCTCCGTCTTTTTCGAATTTAGGTGTTAGTTTTTACGAAAAATCTTCCCTCACAGAAAATGTCATAGCTCGGAGTAGAAGTAACGTAGAGGGGTGTTCATAATTCGATTTCAAAGCTCTAGGCTTATTCTTTCGGGTCTGTTGAATTCCATTCCAGGACATCTCTCTACCTGTGGGCTACGGGATACAGAAGATTCTTCCAATGGCACTATTTCAAGCTCAAACTGAGGAGATCCAGATTCGTACTGATAAAAATGGATAATGACATCTTGAAGTACGTAGAAAGACCTTCAAAATAAGCCCTGATAAAGTAGTTTCCTGTCAAGTAGAGCCTAGTAATTCCACTTACAAAATTGGAAAAAAAATTTCGGGTGTCCTGAATGTTTTGATCGGCAGTGTAGAAAATTGGGTTGTTGAGAAATCAACTTTCTCGTGTTTTTCACCCTCTAGCACGTTGAAACCGTCGTAACCTCAAAATATCAATCCCAAGTAACCGATTTTAATGGGTCAATATTGGAGATAATTCAAAAGGATCAAGTAATGCACGTCGGAGATACCTGGAGAGTTTCTTTGGGGTCCCATAGGTGGTGAGTAGTACAGACGTTGTTCCGTTGAATCGAATAGTATAAGTTGAGGAAAAAATTTGAAACATGACCCTTTTCGGTCGGTCTGTTTTGCGTGGAACTACTCATTGAGAAAATTTGAAAATTTTCTTGCAAAATTCCCGTTGTTACTGTCGGATCATCATCAGTTCAGCTTCGGAGTCCACTCTAGATCTTTTCAATGTCATCCAGCGGTCAGATTGGTTGATAGTGATTAAAAAATTAGCCAAACAACTTTGATGGAGTACAATGTAGCGCCACGTGCGGTGAGTATTTGTACAAAGTTTAGAAAAAGTTTGATCAGGATCGGTCCAAAATTGAGAGGTTGCTATTGCAGCGAAGAGTTCTGACATTTTCTAAACCCAGTCAGATTTTGGTCGCAACAACATCATGAGCTCGAATTTGCTCAAACTTTGAAGAAAAGTTTGCTAAAATTTGCGGAAAAACTCCCCGCACGATGCGTTACATCGTTTTCTATTCAAAATACCTTGGTTGATCGAATCTTTATGAAACATCAATTCCACCACCAGAGAGCACCACCGCTGTTCTCAAGTATCAATTTTGGCCATAAATTTACAAAATCTGACAAGAAATAAAGCAGATTCAAGCCGAGTACTGACAAGAGGGGAAATATTACATTCTCTACGTGTAAAAAACATTTCAGTATAGAAATAAATCAACATCTATCGTAAAATTTGAAAAGTCCACAACGTGTCCTATTGTACGCATGGCTACGCATTCGATGCGCACTTTATATACTCAAGTAATATTTCACAAGCCTAATTTTCATCTATACAACTATGTTTCTCAACTATCAGTCCACTCGGGCACCACGTCAGAGAGCTCGATGAGGTTCTACATCGGTATTAATTCTTTCACTCTCTATCCTGGCTTCATCGTCTAATGGCAAATTGTAATTTAAATGAGGCACCGAACGACTGGATCATGTTATAGTTGAATCGGACGACGATCCACGGGATGTCATTAGTGCATCCGAGTAGTTGAGGTGTGCCTAGCTGGCGATGCTTCCTTCTGGGCTTGCATCTGGAGGCGATCCGCACAAAATCACAGCTGTGCTCACTGCCGTTGTGAAAAAGAAAATACCCAGGAGCAGACGATCGCTTACGATTGCGACCTGCTTCCACTCGAGCTCTCGACGCTCCCGGAGATCCTGTTCCAGAAGACGTCTCTCGTTTCGCTCGTTCGTTGCCTGGAGTCGGCCCATGAGTCGCAGCCAGATTGCCTCCCCGCTACCTAGTTGCTGATGGTGATGCTGCTGTTGCTGGTGGTGTTGTTGAAGTTGATGGGTTGAAAGATTCGTCGCGTCTTTCCCCAATTCTGGAAAAGTTTCAATGTCAGAGTCTTTATTTAGGTAGTGTTGATATCGAGAGGAATTCGAAAGAGTTTGGCAAAGTGACAAGGGTGTCAAGTTGCTTGGGCGAAAGTTTCATGTGATATGACTGTCATATCTCAAGGGTGGATGCATCAAATGCCCATCGGACGCAATAATGAGTAGAGCAGATTCAAGCATAAATGCCCTATCCCAGACTGCGAGTGAGCTTAGCCGTGAATAATACAAAAGCCCTAACCCTACCAACGCTAAATCTAGATTCAATGGTAACCATTTTACGCCTCTATGCAGGCAACCCAACAACCATGTCCAATCCCTATTCCTACTCGCGAAAGTTTTCAATGAGTATTGAATTAAATGTGACAATATTCCTAATAGAAAGAATTATTAAACCAAAAGATATGACTACATGATATGAGGTTAGAGACTTGTCACCCAATGAAAATATTGAGTTACTTCTTTAATAGGTTAGAGTACCTATTTCATTTTTAGATGAAATTCTCAAAGTTATAAATACTTATAATTTTTTTAATAATATGTCATACACTTGGCCGTACATACAACTCCCAAAATAATTGTTCGTGGATCCTTGGCATCGATATCTGAGATATGACAATCATTTTTCCTGGAAGGACGTGTGGAAACAAAGAGAATGCGCATTTATGGTTTAAAAGCCGCTGTATTCGCCTGACTTGATAAATTTTTGAACGATTACCGAGAAATCAAACAAGTTTTTCTGACGGCAACTGAAATTATTGGTTCGGAACTGACATCAGGTGCAAATTCGAATCATAACAACACCAGAATCATGTTCACCAGGTCAAAATACGTTGGAGAATTTAATTTTGAGAATTTTGTTGGTATGGTCAACGCAGCACCATTCAGTCTACAATCTTTGAAAATTTAATGGAATAATGTGAGAGAGATATTTTTGAAAATTCATTTTCATGCAACTTTGAATATAGTCGCAGCACTAAGAGTGAGAATAATCTGAAATCTCCCTCTTGTTCGTGTCATTGACATTTGGCTAAGTCAATTATTGATGTACACGCTTCGATATGTTTATGATTTTAGGTATCAATATGATAAAAGTGCGGATTCGTGTCAATACTTCTAGAACAGATTGATCAAGTTTTAGATTTGAGATCCGTAATGAAAAACGAGTGAGCTACACAATCTTGTATAGTCTACATAGAAATGTTTCCAAACGAATGACTCCGAATAATCTCTTCAATATAAATTATTCATATTCTACCAATTTAATTTTATTCTTCCCCAACCAAATCAAGTGATAATCAAAATAGAGCCCCGTGAACAGATACGTTCACTTCAATCGCAGATTTTGATTCGCTCAACCAAAATGTCGAAATCATGTTTCGATAGCATCGTCTGTTCGTACGAAAAGTTTTCAGCAGTTTTGTAGGCAATCTTCATGAATCGTCACATACAGCACAATCACACAAAAGCTTGTCGTCAGATTCTATACGAAGATTATGGCTCTACAATTATAGCCTCGATCATACTGTTGTAAGGATGTATGACGAGTTTTTCTAGGTAATTATATCCATGTCCTAGGAGATTTCCTCCTGAAGGCAAAGATGATTTTTAAAAATACGCTGCTAAAAGAATTTAGCAGAATGCTTTCTCATTGCCATAGAAGAAGTCAACTAATCTCATATTATTCACTCGAAAATTCAAATACATTAATATGTTACATTAATCAATTCTCCTCATGAAATTTTTATTAAAATATTTATTCATCCAAAATATCAAAACGTCTCCTAACCATGATCCAGAACATGAGATATTTTTTCGAATTTCTTTATACTGACTTTCTGTAATATCAATTGGTAAATATCCATGATCCTTCATTTATCTTTGATCTTCATCTTCAACATCAATCAAATCCACAATATCCTCCTCAATGTTTTGTTCCTTACTATCTTGCTCTAATTCATCATCCTGTGTTTGACATTTTACTATGTTAACAGGTTCATGGTCTGATGAATATGACTCGTATACATTGAAAAGGGAATGAATCGGTTTGAAGAAAATCAAGTGAAATTGAGTATTTTTCTACAAATTAGTTATTTGAAGAATAAATTATGGAGTGTAAATTTCAATTTGCAGTAGGTGGAACATAGTGATAATAACGTAAAGGTCTTTATTGATTTTCATCAACGCGAGGAATTGATTGATTGATACAGAATTTTGGTAAACAGGTGATTATGTTAGGAAAGAAAGCAATTAACTGTCGGTGAACGTGAACATTGGAATAAAAATGTATCATTTGGAACGCAAAATTTCGAGATAGATTTGACAAAATCTTTTGAGACTTTGTAGGTGTATTTTAGGTGTATTTTAAAGACTGTGATGATGATGCCAGTGAATTTTGAGCATGATCGCATGAATATTTTTTGACTTGTGAATTTTTTAATGAGAAATTTGGAATTTTTCGGAAAGAAGCAAATCTTATAAATGATTTGTATTCCATTTTACTACATAAGAAAAATGTCAAGGAAGTACTTTAGATATTTTTCGGCGTGCTGGATCGATTCGTTGATACAGAATTTTGGTAAACAGGTGATTATGTTAGGAAAGGAAGCAATTAACTGTCGGTGAACGTGAAGATTGGAATAAAAATGTATCATTTGGAACGCAAAATTTCGAGATAGATTTGACAAAATCTTTTGAGACTTTGTAGGTGTATTTTAGGTGTATTTTAAAGACTGTGATGATGATGCCAGTGAATTTTGAGCATGATCGCATGAATATTTTTTGACTTGTGAATTTTTTAATGAGAAATTTGGAATTTTTCGGAAAGAAGCAAATCTTATAAATGATTTGTACTCCATTTTACTACATAAGAAAAATGTCAAGGAAGTACTTTAGATATTTTTCGGCGTGCTGGATCGATTCGTTGATACAGAATTTTGGTAAACAGGTGATTATGTTAGGAAAGGAAGCAATTAACTGTCGGTGAACGTGAAGATTGGAATAAAAATGTATCATTTGGAACGCGAAATTTCGAGATCGATTTGACAAAATCTTTTGAGACTTTGTAGGTGTATTTTAAAGACTGTGATGATGATGCCAGTGAATTTTGAGCATGATCGCATGAATATTTTTTGACTTGTGAATTTTTTAATGAGAAATTTGGAATTTTTCGGAAAGAAGCAAATCTCATAAATGATTTGTATTCTATTTTACTACATAAGAAAAATGTAAAGGAAGTAATTTAGAAGTTTTTCGACGTGCTGAATCGATTGGCTGATACGGAATTTTGTTAAATTGTGATTAGAAAGGTTTTATAGCCCAACGAAAGAGAGGTGTGTAAAAGATATAATAAAATGAACTTCAATCGAAATTCCGTTTTAACCAATCGATTAAGCACGTCGAGAAACGCGTAAATCAACAGCCTCAGATTTTTTGAGCAGGAAGGAGAGAATATTTTTAGTTTTTAAAATGAAAAAAAATTATACATAAATGAAAAAAAATTCATAAGTATAAAAGTAATCATCGGGGGGCACTCAAAATCTAGCATTCCCATCTAGAGACGCCTCCGAACATGGCATAAAAATTTCAGGACGATCTATCAAACCAGTGAGGAGTTTTGCTGAGCGATAGAAAACAACATACATACATACACACACACAGACACGGACAGAGGGCTCGAAAGACAGGGTTGTAGTAATTTTGTGAGGGGTTATAACGAAAAACTGTGACCTACATTCGATAGATCTTGGCGAGAGGAAGAGGACTGTACCAATTTCATGTATTCAAGAGGTTCAGTGGAGGAGAAAAAGATTTTTTTAGAACAAATTTGACGAAAATTCTGCTGGCACCAAATGAATGCTTTCTCTTTTGAGAAAGCAAAATGAACTACTTGTTTTTTTTCTTATATAATGAACTACTTGTTAAATTTGATTTGATACAGTCAAACTATGAGAGAATGGGAGGAAAGTCCAACCTCCGTCTGGATCGCGGGTTTGATGTAAGAAAAACTTTCTCATCTTGAAAAAAATGAGTTAATTCTCAAGATCGCAGATAGTGCAACCTCGAAACTACAGATTATGCAAATCATGGAGATAATCTTGCACTATTTGATCACATATGATTATTCTGACCGAATTTTCACAGGGCATGACAAATTTCGGGACGAAACCAGATATATCAGATTTTACCGAGGGTTGGGCTGCTGTAGTCGCTGGCGTGTCTCCTGCCGACGTAGTTGGGCGATATGTGCTGCGACGGCTGTCGTGCGGGCTGCGCTTGGTGATCACGAGTTGACATCTCTGATTTACAGTGCGACTGGTAGTTTTTCCTCCTCGTCGGCTCTACAGACTCCTGCGTGACAGATATTACACACAGTTAGCTGATGGATAGCTATTTCTATCGTACAATAATATTTTTTATAAAAACTGCAATCTTAGGCTTTTCTCGTAGAAAATTAATTTTACTGTGAGATCGGTTCTGAACTTGAAAATGAAATCATTTCATCTGGAACCGTCTTCAACTGCAATCACGATCAAGTTATGCATTACATGGCACACCTCAAATACTGTTTGATACACAGGTGGTTATCATTTCTCACGTTGTTTTCTCAATCGCAGCTGAATGCACCTAAGCTAATTTAACTCTCGTCTGGAGCCGTGGGGTGTGATCGTGTAATCCACCCAAGACTTTTTCCATAAGATCGCCATGCTTGTAATTCAAAGTTTCCTAGCCCATTTCCTAGGCTAATAGCAACATCCGTTGATAGTCAAGACGTGCCTTCTTACCGACCGTGCACACAGCGCCAGTTCAGCTCAACAGCTAAGCAAAATGACTGCTGGGTGCTGAGCACCCCAGAGTGCCAACTTGCGCGATTGAATCATGTATAATTTACGACTACATAATTTATTCTCATCTCTCATCTCGAATGCATGCAACTCAGTGTCGTACATTTGATAGCCGGACAAAATAAGTGCCACCAAGTGCAAAAATTGATTTTTCTATTAATTTATTATTGCAAAAAATGAGACTTGTCATTAGAAGAATTCTAGAAGACGCAATTTTCATCGCAACGAGCTGAACATCTAAATGGGTCATCTCTAGATCGAGTCAATGTGAGAAAAAATAGTACACTAGTCGATCTTTGAAAAAAGGTGTTCATTTTGACGCATGTAGTGAAACATGCGCCCTATTCATCTTGAGATTATTGAGTTCAATTTTTGCTCATTCCAATCGAAATGGCATTCTTTAGAATTTTTTAGATGAAAGAAGTTGATGTTTGCATTATTCTAGACATTTGTATTTTTTGGCAATTTTCATTTGACCTTGTCGATCATCTAGTTACATTGCTTCATTGAAAATATATCAAAGAACCCACAAAACGAATTCGGAGCCGAAAGCTTGATTATAAGAGTCACAGCATCAATTTTTCCACCTGGGTTGAATACACCCAGGTATGTTAGCTAGGCTATTTGGCGATACGGCGCCAGCTATGATTCAAAAGCCGATTGCAAGATCTTGAATTCAAGTCGAAGCAAATTATTGATATGAATATGACTGTATCATAGTGATAAGTGCAAGAAAATGTATGGGGTGTGATACATCCCAGATGGCATTTAAGCGTTCAACTAATGCATTTTAGTTGTGTACAAGAGATAGCGATATGTATTATAGTCGAACAATTAATCTGTGGTCCATTAGGAATATTACTTGCTTCCCCAAAATTCACAAATTATGGACGACCAAACGATTATTCATATTTCTAAAGGGATGCAGCATTCGTAGTCCCTCGACGACAGTAGTTTACCGAAGTACGGCTATAAATCCTATCGAGCGTTTGCCCCATTGACACATTTGCCATTCCTATACTCTTCCAATCACTAGATTTGCACTTTCTACACGTGTATATTTTTCCAATCGCTATCGGGTATTCCGCACTCAGATTCCAATATTCGCGGAAACATGTGCTTGCAAACGAGCTACTCGAACTGAACAGGTGTCGAGTATTGCGGATTACCGCAATACAGGCGTGTAATTGATCTGCAGTCGTTTAAATTTTGAGCGCTATAATTACATTCCCGTTGAATTTTATGTGATTGCGTGTTAAAAGCTCATTGGGCTTGTGAATAAATGCTCTCATATTCTTCCAATTCAGAAATCCTTGAGAGAGAATGCCGTAATCTGTGACTGTCGTATGAATATCATTCGTTTAATTATTCCTATGGATATGGATTCGATGTAGTTTAATAAATGAGCGAGCTCCACAACCAATGCTCTTGTTGTTCCCCAGTAACTGTCAGATCATCTTGTTTTATTTTGCAGAAGTAAAATGTTCGCTTTGAATTTCAGATAAATATTGGTGTAGAATGCCGCACTAAAGGGAGATCTTACATTCAACAGCCTACCCTAGGACAAATTTAAATATGAGCCCGTCTGATTCTGAACTTGTAGTTTATAGAGCAACTGCGCTCGAACGACATTGGTGAATGAAGTCTTACAAGGCTCAAGAAAAAGGCAGTGGGATCACAAATAGCGTAAAAACGTCGCAGATCTCAAAATTCTTGACGAGACCGCTCCTGTAACGTGTATGAATCTCTGTTATGCAGAATAGGAATTCTGATAAGGAGCCTGGGCCCAAAAAAACTTTCATGTTAATCATCTTCGCAAAATGAATGTACCGCGTATGTTTAGTGCTACTTCATTCCATTTTATCTTCACTGCAATCATTTTCATCTCGTCCACTACTCTTTGAGCCAGTACCGCAATAAATCACTATGCAGAACAACCGCAGGAACGCAATGACTGAAAAAGTTGACACTGCCGCCGACGAGTGAGTGATTGTCTGCATGTTTCCAATTTTGCTGATTGTGATCACTCCGATTTTGATCGAGAAGCACTTCATCTCTAACTAGCTCAAATCTAGAATGTCCGAATGATCGTTTTATTGGACAGTTTCCATGGCTATGCTCATACTGATGGGCGAATATGCGGCTTAACACGTTCACTGCGAAGGCACTTTTTCGTTACTTTCGGTTAGTGAGGATCTCAGGCATCGCTTTTCAAATGATACGACTATATGGCGGTAAACTTTTTCCTGGCTGATTATTATTCATGTCTTTGAAAGTTTTCTCCTGAGGATATTATTCGGCCGAATATGAGTTGTTCGAAATTGTATGGAGGAGCCCACGACTTTTCGTTGACTTCTGTCTTGACATTTTTCATATGTTTCATTTAACCATTCGATTTTTCTATCGAGACAAACAACAAGTGGCTTCCAATATCAACTCTTTCACCATGCCTCAATAATTTTCAAAATAGATGACACCGGAAAATTTAGGTGCTTTTAACGGACTGATTTTTGTCATGTTTGCTGAAGAAATTCAGCAAACATTAGAGTTCTCGTGAATTTGATTATTTGGAATTCACTTGAAACGGTGGCTGCTCCAAAAGAACTTCGAAAAAAAACTTGAGAATGCTTTAGTTACAAAGATCAGCGTGGTTATTCGTATAAGTTGGAGAAATCCATATTTCCCAATACATGAAAAATCCAACCAATTACATATGAAAGTGACTCAGGGCCAACCTCTTTGAGCGGTATCTGTCTTTTCCTCCACAAAGCCTACAAAATTACCTCAACGTTGGCTGCCAAGAATACCAATTTTGTGCACGAAAGTCTCAAATACTCTCTCAAAAGTCTTCCCGCATACGATAGAAGAACTACGTCTCCCTTCAAAACCCACAAATCTGACTTACGAGAAAAGACACCGGCACAACTCGATATGCATCAATATACCAAGTTCAGAAGCAATCTAATTTGTCAGTCGCTCGAGTGCACCCTGGATCTTACCTCTGCTGTATAACATCAACTCTGCAGCCCTACAACTTCATCGCAGTGGATGAGCAGATTCAGCCAAGATATCTCACTACATCTCAGATCGTCGAATTCATCTAAGCGAAGGCTATACAGCCGGGACTCCGGATAATCTCACGATGTTTACGCTCACTTTATACTTGGAGTGTATCTGTCCTCGCGTACACAGCTCGATCGGTCGAATTACCTTCGAGCGAATAAATCAGTGCACCTCAAGGAGTTCCTGAATTCCGAATGGTATACATTCTTGAGAATTCTCGAGTGGAATTCTCAGATGAATGTATACTCATGTAACTTCTTTTGGAAAGGACAGATGGAGAGTTGTGATGTCTCGGATCAATTCCTTATGATTTTTGTTCGATTCTCCCGAGTAGAATAATGGTGAACATTCTAGGCCAATAACTGGCCAAGTGCATTGCTACTGGCTACAGGTGGTCAGAAATAAATGGCCATATCTCTACCCTGACTATGATCCATGGTACCATGTTTGATCACTAGAAGGACCCAAAAATTTGCCGAGGCTCCTGGAAAGCTACTTCTGTTTTACCTGTTGATCCGCTTAGAGAATAAAATTCGCGATATTTCCTTGGATCATTGTGCACAAAAGATGTGAATTTGTCATCAAAAAAGTTTAGAATGGCTAAGAAACGAAGATAGACTTCTTTTTGAAAGAGAACCCGTGATGAGACATTCGAGACACTCTCGAGTAACAAAATTTACACAGAAAAAATAGCTCTGTTATGTTGAATATCCCATATCTATAAAGAGGATACAATCATCCTGGGGGCTCTCTCGTGAATCACCCACTCGAAGTGAATTTTCTGCTGACGATCTGGTCGTGCCCTGCCATGCATGAACGTATTACCCAATTCCCCATAATAGCAATACTTGATAATATGCTTTTTTGGTATCCGCGGTACCCTTCCGGACCAAATTAACCCCTGATAACGAGGGGCTCCTATTAGTATCCCAAGTTCGGATGTTGGATATGGGCTTTAAATGATGCAATGTGATTTATGCCATTTGTAGGATCGTGAAAAGACCTACCGACATTACTCATGAATAGTTTCATCTGGCGATTTTGACCCTGATCAGGCATAATCCGAAAGACACGGGCATACGTGATCATTCCAGAAGCGAATTTTTATATCCAGTCAACCCATGATTTCTCATGCCAAACTGCACGACCTCCCTCATGATTCACTTTCAAAGGCGTAAATTTGCCGTTTCGTGCGTTTTCCGGTGATCTTTTAATTTTTCATTTTCTGATTTGTCAAGAAACCGTCCTGCGCATGCAAGCGATTCTACGAATCTGGAAGAATGTACATCCACTGTAAAGAATAAACATCTTCTAAAATGATCTCTCACGATACTCGATTTGAGTTCAGCTATTAGCTACAGCAGTTCAGATGAAATAAAAAGATGGTCATTTCCTACACCGCACTTTGAAGCAATTTCACTGTGTCCAGACTATTGTGGTGGTTTTAATCATTTTGATGACTCAAGAGTTGTCCATTCGTCAAAATGGATCTCACTAGGACAGTGTTTCAGATCCGGGTCACGAATTTGGCTGAAACTTTGGAAATAGTCTCCGTTTAGCTCCATCATATGAAACCCAAAGTTATAGACCCAAACGCTCAAGCGTTTCCGAGCTACAGCCAAGGACATTAGCATTCTGGGTACACATATAAGGTAAGTGTACCCAACTTGCCTCTGTACCCAACTTGCCCCTATATGCCGATCTCAGAAATGGGCACTCGTGAACCTTTCCCGCATATTTTTTTTACGTTTGTTATGTTAAAATATGAAAAAATAACGTAGTTTGCATCGACTGTGGATCATTTCTGCGTCCTCCAGAAAATTTAAAGTGGTTTTTCCATTTTCCGTGCTTGCATAGCTAAGAAATCACCGATGAAATCGCGTTCACTAAAACCGGTACAAATTTATTTTCACTTGACCAATTTTAACGTACTTGGGCGCATTCGATTCCTTGTCTCAGGGCCTTCAAAATCCGCTCTTCAGAGTTGCAAAACTCCGATTTAGAGCGATTTTATGTACAAAACACGGAGATAATTTGAGAAACAAGAAGGCCGACATCGGAGTGTACCCAACATGCCCCCATATGGTTATTTCAGAAAGGCGTGCAGTATGGCTTTTTTTACCACTCAGAACCTGTTCATCACGTCAAAATAGGTCGAAAACGATGTCTTGGGCCAGCTAAAAGCTACAAATGTCGCTGCACGATGACAAAAACAGATCAAAGCGACTTTATGCACTTTATCGTCGATTTACATTGTTTTTAAATGGTGGGGGCAAGTTGGGTACACATTTTTGTAAACTCTCAAAAATCATTTTTTGGAGGAGTTAGAACAATTTGGTTCCAGTATGTTCAAATTGAATGTACTTCAACTCATTTTGAAGGTCTTGAGACAAGCTTTAAAATGAGTTGATGTACGTTGGAAAATATTGAGATGGGCCAAATTGATTAAGAAAATGGCTTAATGGCGGCAAGTTGGGTACACTTACCTTATTCATGATTTTTAACATGGGCCTATATGGGCAATGCTAATGTCCTTGGCTGTAGCTCGTAAGTGCTTGAGCGTTTGGATATATTATTTTGGGTTTCATCTTTTGGCACTAGAAAGAGACTATTCCCAGAGTTTCAGCCAAATCCGTGATCCGGATCTGAAACACTCTCCTAGTCAACATGTAGACATTTTTAAAGAAATTTTCTCACCTTTTGAATGAAACTTTTTCAGATTCGTAAAATAACATGGACAGATTTGTCGAAAAAACACACAAAACCGTAGAACCATGAGTTCGTACATTTTTGCACAAGAAATCATATTTTCAAAATAATATGAAAAGTTACTGTTTGAAATAAACAGGCCTGAATTTCCCAAACTTTGCCTTATTAGAGCCTGAAACAGGCAAATGAGATCTTTCAAGAGCGTTAGTAGTTCGGATGGCACAAACTACATGGCATTATCTTCAGCCAAAATTGAGATGAAAGCAGTTTATTCAAAGAAGGTCACGATGTTTATGCTCTGGCGAGATTGGCAGGCGGAACAAGAATGTCAAATTCTGTGATTCCATCGCAGGATGCAGTCAAAGATTCAAAAGCATCATAACAAAAATAGCTCTTTGATAGCTTCGGTAATTCTTTAGCCTGCTTTTTTGCCTGCCAGTGAGTAAAAAGTTAATGTTGTGGACCATTGAACTAAAAAAAATCACGACAAACTGATCATCAGGGGTGACACTATTCTTCAGGTGTCATTCTCAAATAGAATCCCTCATTTTTGATATACGTACCTCTTGAAAATTGAGAAAGACGATTCGGGCGAGTTTGTCGAGTACGAAGCTCTTGACGCCCGGAGGAACTCGAACGCCCCTGACGCCCCGGTGATGCAGGTTCAGGGTGACCACAGCCAGCCCTGAGGCGAAAGACACCAGGCAGATGCTAACACCGTAGTACAGACCTATAATCCAAGCCCGGCAAGTGATTTGAGATGAATTATCCGATCAATTGCCATTTTATCTTCAATGCAGCGATCGATTGATCATTATCTTGGAGTACTTGACTAGAGCTTTGCTCGACTTGCTGTCAAAGACTGTGTTATTCTAAATACGAGTAATGATGATAATCCGTCTCACGAGCATGGCAAAATTGATAATACTGTTTAAGGATTAATCCAATTATCCATTGGATACATACGCGTGTAATTAGTGCTCCTAATCATCTCTCCATCAAAAATTCTTCGATGCAGCTTTTTTAAATGAATCTTAGAGGCGCGCAAATTCAATAAAAATATAATTAATAGAATCCTGAAGTGAGCCAGTATTTGAACTCCATAAAACTGTATTTGCTCGCTAGGAACGAGAATATCCGACTTTTTGCCAAAATTTTAATTCGCCACGGTGGCACGTATATGCATCAAAAGTTCTATAGCCGAAATCACACTAGGCTCCCATAGGAACTTTGACTCCGCATACCCCTCTCCTTTGGAAAATGACAACAAGGTGGCATTTGTAGCTCATTTTTTGAAGAATTTTCATAGTCCTTGCTTCACTATAAAATCTCATTTCAAAGAGAACAAAATTATATCTTTCATTTACATGCAAGATAGCAACAATTGACTCCAAGCGTGTCGATTTGGAAAAAGTGCGAGAAAAATGTCCATTATTGTCCCCCTCTAAGAGATACTAATACAGTGATGCATAGTTCATGATCTATAGCTCAGAAATATTTGAGTGTTCGATTCTATGGCGTTGAATAATATTGATTTCAAAATTTCATATAGATTTAGCTCATGAACCATTTGCATCCCCCATGTTTGTTGCTAGCTAGAATTTTTTTCCTCAAGGTCATTGGAAAGTACAACACTTCGGAATAAGATAGAAGACTAGGATCTCGCGGAGGATCTCGCCCAAGATGGTCTCGTATCCTTTTTCAAAAAGGAGCACCCAACTCGAAGTAGAAATCCAGCCGACTTGAATTTCGGTACGAGTCTTCTTTTGTCCCCTGGCCCCTAGTTCTCATCAAATACATCTGCGAGCGTATCTCTCACTTGAACTCAAAAAGTATATTTGCATATCTCGTCTCGGAAAAACAAATAAAACACGCAGCTTTCGGGTTGAGAGTGCCCACTTCTTTATTCCAAGCTTGAGTTTCGAGATGAGATGAAACTTGGCAATTCTTGGGCATTTCGTACAATGGAGTGACATTACGACCAAGTTGAGAGTGTTTCAGCACGAGTTTTCGAAATGAAGTAGATGTAAATATGTATACAATATATTTATAAAATCAGATAAAAACTTACTGATTAGTGGCGTCTTCTCAGTCGGTGGTAGGGTCTCCCTGATAGTCATGAGGAAGACGGTCATCGAGAGCAGCGCCGAGATACCCAGGGTTACCTTCTCGCCGGATTCGGACGGCACGTAAAACACCAGCAGGGCTTTTAACAGATAGAGCAAAACGGATGAGCTGCGCTGCACCGAAACGAGGACGAGAAGTTGTGGCCCACCATCCCACTATCGCATATTTGAACGAATTTTATTCGTGCACTTTCGGGGCTACTTCTGTACATCTCTCTTTATCTCCACTCTTTCTCGCCAATTGAGTCGCTCTCTGATTTATATTTCTAGGTTGGATGTATTCATGCACAGTCGAATTTCCTGACATAATGTAAGATTTCACTTTTTTTGTGGAGAATCAGGACCGACCCACTTTGCTAGTATCTTTTTACTACAAAGTTAGATGCAATACTTTCATGAATATGCGCGCATAATTTACACTAGAAATCGTATCAAGATTTGACTAGATGCCTAGTTGAGATTAATGTCTTATTTACAATCATTTTGATTCAAAAAAGGAGCTGATAATGATGCCTCTAGATGTAATTTAGGAATTCCCTAATCGCAACACCTGTGCTAAGTAGATTTACACAAATTAGATATACTTGCTGTCATACTTGCGATGGCTTGTACATTAGGATGGGCCGAAAAACAAAAATTTTTCCAAATCATCACATCTGAGGTCAGAAAATGTGAGTTTTTACTTGTAGGTGTCAGTATTGTTCACTGGGCGCTGAGAATTGACATCTTTCGTTCGATTAAGAGCCTAGAAAATTTCCAAAAAGGAAGGAGGAAATAGCTATTTTGATGTAATTTTCGTAAGTGAAGAACCAAGGCACAGGCCATTCCCGCGGTCTGAATTATCACGCGAATAATTTTTCTCACGGATTTTTACTCAGAGGAACCGAAAACCAAGTTTGTTTACGCCTCAGTGGTCAAGGATCTTTGTCAATCGCAAAATACCTATCGTAGCAAGAAACATCACTTCTTCCAGAAAGCACAGCGTTTAAATATGCCTGGACTCTTATCGGACTATGATTTTCTATATATTTTAATCTCCTAAAAACAGCCCGAGTGGTTCCATGGCACCCAGATAATGTCAAAATCAAGATTTGACCAAGTCAAAATGAGCATATTTCGTACATTTTGTTAAATGAGCCCACATTTGAACTAAACCTCGACTTCGATATCATACGAGTTCCACAAAACTATCAGGATCGTCTTTAAGAGGTCAGAATACCCAGGGAATCACCTTGGAGCGCTAAGAGTCCGGGCCTCTTTCAGCGTTTTTCACACCAACACAATAATTTGAATGGATTATGGTGTTTTTTTGAAAGAGTGGCATTTTTTTGTAGCATCGATATTTCGTGATTTACAAGAGCCAGTGACCCCTGAGACCTTAAAACAAACCTCGTTTTCGGCTGTTACAGATGATAATTCATCAGGAAAGATGAGAGAAGTAAGATGATTCAAACCACATGAATACCCTACGCCTTGTTTCTTCACTTTCAAAAATGACGTGGAAATGTCTATATCTTCCCCTTTGTTTTTGAAAATCCTCAGGGCTCTTGCTCGAAGCTAAAATGTCAATGCCCATGGCCTAGCGACAAAAATGTGCATAATACACATTTTCTGACCACAAATGTAACGATTTTGGACATTTTTTGTCACAATATTGTATATATACTATGATCACTTCATTCACAATGCCAGATTTGAAACTCTGTCAATAAGATTCTACGCAACACACAATCATTATTCAGCCTGGTTGATCATCTCAGTCGAAAGAAAATTCATATATCTCAGTCGTGATTCGTTTCTCGCAACATTCAATAACCATACATTGATTCACGATTTCATCCTCGATCGGCTATATTGAGGGTTCCCAGTCATTTGTGATTATTCCTCCAGTGCGCATTTGGAGAATAGAAAAACTTTGGGCAAATTTTCTCCAATAGATACTTTCTGTATTGGACCAATACTGAGAACTCATTGAAACATTTGCGAGAAATGGCAAGAAAGACGTGAATAATAAGAGAGAAAAAACAAATTGTCGATATTTTCAATACAAAAACGTAATGGAACGAGAAAGGAAACATTTATGATGCGAGAGGTGATGAGCTATATAGGACAGCTAGAATGACGATCTCGCTCAGACTTCAGCATTATCGTAAAATGTTAGAGGATTAGAGTCCTTCGAAAAATGGTCGCATCCGTATTGTTCGGGAATCGAATCGTCAGAGGGCACAATCGACTGCATGAAATTCTCCTATAACTGTGATTGAATCCGACCCGAATAATTCTGATTCCTGAATGTCTTTGATTTGGTTCCAACTCACTCGACCATAAAGTGAAATCGTGAGCCAATACTACTCCGACAGTGAATCAATTCAAAAAATTCCTATTTTAATCTCGGCTGAAACTTTTGCAAAATCGTTTCACGCCAAGTGCGCTCGGATATTTCCTCCAATACAAATTTGACTATACTCTACCATGTCTCAGTAAGTACTTGAATTGTAAGCAGACGTAGTGTAGCAAAGAAAAAACATCGATATCGGAGACAAAAAATACATTACATTTGTGCTCAATAACTGAATTTGAATGCATCACCCGAAAGGCGGGAAACCGTTTCCTAAATGAATCTTCACTCTCGAGTGTTCTAGCAAAAACTGCAAACTCGGAGGTACAACCAGACTTGGTGCAAGATGAAAAGCTTGATACGCTCATGAATTTGCGCAGAACAAATACACAAGGAATATGCTTCCCTCTCACAATGAGCACGACAATGAATCGCGAAAGCTCGAATTCAAGCTCTCGGTAACATTAGAGTGTCTCGGGCCGGGACGAAACTTGAGATTTAGACGTCGGATGGACGGTTGGATGGCGCAGGCATCCGTGAGAGGGAACAATGAGAAGAGCGATTCACAGCCTCGATGTGCGGCACTAAGAAACTTTCATTTCAGCGCGGGAGTTACGATATATAACTGAGCTGCTTCGCGCAAAAAGCGTCTACTCTTGGAAAAAATGCTACACTACTCGGCTTTGGCCCAAGCTTGCACCAGCTTCTTTATTTCAGACGCGGAAGAGCTTTCTTCTTGTCGTTCCAGCTCCAGAGTGACCTTCCCGGGAAACTATACGCCAATCTATACATTCGTGCGAGTCTTTGGTCCTATTTAAGATTCGAGCGTTCAACTAGTCTGTTTCGACAGCTTTTCTCTTGCAGCATTCACCCGGGGACACCATCATCACGGTTGGATAGTTGACAAAATTTGAGAAGGTCGGTGGTGAAGTGAGACGTTAGAAGGTTCGATCGTCGAACATCTTTTTTAACGATAAAAAATCGCAAGGTAAGCCCAATCTCGATCAACGGATGATCGTGTCATTGAGGAATGGTTTTCTGCGTAAATAATTCAGCATCTCCGGAGCACGAATGATGTAAATTGTTCGAGTTCCACATTAGCGAGTGGAGCAGCTTCTAAATTCATATCGCATAGCCTCTTCAAAAAGCGGTCTCCTCGGTAGTTGGGAAAACAGTCTGATGAACGACCCTGAACTCCATCACAACAGAACGGTGATCAAATTAAAAACGTCCCAATGAAAGTTCTGGCATGATGCCAAAAACACGATTAGGTGAGAAGTATTGTAGCTGGTGGACTGACGTAACATGTGTTTCCATAGTTTGAGTTCTCTCAAACCTGCTGACCCTACAATTCCGGAACCCGAGAGATTTCTCAAACCCGATAGGTTCCTTAATCGCAAAACACCAGGAAATGACTGAAACCAGCAATTTCTCGAATGCCATACATCAGGAGGATATTATCGACAGCAGACTCTTGGACCTTAACACCTGAGAGAGCTCTTGAACCCTCAAATACTCGAATTTCAAATCTGAGGGTCTTCAGGTCGGCAAGTTACAGGCAGCTAAAACTCAGGAGAATCTATACGTACACAGTATTCCCAAATGACCAATTATATGTATTCCCAAATGACAAATTCGAGGAAAATCCTAAAGCTTACAAATGCTTAATATACTAAATCCAGGGAAGTCCTTGAACCCAAATATTTTTAAGGTCCTAATCCAAAATAGGTCTCTAAATAAGTCTTCAGTCTTACAAATCCCGAAACTCAGGAAGGCCCTTAAGGCCAGCCCGTAGTGCTTACACTTGCTCACTACTCTATAGATGGCGCCACGGTGATTTGCATAGCGTAATCCCAACAATATTTAATTTTTAAATAGTTGCAAACACTTTTCGAACCAAATCATTGAGTCAGCGCGCTTCCCAATGGAATTTTCAATCGTTTGAGCTTTGTTGCGTGTCAAAACTCGTGATATATTTTGCGAGATTTGGAAAATGGCAATCGTGCATGACAGCGTGGTTCCTACGATGAGGCAGCCCAGCTCAAGACTGCAGATTACCAAATCCTGCAAAATATATCGCGAATTTTGAGACGCAACAAAGCTCAAATGATTGGAAATTTCATTGGGAAGCGCGCTGACTCAATGATTTGATCCGAAAAGTGTTTGCAATTATTTTAAAATTAGATATTGTTTGAAAACCTGCATATACTCTGGTGCATGTCTGATTGCGGTATTGCGGGGACTACGGACTGGCCTTAAATCGGGGTTTTCCTTGAATTCCATAACACTTGCGTCCTAAGAATTCCTCTGCGAGATTGGAGACTCCTCTGGATTTTGAAATTGAGGAACCAGCCACTTAGAGGTAACTCCTAGCATCTAGGATTCGATAATTTGCAGTTTTGAGAAATCCCTTAGATTTTGGAGCTTGAGGATCGGTGGTCGCGGGTTTGAGGATCTTTCGAGAGTTTTCGCGACCATCTGCATGCAAGACATCTCTCTGTACAAACAGGTTGTGACATTGACGATGAATTCTATGTCAAGATTTTGACTCGTTGGAATCATATAAATTCCAAATTCGAGATCAGCTGATCCGAAATTATGAATGTTATGTAAATCCAGGAGATCAGAGTCATGCTTTTTTTCATAGTATGTCAGCACTCTGATTCCAACAGCCTCCATAGAATTGTTATTGTTTGTCGAAGTTAAGATGAATCAATGGTTGGCTGTAGTCAGTTGGACTTCAGAATCGCACTGAGGGCTTCAGAAAAACAGAAGACTAGTTTTGTCCGCTTGGATACCAGCCCTAAGGAAATTCTCCTGAATATTGATGTTATGGGAAAATGTCGACGAGATGGGGCAAAACTGACCCCAAATTTGGATCACACGACCTCACAAACGCGGAGATAAACAAATAGTTCATATGGTCTGAATACGAAGTACGAGCACTCAGTCATGACTTTCTGAAAAATGTCAAAATCTCGACGTGTTGGACCAAACTGGCCCGGATTATGTATCCACGACCCAATAATCATAGAAATAGTCTTGTCCGGAAGGTGGGTCGGAAACTCGGCCGGAACTTTCCTTTGTGTGTCTGTGTCACTTCTGAATCATCTGTATCTGAAATTTGACTCCTTGCGCAAGATTCATTCTCGCGCTCAGTCCGAGGAAAAGTAAACATTTGGAGTCAGCACAAGGCATTCAATGTTTTTCATGATCTCAAAACATAATTGGTCCATGTACTTGTCCTGCAAGAAGAAGTATATCTACCAAAAAATTCGTAATTTCTATAGTTTTTCAAACTAATATTTGTGTTCGATCGATACGATCAAGCACTGTGTTTATCACTGGCGGGAATTGCAAATGATTGAATTTCAATTGATCGGCTTTTGCCAGTAGCATTGTGTCAACAAATTTTGCTGACTCATGTCATAGATCGAGTTGAATTACTTCAACTCGAACTATGCACCTCCAAGCCTCGTATGGTTGCGAGGTTAACTTGGAGGATTTTGATGGAAAGTTCAAGGGTGAGAAGAGACATATGGAAAAAATTTTTGACTCTACGCTGGATTACAGTGCGTTTCGCCATTCCTCGTCAGATCTGGCTTGTCAAGGGGACAGACGATCTGCCGAGGTTAGTCCCCGACGCACTTGGCCTAAGTGGCCGAACGTCGAGCTCTTAAACGGCTTTATATATGAAAGTCTTACATGCATAGTTCGAGTTGAAGTAATTCAACTCGATCTATGACATGAGTCAACGAAATTTGTTGACACAATGCTACTGGCAAAAGCCGATCAATTGAAATTCAATCATCTATAGTTTTTCATACCCAATGAATGTCAATTATAGATTTCGAGGAAATATGACCAGACTCTACATCATCAGCAGCACCGGGTCTACGCGGTAAGCAAGTTAAATTGAAATTACACGACGTTAGAGGCGAATCTATCTTGGAGTTACGTGATTCCGACAACTTCGAGGCGTAAGCTGAGGGTGGCGCTTGCGGAAGGTATGCATTTCCGGCGCTTCTTCAGCTCAAAAGCGTTAATGCACTCATCACTGTAAGATTAATGCGCCACGAGTTGTGCGTACTTGTATAGCTTATGATTAATGCACTAGCACAAGACTTGGCTGCAATATCACCAGATTTGAAGAGAATTTCTCTCGATTTCCTGTAGTTTTAGGCTTTTCCATGCGTATAGCCATCATAATTGTCCCGAAAACTGGGGCTAACTGGGGAATTTCCAGGAACTCGCAATGAATTTTCGAGTGAAAAGAGAAAACCACTCGTCAGTCTCGCACTAGCAGGGGGTGTGGGTATGAAGCAATTAAGAGTATGGCAACCGGGGCAACAATACAGCATAAGACGAGCGAACGCTGGATGAAAATTCAACTCTACGTGAAAAAAGTTGCTCGCGAGCGTTAGAAGCCAGTGGCACGCGAAAAAAGTTACGGGCTTTCGTAATTAAACGATATCAACAGCAAGAACTGAGCCTGCAACGACAAATTTAGGACTTTTTAGTCCATTTAAACCGAGAATTTGGCGAGTACCCCGTGAAGCACATTCAAAACGTAGCGTTGCGTCCTAAAGGACTCTAAATCTCTTCAACCGGGAAGTGCTTCCACAATAAATAGAGCTTGAAAAAGGCACGCCAACGTAATCAAAATTGATGATTGCTCGATAATAATAATCAATGATTTCTCGTGATCTCTTCTACACTGTCTTGCAGATACTCCACAAAGTGGATGTGACCTATGGAGCTGGCCAACTGTCAGCTATTATTCGTTCAAGTATTTTGTGATTGGAAGAATTCGTATCTGAATTAATACTCTGTGTTACAAGGATGTTCAAACGACCCATTGCGTCCGACGGAAGGGTTTTCAACCTGAGCCACAAGCGAGGGTCAAAATTATCTCGAGGATGCAAAAAAGGTCTTACCACCGTGTATCGAACTATATTTCTTAATAAACTACAACGAGTAAAAATTAATGAACTGTGCGCAAGGTATCCTTTCACGCACAGTGTATCAAAATTAGTTGATTTCGCACCGAGTTTATGAGGTTATAGCTCGCTTCTGAGCGGTTGGTTTTTGGCTCGACCCGCAGGTAAAGGTTGAAATAATCGCTCAGGAGCAGGGAGCCTCATGAACGAAGCGCGAACACTGCTTCATGCAATTTTGTAAGCATCCAAACATGAGAAAATTGCATACTAGTACATTTTGATACACTCGTACTATAATTTTTGATGGGCTGTGAGTAAGAGTCGACAAACACTGCGCAAATTACACTTTCACGCACAGTCTACTTATCAGAATGACATTTTGTTACGCTTCGACTGATTACTATGCGCGCATCATCATGTAACCTGAATGAGAACATGGAGTTCTTTCTACTAAATCTTTATTCATCAGAACAAAGAGAATCAGATGATCATATCTATTTGCAATGGTATCACACAATCATTCATCGTGAATGTGGGTAAGTCTCAATTGATTCAGAATGTATGCATCACAATTCGAATTTGACATATGGACTCAAAAGGTGGGAAGCCATTTGGGAATTCGGGAACTTTCCTGGAGGGCCGCGATCCTGAGAGAGTCGGGTCCATTTCAAAATCAAACTCTTAGAGATACTGGCGGGGTTCGTTGGGCCACGGCCTCCACGGATCTGCGTTTTTCAAAACGCTAGACTATACAACAAAACTGTAACGGCCTCGGCCACTCGCATGATTTTCATATAGAGATCCTATTTATCAGGCATAGGTAGTTTGTTGTTACTAATTGTTGAACCTCTAGAATTCATTGACTGGTGCTTTCCCTAAATCTTGGTGCAGCTCACAAGTACACTGTAATAGCATTGTCATTCACTCAGGTTTCCAGGTTACATACAACTGAGGCCTTGTAGTTCAATGAAGTTCATCGAAAATCTTTTAAGAAGTAATATAATCAATAGCAAGTTAAAAGCTTTTATGCTGATGAAGCCCTCGTGCTAATGAGCATTACACCTGGAGTAGTTATAGCTCAAATATGCGAATTAAAAATAGCAGAAATTCATTTCGTTTCATGTTCTACACTTGCATTATGATATTAGTGTAATGTTGAATTAATGAGAGACGTATAGTGGTTGCTAGAGAACTCGCTTTTGTAGCACTCTACGGAAACCTTTCCAATCCCATTTATTTTAATTTCCAAAATAGGTCGGACCCAGGTCTCGCGCCGACCTGCACTATATTCCATATGAATAGAAACTCCGCCAGTTTCCGGCCAGTGGGTAGAAAATATAAAATTAAGGTAGAGACTTACCGATTCCATTGATGAGAATGCATGGCAGTATGAGATTGAAGACGTAGAACAAGGGTCGCCGTCTCAGTCTTATCTCGTAAGTTATGTCGGGATACGGCTCTGGGCAGCACGAGTAGTACTGCACGTTGCGCGTCGCCGTGAAACCCACCAGATCAAACTCGCCGTTGGCCTGATAGTTGCTAACGTCGCCCTTGTCACTTTGACGTTCCAGTTCCAGCTTCGAGTGGACAGAACAAATAAATCTCAGGGTTTGAAATTTGTCTCGACTACATCTATCTTGTTTCTAGTTTCTACATAGCGGTTTCACATGATCTTAGAATGCTTGATTTACAGTCCCTTGTGTGGTAGAATAGTACCCAAAAGACGTAATCTAAGGCAACATCTCCGTATTGGTTCTATGGCCACTTTTTTGAAAACAGTTGAAAGATCACAAGGAAATCCATCGATTTACATCCTTGAAAAATTCCTTCACTCACAATTCAAAGTTACATCGAGGAACCTAAGAAGTTTCGTATTCAATCAAAAATTCGTGATCATTAAAGTAATGATAAAAACATACGAAATCTTGTAGATTCTTCAATACAGCTGAAATACTTTCGAAGATTTTTCTACGAACTTCTGAGTCCAGATTCAAGTTTACCAATGAAAAAATTATTGTGAGCTTGAGCTTCAGACCCCGTTCAATAAGGTAATGTTATTCTTTTATTGACGCTATACTTATAAGGAATGTATCCGTGGAGTCTCGCGTGGAGTGAATTCTGGTACATGATTCAGTCCCCAAGTTGAAAAAATTTGTATAGATTTTCTAGTCAGATATGTCCTACAACTCATGAAATCTGTTTTTGATCTCCGTTACGTACACATCAGAGAATTCACTTTTCTCGTTGAAATGATTGAAATCTCCTCGGAATGATTTTCAGAGTTAATCCGACTCAGAATTTCAAAAATTGAGACAATCTTACGACATAATTATTAGATGTGATCATTTTGAGATACATACCCTGATAAAAAAGGAGCTCAAACAATAATGGAAAATAAGTATTCTACAGAGCTTGCATTTGACTGTGACCCTGTATATTCTATATGTGAAAATTCCTTTCTCTTTGTTAGCTCACATCGCGGTCGCAGAAATTTGATCAAAAGATAATTTTATGAGAACACAAATCTGTACATTTTCTTGTGACCTCTTACATGCTTTGCCAAAAATTTTCGTAGAATTAAGGACATCGGTATTATTATTACTCCAGGGAAAGAATTTGTGTCTGATTTTTCAGGGCATACCCTGAAGAAATCATACACAAATATCAAGACACAAATTTGCAGGGTATAACCTGGAAAATTCAGACGAAACTGTGATTGAAATTCATGAGAATCGTCGTATACGACAATTTTCATGAATTCCAACCTGTTCTGAATAATTTCTGTGTCAATCTCACCCCATTATCTTTTAAAGGATGTTGTTATTCATCATCTTCATGAGGATTTAGGTCATATGTTCCTATTATAAATTCACCCTACTCTTAGGATAGAGACTGATTGTAATTATGCTATGCATTGGCGGCGAATGAGCAAGACCAGTGCAACGCCTCCGACGACTGTATCTTGGCAATTGGTGCCAATTATGCAGGACGTGTGTGCACTAATTCCAGAATATCTGTTTGATTCGGATCAAACAGATAGAGGTGGGCTGCGTGCGACTAACAGACAGGTGGTGACAGAACGTTTGTTGTGCCCCAGACCGGTATTTACGTCATTTGCCGAAATTTACTTTGTCAAATCGGAATATCTCGTTGCGAGGCTTCAGAGTACAGTCAGGCTTATCGTGGGTCTTCCAGGAGTGCCGATGACGTCTGATGTTAAATTTCTTTTATCGAAAATTTTTGTCTAGATTATGGCTGAACAACTTCGAGATGAGGTTGATAGAGCCTAGTGAAGTAGCAAACAAATAGCCACTATTGTATCCTGTCTGTTTTTTCATTATATTGATCAGGGGTTGCATGCATGACTATGGTAAAACCATTTCCAGCAATATTTGGGTATAGCCATTTTATCCGAGCTACTAATCGTTTCAATTCATTTCCTGAAAGCGTTTGGGTTACATTTTCTGCAAACCTCTGCCATATTTTTGGTGATTCTTCAAAATTTTTAGCTATCAGTAAACGAACCCTGATCATTTTGGTGCCGAACAAACATACTTTCTAATAAGTGGAGGTGTACAGTTCTAATTATGCTATCATAAAAACTACACACACTCACTCTTTGAACCGATCGTTAAGCCTACTAATTACTTTCAAAATAAGTAACCGAACTACAAGCTAACCATCCGTTTCACTTCCAGCTTCCCTAGATGATTTTTTCAAATGCAAAGTTTGGTTGGAGAGCGGATCATTCAAGAATCAACTCATAACCCAAATATGGACAAAATTGATGGGTTAATAAAAAATTTAATGAATTTAGCATAATTTCGCAAGCTCTGTACCATTTGAGCTCAATTTAGAAGAATCAAACTATCCTGATCTCCACTAAGCAGAATCTGCATTACACATACGCTGGAGATGCTTAATTCACACCAGTTCCGGAGCGTACCCGCAATAGGAAATTGCATATTCATCGCTGCATATTCCACCTTCCATTTTCGATCAAATTATCCCTCGCTAACAATCGTGCCAGTACAGTCTCATCGTATACGCATTGTAATTAGCTAATCGAGTCAATTGGCATTACTACACGACGTTCAAAAGTTAACGTTCCGAGAGGCAAAAAGATGCCGGAGCAGTGGACCGTGAGATATTACTCTCACTTTTCGACTCGACGCGCAGCTCAAATTATATAGCTAATACCGAGATAGTATTGCACAGCATCAAATTTTCTCAATCTTGCTCAACGTGCCTAATACCGGTGATCGTTATTGAGTCTGATCATGCGTAACAGCTTTATTTCGTGACGACTTAATTAGCTCCAGCTTAACTTTCGGAATGCTCAAGATAAAATCTGACGGAGCCAAAGATCTCACGACTCATATAACTATTTCATTTTCCAATAGAAACATTCATTTTAATCTGGTTGTCATTTCCACTCTTTTCTTGGCCTGTCTAAAATACTTGATTGTGACAGTTATGTCTGACCAATGGTTGATTTTATCACTTGATCTGACAGTCATTCAGCGACATCATGTTTTTGTACAAAATACAATCATGTACGATGCATTCTTCTGGTTTTAGATAATAGTCTTGTTTTTTTTTTGTACTTAAGGTGTTTGTCCGCCAAATTCATGAGCCAAATGAGATTTAACCTCAGTTTTCTGTCTATTCAGCCGAAATCGTCGATACTATTGATTGACATGCTTCTTACAGATAACAACGAACAAAATATCTACTAAACGGGCATGATTTTCAAAGTTACGTGTTACATGACATACTTAAAAATCCAAATGGGGTGTTTTGCATTTTTAATTTTCCGCAAATGATACTCAAGAATGACGTGGTCAATCATGCCGAGATTTAATGTAAGGTAAGTGTACCCAACATGCCCCCTGCACACGACATGCCCCCATTGGCCGATGCCAATTCGATCATTGTTGTGCTTTTTTGTTCCATTTCTGAAGAGAAAGAGCTTAGATTTGATGTAAAAGGTAAGTGTATCCAACAAACCTTCCAGTACACGACATGCCCCCATTGGGCGATGTCAGAACTGGGCGCTCATGGATTTTCACCCAATTTCTTTCACGATTGTTATGTTAAAATATGAGGAAATTAATCATTTGGACCGGCACTTGATGGTTTCTGCGTCTCGCAGTAAAAATAAAGTGAGTTTTTGCATTTTTCGCATTTGCACACTTGAAAATTGTCAACGAAATTTGATTTAGTAGAACAGATGCCAAAAAGTTTTGGTTCCATCATCAATCTCAACATACTTTGGCGCATTTCATTCCTTTTTTCATAATCTTCAAAATTCGTTCTTTGGAATAGCAAAACTTGAATTTGGGGAAATTTTATGAGCCAAATGAGGAGATCGGATCCAAAACAAGAAGGCCAAAGTGGTGTGTAACCAACATGCCCCCCCCCCCCCCATGTGGTTATCTCAAAAGGAAGTGGAGTACGACTGCTCTATCACGTCAGAATAAGTCAAAAAGAGTGTTCTGAATAGTCGAAAAGCTCCGAACGTAATTGCACGCTAATAAAGATGATTTTATGCCCTTTATCGCCGATTCACATCGTTTTTTGGGAAAACTGAGACAGCTTGACTCCAATTGGTCGAAATCAGACACACTTCAGCTTATCTTGAAGGTCTTGTAACGAGCTTCAGAAAGAGGTAAAGTACATTAAAAAATGTTGAAATAGACCAGATTCGTTGAGAACATGCTTAATCGGGGCATGTTGGGTAAACTCACAAAGAATCACTTTTTGGAAAAATCGTGATTGCTCGGCTCTAGTTGGTTGGAACCTTGGAACTCTCCTCACTTCAACTCATTTTGAAGGCTTTGAAATAAGCTTCAAAATGGTCTAAAGTATGTTGAAAAATATCTAAGGAAGCCAAAACTATTGGTAAAATGGCTTAAGCGGGGCATGTTGGGTACACTTACCTTACATCACAATCTTTATTTTGAAACGACAAATAGTTTTTCAGAATATTCCCGGCATCCTGATAAATCACAAAGGAGTAATGGGGAAAGTTTCTAGGTAGAGGATTTTTAGGGATGAAAAGTAACCCTTCATCGGGCATTGTAAAAATAATGAGGTAATTTTTACGATATAATCGTAAATTATAGTCGACATCGAACGAAAACAGCAGCTGCTCTGATCATCTGCGTAGAGGGAATGATTGTAGATTCCGGAAGTATTGATGGGATATGCCCAGTGGCACGTGAAATTGTACAGCTCAATCATTGATCCATCCAAAATGTGTTATCTGTCGGTTTTTTTTGGCCGTCGTAGGTTACGAGGCAGGGAATAGAATCTGCCATTCATGAAGCAATCATCGCGTTGCTTTCGAAACCTGTCAAGAGTATGAACCTGTGTATGTGGGGTAAAACGATATGCTGTATCGTTGAACGATGCATCCAAGCCAGCTATTCTCGTGCCGTCAATTTGATGCAAAATTTAATGGGAATATACTTTTGTTTTCTGTTCATTTTCCTCCCAATTCAATTTCACATGTACAAATAAGAGTCAACTGCTGTAATAGGAAAAAGAGATTACTTAGTTCATGAATTGAAAACTCTTGTTTACGAAATTATATCATAATTGCAAGTATAATCCGTGTAATGCATTACACCCGCGCAAATCGCATGAATTCTTATCTCGCATCAAAGTAGAGCTCTTTTAGACCCCATTGCAGCTGATATCCTCAGTTTGTAAACCCGAGCTAAATTTTTAAAACGCTATGAAAACAGGCAGTCATAAATTTGATGGGAAAATATATACGCATCCAATCGCTGAGTGGAGTAACGTTACAGGAATTCTTTCATCGCGAGATTCTTGAGGTTAATTCCCCGTCTTTCAGGAAATTTTTCATCGCGGTACTTTATCCGTCTTTGTGGGTCGCAGTGAGAGAACATCATTATCGGGGTTTTAAACGCGGAGGATTCTGCTAATTTGCGCGCGGATCAAAGAGAACATGAGTACATGCTCTGCTACCTAATAGTCATGCTCGTTTGTCAGCTAGAATCGCGCAACATTATTCGCTCACTGAATCGCGAAGTAACTGATTGAACTCGAACTTGTCATCAACCAAGAGACAGGGTCAGAAGTTAATTAACGTAATACGCCAATATTCGAGTCATTTTCATCTTTAAATAGATCTAAGATTCCGATTGTATTTTGCAGGGTTTGACAAATAACATAACAAAATTGCGTTATCGATTTCGTTATGTTACGTTATTATGACAAAAAACGAAATTAAGAGGTAATTTCGTTACGTTAGGATAACATAACCAAATACCGTAACGTAATGTCACTAACGTAATACAATGACGTAACGAAACTCTAATCCTTGGATTTCGTTATGTTATTAAAAACGTTATTCTATAATAACGAAACTCGACTCTTACGTGAATAACGTTATATGTGAATAACGTTATCAATAACGAAACGAAATTCAAGTATTTTTTGTTTCGTTACGGTATTCGAGTAACGTTATTCACATTATAATTGATTTCGTTACGTTACTTCCGCGAGTAACGTAACGAAATTGAGAATGTATTTTGTTTCGTTTTTTTTCTTTAATCAAGTGATCAGGACGAACTCTTGCCCCACGAGGGCCTTAAATAGAGAAGATCGGATAAGACTGATTTCTAATGCGCCAGAGATAGACTAGGTTGGTGGGTACAACCAAGTATTCAGAGATTCTTTTTTCAAAATTCTCCTACGACGCATAGAATCCGAGATACCGCCATTTTCAGAGAGGGTGATATTGCGTTCACTCAGAATTTATGAGCGGCAGTGAATATAATGAGAAAAATAACGTAACGAAACTCGGAAAAGAATTTCGTTATGTTATCGTAACGAAAAACATTAACGAAATGTCTTGGGAATTACGTTACTCAATCTCGTTATTAGTTTCGTTAGTTTCGAATAACGTTATCCACATGAATTTCGTTATACGTTTCGTTAAAAATACCGAAACTCATAACGAAACGAAATTCGATTCGTTATGATTTTAACGTTATTCTAGTAATTAGAATGAATTTTTGTCTCGATCGTTCATATCGATCGAGACAAAAATTCATTCTAATTGTCACCGGTTGTCGGCGAATACACAACCGAGATGAAAACGTTTCTCGCGAGTGGCTGCAAAAGCCCTCGTGTAACATATAAGCCCGATCAAAATCATGACCATTAAGCCACTTTGGCTAGGTGACGTCGGGGGCCAACCTCTACTCGGATCTCTTCAGCCCCCCTGAAGAGTCTGATCCGGAGAGGAAAGACGAAACGCACCAACATCTAGCGTAGAATCAAAATTTTTCGTTCCTCATCTCATTTTTCATGTATTTGAAACTCCATCAAAATCCTTCAAGTTGCGACACTCGAATTGCGAGGTGCCTTGAAGGTACATAGATCGAATTGGAGTGATCCAATATCGATCTATGTCACTTAATCAACAAATCCGTTGGTTAAAATTAGCTTGCATTAGCCGAGTCATGTAATAATATGGTTATTCTAGTAACGTAACGAAAAACATAACGAAATTCTACCCACCATTTAACGAAATAACGAATATCATAATAGATCTCCGAGGGTTTCGTTAATAACGCACCATAACGAAACTAGCGTTATTTGTCAAACCCTGGTATTTTGGTACAGTTTCATAATCTGAAGACGATATCTCTTTCAAGATTTATTGAATAGAGTGAAAATGAATCTTTGATTCTCGTAAATACGACGTAATAAAATAGCCGGTCTATTATAAACAGAACTCTTTCGATTCAACCGTTATTAAGTATAAACATTCTGATGGGATGATTTGAAAGTGAAGAATCAGGAGATTCGCCCAAGCTGGAAATACAGTCCCAAATTTGAACAAACACATTAAGCCTACGTACATTTCATTCGAAAAAGTTAGTAATTAAGTTGATCGCGAATGGGAATAAAGTGACGATCAAACCTGAAACGTTTCAAAATGCAGACCTTCGACTATGAATCTTACAATTGCAATCTTATCTTACAAATCCTCCATTCATGTCACCATTGCATGATAGAATCGAGTATTATTTCTAGACCAGCATTGCATCAACAAAATTCCTAAGAAAACTTAGCCCTGTCGGTTATAAACTAGCGTAACATCCGCCACGAATTCTTTTACTCTTTTTCGTCTTGTTCATTAGAAATTACTGGACTCACAAAGAAATATGGATGAACTTTCTCTTCGAGAAAAGCCTTCGATAATTCCACGTCATGGGAAACCGTTAGAAGGAAGTTTGATGTGCAAATATCCATACCGATTATATTTTTATATCATTCTTATTTTCAAGCTCGCTACAAAAGACCTGAGTGAAACCCATTTTGGGATAGACCCCAATCACGAGCATGAATAAATGAAATTTCTTCAGAAATTGTAAGCCATGAATCACAATGTTGGCGCCTGCCGTGAATAAAATTTGTGTCCGTAGCTTTGCGAAAACTATATACCTCGTGTGCGAGCAGTAATAGATTTGCCATCACGTGTGGTCCACACTTTCGGTGATAAATCAAACATCCTGTCCTCGTCGACCACCTCGACCACTGCCTGGACAACGTGCAAATTACTTATTGTACGTGATTTATACCAAGTCACGCACGATTTTTCAGTCAATTATGGTATAACTTTGTGGAAAACATCATGTACAACACAAAAGAGGGATAATTTCATCTTAATCACACATTTCATCTATCTATGCATTCCAAGGTAAAATACGGTCGTAACTTGAAATTTTTCTCAAAATACAGATTAGCTGGGGCTAGTCGTACAGTTTCAATAGCCACCAAAACTCGATCCAAATTGAGAATGTTTCTGTTCCCAAAACGAGCCTCAGTTCCAAAAGAATATTCTGAATCATTAGAAAGTAGCGAATGTATTCTAGAACAGCTTTCGTCCAGAATGTGAATGGAATAGGTCAATCTTCTAATAAGAGAAATATATGTGCACTACTTGACTTAACATCTGCCTCGAAATCAGATTTTTTTTCTAGGCCAAACGTTTGTCATCGTGTCCAAAAATCAGTGTCTATGTGATTCCGAAATTTTCTCAATGAAAAAACTCATTTGTATTCTTCAGAAAATTCTGCTCTTCCTCAAACTTCGTTACTGACTCTCCCCAAAGAACAAATGAGAAACGGATCAACGGAAGTAAAAGTAATTTCGGTTGTATCCAGTTGGAAAAAAGTTTACCTTCATAAATTTTCAATTTCAAGTACTTTACGAAATATTGCCCTTTAGAAAATAATTAGATGCAATCTTCATATTTTGGGAATTCTTGATTAATCGTCTCTCTGCGAAAAGGTTTGCAGGTTTTTTTGAGAAAGTATTCGCATTATGTTAGTTACCTAGCTGAGAAAAAAGCATATTATGGCGCCAAAAAAGAAGCATACATATTGAAACAATATTCACCAATTTTGAGGGAGATCTCATCTAACTTTGAGATTGTTCAAAAAATAGTGATGCTGTCACGCACATAGGTCGATTTTTTTAATACCAACGGATACAATGTGTCAAGGATGTGTGCAGTTTCCTCTCGTTTTATAGTGACAATGCACTTGTGACTCATAAAGACAACATTCGCAAGCGACAGTTTCGTGGTCAGCGAAAGCCATCAACACCTCAAACAACGGGTTCAGTTTGATGGCTTACTACATGTGTTCATGGACTGTTTTGAAAACCAAACACTCTGCTTCGACTTCAGGCTTGGAATTTGAGTTTCCATAAAATGTACCATTTGGTGGTTTCATGAATCATTTATACACATTTTTGAGATGTTTGGACTCTGCAACATGCCTATTTCCTTTATTCAGATGAAGTGACGCAACCAGTCTGCGATGGAAAATGAAAATATAATACACTCAGCAGTGTTCCTCATCGGATTTTTTGTGAGATTTTCTTCGGACCAGACATGATCAGTGAAAACATCAATCATGAGAACTTTATTTATTATGAATCCAAGAATATATTGAATAAATTCCAAAATTTACCCAAATGAGGTAGGGTCTTGAAATAATGATCGAACTAGATGTGATCGTTTTACAATGTAGTACAAAAACTGTATCGTACGATTGCTAGCTGGAAAGAATTTTCCACGCATCAGGAAAAATTGATCATTTTGTGCTTTGATCAGAGCAAACAGTAATGAGCCAAACAAATTAATAACGGCAACTGTTTTGTCTTAGAATGGCCTCTACTCATATGGGGTACAGAACTAATAATTATAATCACTGGATCCGGAATTTGATATTTTGAGAGTCGATCAGGATATCTTAGGATGCAAAATTATTTTAGGCATTTATAACGCACTGATAACGCACGTATAGAATCCTTAACTCTGATACCAAGCAAATTGGGTCAGCAACATCCCTAACCAATTGTAGTTCAATAAGAGAAAACCATCAATCGTGTGACAGATTAGAAATCTCACTTGTGTGGAAATCAACGAGATAGGAATCTCTCTTCGTGCATCATGTACCATTCAGGACCTAATTTGTAGCTAGTTTTCAGACTGGCCTTTAATTTTGCAGGTGCGTACACGTGGATACAATTTCAAATGTTGTGGTAGTATAGAAAATCAACTTCTAACAGCCTGAGGTGTCGGCTGTCATTGCAAATTGGCTGCACCGTGAGAATTTTTTGATTAGGCTTTCTCCATGTTTGTGTTAATCCAAACGTTCACTCTGATGGCAAAATTGCAATTCTGGTTCAAGTTGCAAAAGTTTGAATCATTCAAGCTATTACAAAATTAAGTCAAACTTTTGAGAAAATCATTGATTGGCGTCTATTGACATTTTTCTCATGAACTTCAGCACTCCCCCCCCCCCCGTCCCCTCGTAACGAGTCTCAAAAATTTCTCGAACACAATAAAGAACATTAACGTGGATGACAATGACGAACTAAGTTATACGGTTGAAGTGTCTCACTGACGAAACTACTATCTTTTTTGTGTACCTAGTTTCTAACCTTAGCGTAAATCGGAACTCTTGCCTGTAGATCAAATGGAGCTCTGAGCATTTTTACCCGTCAAAACTATGTGTAATGGCCCTATGTAAGTATATGTGTAAGGAGGGGGGCGTGTGAGTGAGACAGTGTTTGCGCGGGCGCGCGCGCGCGTATGTGTGTGGGTGCGTGTGTGAGTGAGTGAGTATGTGGGTGTTGATGTATAGGTGTGACTGTGTGTGAAAATACGCGGATCTGAGTGAGACAGTGTGTGTGTGCGTCATTTGGGTATGGGGTGGGGGCGTGCGAGTGAATGAGTGTGTGTAAGAGGTAAGTGGGTGATGGCGTGGGTGTGGGTGAAGAGGGGTATATAGGGGTGGGCGTGGTAGAGTGAGTGAGTAAGACAGTGTGTGTGTGTGTGTGTGTGTGTGTGAGTTCAGTATCTCGTTCAGAATGTTGAGTTTTCAGAATTTTATGGTATGGTTACATTAGTGAGCCTAAAGTAGTGAGATCCAGAGGATGAAATCGAGCGCTCATTGGCTGGAAACCAAAAAGATCGATACAGAAGACGACGTGATACGCCTACGGCTTTCCGATGGGCCGTCCCTTTTCACTCGATCCGTGTAACCAATGAGCGCGCTCGGATTTTTGAACTTTTTGCTGCATCTGCATCTAAAAACTTCAGGCTCACTAAGTTACGCGGGTTTTGTTTAGCATGTGCGTCATGCATCGCAAATCAAAATTCGTATCCCGATCGGGAACTTCACCTAAAAAATTACCCTCCTCAAGGAAAAATTTCTGGCTGATCCGACCGGGATTCAAACTCGCGCCATTTCGAGCGCCCCGAGTTTCAGCTGGCTATGTGGAATTTAATAAGTGAGATACCTTACTGACAGGATCGTCACTTTGGAATTTATTACAATGTCAGGCTTTTGCATTCTCATCCGCGCTGTAAACGAACAACAACTTTGTGCTCCAGTTTGCAGGTTTCGCCGGAAGGTGGATATCAGAGTGATTGATATTGGGATGCAATTTAATCGCTCAAATTTCACTTAACAATTCTCAGCATATTCTATATCGTTCTACAAATCTTTAAGTTAGCTTTCAAGTGAGATAAGCTGCGCAGATTAACGCCAGAATGATGTACTATCAACGCTTGATGTTGTGAGACTAACGAAAAATTGCGTCAAAACGGGAATCGTGCAAAATCTCAGCGATTTCAAGCCCGATACCGAGATTGGCGATCACACCATATTCATGATGACACAATAAACTGAACTAGCTGCTGCATGGCTACGCTTTTTGGCGCGAGATGAAACTCAATAAAAAATAAGTCCACCGGTGGCGCGGGCGGGGCCCATCGCAGCAGACGTGTTGACTCGAGTGAAAACTGATACCTTATTACAATTGATCTGGATGATATATTCCGAGCGTAGACTCGGTTCAGTTGACTCATTGCAACTCAAGCCCGCATTAGCTTCTATCTGGATAATTTTAGGAAACTCTCCCCGGCATCTACTCTTATCAAATGAGGACCATGGAGCCGTAATGATTGGACAGTTGACAGTTTTGTAAATCTAAATTATTCATTTGAAAAATCTTGTACATCTTCTGATAATCAATGGCACTTAGCCTTATTCACAGCGGAGATGTACAAATCTATATTTCCACTCATTTCGTTCGTCTGACCTGTACGGCACATATATGAGAAGAGCTTTGCACATATAGTTCACGCGTGAGGAAAACAGTAAGCCTGTTAGCTGCGCGTCGCTTTCTCAACTTTGCGAGCGAACGAGATCTCTGCCCATCCCGACGCTTTTTCCGAGTTTTTTACCCCGTTCTAAGGTTGGTGTACGTGGAGTGATAGCCACGTATAAACATATCCTCACCGCACACACGTGGAAACGAAAGTCGAGCATTGTTTGCTCAAAACTCCGGAAGCCGTCCGGGCGAGTCCGCGGACTGGTAGAGGAGTAAGCGCTTCCGCAAACAGGGAAACGCGACGCGATTAGCCAATTATCGCGAACGCAACGACGGGCTTTACCGTAACTCCGAGCCCCGCAGCCACTCTCTTTTATCCGCATCTGAAGTTCTCAGTGTATGTATGGAAAAGCGAAACTTTGCGAGGATTACAGGCGTTTCATGCAGCAGAAGAAGCGAATTATGAGCTGTCAGAGTGATCGCCTCGGATTTTCGATCTCATTTCTGGTTTCGTTTTGAAGCGAGCCTGGAAATGACCGGCTCTGATGGATTTGTGCGATTAATTAGATGGAAATTCTCGTAAAATCCGATGGGTATGGCATTTCCAACCGATGGCATGATCTCTGTAACGAGGAAACTTTTGATTGTTGCTGTCCGTCCCGAGGTCCATCCCCGACATGAAGCTGGAAAATGACTGGTTAAAGGTTTTATGCGTGTACATGAAACACGAATACCTTGACAAGGAAATTAGACTCACTATTGGATTCCGTTTATCGTTTCCGCAAGATGGAATATCGCAGTAAAATTTTTTCTAATTCTTGTCTTCTTACGGAGTTATAGGCTCTAATATCTTCATAGCAGTGTCTAAACTGACCCTAGAAGTTCGCTTTCTTTTGGTAAGGTAAGTGCAGTCAACATATCCCCATCGTATACCGATCTCAGGAATGGGCAGCCTTGGTCACTTCCGGAAAATTTTGTAATTGTGTTATAAAGTCAGTGTACCCAACTTGCCCCTATTAAGCCATTTTCTTAATAATTCTGGCTAATCTCAATATTTTCCAACGTACTTTAACTCACTTTAAAGCTTGTCTCAAGACCTTTGAAATGAGCTAAAGTACGTCCAATTTGGAAACAGTGGAGCCGAGCTGTTTGAATTCTCCCAAAAGGTGATTTTTGAGAGTTTACAAAAGTGTGTACCCAACTTGCCCCATCATTTAAAACAATGTAAATCGGCGATGAAGTGAATAAAATCGCTTTGATCCGTTTTGATCACCGTGCAGCGACATTTGTAGCTTTGAGCTGGCCCAAGACATCGTTTCCGACCTATTTTGACGTGATAAACACGTTCTGAGTGGTAAGAAAAGCCATACTGCACGCCTTTCCGAGATAACCATATGGGGGCATGTTGGGTACACTCCGATGTCGGCCTTCTTGATTCTCAAACCATCTTCGTGTTTTGTACATAAAATCGCTCCAAATCAGAGTTCTGCAACCCTGAAGAGCGAATTTTGAAGGTATTGAGACAAGGAACCGAATGCGCTAAGGTACGTCAAGATTGGTCGAATAAAAATAAATTGGCACCGGTTTTAGTGAACGTGTTTTCCTCGGTGATTTCTTAGCCGTGCAAACACGAAAAATGGAAAACTCACTTTATATTTTCTGGAGAACGCAGAAATGATCCGGGGTCGTTGAAAACTACGTATTTTCTCATATTTTAACATAACAAACGTAAAAAAAATTGCGGGAAGGTCAACGAGCGCCCATTCCTGAGATCGGCATATGGGGGCAAGTTGGGTACAGAGGCAAGTTGGGTACACTTACCTTATTCAATAATGAGAAAATGAGGGGTTTGGACCGACCTTTAATGCTTCCCGGGTTTCCTAGATTCAAATTATTTTTTTTTTAATTTTTGCGTTTTTACAGTTAAGAAATCGCCAAGTAAATCGAGTAGAGTAGAACCGATGACGAATATTTTTGATCCAACCAATCGTCGCGTACCTCAACGCACTTGATTCTTTTCTGCAAGACCTCTAAAATCCTTTCTCTGAAGTTGCAGAATTGAGAGATATTCGATTCTATGAGCAAAATACGCAGGTTTTTCGTAAACACGAAGGCCAACGTGGGAGTGTACCCAACATGACCTCATGTTATTATTTAGAGAGGGTGTGGAATACTTCTTTACCACTCAAAACAAGCCCAATGCGTCACAAGAAGCCAGAAAATGTATTCTGGGTCGATGAAAAGCTCGAAATGTATCCGCACGAAGAAAATTAACGACTTCATGTACCATATCACCGATTTACATTGTTTCTATTGATGGAAGCATGATAATTACACTTTGCAAACTTGCGGAAAAATCACTATCTGAGAAATTTTTGATTGCTCGGTTCTCGTTTATTAAAATTAAACCCACTTTAGCTCAAATTTGAGTTCTAAAGCTTTCGATGGCAAAATGACTAAGGCAAAGGGGCATGTTAAGTACACGTACCTTATTCAAATCATGCATGAAAGTCAGTATGGTGAAATCGAGAGTTTGAGAGGCGTTTGATGAAAGATACTCTGAATCGCGAATTTTGAGAATCGAATATCGAAAAAAACTTCGGATAGCTGTATAATTTTTCGAGTTATGTATCGATATGTACTCATGGATTGAATCAATCATTGATCATCCTATCTTTGGGTACAAGAGATCCAGAATTTTCTCGCAGCTTCCAGGTAGTTCGACAAACAATTCGACTTTTGATATTTTCTACGCGCACAGCTACAAATACGAAGCTTCATGGACCAACGAAGAAGAAGTCTCTAATTTTGTGGCATCTCGGAAATTCTTTGGAAATCTTGAAGGGTCCAATGATTTCACTTCTCACTCCTTTGGAGCTATACCAGTGACAAACTATTGATTATTTCAAGCTCAAGAAGTATATCTTGTACCCCAATATCAGTGTGGTGACAATGAAAAGTTGCAATGTCGTCAATCCTATGACTTTTTGTGTCTTCGTAGAAAATACGAGGACATCGAGGTTCGTCACATATTTTGTCAATTCTTCTTTTTGAGAAACAAAAACTCAAGTGTGAGGCGTCCAAACCAAGTTTACATTGGAACAAGTAGATACACGAACTTATCGAGAAGAGGAAAGGGGTAATAAAAATTTGATTTGTTGTACGCCCCCCCCCCCCTCATTTCCTGTGCAATTTTTTGGGAGGGGTATTCATTCGCAGCTGTCCACTCTAAATTCTTTTTTTTGATGGTTTGATTGTCATTTTGACGAACTGAACAGAAAATACTGTGTGCTTTGACAGTAAATAGTATATTTCTAACCTAGGCAGTAGCATGGGGAAGTTATCGTCCGAGGCGGAGCCGAGGTTGACTACCATGTGATCCGAGGACTTCCCATGTTACGGCCAAGGTCTGAATACTAGTCTTTTGGTGTGACTCAGCCGGGAGCAATGATTGTCCAATAGCGACAGCGGCAGCGTAAGCGTGCTTCCGGTTCCGGAGTGCGGAAAAAGATTTTTGGAAGATATTTTGGCCCTTCCAGCCTCATGAACATCTGCAAGGCATTCAAAGACCATCGATTGAATTCTCCCCATTTACGATTCAACTTCGATCTAATAGCTATCGAAATTTGACAAGAAAGTTTTAGGCTCAAAAAGTTACGAAAAGAGGACAAAAACTTTTATCCTCTCTCCCCGTACCTGCCTCTGAATTTGCATATGGAATAAATTTTACTCTCTCTGAATCGCCAAAGAAAAAGAGAAACTTGCCCGAGCTCTGCACAATGTATGAGCAGAAAAGAGTCGCATGAGTATCTAGCACAATATACAGAGACAGTGGCACTGCCATCGCGAAACGACTCGTGTTATCTCAAACAATTAATCGTCGAAATTTCGTAGTTCCGCTCGCGGCCCCCATTCAGGCTCTAATAGACATCCGACGGAGTCGAATAAATTCCAACCAGAACAAAATCGTCCCTCAGTTTACAAGCTGAAACATAGCGGTATCGCATGACCTGTACATCTCATCGCACGCAATCATCGCGAACACGAATTGCGGCAAATTCGTGTCTTTCAATCCGTTAAACCAAAGTATCGAGTTTGGATCGCATTCTTGGCAAAACCACCATCTCATCGCACCCTCAACTCAAAGGCCTCGGAAGAGTGACATTCTCCGAGCTCGTCGAAGCGCGCCTACTTCAAATCTGTTCCCAGGCACTCTTCGTGGAATACTACACCTTTATTGCCCTTGGAATTACCTTAGATTAGACGAAAAGAGGGAAATACGGGACTCGAGATTGAAAGTTACCTGAAATCCGTCGTAGGTCCAGGATGCCCACTTCAGCATACATTTCTGTTCGTCGAACGGGAAATATTCGACGTCGATGTCACAACTGCTACGGAATATTCCATGGCTCAGCCAGACCACGTCACCAGTGTGGCTCACAATCACGTTTGTGTTTATCACAGCCGAGCTGTACTGCGGATCTGCACTGTACCCCATCACATACACATGAATATGTACATATGTGTAAACAAACGCCTCGTTATGCGCTTCAATCATCTCCTTACATCACGAGTACAATATGCGTTCGATGATGTATATGTACCATGATATATTTGTGTGTGTGCGTGGGTGGATGGTTGAATGGTGCGGCGTTGCTTTGGACGTTGAAATGCCCGATGTTATATTAGAGATGCGGGTCAATGCATCAGAGGTTGTAGGCTGATGTGTGGAACTGACCCTGTGAGTGAAGTATCGCCAGAACCAAGTTGTAATTTTGGTAGTCGTGGCGTAGTGGACTGATTTTGTGCGAACGTTTAGTCGTTCCAAGGATATATGAGCAATAAAGTTTTGAACAATGCGTCGGTTCTAGCTTGACACTGGACAATATCTTGTATTTTCGTGTTGTGGTGGAAATACGACTTCAAAAATTGTTTTGAAAAACAAAATGTAGGAGTCAGACACGAACTATTCGAATCTTGGGCAGTGCCCATGAATAAAAGCCCCAAGATCTATCTAAAAATTTCTGGCCAATTTACATACACGTGCCATCGATCAGTTCACGGTTAAAACCCCGTTGTGCCAAAAATATTAATCCACGAGGGATGAGGTCATATAGTACTCGTACTACATGACTTTATCGTTCGTGAACGGAATAATCAAACATGTGCATGAAATCTGAGTATTCGGGTTTTTTTCTATGAGGATGGTAGAAGTTTGTCCTGAGTGTAAGACAGCAGAGTCGTACGATTTTTCCAAGTGATTAGAAATAAAAGTAATAAGAGTCTCGACTTGGCAAGATGAACCGAATGTATAACGTAATTTGTGAGTAAATGAGTCCAGAAAATGGATTCGTAATGAAGTGAAATGAAAAAGTTTCGTTGGCAATGGAAGAGTAGATTAAGATGGACAATTTCAATCTAAAAAACTGTTTAGGTCGAATTAATGATCTTATCACGATACAAACAGGCTGTCCTTGCAAAACGAATCCTTCTGGTTATCTTAGCAATCTTCGTCTATTGATTTGACTTTTTCAATATTTTCTGTGCTGGGTAATTAGCAACTTTAGAGCAATCAAGTGAAGAACCATCGAAGTATTGATGTATCTCTGTGCCAAAGAAATTGTGACAGATGGTGCTTCAAAATTAAAATACTCCTGCCACTCGATGAATGCGATATAAAATTTTAAGAAATTTATTTTTGGCCTGTTAGCCTGATTAAATTTTTCTTCATCTCCTCCCGGGAATCTTATTCACGTGATCGTCGCTCAGTGAGTAAAACTGATTAATATCCTCATGAACAAAACAGAAGAATGCATCAGATCCCGAGGTGGATCTCGAAGTGAGTTATTGATCCAAATGGTTTAGATTCGTCAAATTTTTGCATGACCTTCTATTTATCCTCCAAATAATCAGTAGATTGTGAAAACAATGGGAATATTTATTCTTCCATCCATTATCAACCTTGCTCAATCGTAACGAAAATAATATATTATTTTTGTGAATGAATACGAAAAATTCGTATTTGCCCAAACTTATCGATTCTAGTTTATGAGGGCTTTTACCACGAACAATTTTATTTTGATGCTCAACGCAGTCATATCTCATTTCTGACGAAAAATAGTAATCCCACTCGTACAAATTCATGCACGTTCGAGTTCAACCTTCTCCTAATGTTATCACTTGTGCAGTCGTGTGTTTGTCAACTCAACGGAGCATGTGAAATACGAAGGGAAATAAGGAGTGAAACATTGTTGTATGAACAAAATACTTGGAGCTTGACGCACTCTGAACTTACTTGTTGTAAAGTATAGTGTCGGGACGCCAGACACGGTTGTAAGGCATGCGAATCACTTCAATTCCGGCAAACTCGGATGCGTTCCACTTCAGATGATGATCTGTCCACATCTGCGTCAACCAGCAGTTCGTTGTCAGAATTTGATTTTTTTCGTCCTGCACACATACAAAACAACTATTTTTAATCGAAATCACATGTGATACTGCCGAGGTTGAATCTGAATCTCGGTATAGTCTATTTACTGGGATCTCATTCCTTTTCTGCAATATGAGGAAAGTGTACCCCAACATGCCTCCTATACCCAATATGCCCCCGTATGTCGATCTCAGAACTGGGCAGAATCGTTGACATTCGCACAACTTTGTCTACGTTTGCTAGGTTCAAATATGAATAAATTTATGACTTAGGTATATCCCGAATAATTTCTGCATCTTCCAGAAAATATAAAGTGGCATTCTGCGTTTTTCGTATTTGCACATTAAAAATCGTCAACGAAATTGCGTTTAGTAAAACCGATGCAGAAAATTTTTGGTTAGACCAATCTCCACGTACGTTAGCGCATTCGGTTCCTTTTTCCAAGACCTCCAGAATCCGTTTTCTGGAGTTGCAAAACTTGTATTTGGAGCAGTTCTATAAGCAAAATACGGACTAGACCGAGATTGAAATTGCGGCTCGGTTTGTGGGTAATAGTGTTTCGAACCGGTGAAAAGCTCCAAATGTGGTTGCACGGCAATAAAACCAGATAAAAACAATTTTAGCACTTCATCGACGATTTACATTGTTTTAAATGATGGGGGCAAGTTGGGTACACATTTTTGTAAACCCTCAAAAAACTCCTTCTGGGAAAATAAGCCCCGTATCGTACGTTATGCTATACCATTGAGAAATTATGATATAAAGTCATCAGTACGTATGATTAATTTACTCGAGTCAGAAGCCCAAGAGATCGACAGGATAATCTCGCGAGTCTCGATGGCGAAGACTGAACTCGTCATTCAGTAAATTGAAATATTTGCTGCGATCTGGAAACTTATACTGGAACTTATACTGGAGCTTGTTGAGGAGGAATGACGCGCGAATTTTGTACGATTGACTCAGAGCATGGGAACGTGGATTACGGTAGGGGCCTGTAGGCCTAGGCCTTCAGGCCTATTCTGTAGATCCGGCGCTGCTTTGTTGTTCTTTTTCGATTGGCGTGAAGCAGGATTTCCAGCTGCAAGAGAGAATTTCGTTCTCAAGGTAACGAAGCCATGCAAACTGAAAAGTATTCCCATATTTTTCTCCGATTTTCTTGCGATTTAGGCTGAACAACGAGTTGACGGATACTTAATAGCATCACACTTGTATTTGTCAACTCGTCGTTTATCCCAAATCGCAAGAGAATCGGGAATAATGGAGGTAAAGTTGAGACTATCTTTTAGGTTAGGATGTGCCTGCGATCAAGTTTTTCCCATTTGTTCCCCATTCTCTTATGATTTAGGCTAAACGGTGAGTTATGAAACGAAATTTGATTAATAATAAGGACTCCACAACTGGTCTGAAACTCCAAATCGTCAAAATTCTTATGTGAGATGTGTTCTCAAATCCCATGATCGCGTTGTACGTTGACCGCATCGCCTTAAGAACATTGGCAAATAAACACGTTAGCTGCGGCGGGACCCACCGGTGGGCCCCGCGATCTTTCATTTTTCAATCTTTATCAGCCCCTTGTGATTCGAAAAACATCCTCAATAAGGATCTCTCAAAGTGATTTACTTTGCCTAGGGCGTAAACAACAAACCAAAAAAGAGTTTGCTCCCATCCAAACATATTTGCCAAGATACGGGAGTCCAGTTCGTGGCTGAAATGAAATTACGAAAAATCGTCTCCCCGCAGTGAACGTGTCAAACTTGACAATTCCATGTGCGATTGATCGGAAAAGATGAACTCCGCGAGAAAGTAAGTCAAGACTGATGCGGTACGCGGTGTAACTTGGGAGTGCCATAAAATATTACCACCAACAAATCGGATGCATACGTTGTGCAAGCGATAAAGTTTGAGCTATTGTTCTTTGCTCAAGCCAGTGATCAAAGCTGAGCCATCATCAAAGTATGATAATACTGAGCTGTTTGCTAGCTATTATCTGAGTGGGCGAGCCAAACTTCAAGCAGCGATCCTCGGAGAGTACAGAGACCCATGGATACGTTGTCTAATTTGGTTAATCTGTTTACTCCAGTCAAGCGACGGAGACATGAACATACCCATGCAGGCTCTTGATACAATTTGAGTAAAACGTTGCCTCACTCATGAATTGATGCACTCGTGCTGTTTGATCAAAATTCATGAAGATAGAGTTCACCACTAAAGATTATTACGGATGTCTTAGAAGCATTCAATTTAAAGCCATTGTCAGACGCCCGCCAGCCAATAGTTTGGACGTCTAATAATATCAACCTAATATAGTCTAGGAGCTTAATGGAGAGGCAATGTAGGTAAATGCTAGAGTCATCAGCGAAGATGGCGCATGGCGTGTGTCTCAAAACTTCGGAAAGGTGACTAATGAAAATCAAAAATAGCAAAGGATATGGGACACTACATTGGGAACTCCGATCACACGTGACAGCCAAGATTAGTGTTATCCACCTGCAAGGCGAACTGGTTGATAACGTCCAGTGAAATAGCTGACAAGCCAGCGGATGACATGATCGGTACAACCAATTATCCTGAGTTTGATAAGTAACTGAGCATGAGGAAGCGTATCGAAGGCTTCTAGAAAATTCAACGATATCAAAAAATCGTGAGCGTTATTTTGTCAATAACAGATTGTGCAAGAACCCCGAGAAGAGCAATCTGATGAGATGTGAAGCCTGGTTGGCGTTCTATCAATAGATTTGTGGTTGACAAGTATTAAGCATTCAGATAGCTGTTGATGAACTCACTCAATTACTGTGGAGCATCCTGAAATCTGAGCAGTTAAGCGTCAGAGTATCAGATGGTGTTTTTGGAGCTGTCAGCAAAGTGCAAGGGAGCCGTTGCTTAAGCCAGGTGCGTTTAGTGAGGTTGAATGGACGGAAATGCACATTCACCTACGAAAAATGAAATCTCATCAGCGTCCGTACCCTTTTGACTTCCTGGCAAGAATACTCTAGCAACTCCAGGTTTACAGACTAGTGCACAATCAGAAAAATCACTATTGACACGATCATCTGTTTGAGCAGTGCCTGAACCCGTCATATTGACATAATATTGGTGCCAAAATTTCGTCCTGCAGAACCCCACCAGGTGCTTATGGGTCAAGGGTCAGGTCTGATCAAAAAATTTAGTCAAAGTCTTACCTTTACGCGAAAAAATACTCCCCATCAAGTGTGGCACTCAATATTTGCGATACTTTGGGTTATGGAAAAGTTCTGGCGACCAACTTCAAGAGGCAGTTGAAGCGGGAAGGTCTTATAGAATGAGGTTAATTAACTTCCATCGAGGAATCAGAGTAAGCGAAATTTTTGGAAAAATTTTGCCACAAAATGTACCATAGTTTGCACCGAAAAAGTGCCCTCTGGTTTTCTATAACAGTGGAATTCGATTCTCGATACTATTATATTTGATAACTTTACCCAACCAGGTTTCAAACTACCCCCCCCCCCTCCCCCAGCGTTTCATAATCACGGAGACCACAAAAATGGAAAAACCACACGGCACCGCTTTTGCAATGGCAAAAGTTAGCTACTGATAATAAAATGTTATATTATCCTCTCGCGGAATTCTCGCACTAGAAAAAAGATATTTTTATGGACAATGAAAGTTTTCTGGGCTAAAAAAATTGGGACATACGATTTTTCAGTATTTCACACAGCTGTACCCCTGTTGATACTGCATTGAACCGTAGCTATACTCCACGTGGTTGTTTCGAGAAAGACCGCACGACTATAGACTGAGATCACTTCCAAAATGTATAAATTGGTGCCCACGCACGTATAAGATGCTAATTTGACAATCGAAATTCGCGTAGGAAATCACTATTTTCCACGATAATTTGCCCCTTCTAGGAGGTTGACTCTTTCGCTCAGATAATTTGCCCGCATGGCTTGAAATTCAGTAGGTTTCAAATAATCCAGAAGATCTCGAGACAAGCTTCAAGATGACCTAAAGTACGTTGAAAGATGTTGATGTGTGACACAGAGTTAGTAGGGATTTTCGAAGTTTTGGCGGGCCTTAAGGGTACATTTATCCTGAGATTAGCCTTCATATGTCTCGAGTAATCCAGGAGGTTTCGAGAGGAGCTTCCAATTGACTCAAAGTAAGTTAAAAAGTATTAACATGGGCCAAAGTAAAAATTTTAGAATTTTTGGTGGGCTAACAGGTACATCAACATCACGTAAAACTCCACCTCGACCTCTACTGACGAATTTCTTTACCTCAAGTACCCACCCAAGCCATGTAGATGTACGAAAAACAAAAAAATATGCTCTATGGGAGTCTTGAGCCCGCGACGATTTCCTGATTTTACATCCACTTTGAGTAAACGAGTGCACGTCGGCCGCGTGTGAACGGCCGCAAGTTCCCATCTCTTCCGCAAGCCGGTTGCTGACGGAGACTGCGTCGACTAGTGTCCATACGGGCCTCCGTACGCGACACCGTGTCACGTTCATCGAAATCGGTTTAATCCCAATAGGAAACTGGGAAAAACCGAGGTGGTAGAATTTTTTTGGACCGGGTAGGATTTTTCTAGACCAATAAAGTGTGTCGCTATGAGCAAGGGTTAAGGCGCACCAGAATGGGTGAAATGTGCTAGTTTTTTGATAATAATTGAAAGAAAATGTTAAAAGGTAGAGTTGTTCCCGTTGCGGATTCGGTAAGTAGAGTTTCCGGTGCATTGATCTGCCTTTTTGGATTTTCCACAGCTCCCAACTTCGGTGCCAGGATACCTTTGCCCTCGCCTTTGCCCTCGCGTTGCCCTAAACAGATTGTCACGAATTTTCGTGTAGCTCCGTGAACTACGATTTGGAAGACGTAATGCTATCTGGCCAACTTATCCAATTCCAATAGTAGCGTATAAATAATAATAATTACGCTCTCAGAATCATTGCATGTACCCGCAATCTCCGGTGCGTGTATACTTAGTTGCGGTTGTGCGGGGACCTACTCCGGACTGATGGCCGCCCTGAGGGCTCTGCTGTCGATGTTCGTTATTGTTCGTAGGGTGTTTCCACAAATTATGCATATGCATGCACATGCAGTCACATGCAGTGTACACTGCGCATATGCACTGCACACGTGCAGATCGTGCACATGCAGCTCATCAAACTTGAGCAAAGATTGAAGGGCTCACATCAGAGAATTTCCGTTTTGAATTGGTTTGTGCCTTCGCTCCGTTATCGGCGGATCCGAAGCAGAACTCGACTAATTCCGTCTCAATTTGGCTAAAATTCGATGCGCTGCACATGTGCGTTTGTGCAGTGCATATGCGCAGTGTAATGCATGCATATGCATATTTGTAGACGCACCCCTATGTTCGTTCATTCAGCATTATTGCATGGCTGCTGTGTCTTGTCTGTTGACCTCGCCCTAGGCCTAACCCTTGCTGACTCCTGTAATACACAATAGCACCTCGGGCAGAAATCCGAATTCACTTCGAGTGATCTAAAATAAAAAAATTACGGTGATCAGTGATCAAAAGTATCTGGAGGATCGCTAATAATCTAGAGTGATCAAGAGACTCAAGAGTGATGAGCCAGCAATACGTCTGTGTTGAAAGTGGTGAAGTGCTTGAATGGCCGGCAGGGAGATTCCCGGGTGTGGGTCCCAGACAAGTGACTGAGTGCCATTGGGATGATGGTACGTTTCTCAATGAATATGCTTCATTGGGCGCATGTCATTCTCGACCAGATTTATCCAGTCGTGGGACAGTGGCTGGTAAAGCATTATTGAATTGGTACATGGGTGGAGATGAACCAGATAACTCGATAGATGCCATACTTACAGTCTTATATTGCATGAAAGTCAATGATTCTTGCAATTCTCCACTGTTCACCGATCAATTGATGAAAGATGGTCCAGAGCTTCAATCTTTTAGAACCATTGCAAAAATAGACCCCTCAATGAACTATCAGAGTAAACTGATGCAGAGAACTTCACCTAACAACTCTATACTGACGAACGAATTGGCTACAAGATGGTACAATACAATCTGGACAAAGTTGGATGTTGGAAGTACCGATGAACAAAAACAGACAGCAATAAATGTAATAGGTTTTCTGTATTTGATCTTGTTAAGATTGTCTTTGAAGAAAGTGGAGAATGTGACTAGTTTTATCTTCAACAAAGGTCAAAGCACCTTTACATCTTTGTGGAGCAGAGTTTCTCTAGATACTGTGTCATTTTGTCCTCCGCATGAAGATATGGCATTATCTTTCAAATTCAAATATGATCGACGACTACCAAACTGTACTAAAGTAGTTTCTGCCATTGTTTATTCTTACTATGCTGGACTAAAAAAGTCAAATAATCATAAAATAGTTGGGATTCTGAAAGCAAGCTGCTTGGTGGCATTAGAAAATGTTGGTTTAGGATTGCTAACCTGGACTGAACAAGCTGCTTCTGCACTGGATATTTCTATTCATGAATTAATGGAGTACAACACAGTGATTCCAAGACATGCAGACACTAATCGTGCATTGAAGAAAGTGTTGAATAAATATGTGAGTAGTGACTCAGGACAAGTTACATGGCCATGGGCACAAATGTTCAAAGATGGAGCTCTTGCAAATCTTAGAATTACTGACAACCCAATCTACGCAATGACGATGATAGCAATTGTTCATCCTGATTCCAGAGCTTCCGAGATATGGAATGAATCCTCACTCAGAAAGCATATCGAGAATTTTCACAAGAGTAAAGCCGTTTTACTTGCTCAAAAAATTAAACAAGATGTTGCCTTGGATAAGCAGACTTGAAGGATTTATATTAGTCTATATTACACTTCCTGAATTTGACTTGTAGGCAATGCAGCCTCTACTACTTCAAGATGAGCAGTCTAGTTTCTATCATTATTATTAGTATTTACCTCAAAGATTGAAGACATTCAAAACTAGAACTATTGTTCTCTTGCACTTATTCAATTGCTATCATTATCATATTGTTCATGATTCAGTTTTATCCTGTCATTTTTGTCCTGACAGTTTAATGATAAGAATGAGAATTTCTGTGGAAAAATGAGAAATTATGTAACCGTGTGATTGAAATATAATGAATGAGAAGATGTCAAACATGCCTCTAAAATTCTCTCATCAACATCCTTTTAGACTCATGTTCGATGAATAAGGGGTAAAATGTTTACTGTTTTTTTTTCTGAAATGAAGCTGGAGTGAATTTATAATTTTTCACAACAGCATGATTGGAAACTTGATCATTATGATCAAGATTTTTTTTTATTATTTATATAGTCTATGAGATCTCTTATGAAATTTAGCTAAAATATTTGATAAAATCCTTGCATTGGAGCAACATTCATTTTATTACAGTAGAACCTGATGCCTCTGTTGGTGAGCACCTCTGTAACTCAACTTCGGGCAAACTCAAGTTAGGTAATGTTTCCTGATATTATTTCTGTAGAATCATGCCCTCCGTAATTTGAGCATTCGTTTATCACGTAATATATATAGTGTCAATTAGAACCAATTGCGACTGACAATTATTTCCTCTGCCAATTAGGTATTGCATACTCGTACATTTTTTTTGCAAGTGTTTGATAGAATTGTTTAAAGGTCAAAAATTATTTTCGTGTTATGTCCTCACCATGGCATGTCCTTAACAAAATTTAGCATTCTCAACAACTTCAAGCATTTTCATGATATCTCCGAGAAAAGTAATTATCATCAAATTCAATAATATGCTTGGAACTCATTGTCAGTACAACAATACTCGAGTACTCCGGCTGACGGCTTCTCATATTTCACATTCATTGAGATGATCATCAACGTGTGTTCACTGATTCAAGAGTAAGTTTTCAGATTTTGGTCTAATGCCCGATTGCTCACAGATCAAATTGACGCCAACGAGAGATTATCTCGCGTACATGGGTTTCCTGGGCAGATGGTGCCCTGGCACCGAAATCGTGAGGTGTAGAAAATCTAACAAGACATATCGATGCCCCAAAAACTGCTTACCGAATCCGCGTCCAAACAAAGTCTGCATATTTTAATTTTCTTTAAACTATCAAAAAACTAGCTCATCCCACCCGTTCTGGTGCGCCGTAGCTCTTGCTCGTAGCGGCACACTCTTGGTATTGAAAAATTTTACCCGATCCACGAAAAATTCTACCACCTCGGTTTCTCCCGAATTTTATTTGGGTTTTCCGTGATTAGTAGAAATATTTTTCAATCCCAAGCCCAGGTCACCGACCTTCGTGTCACGTTCACACCAACATCACGCGCCAAATTCGAGTGTTTGTTGGCCTGATAATTTAGAACATGAGTGGACACTCAAGGAGAAAATGACGGCCTCGATAATAATAATTTTGAATGCGTTCGGCTCTGCAAATATTGTTTGAACAAAAATCATCTTTTCGCTGACTTGTTTATGGGGTTATCAATGCTATAAAATCTCGACTTGGACAAAATTTCGAGGAATATTAATTAGTTGATATTTTCTCGCAGTGGTGCAACCATAATTGAAAACTACGTATTTTGACATGGATCTTTGGTTCTAAAACTACAACCAATATACAATGATTCACAAAACTTGTCTGTGCGGCCCCAACTAATAGTATCATTTTTATACGAGTTCTATACCAAAAAAAAAAAAATACTATATCCAAGGGAAAAGCGTATTTTCCAAGAACTTGCAAAAAGGGATGAAGATTCATGGCTGAGATATAATCTTCAGTACTCTTGGTCATACATCCACATGATTCCGATCAAGTAAGGTGCGAATCTCGCATGCAGTATTCATGTGAATCAGAATCCCCGTCTTTTCGAGCTCGTTGCATTTTTGCAAAAGAACGGGAGGGAAGAGGATCTATAATACCGTGCCTGATACACCCACGCATCGTACCCTACATAAATATCAAAATTCTGAGCCGTTTACTTTCATGCCCTACATAATAATATAGAATTCGTGTATAGAGTGTGGTATTCACGTGACGTGGCCCTCAGATATATAGTTGAGTGTATACATCGAGTCTAGAAAAACAAATACTGCCTTTTGATTGTGCTTGCGAATACGAGAGTCGTCTCTGGTGGATCGATCTATGAATATATACGTCTATACGACTTTCTGACTCGAAGCGGCAAAAATTCCACCTTGATTCCAACAATTGGACGAGGCCAAATTTTTGTAGTCCAGGTCCACTAGGGATTCTCCTTTTTGGATTAAATGTATTTCATGTATAGAGGGCAAAGTAAATAGACGGGATAGAGCTCTGCCACGCCGCTGAAGCATTTATCTCGTAAAATTCACGAATGAATTTTATTTCATTTCGAACGTTTCGTTCCACTCTCTTTTGTTTACAACTTTTTCAAAAAAGTAGATCACAGATTCTATCATTATCCTCTTCTGAAGAACAATTTTCTTCGGAGGAAGGAATATTTCAATCGTTTTCAACGAAAAATATCTCCGAGAAAGAATTTTTTATCGCAAGGGTTCGCGCGGATCTGTTCAGAAAGAATGTATTTGTAAGAATAATTTCTTTGAAAATTTACATCTTCTTTTGAGTTAATGGCTGTTTGAGCGCTGGTTCACTTTATCCGTAGTTCGAAGGCATTCACTTTGAGGTGAGATAGGCTCACTTTCCAGCAACAGGATGCGCTCTAAATTCAAATTCTCTCGATAATATCCTCTCGCGTGGTAAATACCACAAAATCGGACGAACGATGAAAATTTACTAACCTACATCTTAGAGAATGGATACCAAGATAATCAAAATATCCAAAGCTTGCGATGGTAAAGTCATGTATCGAAAAATTGACTCTGTAGTCATCGGTTGAATAAATTGAAGATATCGTTCTGAAACAGAATGATTTGAATGGAGGCCGTACTATAATGATTTTTACCTATCCCAACATGTGATTGACGTTGAAATCTTGGAAGGTCTACGTAGAAGATCAAAAGTGAATGGTAAGTTTTCTCACTTTCTATTCGAAATAATTCTTTGGTTGAGATTGGCTTACTCAGAGAGAAATCCATTCAAGCTTGCTCCAAGTTCACCGTTTTTCTAACCTCTGTGATCTAAGCATAGAATGAAATATCACTGATTAGTTTGTGGATAGAGTATGAAAAAATTAGATTGCAGAACGATAACGTTAATAAAACGATAATCATTGTCAGGGTGACTAAAATCATGAAAATGTCGCTTATTCCGTTCGAGTACAAATCAAACAGTCGCCAAACACCAATGTTGAGTACAGATCGAAATTTCCATAATCCAACACGATTGCTGTGACGGAATTCACCGGTGAGTCCCCCTTTGTCCTTCTCTGGGTGCCCAAGACTTTTGTTTTAGGATTCAAAATTGGGCGAGACCCACCGGTAGATCCCATCGCATACGAGGATGAAACTGAAAATTTCACCGTCGCAGCGAACATATTACTTCTCCAGGTTGGAATCAACAGAGTGGAGGTTGACTTACAGAGCAGATTGTTCCGATTCAAGGATTCTGCTTAAAAAAGTGCTTCAATGAATCAATGAGAGAAGGGAGGGAAATATTTTCTAAGAAATTAAAAAAAGACGAGAACAAAGTGGATCCTTGCGTTTGATTATTTTTATTATTTATTATTATTTTGAAATATACACGGTCTAATTGACCTTTAGAACGTATAAATGAATGTCTTGCAAGGTGTAGCAAAACAAAGCAGATAACTTAAATTCTAGATGTAAAATACAATTATAATTGGAAAACAAGATAGATAACTCAAATCATTGAAAAATAAAACAATAGGTCCTCTACGACCAAATGAACTTCTATGAAAAGTATCCGAATACAATGTATTAATTATATACAGAGAGCTCGTTTTTAAAAACACGCTTGAATTCAGATATAGCAGCAATTCTTGAGTCTAGCCAGTTAATGGAGTTCAATAGCTCACTATAATCGTTTGCAATTTTACAGCCTCTCATTATAACCGAGGTATGGTTATAGTATCTCATATCAATCTGAAAGAATTATATATTTGTTCTCAGCCTATTACTTGGGACGCGGATATCAAACCTCTCCAATAAATCACTCGCATCCGTGTATCCACATAAAATCTTGTAAACAAATAATAAGTCTTGATATCTCCATTGTGATTCAAGAGAATTAATCTTGAACTTAGTAGCAATCAGAGAGTAATCATGTGAGAAAGGGTGCGTTAGCGTATTGGTAAAATGTGATATCAATCTCAAAAACATGTATTGCACAACTTCGAGACTATGAATTTGATTCTTTTGTGAAGAAACCCATATAGATGAAGCGTACATTAGATGCGATCTCACAAAAGACTGATAAAGCGTACAGAGTGTCTCTGGGTTCTTGAAACTGATTGATTTCCTACGCACAATAGCAAGCATTCTCATCGCTTTACTCTTGACATATCTTCTATGTTCAACAAAATTCAATCTAGAGTCCATTATCACCCCCAAGTCCTTGAATTGTTTCACTCTTGCCAGCACGTGATTATTGATTGAGTATTGAAACTCACATTGAAGCACATTTTTCTCAGTGAAAGACATGACGCAACCTTTGTTTAGATTAAAACTCTGAAAATTTTCTGAAACCCACATATTTATCGAATCAGCATCTTCCTGAAGCATATTTCTTCTTTAATACTTTTGGAAAACCATTTTGGATACTCAGAAGTGACCTTTCCTTTGAAAGGTACATTACAGCCAATGATTTGGAGGAGTAATTTATAAAACTTATCAATTGCAGAATCAAGATAAGAAGTGTCAACAAAAAATTCATTCCAATCCACCTTTTTCAGACTGTCGTGAATACCCTGATAATTTGCAGCCCAATAATTAAAAGAAAAATCAGAAGTTTCCCACTTCAATCAATTTTGCATCAAAAACTCACATGTGTACCCCTTATGGAACAGACTAGATTCAATAAAAGGGTCAGCACTTACTTCAGAGGAAGTATTATCAATATCAGTGAAAACTAAATCTAAAAAGTTTTCTTTAGCATTTGCTACACCATAGCACTGCTTCAGTCCAAGCTGGTTAACACACTGTTCCAGCTTATTCACACCATCACTGATAGTCCTGTTTGCATGGTAATCTGTAGCGTAGATCAACTCCTCATCAGATATCCATTTATACCCAGGCAGATTGAAATCACCCCAAAGAAGTATTGAATCCAATGGGTATTTATCTGCTGCATCTTCAGAATATTCAATAAGTATATCGTATGCATCCAGAAATTTTTCAATTGACATGGAGGATACTGGAGGAGTGTAGCACAAACCGAGAAGAATTTTTTCACTTCCAGTGTCTATTCTTAACAATTGATACCCAAAATCACTTGCATGAGAGTAAATAATCTGGTACTTGAGAGTATTCTTCAAATAAATCAGTAACCCTCCTCCTCTAGTTTTACCAATCACACTTGTGTTTCTGTCGAGTCGAGCAAAATTATATCCAGGAATGGTGAGATCCTTATCTAATGTTACATCATCCAACTAAGTTTCAACTATACATATTATATCAAATTTCACACTAGACGAGATCACATTGTTTTTGAATAAAGGTACTCTACTCCTCAGACTACCAACAGTATGTAAGTACCAAGCTAGTCCACTTTGTTTACTTTTTAGTTTTTTGGTTCACGCTTCTGACGGTTAGGACGAAATTGTTGTTGTTGAAAAGGTTGTTGACGAGCAGACATTTGCAAAATAGGCTGCTTTGATTTTTTTCTTTGCTCTTGTAGAGACAGACTGAGTACTACTGTCTTCGCTGGAATCATCAAGGACTTCCTCACTATCCTGGTCTTGGTTTCTATTGACTATTTCAGGAACACCTCTTTTGTATTTTTTTTCCGAGATCCCCTTGCAGCCTCCTGGGCCTAGCACGGGGGGCCCCTTTACCACCTTGGTGTGAAGGGTTATGCCCGAATTTTTCCTCCACTTGTGGATCCCAGCTTCCCCGGAGTGACCTACGCCATGGTTTGCAGCCATGGGATGCCTCTCTCCAATGCCGGTAAGGCCGACATTCCCTGTCTCACAAAGTGAGCCATCGGATCCGCTGTACCTTTAGCGTTCCCGGAGAGAGCCTCTTCATGGTTTGCAAGGCCATGATATGGTGAGACTCAGACTCCAATGCCGGTAAGGCCGACATTCCCCGCACCTCCCCGTGCACTAAGGAAGGCATGTCGGGTCGGCTTATGAACTCCCTACGTTACCCACCCTCCCCTTGCTTCGCATTTGCCCAAGGCCCGCTAGTCGAACCTCGTGAAATGGGGAAACCCAGGATTTTTCTGAAGGATAATCCCGGGGAAAACGCCATTCCAAAGCAGGCGGGGTATGATGGGTCCTCTTCCCGTCGAAAAAAACCTCAGAAAAAATTTCCGAGTGATTTTGCCGGGGGGGGTGTCCATAAACCATATGGTCCGCCGAGGGTGGGTGGGTGGTTGTGAAAAGTACCATATCTAGCCATATGAGGTGGGTGAGTGGTGAAGCCTCAAGCCATATGACCCGAGCACATCGCGAGAACTGAGAAGTTCGAGACGATATCTTATCAAATCTTTATTTGAAATTCTACTCGTACATAATCGGTGCGCTGCTAGAGTTAACTATAGGCAAAATTTTTCCTGTCGAAATCTGACCATAGTCAGATGCATGTACAACAACAGCAGCATGTATCGCAGACGAGGATGTATTACGCTCCGTCTTACTGATGCCATAATTATTACTCTCGTTTTCATTCTGCGTCTCTGGCCATTTTTTGTCACCATATATAAGAGGCTCATGATCAAAGCATCCATTGTGTTCGCCGGTCATCGGATATGCAAACTCTTAATTTGATAGAACACTGATTGAGATTACATCGGGTCGAGATTAAGCTCATTATATCTTGTAGAGGACAACCTAGTGAACAGATCCCCCGATGGCAACATCGATTTTCCACTTCGTTGTTGCTTTTATTTAATGTCAAAGATTGCAAATTTTTCGTTTTTCCATTTTCAAAGTGCTCATTACTCGAAAACTATCAAATTTAGCGGAAAATGACAAGAGACCTTTTCTCTGTTATCTAATAAAAATAGTTTGAATTGATATTCAGCAATTTTATTCAATTGTTTAAGCAAACTCGATTTAAACGAATTGTGACCATTTTTCGACCTGGCAACATGGATTTCCATGATCAGGAGGGTCTTCTGAAGAGGATCCTGCAGAGATACCTCGTCGGAATAAATTTACCCCACGATGGTGCCCACTCGGCCTGGACTATTATGTCTCTAAAAAAAATCAAGCCGTATGACAAAATTTTCGATGCATTCGGAAGTGGACCTTATTAACTCTATACCATCTATTCCTCAAGAAGAAGAGTCGAACTTGTTCCCTATCATTGATGACTTGCATGGATGGCTCGCTTGACCTTTTACTACGTCTGATGATATTGCCGAAAGAAAATTTGTCAAAAAATTATGACTTCAATGAATTCGGTTCGAATATTATTCAATGTTCCGAGTGAAAATTTTTTCGAACCATATGACTTCTAAGGGGGTGGGTGGGTGGTTGGCCCTGAGACCATATAAAACCACATGGGGTGGGTGGGTGGCCAAAAATGACCAAAAATGAGGCCATATGGTTTATGGACAATCCCCGGGAATCGAACCCACGACCCCTCGAACAGTGTTGATTCCGAAGCTAGCACGCTATCGACTGAGCCAATACTGCTCTCTCACCTCTTTTGTATTTAATTGAGATATTCAATTCACCCTTCTTCTTACGGGCTTCAACTTCTCTGACCAATTTGGATAAATACTGTTTTTCTTGAAGTGTGCGGTCATTTGCAAACTTGATATCACCACAGTCAAAGGAGCGCTGATTTACCAAAATCCATTTAGCATCTTCTGCAGAAGCCAACATTAGTTTAAGAGGATGTCGGATACCGACATTATCGAGTTTTCGGATTTCTCGATGAATTTTCGAGATATCGGGATTCTACTAAGTAACGCCGATTCTGTATGGCTCATAGAATCGGCGTTACTTGTTAGATTTTTGATATCTCAAAAATTCATCAAGAAATACTAAAACTCGATCATGTCGGTAACTGTACAATATTGATAGGGCTCCGACATCCCATTAATAGGTCTACACTCATTGTTTTCTTCAGGCATTGTACCAAGTCTAATAAAATTCAAATCAGATGCATCAAAAGTAGCTTCTTCAAACAATCTGGTGAACAATTTTTGAACTGCAGGATTTCTCATAGTTTCAGGAACATTATGACATTTTTGCTGCGTGCAATCATTTCAATGTATAACTGATTACTTATCTTATGAGGGTTAGTTGGAGCAGATTTCTCAAGGTTAATCGCACGTTTAGTGATTCTCGCCATCTTAGTCTCCAGAGAGTCAACTCTCACAGAAACACCATCAATTTTCTCAGAAATAGCAGCTGTTTTCTCATCTGTATTGGCATTTATATGCTTAACCTTCTTGTTCATAAACTGCTTTAGTGTCGAGAACATTATGGAGAAGGACATATCATCATCCTCCATTAGCCTGAGATTCATCATTGTCAGTTAGTGCAGATGAAGAAGACGATGATTGATTACTCTTGTCATCATGTACATTTTCTTCACTAGACACGTCCTCTCCATCCAAAAAACCACCACAACATCTTATAAAAGATCCTCTGGTACCATTCCCAGCTCTTACAGAGCAGGAGGGATGAAAAGCTTCTTTACATTTTGCACACTCAGCAGATTTCGTAATAGGTCTTTTATCAGGACAGAGGAAGCAATATCTGATTCGATTATCTTCTTGACTCATGGTGATCTTTTCTGTCAGCACTACCACTTTGAGGTTATACACAAGATCGAACCAATATATTCGAATCTCGCTACAGAAAAGGTGAACTTCATCAAAAATCTTTGATAAAGTGTAACATCAACGAGCATGAATGCTTATTTTCGGACAACAATCTATTTGTTGACTGAAAACTGTGACGGTTTTGGAGACTCGTCACTTGCAGGCAAAGCCTGCTTTCATTTGAGAAGCTCAGGGAGTGAGCAATTGCTGTAATTGTTCAAGAAATCAGGAGAGGGGAGCACTGAATGCGCACACACTCGAATAAAATTAAGAATGAAAGGGCATATAATCAAGAAAAATTATCTACAAATCGGTCCGCTGACCGTTCAGGTGAATCAAGCTCGAGCACGATTATCGAGGGCGCATTTGGGAAAAATACAATCTATAAGCCCAGAAAGAGGAGAGAGATATTTGCGAGAGGCACTTACAATATAAATGACCTTGACGCAGGATGGTCACTCGACCTCAGATCGGGCAATGGCCCTCGCAGCTCACGGCGATCAGGCAGCTCGCAATTGTCTTAAACGATGGTGATTTTGGTCTTAGACCACGGCACAGAGTATATAAAATGCACGCACCGGAGCCCTGGCTAAGTTATGCCAAGGACGGGCTCCGGGCGGCGTGGACAACGCGCACGATAAGCTCGATAGGCGCGTGCGAGCGCTCCGAAACGTCACGACGGAATGCATAGTAAAAGGTTGCTGGCCGGAGCAGCATTGGCTTGCGCCAGGGACGGCTCAAAATATGGGGCGCGCGGGCCCTACTACGGTGCCATATCTCTCTGTCCCTCTCCCTCTTACCCTGGCTAAACTATGCAGCAACTCTTCTTGTGCTCAAGCTATAACATACAATATTATTAGTACAATATTCGGTCCAGGAAGAGAGGAAGACGGAACGACTCGGCCGTCACAAAGCAACTTCACAAACGAAGTAAATAGTTTTTAGCATCCGCTTACTTGCGCCACCTCGCGCCACATTTTTTATTTTATCCCAATTTTTGTTGATAATTGAGAAAAATATTTTCATATCTGAAAAATTAAAGATCTAACCATGGATGAATTTCAAATTGTGGTAATCCAAAAAATTTCAAAACATTCGATCCTTTGAATGATCAGTGCATGTAGTACAGTAAAAATTAAAGTATTCGAGAGTTAGGTACATAGAGATATTCTGAAGTGTCGTCGCTGCCGTTAAGTCAAGTTTTTCAAGTGCGAAGCGAATGATCACAAATGTTGATAATGCACTCAAGTGCCCTGTAAGGATCAAAAAGGGACTCAACTCAAGAGTCCTCTAACTTCAATACAGTCCGCTCTCCGGGAATTAATAATTCAAGATCGGGAGTTCGATTATCCAGTTTCACATCGGCAAACTAATTTTACAGCTCGAAACTTGAGCAAAAAGGACTCGGGGGAGTGTTTTCACAGCGGGCTTTATATTCTTTGTGATATTAGTCTTCTGACGCCTGTCGCAACCATATATGTATACATATCAACTCAAGTCTCAAAAGCATTCTCGCGCTGGGATTTCACTCGGCTACAGAGAAACCCGTTTCATACCCTGTTGACTCGCCAAAAGCTCCGGCAAATTACAGCAATCAAAGAATTTCTCCCCAAAAGAGCCTCAACTTTCGACTCAGGCATACAATTCACCAAGAACTACTACTTACCCTCGTCAAACTTACTAGAAATGTCGTGACACTCCCTAAATTTCTCGGCATATAATTTACAAGTAGTTGTAACCCGTTTGCATTTCAAAGCACCGTGAAAAGCTCTGCTTCCCAACGAGTCCTAATCTTTTTTTCCAACACCACTCCGTACGTTTATAAGTATACCAAGCAGCGAAATTCGTTAAAATCCTTTTCTCTCGCTCTTTCAATCGGACCGCTAAAGCTTCAATCGAGTTAGTACTGTGCAGAGTGGATCCGAATAAACTTTTGCACCCGCCTACGCGACACAAACTTTTTTACCCAACACACCAATGTTGTACATACAGATGTTGTAGTGCATCAGTAGTGGTATTCTGAGTCAATTCATGAATGGATAGATAGATTGATAGGTTTTAGATGCAATGATGATCGGTTGTATTGAATGGTCGATTGGTGGAGGCGTCAAAGGAGCAGTGGCTTAGCAATTTACGCGCGAAATTCAAATTACTCTGGCAAACGAGGAGATAGCCTCCTGTACTCTTGTATTGGTGTGAAAGAGAGGGTGGGGGGAAGGGGCGCACAAAGGGGAATCTCGTAAACTTTGTTGAGCGTGAGCTTGACTCTGTTGAAAAAGCTTCTCCGACTTCAGTCGTCTACTATAATAGTCAATGGATTCACACACTAGATCGTGTTATATATATATATATATATATATATATATATATATATATATATATATAGAGCATGCTTTAGTGACTGAGGGGATGAAATTCCACGAGAGATCGACGGGCTTTGCCTGAGGGTATTTACATGGTAGGAATAGGAGGTGGAGACACCTTATCGGGATGAGGATGCAAGTCGATCGTGCGAAATAGCTCTGTCATTGTGTCTGTGGGTGACGTGTAGAGTGGCGATATTTCAGAAGAAGAAGTAGCAAAATAAGAAGAAGTGCACAGGGTGATGTGGGATTCATATGATGTGCATGTTCTTTTCTTTGGCTATTTTGATGCCGATTATTGTTCGGCAATGATATTTCTGTGTGTCACTTATTTGTGAATTTTATTGGAGTTTCTTGATGTAGAGATTTGATCTTGATTGTTTTTCTTTTCGGATTTGGAAAATTTTCAATAGTTACATTATTAGCTATAACTAGCGTTGTTGCCTCACTCGCTACCGATTGTTCGGCTTGTATGTTCTTGATAATTCGGAGGCCCCTAGTATGCTTTTGTAGGTCAATAACGATAAGTAATGATAACGATGATTGTAAAAGAATGATTGCTGATCAATGCTAGGTATCAAATGAAAGTTTTTTCTGGAGTTTGCAAAGATGATTTTAAATTGAATTATTGTTTGCTAATATTTGATATAATTCCAGTTGAACAATCGATATATGATACTGAAACTATCGACGGACTCATTCCCATTTTCAATCTACCATCTCACATCTCCAGTATTTTACTTTACACAGTGAACATGAAAATGCATTTCCTGAACGGAAGGTCAATCTTTCTGAATCCAGATCCGTTTTCAGAATCGTTCTATCACATCAGGATTATGAGAAAATTGTTGCTAAAGTTGCATAAAATGCCATTTTTGGCACTCTTTTCCAATTTATCGCACAAAAAGCAGATTCTTCTCATTTCTCCTATTGGGTCTACAAGAAAGAGAAAGCATAAGTCTACAGAATGATCAGTGTGGAATTAATGTGCTAACTTTCGTTTCCAAGCCAAGATACATTAGTCTCTATCAACGACGCTTTTACTCTCCAGTATTTTGGTTACTGCACGCAGAAACCAATGCACCCGTGCAAGCTATGAGCAGCATATTAAATAGCAAACGCATCGTTGAAAAAAACCAATGTATTTTGGAAACAAAAATTAGCACACTAATGCCCTACAGATCATTATGCGAGCCTACTCTTTCTCTTTCTTGCAGGCTTAACAGGAAAAATGGGAAAAATCTAGTTTTCATGCGATTAATTGGAGATCAGTGCAAAAAATGGAGCTTTTTGCAACTTTAGCAACGGTTACCTCAGAATCTCGACGTAATAGCACGGTTCTGAAAACGGATTTGAATTCAGCAGCTTAAAGTACTTCTAGATTGAACATTAGTTCAGAAAACGCATTCCGAAGGTCGAAATATGATCACCAGTGTCATCAACACTTTCCCATTTAATTCATTTCTTAAGAAATTGACTATTGATCACTCGCCATTCTGACATGGGATAACCAAGAAAGTGTTGGGAACTTATCTCTGTCAATCCAGACCGATCCAGACGACACGCTCTTGTTCAAAATGCTTTCGACTATGTAGTCGATTTAATGATGCAATTACTCTAAGAATACATCGCAACTCATTTTATTTGAAATAATGGATGACAGATAGGATATCAATGATTGAATTAATCAGTGTCAGACAATCGACTAACAGCTAATATTATCAAAGCAGGTATTATTAAAGAAATTGATAGGACATTCAGCATTGATCATTTTATGAAACTAAAACTATCGAGATACACTTTATGAAGATGTAATTTTATCGGTCTTTGCGAGTTAGAGTCAGCAAATTTTGCTGAATTTTTAGCATCAATCGAGAATGGATTTTTCTCCACTCTCGATCAATGCACCTTTAGAGCCTCGTATGGGTTGCGAGGATGCATCTAAAGGATTTTGATGGAAAGGAATGAAAAGTAAAGATGAGAAATGAGAAACTTTATGAAAAATTTGGATTCTACGCTGATATTGTGCGTGTTTCGCCCTTCTCTCATTGCTCGGGCTTTTCAAAGTGGTGGAAGAGCAATGAGAGTTTACCACTGACACGCGGCTCAAGTGGCCGAATGTTCGATGGTTTGAACGCGCCCTTATATACGAAAGTTCATCTTCGTTGTGCGCTTGCGAGAAAGGTCAATTTAACCCGCTATTTCCATTTGATTTCTCAACATTTTTACTTTTGTGGAGATTCTGGGTATGCCTCCAGGTGGCTACCCGTTCCGCACCTCTCTCGCAAGCGCACAGAAACGAACACATTCCATATATAAGGAACTTCTCCACCTCCGCACTCCGCGTCCAGGGCAACCGCCTGCAACCTCAGCCCTGCTGATGAGTCCGGGTTACGATGTATTTAGTTGCAGGCGGTGGACGAAACGCATTTCGAGCCTTCCGCTCATTTATTCTAGTGGTGGCATATCAAAAAGCCCCACACTTTGGCAGCTCTCCGGCCTTCTGCCGGAGATATATGTAATTAATTTTGACACTCGATCGATATGATCGGGTATCGTATTTATCACTCGCGGGAATTTCAAATTATGAAGATGTAATTTTATCGGTCTTTGCGAGTTAAAGTCAGCAAATTTTGCTGAATTTTTAGCATCAATCGAGAATGGATTTTTCTCCACTCTCGATCAATGCAGCTTTAGAGCCTCGTATGGGTTGCGAGGATGCATCTAAAGGATTTTGATGGAAAGGAATGAAAAGTAAAGATGATAAATGAGAAACTTTATGAAAAATTTGGATTTTTCGCTGATATTGTGCGTGTTTCGCCCTTCTATCATTGCTCGGGCTTTTCAAAGTGGTGGAAGAGCAATGAGAGTTTACCACTGACACGCGGCTCAAGTGGCCGAATGTTCGATGGTTTGAACGCCCTTATATACGAAAGTTCATCTTCGTTGTGCGCTTGCGAGAAAGGTCAATTTAACCCGGTATTTCCATTTGATTTCTCAACATTTTTACTTCGACACTTCGATACAACATTTTCGATTGATGCTAAAAATTCAGCAAAATTTGCTGACGTTAACTCGCAAAGACCGATAAGTGATAAATACGATATCCGATCGTATCGATCGAGTGTCAAAATTAATTACATATATCGAGATACACATTCCCTTCTCTCATCACAGCCTACCCTAGACCAGACTGGGATCGTAACGCACCTCAGACCACCGCAGACCATTCCCAGGACCGTTCCACATCGTTCTCGACCGAACCGAACCATCTCATCACAACCATTTCGGGCCATTCCAGACTATTTCTGACCTTACTAGACCGTACCAGACCATCTCATATCATTTCAGTCCGGCCTACACAATTTCACACTACTCCAGACCCCCAAAGCGTTTCAGATTATTTTAGACCGTCCCAGATAAGTCCAGACCGCCGCAGACCATTCTCAGGACCGTTCCAGACTATTTTTGCCATTTCAGTCCGACCTCGACAATTTCAGACCATTCCAAACCTTCAGAACGTTTCAGACTATTTTAGACCATTACAGATCGCTTTAGACCGTTCCAGATCCTGTCAGACCGTTTGAGACCGTCTCAGATACTTTCAGACCATTCCAGATCGTTCGAGATTGCTGCAGACCGTTGCACACCATTCCTGACCATTTCAGACCGTTCTAGTTTATGCCAGACCATGCCAGACCGCCCCACACCATTCCAAACAATCCCAGGCCGTTCCCATCTACCATCTCTCATCCTTTATCATGAGTGAAAGATAAATTCTAAAAAATGTTCAAATATTGCACCTATATTTGGGTGTACTAACATTTTCAATCCATTTTTCTGGTGTATTCTATAATATGAATTGAGACGTATCGATGTGACTGTTGCGAAATTTTCATAGGGTATCGAACATCCCTAATAATGCATGCTTGTCATGACAATAAAAATACACAACTAGTCGGTTGAATGACAACCAATATGTAAAACCATGCCTTAATAACACATAATGTCTAAATTTTCACAGCTATCATGAACCTAGTACGGGAGACATCTGCAGATCGTGCACTATCATATATTGAGGGAAAGAAAAACTCAATAGCTATCCGTAATTCTTGGAGCTTCGAGGGATTATGTAGAATTGAGTAAATGGTGTGCCAAGATCCAACCCGAAGCGATGATAGCCGATGTAAAGGCAAACTTAAAGGGCGAAGACTGCATAGAACGTAGAAAATGAAGTACGATTCTCGGCGCTGATTATACGTCTATGTGTGCATTTGTGTGTGCGCGCGAATGTGTTACAGTAAGCGAAGTCGATTCGGTGCGATGGTCTTTGTAAAGACTTCGATAGTTACTCCGCGAAATTTATCGGGGATTTTCGAATGGGTTGTGTAAGGAAGGAGGAAGATGTGAATTGAACCTGAGATATAAGGGATATCCACCGCGATAATTGCCAAGAAATGAGTATCTCCCTCTGCTTGGAGGAAATACTCGAGGTTCAAATCTCTAAAGATTGCTATGTCCTCAACAAAACCGTTGGGGAGATGCAATGCAGATTTGCTGTGTCAGAACGAGTTTCTTCGGATTCATGTAAACTTGTTTCAACAAGAATACCCAATTTAATTCCGAATGAATGATATACGAATTCATACCGATTTCAAGATTGAGATTTTTCATCCCGACGGTGTTTCCTGGAATAGGACAGTTCATATCAACCATACTATAGATTTCCATTCCACATACCGTAAACCGGGGTGAAAGTGGACACCGGGGTGACTTTGTAACATTTTTATTTTTTCGTTTATTTTTGATCAGGTCACTCTAAAGCATCGTGCAAGATTTCAATTGAAAGCTCTTGGACAAATGAACAAAATGAGTGCCTACAAAATGTTCTGGGGTGAGCCAGTCAAGAGTGATCGCAAGAGCAAAAGTGTTACAAAGTCACTCCACTGTCTAAAGTCACCCCTGTTTACGGTACGTGAGTATATCATAGTTTATGAAGAAATCCTCATTAACTACTATTGAATCACTGTCGACTTGAAATGAATTTCACATAGATGTCAATATGAAGTATCTGGTGCTATTCAATCTACGATACGAGAGCCTGCAAAAGTTACATAAAAATCTCAACAAATTTTGAAGATATATCTACAGAATACTGTAGTGAATATCACATTATCATATAGCTCAAATATTTTGTCCAAAAGTAATAGAGAGCCAAATTTTACTGTCCAAGATCAATCGGAAGGTCGCTACAACTCAGAGAGTGAGAGATGATTCTGAAATGTGGTGGATCACCCTATCAAAAATTCAGTTGAAATCAATATTAGCACGCTTGCAATCGTAGAAACGTGACAAGGCATCCAGCATCTACATTAAACGCTTTGAGGGCCCGTATGTACAATTGATCTTGCTCATGATGGGGCTTCAAACGCTTAGACACTTTGCGATATTGCACATGCGTGATCACGTTTTATCAACAATCTCATTGTCGATTTTGAAAGATGCGAGAAAGAGAAGATTACGCTAGTTAACCTCTTATCATTGAATTTCGGCATTTTTTTTACAAATTATTGAGTGAGATTGTACTCGAGATTGTGAACATGCGACACATTATCCTATGTATATAGAGGGGAGCTGAGATATCTAATATTGTGCAGATGACGATGATTTATCTTTCACTCGCGACATGAAAGTACACCCCCAAGAGTGTCGCTGTGAGCCTCGAAAATTTGAGCCAAGTTATTTTGAATTTGGTATGCTGTTTCTGTCATGATCAAACCAAAGATCAGAACCGCTTTCAAATCGCGTAGGACATGGAGTATCCTGAAGAGTCTGTTCAAATTGATAAAAAAGCAATAGAAGAGTCACCATAATTCAAATTGAATCTCTGCAACTTGATTGAGTCAGTATAACAGTAAACTTAAATCTCTCATAGTTCCTCTATGTTTACTGTGAACTTTTTTCTGGAAAATGACTCTTCATTGAATCATTCAGTGCAGACTGTTATCGGTAGAACATTTATTCAATCGAAGTAATCAAATCCGATTCATATTCAAACTTTTGGAGAATTTTCAATTCCATCCATTACGAATATGTGCACCCAATAATGCAATTCGTACACTGTATAATATCTATTTAATGCAGTTTGACGAATTCTGTGGATGGCTTCCACTTACAAAAACCATACTCACGTGCGGATATGTTTTGAGTGAACGCAGTGCACATGTTCAAGGGAAGGATCGTTTGAGATTTAGGATTTGTCAAGCGACATTGTTCCAAAAATTGACCGGTTTTCAAACGAAATTAATCTGAATGACCCATTTTTTTGTCTAAATCTGTAAGTGATTCATTCTATAAAAAGCGACGTTGCTTCTCTCACTAACGGTCATCCGGCTTGTATATGTGCTTGATCAGTCAGAGACCTCTGAAATGCTTCTGTAGCTCAAAAATGATATTTGTATAAGATTATGGGTAATGATCAACTGGTGGTACTGAGAAGCGGTTTCTTATGAAGTTTGTAAAGATGATATTCGGTTGAACTGGTGCTGCTTACAGTTGAAACCTCCCACCAGCCCGTTCAGCAACCCACTCATCAACCTGTCCACCCACGCACCCTATACCATCAACCTACCCACCTATACCAAATCTCCCGCGTCCCCACTCATAACGTACACCGCCATGTACAATGTTATAGCCAGCCCAACTCAGACCGTTGCAGATCATTTCAGGCCGTTTCAAATCATTCAAGACTGTTCCAGACCATACCAGACGATCCCATATTGTACCAGACCTTTCTAGACTGCTCCAGACCGTTCCATATTGTACCAGAATGTCCCAGATTATGCCAGGTCTTCGCAGATTATTTCAGACCGTATGCAACCGTTCTAGCCAGTTTCAGACCGTCCCAGCAAATACTAGACCGTTCCAGGCCGGACCAGGTCATCCATCCACCCGAACACCAAACCTGCCACTCACCAGCCCATCTACCCAAGGATCCATCCATGACCCATACGATCACCCATTCCACGCAGGATACCCAATACACGGGATCCGGACAGACAAATGTTGGCTGGGCGTTTAAATACCATGATTTTTCATGACAAACAAGATCGCTAGATTCCGCGAGCCGAGAAATGAGTCATGTGATGGACAATATACACATTATTTGGAAGACTGAGGATAAAAGGCATAATTCCTGGAATAGATACTATTTTCTATGCTCAAGGCGCAAAGTAATCAGGTCATTCGCGATGACTCAACTGATCTTACGACGATCCACGAACTTTTGTTCAATCTTGCAAATTAATTTGATGCTTTTATCACGAAGAAATCTCGCATTGGAATGAATCCTCGACTCATCTATCATCAAAAATCATGTCGAAGAGATATTATTTAAAACAGGTTCTTCTACTTCTGATTTGAAAAATCCTATACTACGGGTAATACATTTTTTCCCCTGTTATTTCGCAGAATTCGTGTGACACTCCGAGTCAAAGACCTCATAGTAGAATTCCAATCGATTCAAAATTCCAATTAAAAAAAAAAAATTCTGCTCGAAATTGCTCCAAGATTCTTATTACTCCTTCCCGTGGCTTGATTCAATCAATTTGAACTTATTGGTAATCAGTAAATTTCCAAAACCAAATGATTGCAAGCGGTTAAGTTTCAAGAGGCACACGCATAACATATACTCAAGAGGTTCGTGAGTTGATGCTGCGATACTTGTGGTGCGAGATGCGGTTACGTCGCGGCTGGTGGCGCGATCGAGGCAAGCTTCGTATGCAGTCAGGCATGATATCTCATCTAAATTACACGGAATTCCCATCCAGACTCTGTGCAAGAGATAATTAATCGTGACGGTATAGTATAATTCGAGGCTGAAGTAGCATCTGCAGATATGGGCCGTCGTTATACATTACGAGCAAAGCAGAAGCCTAGGGCACTATACTCCATGATCTTTTATTTCTTCATGAGCCATATCAACGTAGGGGCCATTAAATTGTGCTATGTATCATGTAGTGCAGTGGTTCGTAAACGCGATTGTCTCATTCATTTATATATATTTTTTCAAATCTAGAGCATCATACAAAACTAATGCGCGTTGTCTTCAATATTTAAAAATTTTTAAATAGTACTGTTCGCCGATGTTCTTTGCGAATATTTCCCTGATTATCATTTTCTGCGGGAGTAGGATGTCTAGGAGTATACAAAATCAATTAATAAGATATATCGTGTTATTTCTTACCACGTCAATTATATGATGCAGGGCTACTCCAAAAGCAACGACTAGTGGCTGAGATGAATTTTTGGCAGGTCGAACTCCGGCATCGTAACCCTCCAACAGATGTTTCGTCAGCCTGTACTCGTTCTCGTCGCAGAAACCTGCAACAATCAAATTCAGATTATGAGAGTTTTTTTCTCTGGACTGACTAGGGCTTCACGAGATCGAGAAATACGAGAAATTCACGTCATCTCGGATCGTCTCGGTTTCTAAGTCCACGATCTCGTCTCGTATCGGCCTCGGTTGTGGGTTCCAGGCTACTGTATCGTCTCGCATCGAGACCGAGATCTCGCCTCGAAATCGAGACGAGATCTCGTAAAATTCGAGGAATGATGATCTCCAAACTTCACTCTTTCGTGATCAGATGATGTACCCATTTCGAATAAAAACAGCATCCATTGAAATAGCGCGCGCTAAGCGCTTTGGCGTTTACATGATGAATTCCTTACGTATCCCATACCGGTAAGCTCAAGTTCTGTTGGAGCTGTTATCGAGCGGGAGGATCAAGCTCGGCTGCTTCTGTTTACTTTCAAAATCAGGTGAGAATAGTCTATCACACGCTACAGTTGGATTATTTGTATTTGATAGTTCTCATGGTGTTCAAGAATTGTTTGCTGGTTCTTTAAAAAATGATAAATTGATATCTTATGTGAGATTAGCTCTTATGTAATAATGTCTAGTCAGCAGAAAGTGGATTATTCTAAATATTTCGAGTTTGATCACAATGAAGAAGGGAAGATTGGCGTGTGTCGCATCTGCAAAAATAAAAATGTCAAGCAGGAAATCAAAATGAAGCAAAGCAATACAAGTGGATTGAGACGACATCTTGAGAAGTATCATAGAAGAGAATATGATTTCCTCTTTGCTTCGAAACAATCTTCTAATAATGTTCGCAAAGTCACTGAATGTGTCCGAGTAAGTAAAACTTGTTATTGTTTGAGTGCGTTCCTTTAGTCGATACACACGCTTGGTATGCCTCATCAACGACCGTTCAGCGATCCATATAAGTGTTTTCGATTGCAGGATACTATGTCAAAAGAAGACTTTGAGCAAGTGATTGCGGCTTGGACTGCATACAAGAATTTCCCACTGAATGTTTTCGACGACGCTTTCTCTCAAAATTTGTTTGGCTTCTTAACATCGAGGAATTTCCCAAGGAGAAATTCGATGCATGATGGAGTCATGAAAATGTACACATCGGTTCGTCAAAATTTGATATTGTTCTTCCAGGATTTGGATTCTAGAATCTCTTTTACAGTTGACGCCTACACTGCAATGAATGGTTGTTCCTATTATTGCATCACTGCCCATTTTATAGACAAAGATTGGAAGTTCAGGTCTATTCTATTGGATTTCATTGCCTCTAATGGTCTGCACACTGATAGAGATATTGCTGAGATGTTTTATCAAACTCTGAAAGATTTTGGAATAACCAGGAAGGTGGGGGGTATAACTCTCGATAACGCATCAGCTAATACAAAGTTCATGCAAGAGTTAGAACGTATATTGAGAGATGATGGAATCGATTTTGATGCTCACGACCAGCATTTTAGATGTTTAGCACACATCTTAAATTTAGGTGTTCAAGATGTGCTGAAGATGATAAATGATGAGACGCACGAATCTTCGCCATCTACGCTACAGGCTCACAATGCCAATGAGAGCGAAACTTGTGCTAATGTGATCTCAACTTTGAGGGATCTCGTCAAAAGTATAAGATATTCTGAACCAACAATTAAGCAACTTGAAAATTTTTGCAGTGCTGTCAACGTGAATTTTGTCAAGCCTACTCTCGATGTGAAGACACGGTGGAATAGTACTAGCGAAATGATGGGGAATGCAGTACAAATGAAAATACCGTTGAATATGCTTTGTGACAACAATCCAAAGTTATCGCATCTCAAACTCGGAGAGAATCAATGGACTATTGTGCATCTGATATTAGAATTTTTGAAACATTTTCATCAAGTCACGAACACTATATCCACTGAAAAGGCTGTAATTTTACCGGCAGCTGTGATTGTTCTAAATATGCTATTGGATAAGGTGGAAAGCATGATTATCAATCTAGACCGAAAACCAATCAAGGACGACGTTGATAAGCAACTGCTCATGGCATTTCAAGCTGGTCGTGACAAAATCTTAAAACATTACATGCGATGTAATTGGATCTACTGTGTCTCTCTCGTATTGGATCCACGTCACAAGAGCGACTGTTTCGATAAAACTCAGTGGGGGCGAGAGATGAAGGACGAAACTCTGAAGAAGTTCAAAGCTGTGTTGAAGAATAATTATTATGATGTACACGAATCGGAAGAAAACAATAGCACGGCTGAAAATATGGAAATTGATGATAGAGAAATCGGTGTTACGTCTTTTTACGATGAACCTGCAGTCCAGACAAATTGGGAAGAAGAAATTGATCGTTATCTGCGAACAAGGAGGGAGCCAGCCTCCATTGATGTGTTGGATTGGTGGAGATGCAATCGATCGACGTATCCCCTATTGTCTCGTATGGCCAAAGACTTACTGAGTATCATGCCGACATCAGTCCCCGCAGAGCGAATATTTTCAGAGGCATCGCTTGTAATGACTGACCACCGGTGCTCACTGAGCGATGCCTCTTTCATTGCATTAGTCTGCCTTAACAGATGGCTACATAGTGATTTGAAGGATCTTATATGCCAAATACCTTTTAAATTTTATTGAGTCTACTCCATGACTTTGACATGTTATATGAGTTTTATTCAAAGTGATTCTGAAGTCATATTCTTCGAAAAGCAGTAGAGATTTATGTATTTTAGAGTAAAATGGAGCCAGTTTCGTTTATTGCATTCAGAGATTATAGTACTCATGCTCTTGTATTGGAATCTATCATACTTTTGTAATCGTCTAATAATTAGAATCAATAAAAACTATCATTGATAATTCATTACAACCATGACTCATTGGAATTTGGATATCACGAGATTACGAGAATTTCTCTCGTCTCGTAACCCTCCATATCGTCTTGCTCGGTTTTAGAATATCTGATCTCGTCTCGTCTCGATCTCGACCAAAATCTTGAGGAGTGAAATTTTTCTCGAGTCTCGACGAGATCTCGATTCGAGATCGATACGAGTCTCAGATCTCGGTGAAGCCCTAGGACTGACAAGGGTAGGTCCAACCTTGCGGAACACGGATCTTTATGAAACTCTGGGAATCTTCTTGTTTTGGTGAGAAATGGAGGTATCTCGAAGGGTTTGATCCCATGGGCCTCCTATCCCAAGATACAGCTATGGAGATTAGCATTGTTAGTATATCTATATGTACGACTTTTCAACATGGGCCTATGTTGGCGATGCTAATCTTCATAGCTGTATCTCGGGATAGGAGGCCCATGGGATCAAACTCTTGGAGACACCTTCATTTCTCACCAAAACAAAATGATTCCCAGAGTTTTATGAGGATCCGTGTTCCGCAAGGTTGGACCTCTCCTTGTGAGTATTTTCAAGGATTGGAAAATCATTTTTTCCCCTCAAAGTACGACTCTGTGTCTGTAGAAAGAAAATTCAATTTATCAGCATTTGCTATTCAACTCAGTCACAGCCTTGGATACAAAGAAATTCTGAGGTGATCAATGTGTGGTATATTTCGAGGATTTCTCCAGCACAGTGTATCAAACTTGGAAGAATTACTGAGAAATACTCATATCTTATCGTGTATTCATTTGAAAGAATTCTAACATAATTTTACGTTAAAGAATTCTTAGTAGCAAGCTCATTGATCTGTGCACACGCAAAAGATATAAAATCTGAAAAATAGCTACATTATCCATCAGGGTATCGAGAAGGAATTCCTCGAGCGAGACTTGTAGAGCACTTGTTCCACGTCGGTGGTGAATTTATTCTGTACCCAGCACTGATTTATCGAAGGGTGAGCGACGCGTTCAGCGACACAATTACTCTCGCCGACGACGCGACGTTCGCATCATTGTTCGCGATTGAAAATCCATTAATCTTTGGTCTTGCGTGGTTTGAACCCAATATATATTCGTCTGATTCAATGACTCCGACGTTATTTCTACGCAACAATAGCACAATCTTGAAATCTAGTTATCAGGTCGTCATACTCTTGTATTGATCATATCTATCTGTTTCATCGAGATGAAATAAAATTCGATGGAAACATTTAAGAAGTTGATAGAGATTGATAATTCAACCTCGAACTAGCTATAACTCGGATTGCTCACTTAAAAAAGCAGCCTTGGGAATTCATGCAATTCGTTTTGTTCTGATTTCCATTGTTTTTATTGAATGATGAGTGATTTCAAGGTAGGCTCACATGATTTAATTTTGAATCCGTCTGTAGATGTTGTTGTACCCTTCTCCCAATTAATATTTTCCATAGGTCAAAAAATTTTCACAAAAACTTCCTTACACATATCTATTCTAAATTTGGCTATAACGCGATCACCTCGGAAAACACTTCAAAGAATTAGATAACTGTTGCATTTGGTTTTTGATGTCACTATCGCTCATCATATAGTATACATGTCAAACTGCGATGACAAATCGAAGGAATTTTTTCAACGATTTGACAAGAATCATTTTCAGAAACTGGAAATTTATAGTGCGTGGAACCATATTTTTCTACCATAAGGTTGAAAAATTAAAATCTTGAAAGTGGGTCAAAACTCGGACAGAAAAGTTTCGAGTTACTCTCAAGATAATGCAATACTCGTAGTCCTTCTTCTAACAAGAGAGAATGTAGATTCTCAAAAAGTGGTAAGCGTTCTGAGTTGTCAGAATACGTCGTTCTATTCAGATTTTTGTCAAGTTTGTTGACCTATCCTCAATTTAATATTTGGCAAAAAATTGGAAGCTATCCCCTCTTGAGAAATTGAAAAAGACTATTTTATATCTTTGTTTTCTTTCGAGGTCATGACAGGAAATTGTTCTCCAATCTCCGCTGTCAATCCACGACCCCCTATGATGACAATTCCGAGAGATGAACCATCAGATTACTACACCTTGTATGGTTATTATTTGAGCTACGTTGCTTGTCGGAAAGGAATGGTACGAGGTACTTCTGGATGCGCATGTCTGTAAATCTATGATACTCGATGTTAAAATTGATTATACCATAAATTGGGGTGAATGTGTCCACCGGGGTGAATGTGTCCGCTTTCCCCAAAAAAAACTGTCAGCATCATATCTTCGCTTTTAATAGCACCTACAGAAACCTGCCGGGTGTCATTTTGAAGCTTGAAATCTCTACAAATGAATAACACCAATCCCACGAAAATGGGCTCTAAAGTACTTTCTTTGCTGTTCAATGAAGTTTGAAAATTAATGTCCCCAAAAAACAGGTTTTTTGTGGCTAGCAGAGAATTTTGACGCGTTAGCTCGAGATAAATCACGTGATCGTGTTTAGACGATGATTTTGCGTTGGGAACTTATGGTGAGGTACCCCGCGCAAGGAAAAATGTTTTGTCTCGTGATCTCAACACAGCGAGTATCATTGCGAAAACAGGTTTTTACGAAGAAACAGTTCTGACATCCATCCAGTGCCTCCACGGCTAACGAACAATTTTTGTTCAAAAGTATATGACAGAACAAAGAAAATGCGGCCTCGAACGTTCAAATTGGTCTATTCTAGCCCGTATTGTGATTTTTTGAGAACTTATTGCAAAATTGGATTCTTTTCCAAAAACCAGGTGGACCAATTAGCTCGTATGACCACAAGGTTGCTTTTTATCGTTCTAAAACCACTAGGATCACGTACAGTAGGTCAAAATATGAAGGATAATATATCTTGATATGCATTGAAAATCTTGAATTTACGAGCTGTGCGCTTCAGACGCAGGTCAGCCATAGGTGGACACCTTCACTCCTGTCGACGGGGTGAATGTGTCCACCCTGTTTTTTGCAGTTTTTGGAAAACCGTGGAGTCACAAACAAAATCTGACAACGGGATCGTGTAGCTGAGCTCAAGACTCAAATTTTTACTACCCATACATTATGTTTTGGTATGAATAAGATCAAGAAAATCTCAGTGGAAGGTCGAAAGTGGTCCACATTCACCCCGGTTTAAAGTAATGTAATTTTTCATCATTTATCATCTGAACATAGAATGAAGCGATACCGCATCATCTCACTAGAATTTTTCGATTATTATTTTCTTTAGACTAAGTGAAATTGTTGTACTCATTTTGTAGTTTTTCGATCACACCAGACGGGTTTCTACCCCAAGGTGGAATAAAGTTCAATCAATCAATTAATCAATCAATTACTATCGCAGTTCAAATCAATGGTGACCCAAAATCCATAGTTGACTTTACGATCCTCGGAACATCTGAATGACTATCAACACACCGGAATATTATACCACGAATTTGGTTTTTGACGAAAGATAGGCAAGCGGTACATCCAGTCCCTTTTGAATGTATACGCCGCTTATTCTACCGATCAAAATGAATGTTTGTCAATGATTTTGATTGATGAAATTAGTGGATTGATAAAAACAGCACCATAAATAACAGATCATTATTGCCACTCACGCAATCACAATCTTTTTTTTTTCTTTTTAGGAAAAAACAATCTTCTTTTTATCTAACAAACACCTGGTCACGGTTATCAATATATGAGCGATTTCCGAAAGAAGGAATCATGAGGCATTTCAAAGTGTTCCCTATAAAACTAATAACCACGAGTGTTTCCGAAGAATCACAGTCTGCATTGAATAGTCACAAAAGGCTGATCCGTGATTTCTGAGTGATAACCGGAACCGTAAAATGAGCATACTCAAAATATCCGTCCAGAAACCAGCTCGTGGCTTATTTTCAAATGCACGCCCAAACACGTGTGCAAGCGGTTTGCGCATAATTAATTAACGAATAATTAATCGCCTCAGTCATAATACATGACAATGGATCTGAACTGTATACATCTAGTGTCGAGCAAGTGTCGCCGCTTTTAGGCTCAGTCTCATGTGTATAAAGCATCATGTGGCAGGAACATCAGTAACGTATGTGTGTGTATTATATGGAGAAGACCGATATGGTTTAGCTGTATAATAGGGCGTTTGACTGAGCACTGGATAAACGCAGCGACGGCCGCAAATGTGGCCACTGATTCAGTCCGTCGCATCCGATTATTTGTCCCTGTAGATTGAAATTATCCTCTATAGTGGGGATAAATGCACTCTCCTGGTTTTCAAATAGTGGGATATTCGATTAATGAAATTCGAAGAGATTGGATACTTAAAAATTGAAAGCTCAACTGACATCTTGAAGATAAAATCAGAAGGTAAACAATATGCAAGGGCATTTCAACGTGGTATCTCACTCGTGCTTATGAGCAAACGTCTCGGAACTCAAAAGTTTCATGTTAGTAAGTCTGGCATATCAAAAAACTTCACAACTTTAACTCTATAATTTCTAATCTAAGAAGAGTCTCAAAATTGCAACGGCACTCTTTATCAGTTTTTGAGCCTCAAATTCGCTGTGATTCAAACACTGTCGTAAAATTGGGAGTTTTCATGTCATCCTCGAACAAGTTTCTTCTTATCGTTGACGAGCGTGTCATCAAATTCTCTACTTTGTTCATCTTTCCACTTTCTTATATCGAAAGTATGTCATCACATCCACCTTTTTACCTTCATCTACATTATTGCATATTCGCTCTCGCGCGTAAATCGAGCTCGTACATCTTACACACAGTAACGAAAAAGAATCCACCAGAAGGGTCGTTCTTCTTTAATATAACGTGGCGTGAGAGCCATTTCGAGGGCAGAAGAAAACATATTGGCGAAACAATGAGTGGATCCCATATTCCATCCAGCATGACTCTTGGAAGCTTTATGGAGATTCTTTGAACTGTTCAAAATACATTTCTCTTTGAAAAAATGAAAAAAAAACCTAGGAGTGAAAATTGCTTGAATTTGGAGACATTTACCAGACTACGATCGAATTTTGATCTCATTCAAATATCGATCAAATCTGTTTCAATATTTCAGACTTTTATTCTCCATTGCCTGATCATTTGCTGTCTCTTCAGTAGCTAGGTCGAGATTTTTTACTCGTTCGATGGGTAGAATAAAGCTCCATTCGTTAATTCACGAATGAGAAAGATTTTTATATACATGGCAATTGTTCATCACGACCAATCCTTAAATTTTCAGTCCAGCCAGTTGATGAATTGATATTTGGCTCTGAGGTTTGGTATCTCATCAGAGTCACTGATACGTGAAGTGATACGCAAAATTACTTCAGGTAAAAGCACATTAGCTTATTGCAACTTTACATCCCCAAGACTGCAATGAGCTCATGTGCCTTTGATTTTCCATTGTTGATTTACGAAAGTCATTGGATCCGAGAACTTTGGGGTAAAAGAATGACCAAAAATTATGAACGTTATGTAAGTGCAATCCTTATTTTGCAAAAGTCTTCAAGCTAGTTGCAGCAGAATCATAGATCAGCTGGTATAACCTGTTAGTATTGGTTATCTTTAATTTTGCTTCAATCTATTAATACTCTAGTATCGAAAATGACCCGTATCACCTATACCTAGGTTGGAATGTATTACTCACTTGAATTTATCTGCCATCAAATTCAGAGAGAGCACAACATTTTATGTCCAAATATGTGTTTTCGATGTATTTTGAGCGCTCGTTGAGAAGTCCTCCAAAGCACTTGACAATGAGATGACTATCGTAACTCGCTGGCCTGCCAGACAACCTGCAAACCCGCCGATCTACTGACTTGATATATGATTCACCAACCTACCGACCACCAGTGATGTATGATCAACTCACTGACCAATCTCTCGATGTGTCACACGGCCCATCATGCAATCGAGCTGGTGACCCATGGAACCTCGACCTACTGACCTGTCATATGACCCGTCAACTCACCAAACTCTTTATCTAGCACATGACCCACCACAGGGTGGATCTTGTCGTCGACATTATGACCTTTCGGATGACCAACAGAATCCCGGACTTACCAATCTGTCATATGACCTGCCAACCCATCGACGTTCCGAATCTTTCCCAACCCACCAGCTTACGAAACTTACACATGACCCACCAACCCGTCAAGTTGATGACCGTCCGAATGACCAAAAGACACACCGATCTACTGACCTGTCATCCGCCAACCCATCGATTTGCCGGGTGACCGATTAACTCACAGACCTAATTTATCTGCGACATAGTCTACAAATCCAGCTACCTGCTCACCTCAAATATGACTTGGTGGCCTACTCAACTACTAAGCAACAGTTTAGTAGGTAGGCAGGCCATACAAGTCACCGATCTGCACAATGGATGGATGACCTACTGAACCACTGGCCTGAATGAAATATGATTTCCTGACCCGTTGACTTCGTGACCGGATATGTGACCTAGTGGCAGATAGGGCAGATAGAGAGGTCGGTAGGTGGGTAGGTCATTCTTTAGGTCTGCAGATCGGTGTGGCATGTGGTGATATATTAGGTCAGTAGCTCGGTGGGTCTATAACCTGGTCACCCAGAAGGTCACCAGGATGGCAGATTGGTGGCCGATGTGTCAAGTGAACAGATCGGTGGATCCGTTGTTGATAGGTCAATGGGTTGTCATATGACAGGTCAGGTGGTGGGCGGATTTATAGTCATTCGGAAAGCCACCGGGTCCCAAGGGTTAGTCAAATAGAGTAGGTCGGGGTCATGTGTCAGATAAAGAGGTCGGTGTGTTAGTAGGTAATTCAGTAGCAGGTCGGTGGGCTGCTGGGTCATATTACAGGTTAGTAGGTCGGTGGATCTATGGATCACCAGCTTGAAGAAGGATGGGTCATGTGATAGATTGAGAGATTTGTGGGTTAGTTGGTCATACATCAGGTCAGGTGGAGGATGGGTTGGTGAGTCATACAGTATCTTCCAAAATTAATGGATCATGCATGGTCTCACTAAATCCATGATAACTTTGAACTTCTTCATGGTATAAAAATTTTGAGGAGAGGATCTTGAAGATCACAAAAAATCTATCGATTCATGTGTTTCAAACATTTTTTCAAGTGCTTTTTGAGTGCTCGTAATCAACATTGAAAATCTAAAAAAAATTCTTCTTCAGTGGATCACCTACAACTTTGACCGGAAAGGTCGGATCAGAAAAATTCTTACGGGATCTTGAAGCTCATTTCAAAATCTACAATTTTCTTTTTTAAAGTTTCCTGTACGACCTTTCCTGTCCGAGTAACGAGCTCGGCGAGAAAAGTTTGTATAACATAGGCTGCTCATGGAGATCCCGAGGATGGCACCTGTTTCGTTTCGTCTTGCTCTATTCTAGTGCGAAAACTCATCAAAAAAAAATATCACGCCACATGATTTTAACGTAAAATGATCTCATCATCCAGAAAAATGTATCAGATTTTGTCTCAGATTCGAGGTGACAACGATTTTTCAAGTTTTGTTATGAAAATTTATTCATTCCATGTTTCGGCCGTACATATTATATTCGAGACAAAATCTGACAAAATATTCTGAAAGATGAGATCATTTTACGTCAAAATGGAGTGGCGTGATATTTTTTTGATGAATTTTTGCACTAGAATAGAGCAAGTCGAAACAAAACAGGTGTCAGCCTCGGGATCTCCATAAGAAGCCTATGTGAATACAAACTTTTCTCCCCAAGCTCGCTACTTGGACAGGAAATATCGTAGAGAGAACATTAAAAAGGGTAGTTGTAGGTTTTGAAATGAACTACAAGATCCCGTAAGGATTTCTTTGATCCGACCTTTCCCGTCAAAGTTGTTGGTGATCCACTGAAGAAGAATTTTTTTTAGATTTTCAATGTCGATTACAGGCACTCAAAAAGCACTTGAGAAAGGTTTGAAACACACAAATCGATAGATTTTTCTGTGATCTTCAAGATCCTCTATTCAAAATTCTTATACATTGAAGGAGTTCGAAGTTATCATGGATTTAGTGAGACCATGCATGATCCATTCATTTTGGAAGGTACTGTACATCATGTCAGTGGATCAGCGGGTCGTCAGGTCAACTGGCGTGCCAGTGAGTTACAACAGTCATCTCCTTGTAAAGTGTCAATTCATTCCGTTGTGAGTTATTATAGAAATCACTCAAAATATTTTGGAATCACGTATCGGACGTAAAACTTCGTGCTCTTTCTGAATTTGATGTCACGAAACGGAATTCCCGTGATTCAACTGAAGTAGGAGGCAATATCCAACGTTATTCCAAAAAAATCCTCATCCACAAAAAAACTATGTGATCGGTGCGAATCAAAATCGAACCGGGAATCAGCGACCCAAATGAGGTAGAAATAATATAGAAAGAGATCCGTTGCAGATCAACTATTTTATTCTGTCGGGCTGTGAATTTTACCCAGTTACACTGACCATTTCACGATGTACATACGTGGATATTATTCGTAGGTGATTCAGTCTCATACGAAAATAACGTTCCTATCCTAGAGGGTGGAAATTCGTTTGGATGGAGCGCAAGCTATGCGAGCTGGGCACTGGATATGCTACTCATGTGAGTCTATTTACTTGATTCTTGAACGACGAATCTTACTCACTCATTTCAAGTGTATATAAAAGATCAACTATTGGTAGGTAAAACATGTAATAGTCTACTCAAATAGTCTCAATTAGGTACCACCCAAATAGTTTACCCAGGTAAATGCGGGTAACTATTCCTAATAGTTTCTGCTTAATTAGTAATCATTTTGGTTGAGAGTCCCTTTCGACTAAAATAATCCATGATCATAAATTTGTATGACATGTCACGACTGTGATTGCAAGAAGCAGAGGCCATTGTACTTATACTAATGATTGAAATAAAATCCGTTCAAATTCCACACAAGTCTCGGTTTGGGAGAACTTTGGAACCAGTTTTCTCCCACTAAAATCCATTCAAACTCCAGATTTTCCCAATCATCAAAGTATTTGTCACTCCTAATCACAAATTTGATCCTGCTAACTTCTAAAATCTAACAAATCCTAGGAAGGAACGATTGTTTCCGTGTTCAGATCTCATAGTGACGACGCAAAATCAAGGGTACGATAACATTTGACAGTCTACCCATCTCTCGAACCTTTATCAACGGGACACCACGCACCAATATCTGAAAATACCATATCCCCCCCTGCAAGGACCTTTCCCCTTCACGTTGACCCCAATCACCAAAAAAATCTTTCCATTCAACAAAATAAAGGATAAAATTCAAAAATTGTCTTATCCTCTGTACCGATCTTCCACCCACGGCCCATGATGCAAATCCTCATCACTCAATCCCAAAGAGCAACATAGCTCAAAAGAGATCCATATATATCTGAGTAAGCGAGTAAGAGAGTATGTATCGGTATCAGCATCGGCTCGGTGAGCTGATCGATCTGTGGAATTAGTTTGTCCTTGTCCCATGTCAAGCGCAGCCGCGGCAGCCACAAGGCTTTATCCTACCACTGTATATTTTCCGCGTGCTCGGACCACCTGCAGACTTCAATCCCTCCTATCTGCTCGCGTTTCCTCATCCTATATCCGTTATATCATCCCACCTACATACGTTATGTATATAAAATAACGAGAGGAAGAGAATGCTATGTTCGCGATACGCATCGCCGATTGTTTTGAATGTAGCCCGTGGAGTGAACAACACGTGGCTTCTGTAGCCTCGGTAACATTATTACTAAATCTACACACACACACACACACACACATTTACACACACAAACATGAGTCTCACACACGCACACAAACACATACTTGGTATATAGGCTGGTAATATCAATGACGAAGACGAGGTGCAATCTGTGATAACGTTAGCGAACGACGTCGCCGTTATAGTAACAAAATCGTTCACATCGAGATATATAAACCCTCTACAAGCACACTAGCTGATGGTACTCTGAGGTGTCGGAACATACGTATGGTTATACTACTGAGAGATGAATGTGGAAGACGGAATATCGCTCAGTCTCACTCTTTCACTCGACTCGACAGACGTACCATCTTCAAATTCCGGATGAGCCTGATGGGGATCTGTTGATATGCTTGAGAAATCTGTCAGGATGTGAGCTAACTCTCGCCTGAGGTATTTTAGGAGATGGAAATTGAACTTCCAACGCATTGAGGTAATAGTCTACAGGATAACGGGTGCGTTATTGGGTAAAAAGTGTGCAAATTTGGTGTGCGCGCACACATTTTTATTGTGACAATATTGACAAGTCCTCTACTGTGTATATCAATGAGTTTGATGGATTCGATGCATTTCATTTATGAGTTGTACTTGACATTAATTAGAAAGAAATTGGTCGATTGAGTAAAGAAAATGTGATACTGTAAGCAAGACTGAAGTTAACTTGGAAACGTTGAGGCCTTAAAAATTGAAAACATACGGCGCACATGAGCATAGATTTGAGGATCATTCTCGGGATTATATGAAAATACGCTGTTAAGGGCATGCGGTAGCCGTGCAAGCTAAATTTTGTTCCCATTTCCCTCGAATTCTCTTGCGATTTGGGTTAAACGACGAGAAGACGCACATTTGTTATCACCTAATTTGCATGCGTCTTCTCGTTGTTTAACCCAATTCGCAAGATGGTTCGAAGGAAATGGGAACAAAAATGTGTGTATGTTATAGGTTAGGATGTGCCAAACGCCCAGTGGTCTCCACTTTCCTGCAATAATCTAATGCTTTGGGCCGAACATTGAGTTGTCGAGAATAAATCGGACCTTAACAATAACTAGCCAACTCATATCAAACTTTGTACCATTAAAATGTTCTCATGAGTGTTAAATGGAAGTTTACAGCCGTGCTGCGCGGCTACCGCATGCCCTTAAACGAGATTAGCAGAATGCTTTCCCATAGCGAAATATTCACATTTGTATAATCTAAATAACTGACATTTTTAGATAATTTACAAAATTCCCTATCAAACATTCGAAAATGATGAAATGGGTAAGTAATGCAAATCAAAGTACTTATGACGAGATCAGTTTGGCGACCAGCGTTAGAAATACAATCCCATACATTTGATTCGGCCGAACCGAATGTCTGAAGGCAGCGCCGGGCTTAGCCCCTATGGCGCCCTTGTGCGAGAATAATTTTGGCCCCCCCCCCCCCGCCTTTGTGTAATACAATACCCAAGAAAAAAAGGAGTATGGGTATGTTGTCGAAAGCTCGGATTGCCGGGGGAACATCATCTCGAGAACTTGGGAGGCGAATCAACGCCTTCAATACCCGAATGCTTGGACCGGAGGTTCTGCCGGGGAAAACAACCCCCCTCACCCCTCCAAACCTAGGAGGGCAAGCGAACCCGCGAATACCCAGATGCTTAGACCGGGAATTCTGTCGAAGAAGAATCATCGCAAAACCTAAGAGGGCAAACGAACCTGCAAATATCCAGATGCTCGGACCAGAACTTCTGTTGGGTAAAAAAATCAATCCCAAGGTACAAAGATGAGAGTTTTAGTCTCATTTTTTTACCGGCACAATTTCCTTCCCGCGAGCGTCTGGATTTTTGAGCATTGAGCTGCCTCCTCGGTTTCTGGGTTTTAATTCTCCCTGGACAGAATTTCCGGCCCAAGCATCCAGGTGTAACTACTATTCCGAGCGTCCAGGTATTTGCAGGTTATCTAGCCTTCCTAGGTTTTGGGGGCAATTCATCCCCCGACACCGTTCCCGATCCATGCATCTGGTTGTTTGAGGATTTTGCCCGATCCCAGTGCGCCGGGACTGTGAAAAAAATTTTCAAAAATTTGGGCGCGCATGGAAGAAGCGCGCTGCTTAGCCTGGCGCCCCTGTGCACCGTACAGCTTGAGCCCCCCCCCCCCCCTTCCCATGGGCCGGCGCTGGCTGAAGGCCTTTTGAATAAGCAACTAACCTTCAACTTCACCGAGAACGATGATTGAAAAATTCCACGTTTAAACACACGTTCACTGCAGTGTCCGACATCGACTGAGCCTACGATTTTTTGATTTCCAATCCTTACTTACTTACATTTGCTCAGAAATAATTCCAATTATAATCCAATATAGCGACTGGGTAGGCCAGAGGCATTGATAATCACTCGAAATAGAGTTAGCACCTTTACAATCATATTTGCCAGCAAACGAGAGCCCAGCTCACGGCTGCTATGAACCAACGAGAATACATTTATGAATAAAGAAGAACTATCCTATACTTTCATAACGACGCAAGTTTATCATGTATGTAATAAGGAATGAAATTTTGCCATGACGAATGAAGTAAAAATTATATTAATCTGTGAGTTTTTGCCTATATTGAAAGTTATAAATGAAATTCACGTAGAGATTGTCGAATGGGAAAATTGAGTAGAACCCAAATGAGTTTCGCTGATTATTGATTCAATCTCGTGACCCGCTGAGTTGAAACATCCACGTATGGGAACATACCGGAATACCAATATTTGTAATAGCTTTTTTTGGACGTAAAATAAGATTCTGATAAAATTCATGTACATTTTTCGCTTTTCCAGGAACACATAATATTGAAATTGAAGTTTTCACACGCTTCAGTTTTTGGGAAAAATGAGAATCGGGGAAAAATTTTGAGTCTTGTAATTATTACATTCTTTGTCATTCTACAGCTCTTGTTGATTTTTCTTGCACCAGAAAAACTTTTCGAGACTGAAGATCGAAATTCATAGTGAGCGGGCTAGAAGTCAGAAAATATGTTCTGAAAAAATGAAAGCCGAAATATCTACAGAAGAACGATTGAGGCATAAATTACCAGGCTTTTCTGTTCAGAATTTGCGGAATCGATAATCAATCCACTCGAGTACTTGAGAATTGAGTTACTGCTCATGGTCGATTCCCTGGATTTCGTAGTTGGTATTCTCAGCCAGAATAAAAATGGCACCTCGATTCTCCAAGCCCAGGAGAATCTATTCGAGCGGTCGATCGAATGCCATCGTTTTCAAATCCGAGTTTCGAGATAATGTATCATGCACGAGAGGTTTAATTCATCATGCATCATAGAATTACCAAATCAACATATGCGATGCAACATTATATGTCAAAAGTGACTTTATACTCGTTTAAAGAATAAACGAACTCAGCATTGCAAAGACACTCCATCAATGCTGCTAACATAAGTATTTCCATGAACCTTGGTCAAATATCACCAGAGAGGAGAATTTTCTCTGGCGAGATGGACAGGACACTTGAAAAGACTGCGCGCTTATACGATATTTGACAGTTTTTGAGAACAAGTTTCCTTTTTTGGGAAGAAGATGAGTTTCTGGATGACACTTTTTGAATCGACCGAAGATGACATCTCCACGCTGACACTCAAACCTTCTTTCTCCTCATCTTTTTTTACGTCTGAGATGAATTCGTGGAAATATGAAGTATATCACTTCGTGGTATAAATCATATTTTAGTTGATCTCAATTCTTACCCAGTGAGTAATAAAATTTTAAGCTTGGTACTTTAGGGCTTGGCGACAACAGAGAACTTTCTACATTCAAGCATGAAAAAGAGAAAAAATTTTCAGAAAAGAATATTTCTACAAAGCTATCAATTCTACCGCATTTTGCATCTTTCTATCTCTCAAGCTATCATAACAGATCCACTGCATATCTTATGATGTAAAGAGATAGAACGTAAAAAAAAGTCGCTTTTGTTTTCTTCATACTTCTAGTAATGGAGAAAAGCCCATACATTTGTAAGTAAAAAGTTGCTTCCATTTCAAATTCATAACGAGGATAGCATCTCTTTCTTCACGTAATTTTCTTCCCCGCGGTCTGGTTACGCGCTGCAACAACGAATACATTTTGGATATATCGTTTCATTTTCTAGAAGCAACCCTGGAATACATATCACATAGCTTGCGATTAGAAATTCACATTTCAAGGGAAGATATTTGGTTCGGAATGAATTTTTTGCAGTCTTTAAAATATTTTCATTTCTGAAAAGTTATTATCCTCTCACGATCTGGACACCGTGGGTGTTTCTATTATCTAGATAATAATTTCGTACATCTTGGAAGGAGGTGTGGGGGGGGGGCAACGCGCGCCGGCTCCAAATTTCAACGAATGGAAATAATCACGAGTAGAATCCGACAATTTTGCTGCTCGTCCAAGCGTTGATAAAGATTCATGCACCAGATAGCGAATAATATGCTGTCCGTACTCGTTATGAGAAGACGATTCTTCCTCGGCCGAAAAAGTTATGCCCTTCATCATTCTCTCGGTCTTCAGACAAGGAATACGGTTTTAAACGAGTATGATTGCATCAAACTATTTCGGTGTAGGTATTGACTGCACGGTACTTCTCATTCTTTCTATCCGCCTGTACGTGCGAATCAATTCTAGACAAGGACTATTCGAGTTTACGGCAAAAAATTCAACCCCTTACTGCTGATACAAAACTTACTCAAAAACAAGGAATTATCTTACTCTCATCTCTGTGAAATTAAAAAATAGCAAATCGAGCAAGGTTTGAATTGTGAAGAATTTATTGTAACTTTAAACATTTCTCCTGATTTTATCTAAAGTTTCCATTTCGCGGAAATTTTTCCAAAGACAATTACAGTAAATGAAGAAAATTGCTCAAAACATAATTCTTGGCTTATTTTACGTAAATCTTATTCAAATGGCCCAAAAGGGAACAGAGATGACTCGGAACTCGGAATACTCAGAATTTAAACTCTCTCAATTCTTCACTGCCGTCAAATTGCAGGGTTCATACTGCTTTTTCCAGAAATTTCAGGGAATATATGAGACTTTTCATCGCAAATGAGGTACAAATACAGAACATGGAATATCCATACTATGAGACCACACATCAAACTTTCATCATCTCGAAGTTGAATTTTATTCAAAGTTGCGCAACCCTGGTAGAAAAAAGAGCGTATTACTGTAGTAGTACTACAGTAGCGCTACTGTCTCATCACCTTACTACTGTAGTAGTACGATGCAGTATTACTGCAGTAGTACGATATAGTAGTACTACAGTAGTTTGATGTTCCGCTACTGCAGTAGTACTGTCAGTATTACTGTCGTACTACTATCGTATTACGCCAAAGTCTGTGTCCACAATGGTATTATTTCCAAGTTTGAGGATACCGAGAATATTTGTGCATGCAAGAGAGTTAGCAGATCTGCTGGACTGTGTGTGCGTGTTTGGCACTTTGTGTTAACATAAAGGGTTATTTCGCTACACACGCGCTATATACACCCGCCCGCTCTCTCCGCAAACTCACACAGCAGAAAGACAGGAGTCGGACTGTCGAATCAAAATAATTCTATTCCTCTCTAAAAATGATTATTCGTACTCTATATCATGAGGTGATTTCACTAAGCGTAAGTACTTTCAAAAAATCGAGATACTCAGTCCGTCGGAATGTGCACTCGCAAAAATGATTTAAATGCCCAATACGAGTATTTTCAGCGTCGAAAATCTCAAAACTTGAATGTCAACATTTGAATTGAATTGATATTCAAACGAAATTAGAATTGGATATATATATTCGGTATCGAGGGAAAAAAATTCAAGCTTGCGTGAAGCAAAGAAAAACCGAATTGGGCAGAAAGAAAAAAAATTTTCAGCCTCGGGGACCGAACTCGAGCCTCTCGCATGCGAGTCTATCCCGCTGCCATTTGCGCCAATTCTCACTGTTGCTCAGGCGCTCAATTGTTGCTCATAAGCGTCGAGCCCCCATTAGGGGATTGTAATTTGAGCTTTATTTGTGTCGTTTATCGGTATGAATAACAACCGGCTTTGTTATCGGTGGCCCCTTGTTGATACTTAATAATGGCAGAATCAAACCGAATGCATCAAAATAAGACGGTTGTTGCATCGACTCATCAAAACAAAACGAGTACGGCCGCGACAGTCCGACTCCTGTCTTTCTGCTGTGTGAGTTTGCGGAGAGAGCGGGCGGGTGTATATAGCGCGTGTGTAGCGAAATAACCCTTTATGTTAACACAAAGTGCCAAACACGCACACACAGTCCAGCAGATCTGCTAACTCTCTTGCATGCACAAATATTCTCGGTATCCTCAAACTTGGAAATAATACCATTGTGGACACAGACTTTGGCGTAATACGATAGTAGTACGACAGTAATACTGACAGTACTACTGCAGTAGCGGAACATCGTACTACTGTAGTACTACTATATCGTACTACTGCAGTAATACTGCATCGTACTACTACAGTACCTCTACTACAGTAGTACGGAGTTGCGCAGTACTGCTACGGTCTTTTTTCTACCAGGGAAGTATTTATTACATTCAAGGGATTCCAATATACACGAATATTTAAATCTAGTATGAATAAGCAATAGAAGATGGAAGTGGAAACGCACAATTACTCTCTGGATTTAAATCTTGAAAACACTTCGAATCAAAATTGCTTTATTTCAAACTTGAACTTGGTCTAGAAGACTTCAACAAGTTAGCTCACTTTTGAGATTTTTTCAAGCATCGTTTTCATCTGTGCGAGCTATTGGGATTTCGAACATGAGCCTGTACGGGCAATTCTTATCTCCGCGTCTGTTTTTCGGATTAGAGGACCCATGGGATTGAATCCTTGGAGATACTTTCATTTCTTATCAGAACAATTAATTCCCACAGTTCGGTCAGAATTCAAAGCTCGCGAGGTTGGTGCTATACATGTGAGTCTCAAGTGTCAACATTTTTGGAACAAGAGAGAAAATCCGAGTCTTCTCCATTTCCTGTTCGGCAGTATTAATTGCGGTTTCCCGACAGAATACTCTGTTGGGTCTCCGTTTTTTGGAGCAATTTCTTGATAATGTTGAAAAATATGAGAAATGAAGGACAAAATCAGATTATATGGAAAAATATGGGACAAGCTTCAAAATATAAGAAATATACGAATATGGGACAGCAGTATGAAATTATTTTGTCATAGAGGGTGCAACTTTGGTACACCCTCAAAAAATGACTTTCAAAGCTGAATTTGGCAAGGCGAATAGTTCTATCGCTCCATAATCTGTCATCCCCATTTGAGACACGTATGAACAATGTTTTGAGATACCATAGATCCCCTATGGGTTGCCAGAAGAAAAGAAATTTGCAATGAAAATGACACCAAAAACTACGAATGGGGTCTTGTTTCACGAGCCGAACAGATCAAAATCCCGTTTTTCAATAAATCCGATCAAGTGCTTATTTGTTCGATTGGTGTGATATTGAATACGTTAAGAGGAAATCCTATGTACTTCATGCATGAACGTATTTCTCGATCAATGTTTTCGTGTGCTGTATCGGCACACTTCATTCTTTTCCAGCGTATAGTTTGATGATAGATTACATTCAGTTGTGAGCGAAGTGAGCCGAGATGTTTCATGCTCAAGAGGCAGAGATTTCATTCTTTTCCAAAAGTGCAGGATTCTTCTTCATAAAAAATCGTGGCTTCTCGAGCTTTTAGCTCTGACGCATCTCAATATTCCTCGACCCGCGTTAGTTCATTTCGAAGTTTCTCACAATAAACGCGCCACGGGCTGAAGCGCAACGGATTTTTGTGAATATTTTGTATGAATGAGGGGGAATTTTCTATTTTTACAAGGGTCAGATATCGTTCTTCAAGAACAAATCAAAAGATATCGAGCCTCCAATTCGGGTGTATCTTCAAATTTTCCTCTCAAATGAGCTTATTTTGAAGTATTTTGGTAATGAGGTTCGGAAAAGACTGAGCCGCGTCATGGATTATGAAGACCCACCTAAATTAGAAGCTCGAGAACCCAGGGTTTTCCTCGAAAGAATCGATCAACGCCTTGTGAAAACAAGAAATTTCTCCTTGTGAATACAGAATAATCATGGGCATTTATTGCGCTTCAACCTGTATCGCATTTCTTGTGAGAAACTTCGAAATGAGCTAAGGTACAGTACCCTGCATAAAATTGGAACACGGATACCTTCACTAAAACAGCCATTACTCCGACGCGTTTGGGTCTACGCAAATTTTCCAAAGAGCACTTGAAAGATGAGGGAAAAATCTATCAAATTATGTGTTTTAAAAATTTTTTTGATCGAAATTTTATGCCTTTAATTGACATTCAAAATTGGAAAAATTCTCATTTCGATCAATCACCCTCCATTCATATGCAGATAATGTTAGCGTGAAAATTCTTGCGGGATGTTGTAGCTCTTTTCAAGACCTTCAGAATCGCTTTTTTATACATTACTCTGCGGTTTTTTATACCCGAGTTACGAGCGATCTCGTACAAAGAATTTTGTACGGGTTGAGGGTATCGAAAGTATGGAGACATGAGTTTTTCTTAGTTGAGGTCAGCGGAAGTCCTTTCGACCAATCTTTGGAATGAACCTGGCAATTATTACATATAATTCTGAAGAATTTACGTCGAATTCGTAGATTATGACCTTTTCCGTATTTTTGTTACACTTAACCCGTACAAAATTCTTTGTACGAGATCGCTCGTAACTCGTGTATAAAAAACCGTAGAGTAACGTGTAACAAAACAATTTTGAAGGTCTTGAAAAGAGCTACAACATCCCGCAAGAGTTCTTACGCTAGCATGACTTGCATATGAATGGAGGGTGATTGATTGAAATGAGAATTTTTCCAATTTTGAGTGTCAATTAAAGGCATGAAATTTCGATCAAAAGAAATTTTTCAACAAATAATTTGATAGATTTTTTTCTCATCTTTCAAGTGCTTCTTGGAAAATTGGCGTAGACCCAAACGCGTCGGAGTGATGGCTGTTTTAGTAAAGATATCCGTGTTCCATTTTTTTTGCAGGGTACTGTACGTCGATGAATGTAGAGATGCGTCAGACCTGAAAGCTCGAGAAGCCACTATTTTTTTTGAAGAAGAAGAATCCTGCGAAAAAAAAAATGAAATCTCTGCCTCTTGAGCGTGAAACATCTTGGCTCACTTCGATCGCAAATGAATGTCATCTATCTTCACGCTGTTGTCGATATCTACGACATGAGCAAAGATACGCTTGAAAAGAATGGCGAGTGCCGATACAGCACCTTGACCGACGAAAACATTGATCGAGAAATACGTTCATACGTGGAATACATAGGATTCCCTTGTAGAATATCCAATATTACACCAATCGAACAAATGAGCACTTAATCGGATTTACTGCAAAACGGGGTTTTGATCTGTTCGGACCCTCAAACAAGACTCCATTCGTAGTTTTTGCTCGGTTTTTGGTGTCATTTTGTTTGCAAACTTTTTTCCTTCCGGCAACCCGTGACCGCATGAATGATTGTGGTTATTTATTGAAGCATTTCGCGAAAAAGCTACTCTAGCAAGGACACGCCGATAGTCCAATTAGTGCGCGTGGCAACATCTACACCAGGATGAACTGCGAGTGAATAGCGCTTCATATTTGCCTCACATATATCACCATATTGAAGAAATTCATCGTGACATTGGGTTATACACAGCATTTGGAATTTCAATGAATGAAAAACAGAAAAAAAAGCATGAAAATTAATATGTACCAAAGTCACCCCACTCCAGGTAAGAAGCCTCGTAAGAAGCACTACAGTGGGGTAACTTTGGTTCAATTTTGTATGACAGCTCTTTCTTGACTTATCGTGAATCTAGCGACGGTCCACGTTGATATGAACTGTTTTGACGAGATGAGTACAAAACCCCAGAACTACTAAAATTTTGATTCACTCGCTGGAATATTTCGTAAATGTACCAAAGTTGCCCAGTCCGGGTCTAACTTTGGTACACTTCTTCAACTGCTGATAGCTCCGGCTAGACACATAAAATTGAACTTTCAAGTCCGCCAATTGAAAGCTGAGACTGTGAGCTTTTGATTGACTACTGATTGAGGTTGGTTTTGTCAATGCATGTTGAAATTCCTAGCCAGACAAAGTAAAAAGTACCGAAATCGTACCAAAATTACCCGATTGGACTGTACTACTGAGATATAAAGTTTTTCATCAATGTACGTACCACTCAGTTCCAGGCATGCATGGCAACAAAATTCATTTTTTCCGCTCGAGAAACTCGTTCACGCTCGCAACGGTTTTCTCATCAAGCACGACCGGGTCGAATATCATTTCGAGTTTACATTGCTTCGCAACAATCTTTGATAGGGTAAGTTTATGCGTCCGTAGAATTCAAAATTGAATGGAACAACAAAGTTATATGACCGAGTGTCGCATGTAGAGGGGTATAACATTGCATGCACCTACATAGATCCTGTACATGATACATACAATAGAGGGCACAACAGATTGAAAGTTTTGACCTGGCTCCGTGACGATGCTCACTTGCGAACTTTCCAAGATTTGCTTAACCCACACCTGGTCATCTTGATCCAAAAAGTCTCGTGGAATAATATGAGAATACCGTACCACTATTACTGCACATTGGCGCATATTTTTAGTATGTTTTGAGGGAAAAATCTGATTCTATATCTAGATATAAGCGAGATCTCATTATTCCTTTTGTTCATGCAAATTGCAATGTCAAACTCGATGATTTGAGAGAGAAAAGAAAAAAGACGATACAAAGTTGAATGCAATGCACGATCACTCTAAGTGAGAAATCGTCACGCTCAAACAAGTCGTAGGTTGTAGTGGTGTAGGTGGACAGTAGAAGATATCGTGTTCGGTCAGACGTACGTACGTCGATTGTGTTGGCTGGTTTTTTAATGCCTCTGTCGCATACATCAGGAAAATGTGTGCTCGAATTCTTTCTTTTTTTAATTCTATTCCAGTCCAAAGTGCCGGGATACACGATGTGACAAATTTTTACTTCAATCAATCGTGAACCAGAATGAGAATGCGATCGGTAACCAAACTGACGCGGCTCATCTTTATTTGCGGCAAACGAATTGAGATGGCGGTATTAAAATCGCTTACAAAATTAATGATAAGATTCTAGTACAGGCGTCCCTTAGTAACCGCGGTTTCGGTAATCGCGGTTTTACTTCACCGCGGTTTAGGAGAATGCACTTTCATTTTGGTAACCGCGGTTTGGGTCTTGGTAACCGCGTTTTTTTCCTCGCCAACCCAATACTCTCCATATTGTTCAGAGCATCAATCGATTCGCGTCATTTCTTGATCCCTCTTTGGTCACCATATTACCGAATAGAATGAAATCAATTTGAAAAGTTCGTCGACGGAAGAATCAATATTCTCTACTGATTATGATTTTTTGTTTAGATTCCATAATACCAAAACTCTTGTTTCCATGCATGGACCGTAAATGACAACATTGAGAATGAAAGTAATTTTACATAACGTCGGAAAAGAGGGAACAAAAATCGCCCCCCCCCCCCAAAGAAAAGCTTACCAAGAGACCACGAAAATTAACGACTTTAGGAGGAGAGCTCAAAATTTTGGATCAACTTGAATCAGGCGCGAGAGTACAGCAGTGGCATGCAAATACCGAGTTGATCGATCAACACAAAGAAATCTTCGTGATAGTGGGAAACAATCACAGAAAATTTATTTCCATGAGGGGAATTGATTTTGTCTTGTTGTACTAGTCTTTTTGTAATAAAAAGACTAGTAATTGTAATAGTCTTTTTATGGTGTTAAAATCAAAGAAAGGAGGCTTCATGAATTGCAATGAGTTGAAATTTGGATTTTTTTACCGTCAATACCCCATTTTAGACAGGAATCCGTAGATGTTGGAACAGATCCCCCCTTTTCCCATAAGCCCAATGCATTGGTGACCGCGGTGCCTTTTCAGAACGTATCCCCCGCGGTTATCGAGGGACGCCTGTAAACTGTTTCATAAAGTTACATGAGAAAATACTGGTTGTGGGCGATTCCACAAGAACGATTCCGGGAAGATAATTTGCTATTTGACGCCTCCCCGACTTTGATAAGTACAAAAAGTTGAAAGGTCCAAATGAGCTGTTCGGCTCGGAAGCTACGATGCATGGATTTTTCAAAAAAATTAGTAACCCTCGAATTCTATCAGTTCGGGTTCATCCAAGTTATTCTCAACAATTGAAGGACGATCTCGTAACAAGGAATAGATCAAACATATCTGCAAACTTTAAAAAAAGAGCAGTGCGCAATAGACGCAAGAAATTTTATTGACTTGCAAGTTTTACGCTCCGATACAACAACTAACATCTGAGGTACCGACTTATTATGGGTGTTTATCTTCAGTTTGATTACTAAAAAGTACTGGCAATTTCTTGTAAAAAATATTGTTCCCCAACTTTTGATACTAGTAATCATGCCCCCATCAATCAGCTCATCTTACTGTAGGTTTCAAAAACAAATAAGCTCTACTTCGGTCCAATTCTCATATGTATAAATTCAGCGTCATTGATTTAAAAAATGAGAATCTCGAAAATAACCCGGGCATTAATCAGAATCAAAATCGCAAAATTCTCCTGAGCCACTTTTACCAAAATTATTCGAAAATTTCAAGAGAAGTCTCATCCTCCACGAATTCCATAGCATTATTATACGATATTCTGAGCGTTACATTTGTCCAAAACGATTCATCAGAGCTAACAACAACCCGCCCAAGTGGATAACTCCGACTAAATCGGTTTAGGGACAGCGAGCGCGATCTCAGAGATCAGACCTAAAATGCGCCTGTTAGATTGATCCTCGAGCTTCCAACACAGATGAGAAAGTTTCCTCTAGAATGCAGAGATTGCTCATCTCTTATACGTTTTTCCGGGTACGCAAAATTTTCGTTAGAATACCAATTGATAAACATTTCCCCATTGCCAAGCGAGTGTTACCTTTCAGAGTTTCTAGTACTTTGTGAGAATGTACTCAAAACTTGTACCCATAAGACTAAAACCGAGACTAGAACAAAGAACTGTTTTCAAGTAGCCATAAATAGGAGCGAAAAATTGATATTATTCCATGTTGATCTCGGATTGAACCAGGCATGACCAACGTTCGCAAGTACCCAAATCTTCCCAAACGAAATTCAAACAAGCGGCCAGAGTAAACATACTAGCGCCCCGCGAAGCCGAGATTTTATCCCGTCTATTTCGTTAGAGCAAAAGGATCGGAAAGAAGATTACGGTAGAATGCATCATTGGGTGGTTGAAAACATAACATACGTGCATCTCTTCAATTAATACATTATTTTTCCAACAGTTTCACCCAGAAAATTTGGGTAAAACTTGATAGATGCAAAAAGCGCACGATTCGCAAAGGAAAATGATCGTTTGACGTTGTACTCTCACTGGGCACACTCGAAACTTGAAGGGGTAACGGAAATTGAACATATATTATTCCCTAGCCTTTCATATGATAAAGTGAAATAATTCGGATTTCGTTGAGCGTGTAGATTGATAGAAAGCTCACCGAGACGTGATAGTACAAGGCTGAGGAGCGCGGATCGGAGGATGCAGGCTAGGCGCGACATGAGCGCAGCTTGCGGCTGACGCGCTTCTTGCCGACTGAAAACGTTATCATCGCGGGTGGGTTATCAGCCCTCCTCGTGTGCGTCTCAGCAAAAGCAATCGGCCCGCGCGACTATTCGCGCAAACTCCAATGTACCACCCCGTCGACACTCAGCATGCTCACTTTGTTCGTTCTCGACTGCTTCTGACATTTCTGTAAGATGGTTTTGTCACGCGTCAAATGCCAGATAATCGTCTCCGTGGATGTTGCTTGTCTTCTATTACTTTTTCAAGAAGCATTTGCTTAGGCTCTTCTATTGATTCAATAAATGAAGCGGAAAGGCAAAAATTGAGCTGTGATCGAGTTCTGATTCGTTGGAAGAAAAAGTTGAGATTTGAAACAGAGGAACTTCCACTGATAGCAAGAAACTGAATGATAATTATTGGAAGAACGTTACAATGTTACTTACATTCATTACGGAGAGGACAATTACATCTCTAATGGAGAAGCAAAATTGTAAGGAACTGATTGCTTACGGATGATGATCCCTGCATGAGATAATCAAGAATTAAACGGAATGTTTAGACGATAGTAGGGATAGGAATTCACGAATCGAGTCATTTCCTCTTGTTTTGTAGGTTTTGTATTGAAAAAATTTGTGAATTCAACAATTCAAAGTTCCAATAGTTCACTTTTTAACAGCTGCTGCTTTTGGAGCGGCTGCCTTAGCTGGTGCTGTGGGTTTTGCTGCAGCTTTAGGATCTGCGGTCTTCTTCTTTGGCGCCTTCTTTACTTTTGGCTTGCTGAGCTTCAACTTTGCCAACTGCGCAGACCTCTTCTCCTTTATCCTCTTTTCAACTGCTGCAGGTGATGATTTTTGGAGTTTTATCTGAAAAATCACACCAAGAGATAAGAAAAATTGACCATCAACAAGTAAAGAATAATCTGGGGAGGTACTGTTGAAGATAAACATATACATCATTCTATCACAACTCCAACAGTAATTTCGCGAAGTCAACATTTGGATTGATGACGGCCCATAAAGAGCAAAAAGAGAAAGCAGTTTCTCCTAAATGATGACAAAAATCGTTCCAACTCAAGAAACACAACTATAGTAGTTTCTTTTTACATCGCGCTAAAAAAATAAGGAACGCTTAATAAAATCTACGAACGCACAATTCAAGTAATCTCACGTGAAAAATATCGAAGTGCTAAATGTGTACTATGGGTAGCATTCGAAAATCGTTTCTCATCAATAAAAGCAAAAATTAAATACAAACTCCATTAGCTGGCATATTCAAAGAAATTACTTACTCCTCTCTTTGCGGCCAATAACTGTTCTCTCTCATTGACGCGTTTGGCGGCGGTCAAAATGGCTGCTCGCCTCTGGACAGCTGCGTAAGGGTTCAATTTCAACAGCGCCCTAGTATTGTTGAGTGGATTGAGCTTCTTCACCCTGCGGACGACCTTCTTTCTGCAATAATTTAGACAAAGGATTATAGGTATTTTAAAGAAATATCTTCAATAAGTTAAGAAAAATATTGCTTAGGATTCACAAATGATTCTCACGAATCTGAGCCAGATATTGATTGCGAAGATGTTTCATCGAAATCACATCCTTAGGAATACACTATGCAATCAGGATTAAAGCTAAGCACTACAAGAATTACCTTGGTGCTCTGAGGACTTTGCGGATCTCGTCCGATTTCAGGAGCCTGGCCAGATCAGTATTTGCCATTTTTGGCATTGGGAGATTGTACCCCTTCTTCAACTTTGCTTCTTTCCTCCAAGTGCCATACAAAGCGTCCAATTTTTCAAAAGCAGACTTTGTCCAAATAATGAAACGCCCTACGTGACCACCCGGAGCAAGTTTGAGCAGATTAATCTTGTCAATGTTCATGAGGTCGACACCAGGGATATTCCTGAATGCTTTACGCAGACCCTACAAATCAGGAGACAAAAATGACCAAAAATTCTTATAGATGACGAGATAGTGATGTGACCCTGTTTCGTCAGTATTGGTGATTCAAATCAAAGATATATCATAAACACGGACCAAATAATATCATCATGCTTAGATGCCAATTCCAATGAGAGCTACTTGGAAATGCGTGAATTGAAAAACTACCTGATCATTTCCATACACAATAAGGGGTCCTCGACGCTGGATGCGGCGACGATTCCTCATCTTTCCTTTACCAGCACGGTGTCTCTGGGACTTGTAGACCTGAAAATCGACATGAAAAATTAATAATGTGCAGTATTTGAAGAGTATAGCCGGGATAGAGCCAATAAGCAGGGGCCCGGGATATAAATCTCAATATTCGCAGTAGTTGAAGAGTAAAAAAAGATTTGAGGTGTAAATATAGTGTGCGATGATCATGTCCCTAACTTGTGCAGATAACACAAAACAAGAACGCCTGACCATCTATCAATCTGGCACCTGATGGATCAACCAAGCAGAACATTGCAAGATTGAGGACATTTGCTACAGTGCTGTAATACTGATTGCTGGAGTTTTGAAAAAAAACTCACCTTCTGAATGTCATTCCAGGCTTTTATTCTCCTCAAGAAAATTACAGCCTGTTTAGTTTTGTTGTACTCTTGGATCTTGTCTGAGACAACAAGAGGAAATTCTGGCACCTCTTGTATCATGTGTCCTGTAAAATTAAAACACTGTTACATACCAGATGTAGGTGAAATTGACAGAAGTATACTGTGATGGGTGCATCAGTATTGGATATTACTAATCAGAAACAAATCATCAACACGGACCAATATATTTCATCACAATTTGGTAATGAATTCTGAAACTCAGGCAGAAAAACTGTTATAACAAGAAAAGTGACAAGGCTCAGAAGCTCACCTTTTGATTGAACCAAAGCAGGTACACCAGAGGCAGCAATAGCAGAAACAATAGCGTATCGTTTCTGGTTAACATTGATACGGCGATGCCAGCGTCGCCAAGGCTTCGTCGGAGCGAACATTCGGCCTCCTCTACACATGTTTCCGAATGCACCCTGACCCGATCTGTGGGTACCACCACCTCGTACACGCGGGATACGTGCAACGGCACGACCGGTACCCCATGACTCCGCAGATGTCTGGTGTCCTGCAATCGTGAAAATTCACTCTCAGACCAATTGAGTCAGCAAAAAAAATTGTAAATAGACTTTACTGAGGACAATGTACAATGATCATGTCCCTATTGTGCGCAAGATTTCACAAAACAAGAACGCCTAGATCATAATATTGCTATAGCACCTGATGGATCAATCCAGTAAATGATATATACAAGATTGAGGACATTTGCTACAGTGCATGACCAGAAAGGAGAAACATGCCTTGAAAAATCACAAACTCTGATGATTGGCAGAATGTTCATAAGACAAAAACTTACCAGCTTCTTTTGATACACAGTAGGGCTGTCTGCTATTTTTCGACACTTGCTGGTGAACAAAATTAACTATATCAGGCCTGATGGGAGCCTTGAAGATAGCAGGAAGCGAGATAGAATCTTCAGACTTCTCATTCTTGTCAGTGAAGACAGTAATCACTGGACGCGCAGTTGACAACGACTGGAACAGAAAGAAGTACAATCATTGAATCAAGTATCACTCGTTACTTGGTTTGAGTCCATGATCTGGTTGAATGTTAACTTTCAGTGATTGGATTGTTCAATCAACAAATTATCAGCAACACGGACCAATCAAATCATCATTTTGGAGGCACTGTAGAACTTATAACATTACCCAGCTGATATCAAATGAGACTTGATGAATACGGTAGAAAGAGAAATGAGACTACGTGCCAGAGACGTAGTGGCATACCTAACCAATACGTAACTCTTCTTCTAGGTAACGTGATTGAGTTGAGCAGCGTGATATGAACAGTAGCTATCGTGCAAGACGGGATCGAATATTGTTCAAATATAAAAAATACCTTTGGATCCAAATAATTAGTGCACAAATAAGAGAATGCACGTGGTCAGACCGGGCGGTTTTGAAACATCGGGATACACTTATTACGTTCCCAACACTATTTTTTCAAACAAATGTTAACTGTAAATTTTCAGCGTAATTTAAGGAATATTTTGAAGCAAGACTTACCATTTTGCAGCGTTTTTCACGAGCTGCTAGCTCATGAAAAACCAGCAAAAATCCAGGCGGCCAGCACGCTCAACCTGGAAAAGAAGATGGACGCGGCAGGAAATTAGAACGTCAACTTCGCATTTCACACGCATGCGTATCAACAAGTGTGCGCCGCGACCATCGCGCAGCTGTTCCGGTGTTTGTTCAAAATCACCCGCGATATCAGTTTTCGAGGTTCCAAAATCGAAAATTCTATCATTATAATTGCTTTTCGGCTATTTTAACATAAGACTTATCTGAGATATTACATCACTCATAAATGAATACATTTTTTGTAGGCTGGGATGATAAGTTAATCAAGCAAGGCCAAATTCAAACTTAATCTAACTGTGTGCAATCAAGTATAAATAAAACAAAAGCTCCTCTAGCCTAGAATGATTGAGAATCACGCCCAGTGAAATATCCCGGAGAAATCCGTGGTTGTTTATTTCAAAAATGGCAAAAATGATAAGATGAAAGAGTATAAATACACTTTTGTCTCGACTTTTGCACACATAGCAAGAGGCTCACTAATAGCAAGTATATCTATACATATCGACATTCTCTTCAACGCAAGGGGAGGGAGAGAACGTCATTTGCGAAGACTGGCAGATATAGGTATACTTCACCATTGTTTGTGAAAATTGTGAGAACACTTCGCGATAAAGATGCGTGATATCACTACGATTGATAACGAAGTCAAGTCTCCAAAGTGAAGAGTGGAAGTGTCAGTGCAAAAAGATTACATTGCGATCTGCAGAAAGTGCTTTCTGACGTATATAATGCGCATCATAACATTGGCATACCTCGTTACTGGTTAGCTGTCATTGAGCGTGTGATTGTCAAAACCATATTTGGGATCATATCTCTCTGTGTAACGCAGATTTTACAGAAAAATGGCTCACTGGTTTCATCGAAATGTTTTAAAAGCTACTACGAGTCACAAGTTCGAAATCAAACACGGCGATCCAACCGATGCGACGAGAAAACTTTGCAGGTTAACATCAACACTATATCAATAATAACTTGATTATTTACTGTCTGATTTAGGGGTCCTCATGCTAATCATTTGATTTGATTTCTTCCAGTGATCTGAAAGCAAGTCGAGCACAACTTTTAGATCTTATTAAGAATCCAAACAATACTGTTGTCTCTATCGAGCCTGCTTTTGTTTCATACTTGTCATTGCTGTATGGATTTATTTGGGAAGTCGATCCCTCTGAGGAAAATGTACGCATTGGGCGACCCAATGCCAGTAGACTTAGAAATGCTTTTGTATTCAAATGGACTCATACTCTTCTTGGAAATGGAACATAGTAAGATTGATGACTTCTGATGTGAAGTTACTGCTGTAAACACTTTTTTTCAAATTGTACTTTCTATGTCTTTCAGCTCTTATGCAGATGCTGTGTATGAAGCGGCAAATATGAGTATGAATTTAGGATTATGGTTTATGAAACATGCTGCAATGATTGCTGCCAAAGATGAGTAAGTATGAGGATTTTTCCTGGGGTATCCATTCTTATGTCTTTTCTTAGTACTCATTATGTCAATATTCCCAGCATTAGCATGGATGAAGCTAAAGAGGTACATAGTATGCTACGAAGAGCAGCTGGAATATTCACATTTGTACAAACTGAGTTCTCACCTCAACTCTCTAACCCACCACCATTGGCAAGTGATTTGGATCCTAGAGTTATCAATGCGTACATCAATCAATGTACAGCTGAAGCCCAAGAAGGTGAAAAATAGTTCTGGTGTTGCTCAAGAATTTCAATATTGTAGATGAAAATCTCACATTTTGTTTCATTTTCCAGTCACTGTTGCTAGAGCTGTTGAGCTAAAACATAGTGCAAGCCTCATATCAGCTCTAGCAAATGAAACAAGCAAACTCTTCCTGGATGCTGCTAACACGTTGAGGCAGTTCAAGCCTGAAGTCTCAGGTCAATGGATCAAATATCTTGAACTTAAGTCAATGTTCTACCAATCTTATGTGAGTTATGCCTTTCCAGATGATTTCTCAGTTGAATTTTAAATTAACAATCATTTTTATAGGCCTACAATTACTGTGGTGAGAACTTGCTTGCAATGGATAAATGTGGTGAGGCTATTAGAGCTTTAAAAGAAAGTGAGGCGTGTTTGACTAAAGCAAAAACACTGTGTCAAGAATATGGCAAAACTCATGGACCAGCACCTCGAGTCAAACCTGATCAACATGCTGTATTCAAACGCTTGGCTCCATTGGTGCAACGCACTTTGGACAAATGTCAACGAGAAAACGGCTTGATGTGAGACAAAATTTTTGCAATCATCTTAATTGAACTAGTCAAATCAAACAATAAGTATCTTTCTTATATGTAGATACCATGATCCTGTTCCTGGAGAACTACCAACTTTAGATACTAAAGCCACTTTTGGATTGGTTAGCCCTATAGATTTTCAGATGCCTACCCCTAATTCACTGTGGGAATATGGAATACATAAATTATTGAGTGGAATAGAAGAACCTAAAGTTGGCAAAGAACAGGACCTTCCACCAGTGAAGGAGGAAGAGATACCCCAGACTAGTAAGGAACCTAAAAATGAAAGTGGCTGCACTTTGCAGTGAATGAGTATGAACCACACATGATTCAGACATAAAGGTGGAATGAAACTATATGGTTATAAACCATCTAAGCCCACAGCTTATGTGAACTGAGAGTTCCACTCGTACAGGACTGCATTTGGAAAGCAAATGCAAAAATTTGCATTTCTGAGATTCTGATACTAGTATTAAACCTAGTCAGTATATTGTTTATACTTTATCTACATCTCTAACATGATTGAATTGAACATATTCTGGACATTGTTTGAAAAATGTTGGAAATATTCAGAATTATATTTTGTAGCCTTATTTTGTATTGAGTTATATTCGAGTAATTTGTTCATCAAGTGAAATTTCTATCCATTTGGCAAACATTTTATTTGATAAAAATCAGTAAGAAACAGATTTTAATTATTTTGATTAAAAGAATTTTATCTTCCGAGTGATGTATTTGATGAATTGAGAATAAATATAGCTATAATTTTTACCTTAACAGGACTCAAATTATTATCAGTGATCATGAAGAACAGGAAGCTCATTACTAATCTCCCTTCACCTGTTTCCTATTGTGATCTCCATGAGAATGTCAAGCATATATACCAGTTTGTAGATGTCATGAATATTGTTACAGTTCCAATTTCGACCTTTTTATTCGTCTCAATCCTGCTTTATATCCATTTTATCTTGATCTACTGCTGTTGGACCATATTTATGACGTCTGTCTGACAGTGGCTGCAGCAGCCGACGCATTCATTGTCCCACGCAGTCCCACGGTGGCCGGTGGTGATGAGATGATTGTCTCGTGAAAAGGTGTTGTTATCTGCCGTTAAATACATACTAGGCTCAAAATCTACAGAAATGGTGTTGTTTTTCGAAAGTGACGGTGAGCTTGTTATCGTAGTTTTAGTTCACTATTTAGCTACCTCATCGTTAGATAAATCGATAAATCACAGAATTCTATAACTTTTAAGGTTATTTTACATCAAGCGAATGCTTCAAAATCTCCACTGAATTTGATCATTTTCATTTTTTCAGTTGTGCAACCACCCGTCACGTTGTTTATGGGTGTAGACAAGTATGAGAGTACGTATTATATTCTAAAAATTTCCTTGGAATATTGCTCTGCGTAATGTCTCCATGTCGTAATACACTATTTTAATGACTAAAAAATTCAAATTTCTTTCAATGTTGTTGAATGATGTTGAATATGCATGTCTTAGCAAGAATTAATTTAAAATTCCTGTCTAGATGAAGATCTCATCAAATGGGGTTGGCCTGAGGATGTTTGGTTTCATGTTGACAAATTCTCCTCTGCGCATGTTTATCTGAGGCTCCAATATGTAAGTAGTGCGCTTTTATCAGTCAAGTTTTTACTCATCAAGAATGACTATGAAAAACTTTGTCATGCCAGGGCCAAACAATTGATGACATTCCTGCGGCAGTTCTCGAAGATGCTGCCCAATTAGTTAAAGCAAACAGCATTGAAGGTAATAAAGTAAACGATGTCGATGTTGTATATACAATGTGGTCCAACTTGAAGAAGACACCAGGAATGGATGTTGGTCAAGTAGGATTCCATAAAGAAAGTGAAGTTCGTAAGATTCACGTTAGTAAACGAATAAAGACAAGTCTCAATAGGCTAAACAAAACCAAAAGATCTGAAGAAGTAAATTTTCAAGCTGAGAGAGAACGACGAGACAGAAGCGAGAGAGAAGACAAGAAAAAACTTTTAAGAGAGCAGAAAGAGAAGGAGAAAGCTGAAGAAAAGAAACGTCAAGAAGAGGCAGAAATGAGGTAAGTTCCATAAGTTGTCTTGTATTATCTGAAACTCTGCCCAAATGGTATGTAATTAAAAAATCTCAAAGATTTCTTCAAATTTGGAAATAATTTGGGAACTTTTATTCTGCAGGAGTTACAATTCCCTCTTTAGCTCTGCCAATATGACATCAAACACAGAAGGCACCGGCTATGACTCAGACGATTTCATGTGATATTGTTCTTCTTCTAATATCCAAGCATCTCTAAGTGTACAAATTTGTAAAAAACGATATTGCGTTCTTCTTATCAGTGTCAATGCCTTACTTGGAAAAAATCAGATTAATAACTTTGATGAAGTTGTGTAAAATTCACAATTTGAAAAATTGTTATTTTGTGAATGGTTGTTTGGTATAAATGAAAAGTAGTAAGTATCCATGATCAACAACGATTATCATTACACTATTCATTTTTTAAAACTAGAATAGTGTTTGAGAGTAATTTATATATGTACATTATTATTTACATGAAAAATGTAGGACCATGTTCCATAGAAGAATCACAATAATTCAATACTAACAGCTTTCAAAGCATCAACAATCCATCTAGGATAATTTTTGTCAGGAAATACTTTCAATGTATAATTTTGAACATACTCGGGAAACTTTTGGTTTTCTATACTCTGTCGTATTTCTCTCATGAGTCTCATTTGGAATGCAATGTTGTGAACAGTCAACAAATGACAAGCTACCGTTTCAACTGTGACTATTTGATGGATGTAAGATCTGTTATAAGTTTTACAAGTGCTACATGTACATGTTTCATCTATAGGTCTCAAATCTGTGCTGTACTGCCCTTGCTTGAGATTCAGTTGTCCAGTTTGAACTAGAGCACATCCAAATCTCTGAAAATAGAAAATATACGCCATAAATGTAAAACTCTTCCGCGAATTTTGATTAAAGAATGATTAACCTAGGATGATCTTTGGAAAGAAGATTATTTGAATTTTACCAAAACTACGGCAAAATGGGTGAACAATACTTACAGCTGTTCTGGAAGGGAATACACAATCATACATGTCAACACCTAAAGCACTGCACACAATTAAATCTAATGCAAATCCTACACCCATGAGGTATCTTGGCTTATCTTTGGGGAGAATATCAGTTGATAAATGGACCATCCTCCAAAATTCGTCCTTACTTTCTCCACCACTGCAAAATATTATATTCGATTAATATCACAGATATGCAGAATATCTTGCAGTTAAGTGTGAATATAGTTTGTACAAACCTTAACCCACCGATTGCATATCCATTGACTTCTCTTTGTGTTAATTGCTTGGCAGACTTTGTTCTCAAAACTGGATCCAAGCCTCCTTGTACTATGGGAAAAATGCTTTGCTCGTGTGGTTTTCCATGTGCAGATAAACATCTGTCTAACCATCGAGTTGTCCTGCATGAATTCATCAAAGTTTATCAAGCATATCAACACCATATTTTTTCAATTTGGACAAATAAGCTTACCTTTGCATTGCTTCTTCAACTCTGGGACCAGTAGTCAAGGTGTGGACAACATCATCCAATTGCATGATGATATCTGCTCCAATAGAGTTCTGAATTTCTATTGAACGTTCTGGAGTCAGCATGCACTCTGAACCTAATGAACAAGTGAGAAAATGGTTACAGCAGATATTAAATTTCACATCTCTCTGACAGTGAGTGAAAAAGTTAGGAAAAGTCGCTAAATACCTACTGTCAAATGGACTCCTGAATTTTACTCCATCCTCTGTAATTTCTGCAAGCTTCAGTAGGGATACCATTTGAAACCCTCCAGAGTCTGTTAGTAGAGCCCTCTTCCAATTCATAAAGTTGTGCAATCCTCCAGCTTTGTCAAGAATTTCAGGACCCTGCGCACAGACATTAGTATGATTGGTTCGAGAGCATGTTGCAAAAAACAGAGAGTATGATTTGTACTCACTGGTCTATTCCCAAGATGGTAAGTATTACCCAGTATAATTTGACAGTCCAATTCTTCGAGCTGTTGAGGTAAGAGACCCTTCAAAGTTCCCTGCAATTTGGAGGTTGAATATTAAATTTAAAAAATGAAATTTGAATTCTCAAGACAGGAGGATCTTGAATGAATTTGAGATTTGTAAACGTAGTATTTACCTGAGTTCCAACAGGCATGAAAACGGGGGTGTCCACGTGGTGATGCAAGACTTGCATTCTGCCTACCCGTGCTTTGGATGTCGAGCATTCGGCTCGCACTTTGAATTTTAGAGGACGATCTTCCGGCATTTCTTTGTTTTGCTCCACCGTAATATTAGTGAGATTTTTTAACAAATTTACTCGAAAATGACCCGCTTTACAGAATTTAGAACTGATAGAGGACGACGACCACAACAACGATGAGCAATCACGTCTCCTCACGTGTCGTCTGCCGTGCATGGTGGTAGCATGGTTGGTCGGCCGGCACACGCACGATATAGGTCAATTGCATGGATTATATAATATATAAAGTCCCACCAGGCAGGCCACAAGGAAAGTTGGAAAAAACAAAACTCATTGAACAAATAACTCATTTATGCCCTCGAAATTGTGCCTTCTGATTAGGTTATCTAACTGTTTTTTGGTTCGTTAAGCAAAGTCAATGGCAATATGTATCAAAAATATTAAAAATACTAGACTATAATTCATAAATTATTCACTTACACTACTAAATTAAATACGAGACGTATACAGGAATTCATCCAGAAAGAATTAGTGAGACATGAGGCGTTTGCAAAGAAGGAATGTCAATACTGAAACTCCAAGCCCTGAAATTATTAATAAATATTTTGTCTTCTGACTGTATGTTTTTGGTGTTTCAGGTGACTTTAACAACTGCAAGAATGAATTAGCTGATATATAACACAGGAATAGCACAATATCCATTAGGATTATTATATCAATAACCAACCTGGGTATCAATCAATGATTCAAATTCTTCTATCTCTTTGAGTACACAATCCATGGATTGTACTAATGCTTGAGAAACTCTTATGTTTTTATTTTTGTCAATAATGTAATCAGAACGATCTTTTTTCAATCTTATCGTTATGTATGTGACAAAGGAATTTAAAACTTGGAGTTGCTTGTTGTTACTATGTAGAATCTGAAATACATCTTGCACACTGTCAAATCAGAACAAAACATTAGAAAGGGGTGATTATCACTATAGAAATGGCTGTTTTAATTAAATATTTGATCAAGAGGTACCTTGGTTTGATATCTCTATGATATTTTTTTTTCATACCCGCACCCATCCTTTTGAATTGCTCATGATTAAAATCATCTCCAAGATCTGGAACAAATAGCATTACTCCTTCACCCGTAATATCATATTTCGGTTGAGATATTGAGTCTGCACCAAATGTATTGCAAATATATGAACGTCACTGAACACTCATACTAATCATCGTGCCAAAGCAAGGTACAGAAATGTTCATAGTTTCATTGTACGACCCAAAAACTAGAATATGAAAAATACTGTTTATAACAGTTTTGTGAAATACTCTAACTTACTCAGAACATGTAAATCTTCATCAGTTAGATGTCCGATATCGTCACGGCAAATATTCCTTTTCTTGAGTTCACGAAGGTTAGAACAACCTAAGCTTGTAAAAAGCGAAGCAGTTTGTTTGTTAAAGCCTAATGGATTATCACCTAATTCATCTCTGCCACTCATGATCTACTTTTGACGAACTATTGCACTTTTTAATGATTATTTATCCGATCTTTGAAGCACACTGAATTATCTGTTCACTACTTTAGGCTCACTATGTTTACAAACACCGGTATGAGCACATGTTCATATTACAGCGTGCAGGGGCGGGTGAGGGGAGAGGTGAGGGAGGGTCTGGTCACCCGGTCACGTTCACAATCACCCAACCATCACCCAACGTAAACACCCGGGTCACGTAAACAGTGTGTTCGTCTGTTTGTTGACAGTATGTGCAGCTGGCATTGGCAAAATCGAATCGCAGTCCTATAAATAAATTCACAAACCAATTTATAGTATGGACTCTTTGGTTAATTAATCTTTGAGTAACAGTAATAATTTCAACATGGCACAAGATACAGTTAGAAGGAGAAAAGCTTCATCGGAGAAAGACCAAAGTGACGGAAAGAAGGATGAAATTGAGGATAAATCTGACGACGTAAAACCGTGAGTGTAATAATAAATAGTGATAACCATTGTTCATCATTCATAACATTGTCAATTTTTAACGGGACAGAGAGCACCTGTTTGGTTTTAACTTTTTTATAAGGAAACTTGATAAAGTTCTCATTCTAACCTTCATCAGTAACTTTTTCACATCTGCAGTCTATAGAAAGTGTAATATTTCTTGATCTTTAATATTGTAATTCTTGATTCCTTTTTCATTGATTTCATCTTTCAATGTAAATAATTTACAGGAAATATGGGCCTCATGTCACCTTCCCTTATCAGCGTGTTTGGTCTCGATGTGTGCTAATCCTTGGTGTGATGCTTGTAGTGTGGTATAATAGCAGAAATGGCAAAGAAGTTGTCCTGGCAAGACAGAATGATGTACTGATTAGCAAAAATTTAATTGTTGAATGTTCAGAAGATATAAAGTCAGAGGCAGATAAGTTTCCTGGGTGTGTTCCCGAGAAATGTGCTAGAGTAGTATCTGATAAATTGGTATCAGCAACAGAATCGGACACTCTTTTAAAATTGGCTAAAAGTGGTTTGAAACTCGGTGGCTCACATGGGGGAGCAAGTACCCTAGACCTTCACACAGGAGCATTGAGTAAAGGCACTCAATTTGTCAATGTTTATGCCCTTCATGGAGCTAAAGAAATATTCAATAATGCAGATTTTGCTATCTACAGGTACTTGCTTTTTATTTTAGAAATAGTCATTCCAAAATTGATTGAATCTTCTTCTCCTCTTTCCAGAGTTGTAAAAACTAAAATTCAGCATGCAGTAGCTCATCATTTTGGAGTCGATGCCAACAAGATTTACTTGACCAAACCAACTTTTTTCTCTCGTCTAACCAGTGTTCCTGCTAAAACTATTCATGATGAATACTGGCATCCTCATGTTGATAAGGTAAGCTACTTTTGGGGCCGCACTTCGCTACAGTAAAACTCAGTTATTGCATTGAGAAATCTTTGAGTGACTGTAATCGAATTGGACCGTCATGCGTCAGTGCAAGCGCGCACGTCAAATCAAAGATTTCTTAATCGACCTCACCGTCTATCCCACTGACTTCTTTGTAAAGTCCATAAGAATTTCGTGTGATACGTACACAGAAGTGTAGAATGAATTTTCTGGGATTCAACCGCGATTCAATTTTTACATTTTCAAAAAATGAAAAGATGTATTTACAAGTCTCCATTCAAACTCTCTTGGGAATTTCTCCTCCGATTTTTCCTTCAAAAATCTAAAATCCTGGTTTTTGTGGCGCTGTCAAGTAACTTGATTAACGCGAATACCATTCAATTTTTCAGCGAATCGTATCTAGTTTGAGATCAGTTTTGGATGCTCATGAAAGTTACACTTCAATTGAGATATAATCCTGAATTCAGACAGACATACCTGGCTTATAGAATTACGAAATGATTGAGATGATTAAGACTGAAAATACCTAAATATCCGTATATCCGTCTAGTGTGAAATTTTTTCATGAAGTTGAAACATATTGAGTCTAGTATCACTAAAAGTATCCGCGAGTATTCAAAGGTCCCAGGGTCAAGTAAGATTTTTACAATGAATGAATATTGATATTTTACCGTAGGAAACGTATGAATCATTCCACTACACCTCGTTGCTGTATCTCAGTGATCATGGGCGAGATTTCCAAGGAGGTCGATTCATATTTTTGGACAACAATAGCGTAAATTCTACAATTGAGCCTCGCAAAGGTAGAGTGTCTATTTTTACTTCAGGAAGTGAGAATTTACACGCAGTTGAAAGAGTCACAAGCGGAGAACGATATGCTTTGACTGTGTCATTTACATGTGATAAGCGGTTTGCCATTTCAGACCCTGGTTTTGATAAAATTAAGCCTAAATCGATTTAATCGTGATTCATAAGTTCTTGCATAGAAATGATGGAAATACTTTTTATCATTTATTGCCTTGAATGGTAATGTTACATTCCATTTATGATGTGTGTCAGAAAAATTGTATGTACATTCATTGTTGGATCGTTTTCACAAGTTAACTAGTAAGTCGTAATTGTGATAATTTATGAGCATTTTTATAATTTCTCAATTATCTGTTCCATCAGTATCTTGATGGATGAAATTTCCATTAAACTTATTCAAGAGATTTCACGTGTAATGTTGCAAAAATCATTTTTACATCTTTCCTTCCGCCCTGTGTGACCTCTTGCACATCGTTTCGCCCTAAATTCTTTGATGCAAATAGACATTTATCTCTTGTCTCAAATAGAAAATGTTTTTGAGAGTAAAAGAATGCAAAACATAGAAAGTTCGAAAGTTGAAGGTTCTTCGAACTTGTCAGACGTGATATTGGTGAAAAAATTTCATCCCCTTTACAAGATTTTCACGCACAAGAGCACATTAGAAGGTTTTTTTCCCCAGAAGAATTAGAAGTGAGCTTGGATAATTGGTTTCCCAAAAACATAAACTGGTTGGTGTGATGGCCAAATTTCGTTAATTTCAGTAACTGTTTGACGAGTTTCAGACGAATTACTATTTCGCTCACACGAGTAAGAAGAGAATTCCACTGTTTTCTTCGAGCTGTATAATACTATTCATTTTTTGTTCCAGTGAATGATGAGAAATAGAATCTGAGATGTTTGCGCACCGGGCAAACGTTTGCGTACTAGTCGCCACACTCGTGTGCAAATTGGTCATTTGTACATTCCTTGCGGCGTCTCGTGCGTAAATTTTCGTTTGTTCTCTAGTTGCTGATGTTGATTGAAGTCAATAATCTCCATTTTCCACACATGCACAAAAATTTTCGCTCTCGGAAACAGTTTTTTGTGGGAAACTGAGGAAATTTCTCTTAAAATGATGGCTGTCTGACTTCTGTTTCGTCAACTTGGACGGAAGTTACAGCATTCAAGTAATCAGAGGTGTTTCAGATGCAAAGGTGGAAGGACCCAAGGAAATCTTGGTGACTGGCTTTTGTAACCACTCTGAGAGGCCACTGTAGCTACTGTTCAAGTCACGCAATTAAATTTGGCCAGAGGTCATTTTAATAAGAAAATTTCCTCAGCTTCTCAAAAAAGTTTGTTTTCAGAAGTAAAAATTTCTGCGTATGTGCAGGAAACAGAAGTTTTCGAGATCAAAAAATGCTATCTAAACGTCTCAAAACACCAATACGCATTCTAGAAATATATACATAAATAGAAATATATTTTAAATACATAATATTTTACGTGGGAAAATGTTTGCAGGAAAATTTTCAAAATTTAGGAATTGGAGAATAAAATTGGAGAAAAGTCTTTTGGAATTATCCATATAATACAAGCTTGATGAGATGATGTAGCTGGGTGTTTTGAAGTGTTTCCGATGGAATTTTTATACGCTAAACCGCATGTCGCTATTCAACGTGGTTTTCGAGTAGTAACGATTTTAGTTAAAGAAGTTAGAAAATTTTTTCTCTGACTTTTTTAAAGGCGTAGTGGTTCATATTTTGATCTATAAAATGGAAAAATATGAATCGGGAAATTACACGGGTCACCCTGACCTAATATCAAGTCGACTCAATTAGTTTTATTGTAAGCGGTTTAGGTTTCACAGACCTTAGATCCGCTAATCTCCCAAGAGTATTTTCTAATTTGGATACAATTTTTTAAGCAGAGCATGCTATTTTTCAAATAACAAAAGCATCGGTCTCGTATTTTACTGACATAACATCCATGCGATAACGACTTCATATTAAATTCTGTATGTAAAATCCGAGTAAAATGGTGAAGGTTTATCGCTGACAATCGATTACGGAGGCACATCACACCAAAGTTCCATATCGTCCAACGCACTAGACTACAATAACCTGACGTTTCATCAACTCTTCGGTTACTTACTCAAGCATATATTTCGCTTACCCCGATAATACGTCACTCGAGATCACGGAACAGATCTTCTTAGATCATCAGAACCCTGAAACCTTTTATTTAAGCTAGCCAGTTTTGGATAGAAACGATGGAAATATTAGCTGAATAACTTTCAAGATGTATGAACTAACTAGCTATGCGGGAGAACTCTTATTCTGATCTTCATCAATATCACCGAGGGTCGTAGACCTCAATAAATCTTTCGGGTCGATCCCATGCACTTGTTAATAAGAATTGGTACCCGTGATGATATATTCTACGTTCTCTAGATGCTGTAGAAGAGACCTTAGATGCAAGGAACATGTGTCTAAGCCTTAGATTCTAACGTCTGCAAACACATGACGTCTTGCATTTTTTTTGGCAAACTTTCATAGGCCTTCCCATTTCAAAATTAGCAGGGGATTTTCAGGAATAAATTGAATGATGAATTGTTGTACTCATTCTTATTCTTTATATCTACAATGAACAATGAGTTAAAAATCGGCACATTGTTCCAGTATATAATTTCTCAAAATAAATGCACTCAAGCTCACATTCTCTATTTTGCTTAAAAGTACAGAAAATACACTCTGAATTTGATTATTACCTAATGTACAGTGTATCCGAATATTTTTATCTTAATCATCTAGAAAAATTTCGTTGCTGCTCGTAGAAAAATTTCCATCATAAGATGGTCAATGCCCTTCAAATCTGATATCACTTCATGATATATGATCGAAATCCATATATTTCAAGTTTCATGAACTTGAAAAAAACTTTTCAACGCACTATTTTTCATGGAATAGTTGATTTGAATCACGGATTCTTCTTCAACTTTTTCGAGCAGTTTGTACTCACATTATAACATACAATCATGTAACAAAATATCCATAAATACAGATTCACAATAAGCATATGAAGCCTCGCACAATTCAACGACAATCACCTGCCCACTGATGTCTGTCGAAATATTGTGTTGAAGCACATACTATTCTTAAATTTTAGAGGCTCGGACACGCAGGAGTAATCAAAGAGCTAGTACAGGAATGTTTGAGAACTTTCATGGTTAAAAACATACAGCCAAATTTTAAAAAACCAGTGACTTAGATTCTTGCCGGAGCACTCTCTGTATTGTGGTGCCAAATGAACTACTGAAATTTTTTTCGAGGGTGTTCCCGACGATATCATGAATGCTATGACTACACGGCCATCAGAGAGCATACAGTTTCAAACGCGATAAGAAAATAAAAAGTTTCAAGAAATTATCCCCCAAGGATAATAATTTTCACATAAAAATCTACTCTGGAGCTGATTATGTTCTGAATAAGACGCTCCAAAATATTTCTTGTCTACAATGACAGATGAAATTCCATTCGTCATTCAGTTGTGGAGTAGCTCTGCTATTCTTTTAACACTATCCCCTGATAGGATACTCCTGTGGTTCCCTGTAAGTTCCTCAACTTTCACATTCTGCCTGCAGATCTGTGAATTATCAAAAAAATTCCATGAGTACAAAAGCTCGCATCATTTGAAAATATTAATAAAGAGCAAAAATTACCTGTGACAATCCATAGTCTGAATTGAGTGAGATGAAAGATTCTTTGGCTTTCACGAGAGTGACTGGACCCTGGTATTTTCCTGTTGGTTTGTAAGAATCAGCTGCTTTCAACTTCTTGAAGAACAATATTCCTGCAACTTTCATATCCTCGTCGACGAATGAAGTTTTTCCAATAATGTCCAGCATCTTTTTGAACATCTCATCATCATTTTTAGTCTGTCGTAGCTCCATATACGCCTGAAATAATAAAAAGATGTATTATTGTTGGAGAGAGGACTGTTAATGCAATGTGCGTTTCGATAACTTCTGATTTTTAGATCAACGTGGAGTTCTTGACTGATCGGTATGTAACAAAGTTTCGGTGAGTTTGATACGATGAGAATTGATATACCTAGGACCAAGCAATTCGAATTAGATTGAAAAAATTTTTTAAGAAACGTAGAAAAGATGAAAGTGATTTTCAACCTGAAATGGAACAAAATTTGTCCATAGGCGTCTTGTCGATCCGTCCTTCAAGATCGACAAGACGCCAACTTTTAACAAGGAACAAAATTTGCTTCGACTGAATCTGCGGCGTATATCATTTCACACGCAAAATTAGAAACAGATAATTGTGAATCTCTATGATATTGAAATCATAAATTAGATTGTCGAGTATGAGAAATTATTCATTGGGAATCATTTAAGAAGTTCATCTTCATCTTATTTGTCGGATTATCAAGTACTCACATTGAGGAAAGAAATGCTTGGGTTGAACTGTCTTGCGAAGTAGGAGAGGGCTTTCCTCACGCCATCCTCTTTGAGGCTATCTTGGCTTTGCTCTTTGCTGATGCTCTTGCCGATCGAGCGCGTGTGAGAAGTGATGAATTCTGGCGAACCATCGAGCAGGAACAATTTTACCGTTTCGGTGCTGCTTTCTAGCTGCAAAGCCATTTCAAACGCTACTAGAGCACCGAACGAATATCCTACAATAGTGTATGGCCCCTTGCTCTGAACTTGTTTCATCTGTTTAACGTTGTACTGAGCAAGTTCAGCGATACTGTCAAGTGGTGCATCTTTGGTACACTGCAAGCCCCACACTGGCCTTTCGAGTTCACCGGCTAGAGCTTGGAGTGAGTAGATAACACCTTCGATAGCCGATACAACAAAGATCGGTGACCCATCGGATTTGCGGCTTTTCAATTGTACAAGGCTGGCCTTTGGTACGATTTCGCCACCTGAGCATTGGAAGAGCAGCTGATCGGGGCCGTTCTCCTGTGATTTGTCTAAACTTGAAACGCTGCTTACTGTGGAAGTAAAGATAATGGTTCCATGTTAAATCATGCAAAAGATTTAATCACTCGACAAAAGCTCAGAACTTGAATTACGATCTACAATCAGCATTTCAACAAGATTCCAAGTTTAAGCTGAATTACCTGACTCGTTGGCTTCACCAGCTCCGGACACGAATTCCGCAAGTTTGGCGAAGGTGAGAGTACGGATCTCTTGGGGACTGAGAACAATATCATAATTCCTCTCCAATGTCTGTTTGATCTCTGTGCCCATGAGCGAGTCCATTCCAAGATCTGCAAGACTGTTTCCCGGGTTAACAGTTTTGACGTCCTTGATTCCGAGGATATTTCCTACGGCTTCAAGAAGGCCAACTTGATTCTGACCATCACTGGATTTGTGCTTGTCCGCCAAGACCATCGATGCGAGCACTGGATGTGGCTGCTGCAAGAACGTATCCATAGTCTGTAGGCAGCTGGACATGCGTTGTGGCAAAGTACCACCCACTTCTGTTTCGTTGTTGCCCATTGTTTCTGAAATTTTAAGAAACATTATGATAAAGTTGTTTCGTGAAACGGTAAGAATTAGTGATAAAAGAAGCCGATAAATTTGTCATTTACCGAGAATGAGACCGACGTCACCGATAGCTCCCCACTGAATGGCCAATCCCGGAAGACCGAGAGCTTGACGCTGCTCACAAATCCTCTCCATCGCTGAATTAGCCAAACCGTAGTTGGTCTGACCCATGTTTCCTCGACCACACGATACGGACGAGAAAACTACAAAATAGTCGAGCGCTGGACACAGCTTTCTCGAAGTGGTATCCAGGTTCTTGGTTCCGTCGATCTTTGGCAAAGCTACAGCTTTGAAGTGGCTCTCTTCCAAGTTTTCGAGCATGGCGTCTCTGAGCACTGCAGCCAAGTTGAATATTCCTCCAACGGGAGCTGTGAGAGCACGAGGAGGTATGTAAAACGTATTATTCTCTCTTAATTTCAAATATTAGAGCTCTAATCTTGTGATTCAACAGGTTCATCCCCCCCTTATTCCTTAGGATGCCTTATGGCGCCTCTAGAGTGAGATTTTTCCCGAAACTCCAAGATTTTGATGATCGTTACGACCAGTACACAAAAAGCAATTAAATGTATGCTTCGATGAATAGACGATTTCGAAATGATATAACTTTGATATTGTGGGGGTCGAAGCTTATCAATCAAGAAGCAAATACATTCAAGTGACATTCACGTGACTTACCAATTTTGTTAGCAGCAGTGATGAGTTTCTCAGCACCTACTGGAGTTGTCACATCCTCTGTGGATACGACAACGTTAATACCGATCTCGCGCCACCTGCGAATGCACAATGACTGATATCCTGTGCGAACTCCCGAACGCGATGTGAGAACAATGTTTTTAGCTCCTCGTGTGATCATCCAATTCGCCAATTCAAGTCCAAAACCTCCAAGGCCTCCAACCAGTACATAAGATTTGTCAGGATTCATGTAAGTACGAGGTATCGAAGCTACTGTTTTTGAACTAGGTTGAGTAGGTTTGCGCTCTGTTTCCTCGTCGCGAATTTTAATGAGTACCTTGCCGATGTGTTTTCCAGTAGCCATAAATCTGAAGCCCTGCTCAATCTGCTGTTCGTTGAAGACGGTTGAAGGCAGAGGTCGGACAGCGCCGCTCTTGATTCCTTCACTAACCAGTCGCACGACTTCTCGCTTTTGTGCGCTGTCAGCATCGAATAGAGCATCCAATAGGATACCGTGGAACGATGTGTTTTTGAGGAAAACGGACATGCCGAGAGCTGTGTTGTTAGATAGATCGAATTTGCCAATCTCGAGGAAGCGACCACCGTTAGCTAGGCATCGGACACTGGCTTGAAGCTTTTCACCAGCAAGAGAATTGAGTACGAGGTCTACTCCACGACCGTTCGTTTCAGTGAGTACCAGTTGCTCGAAGCTTGTGTCTCTTGAATTGCCGATGCACCGGTCGTTCAGCTGTAACGGAATTATTATTTGAGTACATATCCCTCACTATTCAAACAAGGGCTTAGGAAACTTATTCCAATCTGCAATTGATTCTTCGACTTATCCTTCATAAAACTCAAGTAAATCGTGGTGATGCACCGAGGTCTCTTGTCCAGAAATATTGCCTTGGAACAAGTGGACTAACATCATCAAGAGGTGGTTCGCAAAATGAAGGACATTGATATAGATCGACGGGATCTGTGAGGAATGTTGTACAAACAAACCTGTGGGAATGTCTTCTTGAGGTACTCCCTTTTCTCTTGCGAACCGACGGTAGTGAAGACTCGACAACCCATGTGAAGAGCAATGGCAATGCTAGCCTGTCCAACACCACCACTTCCAGCGTGAATGAGAACGCTCTCACCAGGTTTCATGCCACCACGAGCGCACAGAGCATAGTAGCTAGTTGCATAAACAACAGGGATCGTAGCAGCTTCTTCAAGGCTCCATTTGTCGGGTACCTCCCACATGAATCCAGGATCTGCGAGGAGAGTAGTAGCTAATCCTTGAGCTGCCACCATACCCATCACGCGGCGACCTTTAGAGTCCCGTCCAGAAAATTCGAGACCGAGAATACAATCTTGGCTGGCGAGATCTCCTGGTAATGCATCTGCGTTCAGCTTGCCCGTTGCCAACATGATGTCTCTAATCGATCATCAAGGTTTAGATAATGACCCTAAACATGGTATAATAAAGGATGGATCTTATTACGAGTTAGACTCACCGGAAGTTGAGAGGAGCATAGTAGACGCTGCAAAATTCCTTGCCGGGGAACCTGTCTGGCTGATAATAGCTGAGAGGTCCCTCGATCCATCTGAGACTGCTGAGATCTCCTCTGACCAGAGCATTGATGTACGCGTGTTCCACATGCAGAGACGAAACGTCAGATTGTTGGTCAAGTCGAAGGTGACGGTACGAACCCCACTGACCGCCTTTCAAAACATTTGCTTGAACTTGTTTGTCAAGCTGCTCGGAGTAGAATTTGTCGGCGAGCGAGAATTTCGAAGCGTTCTTATCCTGGATGAAGACGTAACGAACGTTGTGGCCACCAGGCTCTTGACGGATACAAGTCATGAGACCGACCAAACCTATGAGTATTTGATACATTAGTTGTACGAAAATTTTGGGACAGTAAATGAAAACTTTAGATTCTTTGCCGAACAATATCAAGGGTAAGAATTGAATGAAGCTCACCTAAAAGCTCTTCCCCTTGACTGACAAGCAAAACCTTTTGGTTATCAGCATCAGCTTTTTTGAGGGCTGCCTTTACCCCTTCGACCCACGAGAAGTTCTTTTCTGTAATCTGAATAATTATAGGCTCCGCAGTTTCCTCAGGCTTTTTCAGAAGTACGTAGCTCTTGCCAGGCACAACTTGCTTTCCAACGGTGATCAGTTCAGCTTTTTTCACTGCGTTAGATGTGGTACTGCCAGTTTCCTCGAGCAAGATAAAACCACCGGGCTTCACAGACTCTGCGATGTGTTTGAGAGCTGCTATTTGATTGTTACTTAAAATGTCAGCAGCAAGCACGAGACCAAGCTCTTGACCTACGGCAGCAGATTGGACATCTTTTGCGATTACTTTGACGTTCCACTGTTCAGTGAGAGCAGTGTGGCTATCTGGATTCGTTGTTGCCACTTGCAAGTCAACCTAGGAATAATTGAAAGTAATGAGTTTCAACCTTTTTGATTGATGAAATTTACAATAGCTCATTCAAAATTTTGTCATTAAATTTTAAGGTGGGACTTACGGTCAACTGAGGCTCGCTGTGAAGAACGTCGAGAACAGTTGGTGCCATCAAAGCCTCTGTGCTCCTGTCACCTGTTACTTCGATAGCTTTGATTTTCAATCCTCCCATATTTTCTCTGGCGATTTGTAAAAGAACAGAGAGAGCATGCAGCTTGGCTTTCTCTGGATCCTCGACGAGTACTTGTGGATTCTCGTAAGGCACGAAGACGTATCTTTCGTGTTTGGGTGGCGACTGAGTTTGTTGCCTTCGAGGAGCCAGCGAAGCTTTCATTCCTCTCAATTCAATCGCACCAGATTTGATGACGCCGATTTGTGGGTATGAGTAGACCTGGACAGTGAAGAATTTTTTCATAACAAATATGTTTCTCAAAAATACTTTCTGTGAGAATTTTTATGGCGATTCGGAACTTACCGGTACTCCTTCGTTCTCTCCAAGCTTCTCTACTATCTGTTTGTGAGCAACAGGATCGATAATGGCTTGCTGTAACCTCGTAGGCAAGTACAAATCTCGCGTGTCTTTGCCGAGAATGCTGAACTGCAGCATCGTATCGACGTAAGAGATCCACTCGTTGACCCAGGAAAGTTTGCCGGCAGATCCACGGTTGTCCGAACTTTTGACGCCTTGGAATAGGCCAGAATAGTCATAGCCACGCAGACGAAGATCTTTGTAAACATCTTCAGTCTTCAATTCCAGCAGCTCAGTCTCGTTCAAAGCCGGAGGCGGTGTGAGGCTCAGTTGTTCTTTTTCAATGTTTTCGGGTACGCGGATCTTGCCTGACACTGCCACGGATCCTCCTATAAATAATTATTCAACCTATTTAGGACTTGAAGAATTTTCCACGGAAATGCGTCAATAATCCCCCATACAGAATTCTCAGTACACAGGTGAAATTGGAACATCGTATAAAAGTCTGCTGAAATATATGTTCTCTAAATCTGATATTCGCAATCTCAATTTTGCGAGAATAGGTATTGCATGCACAAATAGGCAAACATTATTATTCTGACGGTTGATTAATGAGACAATCGACTTTCGGTTACGAAGGTCTCTCATTTTCGTATGATTAGAATGTCGTGTGTGATCGACCGTGGCATTACGAACGATTGCTCGGAATAGACGCGCACACGATGCGCTCACTTTGATGATAGAGAATTATCTGCTTATTGCACAATCCGTACGTCAGTTGGCATGAGGGGCTCATTAAATTTCAGGAAGAGCCGATTACTTTCATCACGTCATTTCATTCGAATGGCAGTTCAATAGCTCGTGGTATTTCGTAACGCAGACTCTTTTGCGAATTAATTAGGCCACAGACCATGTTGATTATTTTACTTGACTCACCCTCGCAAATTTCGAAGTCCCCGGTTCCATCAAAGATGTTGATCAGGAACTTAACTGAACCTTCTTTTGGGATTATAGTAGCTCTGTGAAATTGTACTTCTTCCAGGACAACTGGTAATCTCTCGTATTCGACCCCTCTCAGTTTGGCAAATGTTCTCCAAACGATGGTAAGGTAACCGGTGGCAGGGAATAGAACTCTGCCGTCGATCGTATGACCGGCCAAATATGCATCTGTCTCTTTGGATAGATCGATCTCTACGACGCTTTCGCCGGATCTTGAAGATTTGCCAGAGAAATCGGCAACGTCCCACTGAATGGAGTGATCCCATTTGACAAGAGAGTTAATCATTGGAGTGCCACGTCCAACAGGGAAGCTGAAGACAAACGATAAATTACGAACTTCAGTTATCAAAAAGGTGAGGTATCTCAATGGATGTAGGGGAAAACTTACCTAACAGGTGGATAGAGTTTAGACAATTGTGGCTGGACTCCTGCATTGTAAATTTTTCCAAGGTTTGACAGCAAAAATACCAAATTGTTTGTATGATCTCGCTTATGCAATCCGACGTTAGTGACTGTTGGCGGCAAAGACCTTCTCAAAATTGCCTGCAAGAGACAATGAGGGGCAATTTCAACGACTACGGCGTTGGCGGGAATGTGAGCTAGACCCTCAGCGAAAAGTACAGGTGACAGAAGATTGTTAACGTGATAAGCGGGCGAGCTCAACTGTGCTAACGGTGTGCCCCATGCTGATTCTGGCAGAGAGGTTGAAATCCACCTGTGATTTACGATTGACATTGAATCTTTGAGTATTTTGAATAGAGAGAAGATTCAAGATTGAGGGAAGTATTGAATCAATACCTTGAGGTTCTCTGTTTTGGATTGGGAATGATTTTCTCAAGGCTTGCGCGCAACATAGGCCCAGCTGAGGCGATGTATTTGCTGTGGAAGGCAACGCCTGAACTGTTGACACCCTTTGCGAAGATTCCTTCGTTCTTGAGCTCTGCAATGAACTTGTCAAGAGCTGCCTTGGGTCCTGATATTGTGACAGAGTCAGCGCTGTTATGACAAGCTGGATAAACGCCCTCTGGGCAGCGTTGTTTTGCATCATCCCAGCTCAATCCTACCGCAGCCATTCCTAGTGCAATGAAGCGATTCAAGTATGAGTTTTTCGATGTTGAGAGCATTCCATCTGAGAGCATTCCATCTATTAAAGAGCTGTGATACGCTTTATGAGCTCGAATTTTTATGACCTGGTTTCATGTCCAGATGATTTTTCAACAACTTCTGACACCCGATGATTTTTTGAATTTGTATTAGAATTACGAGCAGAGTGACAGATGCAAACATGGAGTTATAGGACTAATCAATACTGTAATAACTAAAATGAAGTGTTCGAACTAATCAAAAGACGCTTCAATGCACTGAAAACCGTATTGAATTGGTATCCAAATTGAGACCCTCATCTTATAGAGCTTCAATTCGTTTTTATATGTATAAATTCACTGAGAAAATGTTCACGTGCATCAAATTCTGATCTTGATAGCCGATAAAGTATCGAATCGGATAGAGCACAATACACAAGATCAGTTGAAGCAATTGTTTTTAGGTTCATAAAAAAAAATTACTACTGAAATGAACCAACTATCATACATGATCAATCGGAGTAGCAGCTAGACTTACCCATATCAGTGGGCAAACTGGACTCAACAAGCGACCTTCCTCTCCAATACGCAGCAAGTACTGCCTGCTCGGCGGTAAACGTCCCATCTGCGTAGGCACACCCAACTTCTCCAACCGAGTGACCAACAATACCATCCGGTTGAATTCCAACAAGTGCGAGAACGTCTACGAGAGCAACCTGGACTGCGGCGATACAAACGAAACAGTTGAGCACGTTATCGAGTGCCCTTTCATCGGATTCAAGTATGAGAGCCCAGAGATCGACTCCGTGAGGTTTCAGAACTTCGGCACAGCGTCCCAAGCTGTCCTTGAAACTTGGTATGGCTAAGAGTTCGCGAGCCTGTCCGGGCCACTGCGATCCCATACCCGAAAAAACGTACCAAACGGGACGTTTCTCATTGCTGCAACTTGAGATTTCACGCTCGACACCGGTGGAACTGAGAACAGCGTAGCCTCGATGTGAGTGACCCGAGATATTTTGGCTGTGGATCGAGTGCAGGAGTGACAAGAATTCGTCATCGTTCTCGTGTTTCGCTGCCTGCAATGAGAACAAAGATGCTTTCATTATAAAGAGGGTTGACGAAATGTTTTTTTCAAAGAATAAGAAATATTGTTGGATGGGAACATTGGCGACAACACTTTTGGGATTTTTCTGATTCTTTCGATGAAGTATTCTTTCGTGAGATAAGTTGAGGTGGCGTTTACTCGGACTATCAAGCTCCAATGATACAGCTCCTTAATTAGAGGGTTTTATTTCATGGTGACAAAGAGTAACCAGAAAATTAACACTACCTCAATCAAAGAACTTTACATAGATCTTATGTGAGTCTATCTGAGGAGATGGTATCGACAGGTGGAATGATTCGAAGTGTTGTCATTTTGTACATAGCATCGATCATGCACATGAATTTGTTTGGTAACAGTTCATGGCCCGGCCTAAAATCTTTACCGAGATCTATATTTGATGTTATTATGTTTATTTCCATCGTTGACACCTCCGAACCACAAGAAAAGTCATGTGCACACAATAGAATCATTACATCGCGTGCAATTGAATATGCAAAAATTCTTGATCAATTACTATAATAACACTCAACACACGTAATACCCCCGTTATAGCTTTTGTGAATCCAATAGCAAAAATTTCAATTCAATCATCTTGAGCTCAAGTTCAATATTTTTTGTAACATCAAGGTATAACAACAGCAATAAAAAATCATACGTCTGTACCTCTGAGTTGCCAAGTTGGAAACGAAATGATCTATTGTTAGGCCTCAAATATCTTTTGCAAAAATACTATTCATGACTCGATCTTCTTCGTTAAACTTGTACAAAGCTCATGTACGACAACAGTGCAAAATATCATCTTGCTCCACGTAATCTACGGCTATTATGCATCACGCGCGAAAATAATCGAAGGTATATTTTCTACCCTTATCATCCAGATTAAAAGAAGAGCTAAGACTGTTCAGATATGTGTTAAGTTTTTTAAAATCGTGATGAAAAAGACTGGAGTAGTTCTAAGAGACATATCAAATACGATTGCGTAATAATCATACATCCAGAAACATGATTAACGCAATCAACATTATGGTACAATCGCCTCGTATTATTGGACTATCATGTCTTTGATCGTCGTTTCTCAAAATTATAATACTACGAAGTGACCGTCATATGCAATTCTATGACTGTAAGTGGCTTGAAATTAAACGTTTTCCGACATTCAAGCTTTCGAAGACGATTGACCTCAACGTGTGGCGCTTGTATTATTCGCTCGCGCGCGCACCGCCTAATACTTACGTAAATTAGAAGTTCAAGTTCAATTGTCAGATTATGACGACATTTGATCAACGATGTTACAGCGTATAATCTCAATTGAAGCTACTCTGTACTTTTTGTAGACTCTTTCTTGGAATAAGAAATTGGAACATTGTATCGACTTGATGGGGAAGAATGTTTTGGATCAAAGTCGAGAAAATTTAAGAGATATTACGATCGTATTTTCGAATACCAGGGAAACGAACGTCTTGATGAGACGTTCGTTTCGCATAAATGTAATCGTGGAAAAATATCGGTGGAAAACGCGGCTATTTCGGGAAGATTTTCAAAGGACGAAATAATTTCTTCGTCAAATTGTGCTAGCTCGGCATGTGCGACAAATTATTCGGTATTGCTATTGATTGGGAAATTTTCTTGAATGGAAACACGTGATGTTGGAAAACCTTGTATATTCATGAAGCAAAACTCAAGTGCACGAAGCTATGAATACACCGAATGTTTTGATAGAGCAGTATAGCTCTGATACATGAATATGCTAATGATTTGCTTGACTAGCCGATCAACGTGAACTTTACCTCAGGCTAATTTCTCCAAGTCGTCAGTGATTACTCAGAATTGATTCCAAAATCTAATAAATTACGTATTTGGAATTCGTATCCGGTGCTCATCGCCGGTGATTCAGAATCACGCGACACCATTTCAAATTGAGATATTACTTTGGAGCTGATTACGACTTATGGGTAAACACCATACTTTATGAATAATTTGTGTTGGCGTCTCGTCGAGTTTTCGACTTACGCGTCGTAACTGACTTGAGTCACGAGATTCACTGACTCGTATGCAAGTTTTATACTCAATACTGCCAATGAAAGAAATTGTCTCAGGGCCAATCCCAATTGGACGAAGACACCAAATTTTACAGAATTTCAGAATCTTACCTCGTCAAGGAGCGCAGCGACAGCCTCTTCCGTCCTTCCCGACACCGCAACAACTTTCGGTACACCTGAATTCAGCACTGGAGACAATTTTGGCTTTGGATTGCTTCTGAGTACCACGTGTGCGTTGGCTCCACCAAATCCAAAGCTGTTTACACCAACGAGACCACCTTTCCAAGGTGTGTTTTTCGACACCACTTGTATTCTTCCATCCGATAAAGCCGGTATGTCGGTATTCGGACTACTAAAGTGTAGATTTCCCGGTATAACACCGTTTTCCATAGCTACAAGTACTTTGGCAATAGAACAAAGTCCACTTGCAGGCTCGGAATGTCCCATGTTTGATTTGACCGATCCAAGAAGTAAAGGCTTGTTGCGGTCTTTACAGAAAAGATCGGCAATCGAGTTCACTTCTTGAGGGTCACCGACTTTGGTGCCTGTTCCGTGAGCTTCGACATAGCTTACTTCGGAAGGATTTAGACCTGCCTCGGCGTATACCTCTCGCATTAGTAGATTTTGCATGTTGCCGTTGGGGAAGGTGATACCTTCATCTTTGTATCCGTCTGTGTTGACTTTGGAGTTTACCACTGTTGCGTAGACCCTTCTGGCGTCTCTGGACTGTGAGTGAAAAAAAATGAATCATGATAATGCGTTCAATTGTTATACCAAGTGCTCTTTTTATGCCCATAAATAAGTAACTTATGTTGAATCTCTGAAGGTTGCAACCGTACAAACTATACCCGGATATAACTGTGAAAATGTATCGAGTTGGAAAAAAGGACAGCCCATCGAGGTACTTGTACCTCGACTTGTACAACTACGATTGAGCAACCTCAGCGATGAATCTTTGACGTAAATAATACAATATAAACATTCCAATGTCTTGTGTTAGGATTTCTAAAGTGACTAAGCAAGGATGCTTTATTCAACCAAATTTGATGCGTTCACCATAAATCTGATTCATAAATTTTTTTAAATACAGTTCGCAACTCTTGTGAGAGAACGAATTTTGGGAGAATTCAAGACTAGACAATTTGATGCCACCAAAAGTAGAAAGGACGGAAGCGCTTCGTAATGTTGGCTCACCTTTTGAAGGTATATGACAACAGCAGCCTCAGATCGGACATATCCATTTCCTGACGAGTCGAAAGCTTTGCAAGCTCCGTCTGGTGAAAGCATGCCTAGTCTGTGAAATTGTAAGGACTGAGTTGGTTTGAGCAACAAATTTACTCCAGCAACGATAGCTGCGTCACATTGACCGCTTCTCATAGCTGCAATAGCGTGATGCATGGCATAGAGCGACGATGAGCAAGCCGTGTCGACGGCAAAACTTGGACCACTGAAGTCGAATGTGTACGAAATACGGTTGGGAAACATAGCTCTGCAGCAACCTGTTAATCCGTAACCTGCAAAAAGATCCAGTTCAATATTTCCTCCAGATATGGTTCAAGTGGACAATACTCTCGAGAGCAATGGGGATAAATTCTATAATTCACGTTCAAAAAGTACAATTTTACCAGTTTCTACGACAGGGTAATGCCACGTGATAGGCCTCTTTGATAACTTCAAGGATGGCATACTTCACGCGGAGGCTTTTTATCGCTTCTATCAGTTCAACTTCGGAGGTATTTTTTGAAGATACAAGACTTTCAAAAATCGTGGTCAAAAAACCATCTCAAGTGTCAACAATTTGATACAAGGTAAAATAATCCACTCTCTGAGTACGAAAGTTGGATACCTTTATTGCTGCTGATATTGCAATAGCAAAATCGCAAAGTAAAAAAAGTGCGAAACAGCTCATCACTCTTGCAAATGCAGAAATGTATAAGTATCAGTTCTATAGTTCCGATTTCATTAAAAAAGCATTCGATATGAGCTTCGCTGAGAACGAATCGAATGAATCAATCCAAGATATTCATGGAAAACAAAGAATTGGCAAACACAATTTTCAAGTAGGCTTGAACGTTTGAGAAACGTTTAGTGAATGAGACACGATACGTTGCTTGTTCAAAAAGACTGTTTTGATGTGAAAATTTATTGAGGTACTACGAGCAAATAACTGAACACAATGAAAACGATTCGAGCACACGAATACGTGGCCGACTTTCAAATTGATTGAGTTAGTCGTACTCAAGATATGAAAATTGAATGCGATTGTTTCAGTTTGCAAGCATTTTTATGAGGAATCGGCTAGTGGTCCGGAAAAGCAAGCAAATATGGTTGTTTCATATCCTAATAGTACCAATTAAGAAAACGCACAACTCAGCCTGGTACTTTTTCAATCTTGTTGAAGTTACGTGCAAGTCATGATTTACTCGAAAACGTTCATTTCAAATCAATAGCATATGAGACCCGAAAGGAATGGCTTGGAAAAGGATCAAATATGTCAATGCTAGACATATCGTGAAAAAGATCAACAACCGATTTGGAACCTCAACCTCATAACTCCGTCTCAAAATGCCTACGCAAATCTCTCCCGTAATGACTGGCCATTGAGTAAGCTCAAAAAATATTCCTCGAGAGAATTACGACGATCTGTTGATATTATTTTACGAACCATTGACTTTATCAGGATCACTAGTCCAATATTCGTCGGACTCTGAATCAGAAACTCCGATATAGACTCCAGTTCGTGAACCTCTCAACTCAGCGGGATTGAATCCAGCATCGACGATCGCCTCGTGGGTAAGTTCGAGTAAAATGCGAAGTTGTGGATCCATAACATTAGCTTGTTTTGCGTGCACTCCAAAAAATGTGGCATCGAATTTTGCAAGCTCCTTAATTTTACCAGTTCGAGCGGGTAATCCATGTATTCCCGATGGCCAGCGACGCTCGTCGTCTGTGACGAGGTCAATACCATCGAATAATTGTTGCTTAAATTCTTCGATTGTTGATGACTCTGGGAGGCGACCTGTTGACGAAAAAATAGAAGTACAAATTGAAAATTGAATCTATTAAGACTCGATTGATCCATGCATCCACTAACGTTAAGTTGGGACACATCGAGAAACGTATTTCTGACATTCAAAATAAAGGTTTGATAGAAGAAAGATATCTTTTGTATGCTGGTTAATCAGTCTCACCTGAGAATCCTGAGATGACGATATCATCTTCGATGATGTATGATGAACCATTTGACACTACTGGACCCCGGACGGGTGGGCTGTTCATACTGTCGAATCTGGCGGGCATTTTGCTTTTTTGATATACTGTGATTATTGGCTCTCAAATATTTCAATATTGAAATGAACACTCTACTAGTTACTGCTCAATCGTGACGAATGATTCAAGCCAGACGCGAAAGCCTTGTGGACAGCAGACTGAAACAGAAATTTTTTTTGAGATTGTAGATATTGTGATGAACATTATTGGGGATTTTTTATTCCCTTAAATTTATAGATTCATCTTCTCTAGTCTAATGATAGTCATCATTGGTTCGAAAAGATCCACCAGAGAATGCTTTGTGATTATTCGAATAATCGCACGTGATTCATGATATATCTGTCTACGGACAGATCCAGTCGAAGGATATATAGTAACCGGAAAAAATTTGGGCTTTCCGCGAGTTGAACTGAAGATCTATTCAAATTTTCGTCAGTTAGAAAACGGCCGGGGATAACAAGCTTCAAATTGACTTAATCGAAATCTCGAAAATTTTGGTGCATTGAACGAAAATCATCAAATCATTTTTGTCTGGGGGGCGTCAATTTACTCATTGGGATCGAATTAATCAGTATTTCTTCTTTGATGGTTCAATCATTTGTTGCGTTGCATTGATAAGACAATCCGAGTGACACGCTTTGTTCGAAAGAAGAGTGAATCATGATCAACACAGAGATAGCAATACAATTTTTCCTCACATTACATTATACGGGTGTTATGTATGGTGATGCCGTTAATCGCGAATGAATGATTGACAAATAGAAACGACTACCCAACTCTGAATGCATTGTAAAGTCATCAACCTCAGTGGTCTAATTAGCTCACAGCCGGGTTAAGCACTTAGAAAGTTCCACTTCTACATAATAAGTGAAAGAAAAAAATTCCACTAAAAATAAACTGTCCCACAAATGCCAATGAGCCGTTGAATGAATCAGATCAATTAAAAAATTATCGCATCACGACACAAGATTTAACCCACATGTAACACTAATTCACTCAATGAAACTTTTAATGAATGGAGAGTGCATGATTTGATCGTCGATTTTACACACAGATATGCTGAATCATCTCGATAAAACTCACGAGATCAATATCAGATGATGACCAAAAAAAAGTCAAAACATATCATTTTCTTACTAAAATCGGAGCTTATCGATCAATGAAAAGTGAGCTAACCGACAACGAACTGGATAGACCGCTTTATATTTTCAAGGTTTGTATAATGCGTCGAGTCAGCTGTTCTATCTCGCTCGAGCGTCAAGTTCAAGTGCACGGACATACATTGCACTTGCATGAATCAGTCTGCGAGCTTTCAGAATGTAAGAAGGAGAGACAGAGTGAGATGTGATTTTTCACTTGCGAGTGAGAGAGATACATAATATTGCGCGTCACAGAAATAAGACTCTGTCTTACTCTTTCTCAAGAGACACTGATGAATGCCATGTATGCGGTATATATGTGCAAGTAGGATTTTTTGCTGTTCTTTACTAATCAATGCCACTTCCATGGTGAAGTTGTGTATCACCACACATACGCAACTTTCTTGAAGAGAAGTTTCTTTTCCGGCTATATTTGCGTTTGCGATGCGAATTTATCTCTGTCTTTAGTGCTACGTAAACGGTATTAGGCAGTAGGTTTGATGGAATTTTTCATGTACAGGATAGGGTTATTGATACACAAATGGGGAATTACTATCGCATGCTGCTAGGTGTCTTTTGGGGTATTTTTGAGTAATTTTGAACGAAAAAGAGCGTGAGCTCGGCTGGTATGATCATCATTCACGAGTGTCGTACCCTGCAAATGAAAAATGAACAAAATTTATAGCTCCTCACTATCAATATCTACTAACGACAGAGTTGATTTTCGATTATAGGTGATAAGCTTGATTCAATTGGTCGAAAAATATTATGAAAAAATTTCGGAGGATAATTCAACATTCTAGCTAACAATTCCAACAGAAAGAAGAGTTAATCGTTGTGACGGAAGCGAGGGAAAAAAGAGAAAATTGAAATTCACAAGTGACAGTTTTTTTAGCTTCTTTCGTCAGTCGGAAAGTGATGACCGGTATATATGTTTAACTGCGAGAGGTTTCCAATTTTAAATTCATCCCTTTTTTGAAATTTGAGTCAGAATTTTTCTGTTCAGATTCGAAACGAATTCTTCATAGTGGTTACATTTTTCTTCTTTTCACGAGCATTACAGCATTATTTAGGATTGGGTATGGATATTTGGCCCAATAAGGAAACTGAATTACTAAACATGCTTCTTTGACGCAATCAGAGTCAAAATTCACACCTCTATCAGTTACTGTTTCTTCAAAATTAGCATCAACTTGCTAAATGCATCGACAGAACTGAATGGCTACACTAAGACATGGCGAATCATGAAATTTTTAATTTTAAGCATGACCATAACAACTTGGACGCAAGGAAAGATCTCCACTAAATAATTAAGAGAAAAATATCAGCATCCCGATCAAGATTTTGCTTGCTCACAGTAACTACGAGGTATCATCTTGATTCTCATTCAAAATTTCACTGTGTTGATGAACGATATGTCTAGAAAAATATCTTTGTTCGAAATATTGATTCAATATCCGAGATATCCATCCTATCCAATGGAAACCAATCTATCAAAGATATCTCAAATACGACGGAAGCTTAGATATCAATTAGAAGATTGATCCAGGAGATCAATAGATACGAAAAAGAGATATAAGTTGAAGAGAGCGGAAGCGACCAAAGAGAGAAAAAAACATAGATAGCAAGATACGATGAATGTCATTATTAGAGACACGTTTATATGTATGTACGATCGAGGTCGCGAACGATCGCTACAATTGCGTGGAATTGACGCATACTCTGAAGTGTCCAAGTGTCTCGCTGGCCCCCAGCAAGCCAAAGAGACGCGCTCGTCGAGTAAACTTGGCGCCTTAATTGAGTAATTGCTATTGGATTTGTCGCCTGTACATAATAGAGAATCGACCAATTTTGCAATCGAGATTTTCTATACACGCCTCCGACACGTGCGGATATCTTTCTCCATGCTTGATCTTTCTTTTTCTTTTTTCTTGTTACGTTCAAATGAATTTTTTTTGATATTTCATGTGTTCTCAATCTCCCCCTCGTGAAACTGCTTGATGAAGACAATTCAATTTGTTCTCGCATCAATCTATTACTGACAAGATTCCCCGCAGGCAAATTGAATCATCTCATTGGGTCAGTGTACCAACTCTTTACATCGTGTTATAGATATGTTGATACCGGTTTGTACGATCCCCTGAAAATAACACCCATTTTTCTCAATCGAAAAGTACGTGAGATTCATCATAACGAAATTGAGGCGTGAAGTTAATTTTTTATGTGATTTCGAAATCCGGTGTTTTTATGCAGTGTCAATTTCTGATGTGAGAATTTTTTCAGCTTTGGATTTCTAGATTCCTAAACGCATTCTTTGAGTATTTCCTGTTTTCCATCAGGTTTACCAGATCTGCTAGACTTACTCTACTGAAGTACCACATGAGCAAGTTTGATTTGTTATTGATATGAACAGAATTGATTTCCGTATCTTGGGCAACAAGAATGACAAAAGTGTGTTGGAATTTCATTCGTGAATGAAAGTATGTAAATTGAACCTCGTAAAATATTGTCGACGATATTGACCAAGAAAAAAAACAATGATATTTGTATGATTGATTGCTTCACAAGAGGAATTTTTTTCTGGCTCATTAAAATGATCATCCAATTCCAATAATGGTTCATCATCACTAAGATTAGAATTCCAAATTTTTCAGTATACTGGTAATGTAAAACTTGCTCGCTGAGAGTATGACTGGACACTTGAAAAAGAGCATAAGGTAAGTGTACCCAACTTGCCTCTGTACCCAACTTGCCCCCATATGCCGATCTCGGGGATGGGCACTCCTTGGCCGCCCGGCAATTTTTTTTTACGTTTGTTATGTTGAAATATGAGAAAGTAAGTAGTTTGCGTCGACCCCGAATCATTCCTGCGTTCTCCAGAAAATCTTAAGTGATTTTTCTATTTTTCGTGATTGCTTAGCTAAAAAAGCGCCGAGGGAATCGCCTTCAGTAAAATCGGTGCCAAATTCTTTGAGTTCAACCAATCTCAACGTACCTTAGCGCATTAGATTCCTTGTTTCAAGACCTTGAAAATCCATTTTACAAAATTGCAAAATTTGAATATGGAGCTATTTTATGTGCAAAACACGGAGACGATTTGTGAACAAGGATGCCAACATCGAAGTGTGCCTAACATGCCCCCATATGTTTATCTCAAAAGGGCGTGCAGAATGACTTTTTTCACCACTCAGAACGTGTTTATCACGTCAAAATAGGTCAGAAATAGTCTTTCGAACCACCGAAAAGCTCGAAATGTGCGTGCACGGCGATAAAAATACTTTATCGCCGATTTCCATAATTTATTTCGGAAGGATTGAGACAGTTCGGCTCCAATTGATCCAATTTGGACGTACTTTAGTGCATTTTTAAGGTCTTTCAACAAGCTTCAAAACGAGTTAAAGCACGTTGAAAATCGTTGAAGTAAACCAAAGTTATTAAGAAAAAGGCTTAATGGGGGCAAGTTGGGTACACACTTTTGTAAACTCTCAAAAATCACCTTTTGGGAGAATTAAAACAGTTTGGCTCCAGTTGGTTCAAATTAAATGTACCTCAACTCATTTTGAAGGTCTTAAGACAAGCTTTAAAATGAGCTAAGGTACGTTGGAAAACATGGAGATGGGCCAAAGTTATTAAGGAAATGGCTTACTGGGGGCAAGTTGGGTACACTGACCTTACTTATAAATCTTGGCGATGTGCTCGTCAAAATTGAACCTGAATGGAATTCCAACCTGTATCAACGAAAAACTATCGTTATTAGAATATCAGAAGAAGCAGCACTGTGACATGGAGAATAAAATTCGTGAAAAAATAAAGTGAATATTCAATGTAACATTCTTACTTGAGACCCCACCTCATTTCCCGGGGTCGGAAAAATTTTCTGACACGAAAAATATCAAGAGCCGGTCGAAAAATAGGACTAAGAAATGCCAAAAAACAAAATTGAAAAATTTTGGTTTTTCCCATTTTTTTCTAAATTAGCAGCATATAGAAACTTTATTGTTGAGGAAGTGTGTTCGTAGGATCCCGTGGTAAACATAAAATTCCATGAACATACATGATCATGGAATCCGTAGATTCCATGGTCATTCTATACGATCATATATGGAAACGATTCAAAAATTTGTTATTTTCATTCTGGAAACACGTAAAGTACTAAAATTTATGGTCGGCGAAACATCAATACTTCACGGTATTGATCAGGCATAACTCAGAAAAATGTTTCCCCTAGCCATTCATAGGTTTTGAACATTTGAATCACTGAAGAAAAAAAAAACCACATCAAATTTCATTTTTTGTCAATTTTTTGGAACTTGAGACCGACTCCTGGGAAGATTTATCTTCAGTAGTATGTAATCATTATTGTAACGTATTGACGTTAGAACAGGTTTGAATCAATTTATCACAATATTCCGGAATAAAAAAATGTTTGAAGAGATCTTATACATGTTCATGGAATCGTATGTTTTACATGGGATTGGTGAAAAAATGTTTCAGAATTTTTTCAGACTTCCACTGAGCGTCAAATGAAAGTTATAACGATCATCAGATTTGGCGATGTCCACTGTGATAGACAAAATGAATAAGGGCAGAGAAAGTGAGCTAACCTTTTGTTAAAAAATGTTCAAAAGTATTCTTGTGAAAGTACAGCTACCATCAAACATCGAATTGCAGTTTCTAGAATTTTTTCGAACTTTGTTCTTTGCACAGTTAAAGTATAGTTCAGTTTAGAAAATGCTTTCGCCTGTTGAACTTCAGATGACGTACTTAGTTCATAGAGTTATCATCGACTGTGATCGATATATACTCCTTACAATAGAACCACAACAAAAACAGGTAAATCACGAGGAAAATAAAAGAAACATTCCACTTGTGAATGACAGAGATCAGCGTATAACATCCGATCAATGGATGTCCACTATCATATCAAGAGTATGAAATAAAAGAAGAGACGAGACCAAATATCAGTTGATGATTACATCACATTTGCGCACGTATCCCTTATATACGTTTGCATGATAATAATGTGCTGACAGGGTCACGTGATAATCATGTCAGTTTGTCCAACTCTGAGCAAACTGAGCAATTTCTGTTTGACTTTCTGATTTTCAAAAACTTGATTTTCTATGACACTATAATGAGCATCAGATATGATGATCATGGCAATGGCATACTATTACGTCTACCCGTTGACGCACATTCAGATCTGACTATCTAACATTTTTCTTCTTTTTCTTACAAGAGTTAGGCGCTTGACCAGGCTAATTTGAAATTTACTATATGGCTCATTACAAAAATGTTCATCTCAATCGATCGATCTGAAGATACATTTCGCTGATTTTTTCTATGATTAAATGATGATTATAGAAATTTTGGGTGAAATTTGGGAAGGATCAGTGATGAAAATTTAAATTATTGAAGAAGATGTATGAGGCCACATTCTAAAAATGTCTGTGTGTGACAAGTCAATGACGTAATTTGGAATTCACTCATCAAAATAAACACAAAAACCAGTTTTCATCCTAATTCTCATTCATCAAAGCTACACAGAAGGCCCTGCTACTTGAAAGAATATAAAATGAGAGAAATCATAGAATTTTCTAGCCGAGACGATTCAATGTGATAAATTAGTGGTTCACCGGTTCAAACTCATTTTTGAAACGTGATAAATTGTACCAAGCCATATCTATGAAAATTCCCTTGGACTCTTTTTGTTCAGGTAAAGAGATTAAAATTTTATCCGTAGATATAAACGGACAACAGCTGATTTATCAAATTTTTCCAAGACGTTCTCAATCAGAATATCGAAATTTGCTTCACTAATTATTGTATCATGCAGTTCGGTAGTGATTATATGTATAGTCCCATCACTCGTTCGTAATTGAAGAACGATTAACGTTTTTCACTTTTCTTTTTTCATTTTTTTTTCTCGATAAGATAAAGTTATATTGAATTATACATTTAGATTATTCTCGTACAGTTATTCATTTTTATTGATGTAGGTTTTATTCCAAGGAACTTTCCAGTGCCGTTATTTTGGACATTTCAAATTACACATTATGTAAGACTCATGATAACTTGGCATTCGTGACTTATGATTCAAATATTGGTATTAGTAGATATATTTCCATATACGAGTATAAACATAAACCTGTACGCTCCTTGGAGAATTTGTAGACATGGATAAGCCCATTTTTGAAAAAAAAAAAACTATCTAGACGACCTGACACTAATTACATTTTTCTGATACTTTTTCATTATTCACCCAGTGTATTTTTATTGTAAAGATCAAACGAGAATCTATCTGTACAGTTTTCCACAAAACAGTGGGAGGATATAATTAGAGCATCTGTTTTATTTTCCACATAACTGTTCACGATTTTATAAAAGCAGCTTCAATCCATTATTTTTAAATACGTGGAATTGACAGAATGTGAATGATTCACATTGTGGAAGTAGAAAATTGCGCCGGCAGATGATGGTCGGGCCTATACAATTTATACAGATGACGTAAAGCCTAGTTAGGTGATGTTGAAGAATTCCATAAGATTGATAAGTGTATAGGATGATTCGCCAAACTAGCGGGGATCTCGCTTGAAATATTCAAAACCCCAGAGCGTGGATGCAAATCAAAGTCTCAAAGAAATGTATCGATTCCTGAGCCATGTGTCCATCAAGAATCTCTGTACACGTGTAAGTTATAGAAGATGATGCGTTAGATGAAATAGTTATAACACCAATTGAAACTTTACTCCACGTTGAAAATAACATCATGCTATGGAACTTTATGGTTTTACTTGGGCGATATAAGATGAGTGAACCAAACATCTGCCAATGTTTTGGCCTTTTAGTACTTCAACTTATTTAAAAGCTTGTTTCGGCTTTCAAAATTACCTAAAATAAGCTCAATTTTGACCAATCAGAGCTAAACTATTCCGATTTTCGCAAAAATTGATTTTTCGCGAGTTTGCGCGAATAGTTTTTATTGGAATTGCAACCACATTTGGATCTTTCCGTTAGTTAAAAATACTATTTTCAACCTATTTCGACGGCACGGATTTCATTCTGAGTGGTAAAATAAGGCATATACTGCACATACTTTTGAGATTAAATACCAAATAGAGACATGTTGGTTACATCCCCAAGTTAGCCTTCGCGTTCTTAATATTTTGCTAATGAAATCGCTCCAGGCTAGAGTTTTGTAGGTTTGAAAGGGACATTTTTGAAGGTAAGTATTGAAGAAACAAATCAAATGCGCCCAGAAAAGCTGACACTGGTCGATGCAATAATTGTTGGCACTGGTTTCACTAAACACAATTTCCTCGGCGTTTTCCAAGCTGAGGAGAAATGAAAAGTGAAAAACTCACTTTAAACTTTTTGCTACACGCAGAAATCATTCGGGGTCGGTCGAAACCACTCATCTTCTCATATTTTTAAGATAAAGACCGTGAGAAAAGTTTGAGCGATGGTCAACAAGTGCCCATTTCTGAGAGTGGTACATGAGGGCAAGTTGGGTACATTTACCGAAGCTAAACATTGATGAAGAATAATTTGAAATTGTGCGATCGCAAATCTTACATGATTTCATTTCGACCATTGGACAGGTTGGAATAAAAAACAAGACTCTCAATAATAGGATGATGTACATATGATTTCTTGTCGCGAAGTTTGAGATTCTGTAACAAGAGCTCATAAATGCACACTTTTTGTCTCGAAGAAAATGATCGTTGCAACGGATGCAAAACAGTAGGTAGTACAATTCAAAGTAATTTGTATCATTGTGTGATGCACGCCGCATAATTGCATTCTGATGTGGTGTGTTGAAGAAATACAAAATTGAGTCTTGGCTTGGACATGCATAATGCAATAAACAAGTGTTACGACGCGGTCAACCGAGGGTTAATGCCTTTGCATTAGCCTTCTAATTGCATGGGAATTGGGAAAAAATTAAGAATTGCTGAGAGCTTCGAATTCTTCAGTCAATTATTCTAATTTTCAAAATTCACTTCTCGGTGTAGTATTGGATATGAGTGAGCCACAGGTGAGGATGTATCATGCCACTCTATCGATCATAAGTTGGATTTTTTCTTTTCATTTTTCTATGTTTCTGCACACATCATATTAGACAGGTATCTCGGAGAGAGCAAAAGCAGAAAGAATTACAAAATAAATTAGAATAAATGAAAAAAAATTTTAATTAAAATTAGAATGATTCATGGAATTTAATGGGATTTTCAATGCAGAAATAAGTCACTTGTACAAAAACCATTTGATCAACTGTATGGTATTATCAGAGACAGAAAAAATGAGGCCAGCTTGTTTCGTGAAATTTCTTTATGCGACATAAATATCTAGAATAATAGACGAAAGATCATTTGGAAAAAACGCCAATATATCGAGTTAACTTATCAATGTATTTCTGGTGCATTATTGATTATAAGTTGTACCTAACGACGCTCAACAGAAATCCATCAAGCTTTCATTTCAAAGAAATGACAGAACAAGCATTACGTCCAGAAATCCATATCATCATATGATATGTGAAGATCTAGAAGGTTATTCTGTTCAGCTCAGAAAATGTTATGGTTGTCCAAATCTAGTATTTTTCATTTCTTTCAGTTTCAATGGCGATCATTGGGAGTGAATTGATAGTGAAATCAATATAGAAAAATCAGATGAATATTGAGTTGATCAGCTGACGAACTTTGTAAAATGCCGATTATAAACTTTTATAAAACTTTTATAAAATGCCGATCCAAAGACTCAACATCATTTTAGATTGAGTAAGTATCGAGGATTTGAACCGTGCAAAATTATGAAAAGCTCGATGGAAGGAGTGAAATTTCAAAAAGCGGTCCATGAAATATGACTGTGCTACTTTGATGTCTATATCCGATTCTGGTTATTACCAATGACGCTCTGTTGTTCATTATCATATGTTTCTGTGATCCGAGAATATACAACAAACAAACGATTTATCCCAGACCGATTCCAAGAAAACATCCGAATTAAACTTTTTTGAACTATTACAGCCAATTTGAAACTCAGATGAGCATTTCACAGCCCATGTAGCTCTTCGATAAATTCGGATTGCATGATCTTAGGAATTGGCTATGTCAAATACTCTTACTTCACAGAAGTTGATGAATAATAATACTAACCGGAAAAATTTGACACTGCTCTTCAACTACGACATGGTCATCTACTAATCGTTTCAGATTCGATAGAGTTTAGGAAGCAATCACCCATAACTGACAGTATGGAATTTTTGTTATTTAGTCAGTGCGATGAGTGTCAAACGATATTGGAATAAACGCGTGAGGTGAGTCAGTTGGATCATACGATGTTTATCGAGATATATCCAACCAATAGAATATTAGAACGTCACACATGGCGCTATATCGACGTTAATACTATTTAGAAAATTTTGGTCCCGTACTCTCACTGATCACAACAAACTCAAGCATCGTATAATTTCAATTTGATAACAAGTATTCAAATGGTACAGAATGACTTGACTTAAGTAAGTATATATCTGTACATGCAAAGGTTGTGCACGTTACTCAACATGAAGTGTTTCAGCTCAGCTTCATGCGTACTCACATTTTTTCATTATAATTGTTTGTGAATGAATGAACGACTGATTACCGAACAAAGTGAGCTGATGGCGTGGAGCCACTCGCACGTGTTCCTGCTGAACTAATATGAGATGAGCTTCAAAAGCTGAAACTCAAGAAACTCGATGCGCGATATCTCATTCTGCTTTTAAACAAATTGATCAAATTATTAATAAATACAGTCAAAATTTTTTCGTGGTCTATCACATTCAGATAGATGTCATTCCGTTACCCAGCATCGTAATAAAAAATATTGTGCGGGAAATAGAATACAAGCGTGACAGTTCTCCAAGTTGATTCAAAATTTGAAAATAATTGAAATTTTTGAACGAGGTAAATTGATCCGTTTAGCCAGACCGGACAAACGTATGTATCACGAACAAATCGTTCCACCGACTATTAGCTGATGAATCGAAAGTCATACATCAAAATGTAAACACAAGAGCAATAAGTATTGACCCGGCAAATGACAACCGTTGCAGAGGGCGGATTCGATTCGCTGATTCTAGGCGCATCGGCGCGAAACCGTTACAAATTTTCCGAATTTGATTGCGTTCAAATGGTTTCAAAATCTTGATTTTGTCGGCTTATTGCAGAATTCCGTAAATGAAAGACAAATGTTCGAGAATGTGTTACTTAGTCAGAAAAGCTTTTGAAAACTGAGGATGTCATACGTAACGATTGCAATGGTGCATTCGAAATTTTAGAACTTTGATGGTATCGAGGTGTGAACAACAAATAACGGTTTTTCAAAACACATGTGTGCATAAGCAAGTATTGTGCGAAATTCATGATTGCTCACGCGACACTTATTGTTTCGCGAACGAAGCAATTTAGCGACTATTGTACATTTTGCACACGTCAGGTGAGAATACGATCATATACATTAAAATGCAGATAATGTGTGAATGGAATACCTATAACGAAACGTAAATCGCGGTTACTTACTCGGATGTGCCGCGAGTCGAGCAAATAATTTTCCCGGCTAACATGAAACTGGCGCGCGCGCGCACGGCTATTATCGATTTTCCGCGTCTCTGGAACATCAGCCGGTGACACATATATAAATAAGCCGGAATATAAACACACATCCTAGACGACGCAATAAAACATTCGTTGGGATGATTGACAAGCTAGTAATTCCCCATTAACGCGTCGCCATTTCGCGTCTTGTCAATCATTTCCGTGAGTCCAACATTCATTCAAAAATTAAATAGAGCAGAAGAACAAAACTCACCTCTCGCGTGAAACTGACTTCAATCTAACAAAAAAAGATTTCCAGCTCTGCGTGGGTACGTGTATGTTCCAGCAGACGACGTGGGTACACTCGCGACACACAAATTATCCGCGGACACGAGTTTTACTATAAAATGAATGAGAGTCGGGCGTCTGTTTAGAAATTTTGTGGAAGAGAGTCGACGACGACGACGACGACCCGCCAAGGACTAAACCGGCTGGGCGCAAGTATCGCAGCAATACACTTCTCTATAGCGCGTCGAACTGTCGTGTCGTGGTCTGATGATGTCAGACCATGCGGCGCCGACCAATGGCTGATCGAGTTTGCTTTTGCTGGTGGCTTCTGTTCTCTGATGCCGGCGAAAATATACGAAAGCATGCTGCGCATGCAGACAGAATTCCGGCAGGTGGGATTGACCCATATATATATATATATATATATATATATATATATATATATATATATGTATAACGTATTATGGATTTGAGACACGTGTGAGCTGTGTGTGAGCAAATCCGAGCCAAGTCAAGGTAGGTTCGTGTTTGTTTCAATTTGGGAATGGTTTGGAACTGTTTTGGGGATTACAGGGGGTTGTTTTGTTGTGTGGAAGGACGTGGCGAAGTCATGGGATTTTTTGAGCTTTTTTGTGAGGCATGACAAAATTGAGGAGCTTTAGAGGTGTGACATGTGAGGCGAGAATGAGGTTAGGATCGAATGGATGAACGAACCTTGAGCATGGAAGGAAAGACGCGCGCGAATTCGGAGAAGCCCATCATCATCACCAGAGAAGACCTCGGGTCCCATTATTTTGCCTTTTTTGCTCGCCTACCTCCGCCAGGTAACTGTTCACAATTTGCTCTTGTATTGTAAGGATCGCTGATGCTGCCAGATGCTACAGTCTGAGTCGAGACGAAAAGAGAGTCGACTATTATAGCGGTTCACGATTTCAAGCTTGGATAATTACGCGACATTAGCACATCCGGATCCATGGAGAGGAGACTGGGATGTTTTGTTTGTGTCAGAGATGAAAACATTGTCTGCTTCGTAATTTTGAATTCCCATAACTTTCGCGCAATCGCGTCATCATGGATCCTCGGCTTATTTTAGGCAACACCTGATTTTGCAATGAGCTGATGGGTGCGCTCGGGCATTTATGTGAGTTGCAACCTTTCAAGAAACATTGTGACTATTTTTGGTATTATTCCAAAAATCTCGTCTTTAGCAGAATCACGCCGCAACGCTATCGCGCCTGCTATATCAATAATATTCAATATACATACTTTTTTAAAGATCGTTTCGAAATATGTAGTTGATGCTTTTGTTGCGATGATTCCCCGATTTCAATTTGATCATCAACTCTCACATTCGAAACCAATACTCCCATGGATTACTCAAATCCCAACAAAATTTCAATAAATTGAATTCAAATAAACCCAGACAAAATTTTTTTAGAGAATTTAATTCCGATTTAAAAATTCCGAACAGCGATAGTGAAAGCCAAGAGTTTTTTCAGCCTTTATAAATTTGAATTTATCGTATGCACATTTGAATGAGATGATTCTAACAAAATGCACCACCAAATTCTCGTCAAGGTGAATGCCTGTGTTACTTCACAGCAGTAGAGCACGCCCATGCATGTCGAATTTGAACGGTTTGTGCGAACATTTCTTGAAAATTCTTGTACCATTTTGTCTGTTTATTCTCCTTCTTCGGCCTATAGTAGAGGATTTTTCCCGATAACCCCAGAACTGAAATTATCGTTCTGTATTTTGCTTAGAACTGTGGACCGTCTCGACCGATTTTGGGTTCTTCAAGAAGCATTCGAAAGGTGTCTCTATGGTTTTGCTTAACCTTTGCTTAACTTTTTTGACATACTTTTTATTTTCTTCACTCTTTTTTTCTCGATTCGTATGATAACGAATTACCTGCATGAGAATTTTCAGGCTTTAATTTCACTCCTGGAGACTCCTAGAAATTTTTCAGCGGGCAAAAAAATCTCCTCGAAAATCTCAAAAACACCAAAAAAGCATTCTACCTCACAAAACGCTCTTATACGTTTGTGCAACCCATTTCATTGTGTTTGTGGGATATTTCTACCATACCATGGTGTAAGGGAGATAATATCTATATTCAAAGTGACTCATGATCATTCTTTGAGTGTAGTCGGTGCTCGGATTTGTGAAAAGATCTTACAAAAGCAAATTTTAGTTCAATAACTATAGCATCTCGGGCTCCTGCACTGTTTTTACGTTTCTGAGAAAAGAGTAAGTGTACCCATCAACATGCCCATGCGTGGGTCGATACGCGTACTCGTTGATCTCAAAACTGGGCAATCGTTGATCTTGACGCAATTATTCTTTTTACGTTTGTTATGTTGAAATATGAGGAAATTAATGATTCGGACCGACTCCCGGATGATTTTTGCGTCCTCCAGAAGATTTATAGGGACTTTTTGCGTGTTTGCTCAATGAAGGAACCGACAATGAAATTGCGTTTAGTATAACCGGTACCAAAAATTATTGATTCGACCAATCTCAACTTAACGTACTTTAACTTTTTAGCTCATTTGATTTTTTTTGAGACCTCTAAAATCCGTTTTCGGGCGTTGCAGAACTTGGATTTGGAGCGATTTTATGAGCAAAACGTGGAGATCATTCAGAAAGATGGAGGCCAAATTTGGCGTGTAACCTTCATGCTCCATGTGATGTGGTTACTTTGAAGTTCTTATAACAAGCTTTATAATGAGACAAAGTGCATTGAATAATTTTGAAGTGGACCTCGGGTAGACCAAATTGAGAAATGGCTTAAGGGGGCATGTTGGGGCACACACTCTCGTAAACTTGCAAAAAATCACTTTCTAGGAAAATTGTAATAGCTCTGGTTCGTCAAAACTGAGCTCATTTTAAAGGTCTTGGAACAAGCTCCGAAAAGCAATCAAGCCACGTTGGAAAATATTGGAGTGGATCAAAACTATTGGCAAAAAGGCTTGAGGGGCGGGCCATCCACTGTAGAAAATTGGTTGAATTTATTACAACCGATTTTCAACCAGCTGGTTGAATTTGCAACCATGCTGCTTGAATATTCAGCTAATTGGTTGAATTTCCAACCAAGCAATTATATTCCGTGATGGACGGATGAATGGATGGTTGATGGGTGGATGGGCGGGTGGATGGATAGATGGCTGCATGGTTGGATGGGTGATGGTTGGATGGACAGGTGAATAGACGGATGAATGGACCCATCACCCATTCGTCCATTCATCCAGCCATCAATCCAGCCATCAACTATCCATTGACCATCCATCCATCATCCATTTGTCCATTATCCACCCATCATTCATCACTCCATCCATATATCCATCCGTCTACCCACCATCCATTCCTCGATCCATCCATCGACCCCATCCATTATCCATCCATCGACCATCGATCTATCATCCATCAATCTACCCGTACATCCATCCTTATCCACCATATTCTACTCCTCACACGTAGGCAACCTGATATGCAGGCAGGAACCGCACGGACAGATTGTTCAACCAACCTGGTTGAATTTTTCATTCAATCAGTTGGTTAAAGTTTTTCGGAAAATTTTTTTACAGTGTACCTTATTTTTATTTGTACCTTATTTTTATTTGATAGCTTGTCCTATTTCCTTTGAAGAAACCTTTTGCTGAAGTTATTTTGGAGCAATAGGACTGGAGGCTAATAGTTGGAAGAAAGAAAGTCTTAGATAGATATCATCATGCGTGAGTCCAGAAGAAAATCGACAATTTCTCCCACAGTTTAAAGCACGCAGTTTCACTTCTATCTCATCAAATCGACTTGGCAAAGAAGTCATTCTAAAGAATATCATGTCAGCTATCGATTGGGATCGGTTTCGAGGGTCAAAACGCGCTTTCACTAGTAATCCAATCCCAACGAATTATTGCCAATTTATTACGATTCTGATCAATCGATTGTGAATTTTCTGTGTACGTGCATGCATTTTGACCCACAAAACTCGTTCTAATCAATAGCTGGCTCAATTTCCTTTAGGATTATCCCTTGGTGGAGTCTGTTTGATGGAGCAGCATCGAAACTACACGCTTCAAACGGTGACAGAAGAGATCGTCGATCTCTCGGTCGAACTCACGGTCAATTTTCTGCTGGGTTTACGAATTTGATGCCTGAGACTTCTTTTTTTTCTAACGGATGTAACTCCAATCCTATTGCATCAAATTGAGGCTGTTGACTTGAGCTAGAGGTTTTTTTTAGGGGAATGGGATGAGCTGTCGATTATAAATAGTTTCAAGAGTAGTACATTACGCGTCGAGTGCTGGAAACATTTTTTCCTTTGGGGAACCAGGCTGGACGTGGGTGAAGGCAGCATTCAGCTTGGTTTTCCCGAAGGAAAAATGTTTCCGCACGAGACGCGTATGCAGTTTTATACGTCTGTAAGCAGAAACAGCTTGTGTCCAGCTGTCCTCACGTAGCGAGGACCCCTAGAAACACGCTGTTTCTACGTATGGACGTATAAACACTGTAAAAAATTTGTTGAATTTTCAACCAACTTTTCAACCAGCTGGTTGAATAATCGGTTGAATTTTCAACCAGACTGGTTGAATTTTTCATCCAACCAACTGGTTGAATTTTCAACCAAGCAATTACATTTCGTGATGGATGGATGGATGGTCGATGGAATATCGATTGACCATCTATCCATCATGCATCCGTCCATTATCCACCCATCATCCATCACTCCATCCATACATCTGTAACGTCGGCGCCGTTTTTTTTTTGTTTTGTTCCCTTTTTGATGGAATGCCGTAGCAATTAACCGTCAATTGAGCCGTCAAAATAGATAGAACACGTAAGAATAAATAATCAACTCTAAAGAAAAAAAAAAATATATATATATATATTTGTATAGCTTCAGATTCCGGGATATTTCGTGCGATACTTTTCCAATTTCTGGGATTTTTCCTAATTTCCGGGACGTCCCAGAAGACTTCCTTGAATATTATCATTTTCCAGGACGTCCCAGTATTTGAAAATATTTGCTATATTCTCAATTTCCGGGACGAAATAAATATACGAAAATATATTTCTTAAATATATATATTTCGTCCCAGAATTTGGCAATATATGGTTAAATATAATATTTCGAGCGTTCTCGGCCTTTTTTAATATATATTCTCTATTTCCGGGATTATATATTTCTCTCAAATATATATCCCAGAAAATGGAAGTATCAGTCATATATCATATATAAAGCGTTCCTGGATTTTTTTCATATATATTTCCAATTTCTGGGACGCTATATTTCTTTCCACTCATTCTCAAATATGGATCCTAGGTCAGCGATTTATGATCTATGAATTTGGTTTCATTTAACCTGTTTTTGTCCATCTGGAGCCAATTTTTAACAATGATTCCCAAGATTGTTGATATTTCAATATTTCTCCTTTTTTGAATTTCATAGAACTCAGTGAGTAACCTCAGGATCAACAAGAGCTCCAACTAATGAAAATCTCCTGACAAGCCCTTCACCAAATCCTGGAGAGGACTAAATGCAAATTTCACAAACAATGATAGAAATCACTGATTGAATCAATAGATATTTCAATTTTGAATCATGCAACTTCTGCATTGACTCCAGATTTGATGAACTGGGTTTCTCAAGCTCAGGATTTTGGTATGGGCAGTCTTGGGTGCTGCAGGGACGAAACATGCTAAGATTAATCGCTACGATTGGATAAGAAAGGGAATTGCCTTCGCCACTGATGATCATATTTAGTATCAAAAAATATTCAACAAATGAGAAAATTATCAGAGCAAGGCATGATTCAATTTTAAAAATATTTCAGCATCTCTTCAAGGGTTTGCCTGTAAGTAGAAAGAGTGAATTATTAAAATGACAATTGATTCCACATGGATCAGAAGAAATTAGACCAACTAGATGAGAATTCATATACAAAAATTGATCTTTGAAAATTTCCAAGTTCCGCATCGCTCTTTGATCCTCTATTCTCATGTACTGATTTCTAAGGATATGAATCAATCTTCTGATAATTATGGTATACTGATGGAGCATGTGGAGCATGATTCCGTTCTTGCCTGTCTCAACACAAGCTTTGTATGCACAAGTGAATACATCGAAATTTTCCATTTTCATTCCTATCTCCATGGTTTCGATTGCAGTCCTAGATCTTATACCATGAAGCAATTTGCGAAGAGCTTTCGCATCTTGTGCTAAGTACATGTACATGTCTATGACAGTATCAAACCTGAAGTACCGATAACGACTCTCGATGTACAACCTGATGGTTGCATTAATCTCCTCGCCCCGGAAGCAAACATTTTTCAACATCTCCATCACACGAGTTAGTTCTGGTCGTATCATTTAAACTTGAATATTTGAACATTTGAACTTTGATATTCGCCGTCTCTACTTATTTCCAAAGCTTAAGTATCTAATGTTATGATCACTGATGGCCACAAACGGAAACGAACAAAAGGTTTATTCGATTATGCAGTTCGGGGCGCACTGGGGCGCTCCAGAGCGCTCTGGAGCGCCCCAGTGCGACCCAAATCGAACGAACGTTCGGAAAGTTCGCACCAGTGCGCTCCGGGGCGGCTCCGAAATATTTCAAGCCGTTCCTATGGTTATGCGTGTATGCTGAGGTGAAGAATCTGTCGGAGCGCCACCTATCACACATGCATAACCATAGGAACAGCTTGAAATATTTCTGAGGCGACCCAGAGCGCACTGGTGTGAACTGTCCGAACGTTCGTTCGATTTGGGTCGCACTGGGGCGCTCCAGAGCGCTCTGGAGCGCCCCAGTGCGCCCCGAACTGGATAATCGAATAAACCTTAAGCTTTACCCCGTGGAAACTGGGGGAAAAAAAGTCCGAGGAAAAATCTGAAAAAATTTGCCCCAAGTAAACCGCATTTTGTCAACCTAATGCGGTTGTAAAAGATGTTTGCTCACCCTCCAATTTTTTATAAATAAACATTCGAGTTATACCACCTAGTATTGCCCATTTCTCCGTATAGAAAACTGATACGAGGACAAAAACATTTGCTCATCGTTGCTTTTACCTCACTTGTATTTGCTCAGCCCTCAGAATTGGATGAATCATCATCAATTTCGAATAAACAATCAAAAACACTTTCCAACCCCAAGTACTGTACAATGCGCAGTGCGCATATGGCATGCGGGGCACATGCGCACTGCGCTTTGTACAGTACTAGGGGTTGGAAAAAGTGTTTTTGATTGTTTATTCAGAATTGATGATGATTCATCCAATTCTGAGGGCTGAGCAAATACAAGTGAGGTAAAAGCAACGATGAGCAAATGTTTTTGTCCTCGTATCGGCTTTCTATGCAGAGAAATGGGCAATACTAGGTGGTATAACTCGAATGTTTATTTATATTGCAGGGTGAGCAAACATTTTCGACAACGGCATTAGGTTGACAAAATGCGACTTACTTAGGGCGAATTTTTTCAGATTTTTCCTCGGACTTTTTTTTCTCTAGTGTCCACGGCGTAACTAAAGCTCATCACTAGAGACCCTAGGGTCTCTACTCATAGGGTCTCTACTCATCACCTTGAGTATACGGTCGAAGTGACGATCATCGGGCTCCGCTTGAATTGAGAATACGGTCATAATACTAGATTACGCAACGAAGTGCATACGCGTTTTTATAGTCGCCCGGCTTCAATGTAGCCCATTGCGGGCGATCTACGCGGCCGTCAAGGCCACGTAGATGGCCGCAATGTGCTCCATTAAAGCCGCGGCGGCTATAAAAGAAAAGTCTGCTCACTCCAAGCCACACACCCGTGTCTCTGGTGTGGAACGATTTCCCCAACTCTGCCAATATGGCGGTGCACGGGCGCCACCAGTGGCGCTACAGTCTACTCCTTAAACCTTTTCCCATATAGCACATTTAAGTCAAATATTCACGTAGTTCATACTGTCAATTTCTCTCTACCCTCCCTATGTCAATTTGACATACATTGGTTTTCTTCCTAATATTGTTTCACGAGTACTGAATAATATCGGGTAAATCAGAGTCAATTCGTTAAGGGAAAGATCTAGGATATTGGGTGTAAACAATTTCCATCTTGAAAAAATCACTAATATCCGTACTATCCATTGAATTTCATAGTGATGGCAGAGGACAAAAACCAAAGTCAGGCAATCCATCCTCCTGAAACTAGGCTGAGAGACTCATTGCTGTATGTGGCAGTGAAACAACGAGATATTCCAATTGCACTGCAACTTGTGCAGGGGGGAGCTGTTTACACATTACAGAATGATCGTGGTCAAACACCTCTTCATTATGCTCTTGAAAATAACCTAATGTGTGTTGTTGATGTTGATATAATGATGTCACATTATCTTTATAATCGAGCCAACCCAATCGACTGCAATGGTTCGTCATATTTTCATATTGCATGCACTTGTTCAGGAGATATCGGAATCAATTCTATCAAACACTTTATTGATATTGGAGAAAATGTGAACAAAGTTACCAATCTTGACTCTGAACTCTGGCCTGGATTTTCCACACTTCACTTTGCTGCAGCATTTGGGAGGGTCAACAATATCTCTTTACTATAGTCAGTCATGGAGCCACTTATTCTCTCAAAGATAAATTGAACTATACTGCATCCGATATAGCTCTGGCAGTGGCTCAAGCCAGCCGCGCTGAGATATTCATAGATATAACGCGTGACATTTTGTCATGTCATCTAATCCACAAGGACTCTGAATTCAACGACTTTGGATTCACTAGATTACATCTCCTCAAAAGTGATGACTGTGCAACCAAGATAAGAGGCCTTGTTTCCAACCATAAAATCGACATAAACAAGAAAATCATCAAGCCTGGCTCCAATTTCCATCATTTTACTCCACTGCATTTTGCTGTGGAACTTCAATATAATTCAGAGCTGATAGAGATTTTGATCAAATTGGGAGCAGACATGTTCGCCAGAGACAGCAGAGGATACACTCCTCTCCACTTGTCATTGGATCCAGTAGGTCCAGCCTTGTCAAGTCTTAGAGGTCCCATGAGCCTTGGTGCACGCCCGTCAGTGTTAGAAAATTTTGTTGCTCCAGATGGACTCAGTCTCTTTGATATAGCTGTCATTTTTGGAAATATTGAATTAGCAAAAGATCTGGTATGCAGTGGTGCAGATGTCGACTCACTTATGGATGGAGATGACGAGGGTCCAACCCCGCTGCACCTTGCAATCATCTATGACGATAATGACTCAAACTATGAGATTGTGAAGTTCCTTATAGAAAATGGTGCATCAGTATTGTCAGTCACTGAAGGTGGGAACACCCCTCTTCATCTTTCGATTAATCCTGGAATGAAGGCCACTGCAATTGCGAACTTACTCATAGAGAACGGAGCCTCAGTATCTGCAGTCAATGATGAGGGCAAAACCCCCCTCCACTTTGCTATGGGTTACCATGATCATACTTAATGTTTGACTTTAGATACTCCATACTGTGTTTGCATCTATGATTGACAATGTACCTATGCTCATGTGTTGTTAACTAGAAAATGATTTTCTGAAGTTCTCTGTCATTTCTGCAGTGAGATACGTTGAATGATGATCCTATTTAACCATGAACCCTTTTGATGGGTCTTTCTTTCAAGAAAAACATTTGAATCATCATTAACATACTTGTTGAGTCTTTTGATTGTTAATGAATATGTAATCAATTCATGACCTTATTCGTGCATATAATGAATAAATGTTGAAATGAAATTTAGGTACTCTCATCATATTCTGAATCTTATCTTCATCAGATATGAAACAAAGCACTATTACTATTGGAATTGTGCGCTCTTAGGTAAGAAAAATGATTATTTCAAAGGATAATTTATGAAATGTTCGTAACTGGTTTACTGGACTCATTGTTAGTGCTACCGATAGTATGAATGTGATTTATTCTGATCAGAAGAGATGAATCATTTTTATTGAATAAAATATAATATCTTGAGGCAAATGATATCAGTATTTCCATTATTACTGCTCATAATACAGGTCTAAGAAAATAGATAGCCTGTACTATATGTTCAAACTGCTGTTGGCGAACAATGCCTGGAAACCTTTCATTTCTCAGCTGCAAAATTAGGTCTCCAATCACTGTTAGTTACACTGGAAGTCAAGTTTCAAACACAATTCAATTGATTCAGAGTGGCAAGCATGACTAGCAGATAGTCTATTACAACTGGACTTTTTGAGAAATCAATATTTTTCCACTTACAATTAAAACAATCATTTCTTCTTATCAAGATCAAGATAACTACCTCTAATAGAGAAACATGAAGCAGTGATGTCCTCAGCATCTTTTTGACGTTAAAGAGTCTCAAACAAAGTTATTTTATGTTCTATAAAACGAAATTTAATTTCCGCACCTCGGATTCGGGAAGATTATATTTAACCCTGCTGAAAATAATACAATATGCAGCCTACAAATTTTGACCAAATTCGATCATTTTCGGAGGAGTAATGGTCGAAATTTGTATGTTGCACGTCTCCGAAGCCAAATTTCGCGAATATCAAGATTAACAATTTTCCCAGGGCTAGGTCCCACGAAATTATTTCCAGCAGGGAAGGCGATGCTGTCACCGCGCACGCTGAGAAATATTCGCACTTTTATACGATTCTCTTGCGATTTGGGCTGAACAACGAGAAGACAAGTACTTATTATCATCTAACTCGAATTCGTCTTCTCGTCGAATTCCGAGCGTGGGAAAACTGGAAAAAAGTAAGAGATTTCCGAGGGGACAGGTATTACCTTCTTTCAAGGTGAGTATTTTTATACCACAAATGTCTTCTTTGACGCTAATGAGCTTCGAATCGATCGTGTCGACTTTCATTTTTTTTGTGAACACCTCTGATATGGGTTATACGGCTTGATGACGCCTGCACATCTGGCATTCTATTACCTCGTTCATTCCACATCGATGTTTGTACTGCCTCGGAGTCTCGGCTAGTTCGTTGTTTCGGCGATGGAGAAGTTCCCTTGTATTCCAAAAATACCGCAGATGATCATCCAATCGTTCGTGTCGACTTGTATCCTCTTCTGTGATCTTTCCCCTATGAGGGAAACGCGACGGTGACACGATATGTCGGAGTAGAGACTTAACAACTGAATGGAACAGTAAGTGAGGCTGATGCTCGAAGTTCGTGACCGAGGAGAGATATGGGCCCGCATAACCCGTATAAGAAGTCAAAAAAGACTCTTATCTCCCGTTTTCGTGACCCGGTTCAATCTGCAATGAGCCTTGTACCCCCTGGAGCTCTGCGAAGTCCGTTTTGTCACGGATGTGCAAGGACCCCTGTGTGTTTCCTCGACCACAGGAGAGCACCGAGTCATTCGTGTCAGCTTGTATCTTGTTTCGGGAACTTGTCTCATATGGGGTATACGATTCAATGACCCCGCCACATCTGTCGTTCCGTTACTTTATTTGTTCCCTATGAAGCTCCGTACTGTACCGGATTCTTGTGAACCCCAGAATGGGAGTCCTCCTGTATGCCTCCAGCACCGCCGATAACCATGGGATCGTTCGTGTCGGTTGGTTTCTTCTTCGGACATTTTTCCTACTGTCAGAGGATTAACCCAATGACACCTTATACTGGAGTAGGGAATAACGAACATATGGAACAGTGAGTGAGGCTAACGCTTGAAGTTCGTGGCTGAGACGAGAGATAGGTCCAAGAATCTATATCGGGAGTACGGGAAGACTCACAACTTCCAGTCTCGTTACTCTGTTCGTTGCACAATCAGCCCTGTACAGTCCCGGGGTCTGCAAAGGTCTTTCTTCCACAGATGTGGAGATACCTCAGTACGGCTTGTTTACCACAGATGAGCTTCGAATCATTCGTGTGGACGTTCATCTCTTCTTGTGAACTTCTCTGATATTGGTTATACACCTCAATGACACCTGCACATCTGGCATTCTGTTCCCTCATTCATTTCAAATTAAGCTTTGTACAGCCCAATTTCTCGGCTTGTTCGTTGTGTCGGCGATGGAGGAGTTCCCTTATATGCCGAAAGTACCGGAGATGACCATGAAATCGTTCCTGTCCACTTGTAACCCCTCCTGTGATCTTCCCTTCCACGAGGGGAACGCGACAGTGACTTCACATGTCGGAGTAGGAACCTAAGAACTGAATGGAACAGTAAGTGAGGCTAATGCTTGAGGTTCGTGACCGAGACGCGGGATAGGTCCAAGAATCTATATAGGGAGTACAAGAAGACTCACATCTCTTATTCTCGTTACTCTGTTCGTTTCACAATCAGCCCTGTACAGTCCCGGGGTGTGCGAAGGTCTTTCTGTCACCGATGTGGAGATACCTCCGTATCTCTTCTTTACCGCAGATGAGCTTCGGATCATTCGTGTCGACTTTCATCTCTCTTTGCGAACTACTCTGATATTGGTTATACGGCTCAATGACGCCTGCTTATCCAGCATTCTGTTACCTCCTTCATTTCACATCAAGCTTTGTACAGCCCCAAATCCTCGGCTAGTTCAGGTTTCGGCGATGAAGAAGTTCCCTTGTATCCCAAAAGTACCGCAGATGACCATCGAATCGCTCGTGTCGACTTATATCCGCTCCGTTGATCTCCTCTCCTATGAGTAGAGCGCGACGGTGAGACCACATAACGAAGTCGGAACTCAACAACCGAATGGAACAGTAAGTGAGGCTAATGCTTGAAGCTCATTACTGAGACGAGAGATAGGTCAAAAAATCTATATAGGGAGTACAAAAGAACTCACATCTCTCATTCTCGTTACTCCGTTCGTTTCACAATAAGCTCTGTACAGTCCCGGGGTCTGCGGAGGTCTTCCTGTCACCGATGTGGAGATACCTCCGCATGTCTCCTTTCACGCAGATGAGCTTCGAATCATTCGTGTTGACTTTCATCCTATTTCGTGAATTCCTCTAATAAGGGTTTTACGGCTTCATGACGCCTGCACATCCGGCATTTGTTACCTCATTCATTCCACATCGAGCTTTGTACTGCCTCGGAGTATCAGCTAGTTCGTTGTTTCGGCGATGAAGGAGTTCCCTTGTATCCCAAAAGTACCACAAATTACCTCCGAATCGTCTGTGTCGACTTATATCCTCTCCTGTGATCTTCTCTCCTATGAGAAGAACGCGACGGTGACACCACATGTCGGAGAAGAAACTTCACAACCAAATGAAACAGTAAGTGAGGCTAATGCTTGAGGTTCGTGACCGAGACGCGGGATAGGTCCAAGAATCCATATAGGGAGTTCAAGAAGGGTCACATCTTTCAACCTCGCTACTCCGTTCGTTTTCCGATCAGCCTTGTACAGTCCCGAGGTCTGCGAAGTCCTTTCTGTCACCAATGTGGAGATGCCTCCGTATGTCTCCTGAACCGCAGATGAGCTTCGCATCATTCGTGTCGACCTTCATCTCTTTTCGTGAACTTCTCTGATATTGGTTAGACACCTTAATGACACCTGCACATCTGTCATCCTGTTCCCTGATTCATTTCTCATCAAGCTTTGTACAGCCCAATTTCTTGGCTTGTTCGTTCTGTCGGCGATGGAGGAGTTCCCTTGTATCCCAAAAGTACCGCAGATGACCATCGAATCATTCGTGTCGACATATATCCGCTTCTTTGATGTCCTCTCCTATGATGGGAGCGCGACGGTGACACCACATAACGAAGTCGAAACTCAACAACCAAATGGAACAGTAAGTTAGGCTAATGCTTGAATCTCGTCACTGAGACGAGAGATAGGTCCAAGAATCTATATAGGGAGTACTAGAAAACTCACATTTTTCATTCCCGTTACTCCGTTCGTTTCACAATAACCCTTGTACAGTCCCGGGGTCTGAGAAGTTCGTTCTGTCACCGATGTGGAGATACCTCCATATGTCTCCTTTCACGCAGATGAGCTTCGAATCATTCGTGACGACTTCCATTCTATTTCGTGAATTCCTCTAATATGGGTTTTACGGCTTTATGTGGCGTGCACATCTGGCATTTGTTACCTCATTCATCGAGCTTTGTATTGCCTCGGAGTCTCGGCTAGTTCGTGGTTTAGGCGATGACGGAGTTCCCTTGTATCCCGAAAGTACCGCAGATGACCATGAAATCGTTCCTGTCGACTTTTATCCTCTCCTGTGATCTTCCCTCCTATGAGGGAAACGCGACGGTGACACCACATGTCGGAGTAGGAACTTAACAACTGAATGGAACAGTAAGTGAGGCTAATGCTCGAAGTTCGTGACCTAGGCGAGATATATGCCCATAACCCATATAAGAAGTCCAAGAAGACTCACATCTCCCGTTCCCGTCACCCGGTCCAATCTGCAATGAGCCTTGAACCCCCTGGAGCTCTGCCAAGTCCCTTCTATCACCGATCTGCATGGACCCCTGTGTGTCTTCTCGACCACAGAAGAGCACCGAGTCGTTCGTGCCGGCTTGTATCTCGTTTCGGGAACTTCTCTCATATGGGTTATACGATTCAATGATGGCGCCACATCTGTCGTTCAGTTGCCTGATTCGTTCCCTATTTAGCTCCGTACTGTACCGGATTCTTGTAAACCCCAGAATGAAAGTCTCCCCGTATCCCTCCAGCACCGCAGACGACCATCGGATCGTTCGTGTCGGTTGGTTTCTTCTCCGGTCATTTTTCCTACTGTCAGTGGATTCCACCGATGATACCTCTCGCTGGAGTAGGAAATAACGACTAAATGGAACAGTGAGTGAGGCTAATGCTTGAATCTCATCACTGAGACGAGAGATAGGTCCAAGAATCTATATAGGGAGTACTAGAAGACTCACATTTTTCATTCCCGTTAGTCCGTTCGTTTCACAATCACCGTTGTACAGTCCCGGGGTCTAAGAAGTTCGTTCTGTCACCGATGTGGAGATACCTCCATATGTCTCCTTTCACGCAGATGAGCTTCGAATCATTCGTGTCGACTTTCATTCTATTTCGTGAATTCCTCTAATATGGGTTTTACGGCTTGATGACGCATGCACATCCAGCATTCTGTTACCTCCTTCATTTCACATCAAGCTTTGTACAGCCCCAAACCCTCGGCTAGTTCAGGTTTCGGCGATGCAGAAGTTCCCTTGTATCCCGAAAGTACCGCAGATGACCATCGAATCACTCGTGTCGAATTATATCCGCTTCTGTGATTTCCTCTCCCATGAGTGGAGCGCATCGGTGAGACCACATAACGAAGTCGGAACTCAAGAACCAAATGGAACAGTAAGTGAGGCTAATGCTTGAAGTTCATGACTGAGACGAGAGATAGGTCAAAAAAATCTATATAGGGAGTATGAAAAGACTCACATCTCTCATTCTCGTTACTCTGTTCGTTTCACAATGAGCTCTGTACAGTCCCGGGGTCTGCGGAGGTCTTCCTGTCACCGATGTGGAGATACTTCCGTATGTCTTCTCTACCACAGATGAGCCTCGAATCATTCATGTCGACTTTCATCCCTCTTTGCGAACTACTCTGATATCGGTTATACGGCTTAATGACGTCTGCACATCCAGCATTCCGTTACCTCCTTCATTTCACATCAAGCTTTGTACAGCCCCAAATCCTCGGCTAGTTCAGGTTTCGGCGATGAAGAAGTTCCCTTGTATCCCAAAAGTACCGCAGATGACCATCGAATCGCCCGTGTCGACTCATATCCGCTTCTGTGATCTCCTCTCCTATGAGTGGAGCGCGACGGTGAGACCACATAACGAAGTCGGAACTCAACAACCAAATGGAACAGTAAGTGAGGCTAATGCTTGAAGTTTATGACTGAGACGAGAGATAGGTCAAAGAATCTATATAGGGAATACAGAAAGACTCACATCTCTCATCCTCGTTACTCTGTTCGTTTCACAATAAGCTCTGTACAGTCCCGGGGTCTGCGGAGGTCTTCCTGTCACCGATGTGGAGATACCTCCGTATGTCTGCTTTATCGCGGATGAGCTTCGGATCATTCGTGTCGACTTTCATCTCTCTTTGCGAACTACTCTGATATTGGTTATATGGCTCAATGACGCATGCACATCCAGCATTCTGTTACCTCCTTCATTTCGAATCAAGCTTTGTACAGCCCCAAATCCTCGGCTAGTTCAGGTTTCGGCGATGAAGAAGTTCCCTTGTATCCCGAAAGTACTGCAGATGACCATCGAGGCGCTAGTGTCGACTTATATCCGCTCCGTTGATCTCCTCTCCTATGAGTAGAGCGCGACGGTGAGACCACATAACGAAGTCGAGACTCAACAACCGAATGGAACAGTAAGTGAGGCTAATGCTTGAAGCTCATTACTGAGACGAGAGATAGGTCAAAAAATCTATATAGGGAGTACAAAAGAACTCACGCCTCTCATTCTCGTTACTCCGTTCGTTTCACAATAAGCTCTGTACAGTCCCGGGGTCTGCGGAGGTCTTCCTGTCACCGATGTGGAGATACCTCCGTATGTCTCCTTTCACGCAGATGAGCTTCGAATCATTCGTGTTGACTTTCATCCTATTTAGTGAATTCCTCTAATATGGGTTTTACGGCTTCATGACGCCTGCACATCTGGCATTTGTTACCTCATTCATTCCACATCGAGCTTTGTACTGCCTCGGAGTATCAGCTAGTTCGTTGTTTCGGCGATGAAGGAGTTCCCTTGTATCCCGAAAGTACCACAAATGACCTTCGAATCGTCCGTGTCGACTTATATCCTCTCCTGTGATCTTCTCTCCTATGAGAAGAACGCGACGGTGACACCACATGTCGGAGTAGAAACTTCACAACCAAATGGAACAGTAAGTGAGGCTAATGCTTGAGGTTCGTGACCGAGACGCGGGATAGGTCCAAGAATCCATATAGGGAGTTCAAGAAGGGTCACATCTTTCAACCTCGCTACTCCGTTCGTTTTCCGATCAGCCTTGTACAGTCCCGAGGTCTGCGAAGTCCTTTCTGTCACCAATGTGGAGATGCCTCCGTATGTCTCCTGAACCGCAGATGAGCTTCGCATCATTTTTGTCGACCTTCATCTCTTTTCGTGAACTTCTCTGATATTGGTTAGACACCTTAATGACACCTGCACATCTGGCATCCTGTTCCCTGATTCATTTCTCATCAAGCTTTGTACAGCCCAATTTCTTGGCTTGTTCGTTCTGTCGGCGATGGAGGAGTTCCCTTGTATCCCAAAAGTACCGCAGATGACCATCGAATCATTCGTGTCGACATATATCCGCTTCTTTGATCTCCTCTCCTATGATGGGAGCGCGACGGTGACACCACATAACGAAGTCGAAACTCAACAACCAAATGGAACAGTAAGTTAGGCTAATGCTTGAATCTCGTCACTGAGACGAGAGATAGGTCCAAGAATCTATATAGGGAGTACTAGAAAACTCACATTTTTCATTCCCGTTACTCCGTTCGTTTCACAGTAACCCTTGTACAGTCCCGGGGTCTGAGAAGTTCATTCTGTCACCGATGTGGAGATACCTCCATATGTCTCCTTTCACGCAGATGAGCTTCGAATCATTCGTGTCGACTTTCATTCTATTTCGTGAATTCCTCTAATTATGGTTTTACGGCTTTATGTGGCGTGCACATCTGGCATTTGTTACCTCATCCATCGAGCTTTGTATAGCCTCGGAGTCTCGGCTAGTTCGTTGTTTAGGCGATGAAGGAGTTCCCTTGTATCCCGAAAGTACCACAAATGACCGTCGAATCGTTCGTATCGACATATATCCGCTTCTGTGATCTCCTCTCCTATTAGTGGAGCGCGACGGTGACTCCACATAACGAAGTCGAAACTCGACAACCAAATGGAACAGTGAGTGGGGCTAATGCTTGAAGTTCATGGCTGAGACGAGAGATAGGTCAAAATATCTATATAGGGAGTACAAGGAGACTCAAATCTCTCATTCTCGTTACTCTGTTCGTTTCACAATCAGCTCTGTACAGTCCCGGGGTCTGCGGAGGTCTTCCTGTCACCGATGTGGAGATACCTCCGTATGTCATTTCTACCTCAGATGAGCCTCGAATCATTCATGTCGACTTTCATCTCTCTTTGCGAACTACTCTGATATATGTTATACGGCTCAATGACGTCTGCACATCCAGCATTCTGTTACCTCCTTCATTCCACATCAAGCTCTGTACTGCCTCGGAATCTCGGCTAATTCAGGTTTCGGCGATGAAGAAGTCCCCTTGTATCCCGAAAGTACCGCAGATGACCATGAAATCGTTCCTGTCGACTTCTATCCTCTCCTGTGATCTTCCCTCCTATGAGGGAAACGCGACGGTGACACCACATGTCGGAGTAGGAACTTAACAACTGAATGGAACAGTAAGTGAGGCTAATGCTCGAAGTTCGTGACCTAGGCGAGATATATGCCCATAACCCATATAAGAAGTCCAAGAAGACTCACATCTCCCGTTCCCGTCACCCGGTCCAATCTGCAATGAGCCTTGAACCCCCTGGAGCTCTGCCAAGTCCTTTCTATCACTGATCTGCATGGACCCCTGTGTGTCTTCTCGACCACAGAAGAGCACCGAGTCGTTCGTGCCGGCTTGTATCTTGTTTCGGGAACTTCTCTCATATGGGTTATACGATTCAATGATGGCGCCACATCTGTCGTTCAGTTGCCTGATTCGTTCCCTATTTAGCTCCGTACTGTACCGGATTCTTGTAAACCCCAAAATAAAAGTCTCCCCGTATCCCTCCAGCACCGCAGACGACCATCGGATCGTTCGTGTCGGTTGGTTTCTTCTTCGGTCATTTTTCCTACTGTCAGTGGATTCCACCGATGAAACCTCTCGCTGGAGTAGGAAATAACGACTAAATGGAACAGTGAGTGAGGCTAATGCTTGAATCTCGTCACTGAGACGAGAGATAGGTCCAAGAATCTATATAGGGAGTACTAGAAGACTCACCTTTTTCATTCCCGTTAGTCCGTTCGTTTCACAATCACCGTTGTACAGTCCCGGGGTCTGAGAAGTTCGTTCTGTCACCGATGTGGAGATACCTCCATATGTCTCCTTTCACGCAGATGAGCTTCGAATCATTCGTGTCGACTTTCATTCTATTTCGTGAATTCCTCTAATATGGGTTTTACGGCTTGATGACGCATGCACATCCAGCATTCTGTTACCTCCTTCATTTCACATCAAGCTTTGTACAGCCCCAAACCCTCGGCTAGTTCAGGTTTCGGCGATGAAGAAGTTCCCTTGTATCCCGAAAGTACCGCAGATGACCATCGAATCACTCGTGTCGAATTATATCCGCTTCTGTGATCTCCTCTCCCATGAGTGGAGCGCAACGGTGAGACCACATAACGGAGTCGGAACTCAACAACCAAATGGAACAGTAAGTGAGGCTAATGCTTGAAGTTCATGACTGAGACAAGAGATAGGTCAAAAAAATCTATATAGGGAGTACAAAAAGACTCACATCTCTCATTCTCGTTACTCTGTTCGTTTCACAATAAGCTCTGTACAGTCCCGGGGTCTGCGGAGGTCTTCCTGTCACCGATGTGGAGATACTTCCGTATGTCTTCTCTACCACAGATGAGTCTCGAATCATTCATGTCGACTTTCATCTCTCTTTGCGAACTACTCTGATATCGGTTATACGGCTTAATGACGTCTGCACATCCAGCATTCTGTTACCTCCTTCATTTCACATCAAGCTTTGTACAGCCCCAAATCCTCGGCTAGTTCAGGTTTCGGCGATGAAGAAATTCCCTTGTATCCCAAAAGTACCGCAGATGACCATCGAATCGCTAGTGTCGCTTTATATCCGCTCCGTTGATCTCCTCTCCTATGAGTAGAGCGCGACGGTGAGACCACATAACGAAGTCGGAACTCAACAACCGAGTGGAACAGTAAGTGAGGCTAATGCTTGAAGCTCATTACTGAGACGAGAGATAGGTCAAAAAATCTATATAGGGAGTACAAAAGAACTCACATCTCTCATTCTCGTTACTCCGTTCGTTCCACAATAAGCTCTGTACAGTCCCGGGATCTGCCGAGGTCTTCCTGTCACCGATGTGGAGATACCTCCGTATGTCTCCTTTCACGCAGATGAGCTTCGAATCATTCGTGTTGACTTTCATCCTATTTCGTGAATTCCTCTAATATGGGTTTTACGGCTTCATGACGCCTGCACATCTGGCATTTGTTACCTCATTCATTCCACATCGAGCTTTGTACTGCCTCGGAGTATCAGCTAGTTCGTTGTTTCGGCGATGAAGGAGTTCCCTTGTATCCCGAAAGTACCACAAATGACCTCCGAATCGTCTGTGTCGACTTATATCCTCTCCTGTGATCTTCTCTCCTATGAGAAGAACGCGACGGTGACACCACATGTCGGAGTAGAAACTTCACAACCAAATCGAACAGTAAGTGAGGCTAATGCTTGAGGTTCGTGACCGAGACGCGGGATAGGTCCAAGAATTCATATAGGGAGTTCAAGAAGGGTCACATCTTTCAACCTCGCTACTCCGTTCGTTTTCCGATCAGCCTTGTACAGTCCCGAGGTCTGCGAAGTCCTTTCTGTCACCAATGTGGAGATGCCTCCGTATGTCTCCTGAACCGCAGATGAGCTTCGCATCATTCGTATCGACCTTCATCTCTTTTTGTGAACTTCTCTGATATTGGTTAGACACCTTAATGACACCTGCACATCTGGCATCCTGTTCCCTGATTCATTTCTCATCAAGCTTTGTACAGCCCAATTTCTTGGCTTGTTCGTTCTGTCGGCGATGGAGGAGTTCCCTTGTATCCCAAAAGTACCGCAGATGACCATCGAATCATTCGTGTCGACATATATCCGCTTCTTTGATCTCCTCTCCTATGATGGGAGCGCGACGGTGACACGACATAACGAAGTCGAAACTCAACAACCAAATGGAACAGTAAGTTAGGCTAATGCTTGAATCTCGTCACTGAGACGAGAGATAGGTCCAAGAATCTATATAGGGAGTACTAGAAAACTCACATTTTTCATTCCCGTTACTCCGTTCGTTTCACAATAACCCTTGTACAGTCCCGGGGTCTGAGAAGTTCGTTCTGTCACCGATGTGGAGATACCTCCATATGTCTCCTTTCACGCAGATGAGCTTCGAATCATTCGTGACGACTTTCATTCTATTTCGTGAATTCCTCTAATATGGGTTTTACGGCTTTATGTGGCGTGCACATCTGGCATTTGTTACCTCATTCATCGAGCTTTGTATTGCCTCTGAGTCTCGGCTAGTTCGTGGTTTAGGCGATGACGGAGTTCCCTTGTATCCCGAAAGTACCGCAGATGACCATGAAATCGTTCCTGTCGACTTTTATCCTCTCCTGTGATCTTCCCTCCTATGAGGGAAACGCGACGGTGACACCACATGTCGGAGTAGGAACTTAACAACTGAATGGAACAGTAAGTGAGGCTAATGCTCGAAGTTCGTGACCTAGGCGAGATATATGCCCATAACCCATATAAGAAGTCCAAGAAGACTCACATCTCCCGTTCCCGTCACCCGGTCCAATCTGGCGCTGTGACCGAGTTTCTCAATGTTCATTTTTTGTGATCTTTCTGCCAGAAATTTCCAAATAATGCAGACCAATATAACCTGGGCAAGACGGCAACCGAGGCCGCAATAATCAGCGATGTTGTGTGATTGTGTAAAAGAGAAATCTAGCCATCGGAGGCTCGAGCCTGTTAATTTGAGAGTTACTCACAAAATAATTATTTACCTGTCTTCACACTCCAAAGAATGAGATATGCGCTCAATCATGCAAGAAACAGCTTCAATGATATCCCAGATTCTTTAACATGCAAAAGAGAAGTTTGCGATCAATCAATGGCTAGTTCGAACTTCGAAGTGCATGAATGCTTAATTCCAAGCGAATTATATTTTGAAATGCATTCTCTTAGGAACCCGTGGCAATTTGAGCACGAAAACTTGACAAGAGAGTCCAACAAGACAGCCATTCATTCAGTCTGGATAAGTTGCTCTATTATTCTTATTTTGACTCCAAATCATCTTCCTGCAGGGATGATAAAGTCAGTGATCATGTCAGTGATGCTGTAAATGTACACTACGTTTCACTTTTTCAACATCGGTATTATCCTTAGGCTCCCACAAACTACATCATGATAATGATCTAATGTCTATTGTGATTCCTAATAGCGATTAAATAGCCGTTAGGTATATTTTTTAGTCATTTCTCGATTGAGGCTTGGAAGTTTCGACCATTTATAGCACGGAGGTTGCTCACAATGTAACTCCCAATATTTCCTTCTTTGGAGATCTTACTAGGTTATGTTGATGTTTTGATTAATCATTTTTCGCTAACACGACCCAAGCGCCCCTCTTGCGGTGGTCGAAATTGGAAGCACACGCTGTCTCACTAAGGGCGCGCGCTAAACCAATGGAGTTTCCAGACCTGCATATGGGTAATTCCGCCAACTGAAGAAGGACGTGGTATGCAAGGCTGTACGCTCCGTCTGTACCAAAATGCTTGTTCTCAATGCTCAAACATGGTCCAAATAGTGCCAAAATTCAGTCCCAAATACTACTTAGAGCCTGCCTATTCACTAAAGGTCTCAGAATCATGGAATGATAGGCTTTGCGTAAGAGTAAGTGGATGGTATTCACTACCATCGGCAGCATTCTTCAGCGTGTAACTGAAAAGACCCTATCATAAAAATTTTTTATAAAGCATCAAACACCATCCCATTATACCACACTATCACAAAACCAGACGCAGATTAGTGTGCCTATCGATAAAAAAGTTTCAGGGAGGTGTTTCGAATGGAAACCCGTGATTCGATCTTTTTTCAGTTTTCGCATTCACGCAGCATTACCCAAAAGACCTATCCTCTTTTCCCCATCGGAACCACGAAAAATTCATCGTCTGAGTGTCACCAACAGGATGCTTTGAGCCGGATGGGTGTGCCTATCGTAGAAAAAAAGTTATCTCAACTTCAATGAGGGATAAACACTACGTGAATCGGTTGGAAAACACAATAAAGTTGATGGCACATCGCAATATGGACAGATGGCTCTTCCGTTTGTCTTTTGAAAGTTGGTTTTCATAGTGATGGATGATATAGGTGAATGTGTCTTTCGAATTTTGACCCTGGGGATCCTGGAAACCCAGTTATATGGTGAGATTTCATATCATCACGACGTTCTTGAAGTACGTGAACATACGCTTGTCACCCGAAGATGGGATTCTGGTTTAATATGGTCCTAGGCATCTGTACTGACAAAATCTGACAATAATTATAATTTTCACCTCTGAAACTTTCCAACTTTATTTAAAAAAAGTGCTCCTTTTGGGAATTTTCCAGTCTTCTATCCTCGATAACTCGAAAGGAATGCATTTTATCGCAAAAAGTGTAGGGCAACTTTTTGCAGATCTCTAAAAGATGATCAAAAAAGATATCCGTACATTTTCCCGTATAAGACGTTCCATTTCTGTAATGAGAGTATTTTCATATTTTTTTTTGTTATTATTCTCGGTTTTGGTTCCATAACTCGAAGGGATTGCACTATATTGCAAAGTTTATGGATTTTGCCCACAAGTAGAGAAGTTTCGTTTGGAGAAGGAGAATTTTCAAACAAAAAATGTTGCATTTAACATTGTTCACATGACATTGTTCATATGATTCATGCGATGGGTTGTTGAATTCTAAATATTCCATTGTAAAAAACGAGTTTGCTTATAACAATCCAGCATAACTTTGGATTAGGAATCAAATTATTAAAAATAAATATGCCTCTCGGGTTATTATCTCATTTGAAATAGAAGACCCATCATCCCTTGAGCAATTGTCGATGGGAAGGAGAAACCCAGCGCATGTCATGAATCGAAGCGTTCAGAGACGATTGATGGCATGCGCTGGGTTTCTCCTTCCCATCGCCAATCGCTCAGGGAATGATGGGTATAGAAGAAAATGTCTGGAATACTTTCTTATTTCAAGGAACAGAATAGCTCGAGTGACGAATTGGTTTTTAATCATTTGACTCATGATATAAAGTGATGCTGAATTGTTATGAACAAACTCACTTTCTTCAACGGAATATGTGAAATTCAACAATCTATCGCATAAATCACGTGGACTATGTCAGATGCAACATTTTTTGTTTGAAAAAAATTTCCTCTCCGATCACAACTTCTCTACTTGTGCGCAAAAAACCATGAACTTTGCAGTATTTTATTACTGATGACATCACTGCTATTAGCAAGACGATCGATCCTGAAATTGAATTGGCTCCAAATTCCCAGAACATTTTTCAGTTACTGTGGACGAATGAAACCCCAGATATTTTACATCTTAACCGTTTGTCCTGCTCGGAGTGTGAATAGATTCCACCATGCTCTCACTCCGCTCTGACGCCCGGAACCTGGAAAGTTGAAAGTGCTAAACCCAAGGAATCAAAGTTGAAGTTGAGAGATATTTCGAAGGGGAAGCACGTTCAAGAGATGATAATTTCGAAAAAATTGATAAATGTAAAGGGAACTAAGACCCGGTCTCGTTATGTTAAGCCGAAGGATCAGGCCTCATCAAAGAAAGCTGAGTTTAGAAGCGCATTCTAAGTCAAATCGAGTCTGAGGAGAGGAGTTTGTAGGAAGTCCTCGAGACTGAATGCATCATTGGGAGATAATTGATGAAATTGTAAGATTGATTTTCTAATCATTACGTTACTAAGAGTATTCTTGATTATTATATAATGATGTATTTTCTGGTCATTACTGTACATTCATGTTAATTGTTATGAGAGTTTATGTTCATCAGGGGGCGGTTTATTTTCTAATAATAAATTATTCAGTTGAGTGCAATATCCACCTGGTTCTTATATTTGAATTAGGTAAATTAAACAATTCATAGTCAGGCTGATTTGTCATCGCAAACACTTCCTGAATTTGGAGTTGTTTCTAGATATGTTGATTTCAGTTTCGTGCGGGTTGGTGCGGAATAGGTCAAATGGGTATCCTGATGAGCGACCCGAATAATCATTATCGCTGCAACCATCTGGGAGATCAAATATTACAGGCAGCATTGAGAACCCATTTCAAGATCTACTATTCGCATTCTGAGACTTTTCTTCATGTTATCCCAAATTCTGGGACGTCCCAGAAAATGGAAATAAACAAGAAGAAAATCCCAGAAATTCTAAAAATTTCTGAAGACAGCATTGGGAATCCGTTCATTAATCTTTTATAAGTTCTGGGCCGTGTTTTGCAACATTTTCTCAATTACTGGGACGTCCCGGAAAGTATAAAAAAATAAATAAAAAGGCCGAGAAAGTGATGTGAATTTTTGCCATCCAATGCGTGAAACTTTCTTATATACTGGGACTCCCCACAGGTATCGTTTTTCAAATTCCGGGACTTTTCAGAAATATTTTCGAGGCCGAGAATTTTATAAGGAACAAATTATGCGTCCCGGAATATGAATATATATGACGTATATTTTGTATCCCAGAATCTGAAGCTATACAAATATATATATATATATATATATTTAATCATAATAATAGAAAAAAAAAAACCATTATAATTGTTCGTGAGTAAAATAAGAAAAGTTTTTAATTAATGTAAGGCACAAAGTTCCCGACGGGAAAGAGCACTGCGGTCTCTCTCCAACGTCCGTGCCCTAGATATAGGCAATTACACCACGATATGTAAGATGCAAGGATAACGCAGCCTACCGAGGCAATAATCTTCACATGTTTTAATCACTAAACCCTAATAAATTAAGCTATGTAAGACTTTACTGATAGGAAGTAGTCTAAGATGTAATGTTTAACAATAAGTTGTACAACAATAAGATATACCTTTGTAAAACAATATAGAATAAGACAACAAGACTCATACAGCTGTTGAAGTAACCTAATCTTAAGTGCATAATATTTAGCTCTTACGGCGCAGAAAAATCAATTTCTATGTATTAACCTTTTGGATATAATATGAGAAGGGAAATGACCAAGGGTTGACTAAGACACAGCGATTCAAAAAGGAAATACGACGATCAAACCAGATACTTGAAGCACAAAATCCAGCCAGCGAGGGAAAAACTTGACCAGGTCTCTCTCCGACGTCCGCGCCCTCACCTTATACAGGGCCACGATGAGACGGCAAACTAGTGGGTGCAGGGAAGTCGCTCACAGCAGACCTTCCCTCTCCGTGGCACGAGGCATTTCGAACGTTCTTTTCTTCTGCCTTCAACAGCCATTGTCGCCGCTTCGTCACTCAAGCTTCGGACGTCGAAAGCGATCCCACTACGGTTGAGCAGTACTTGAGTGTGCGCCTTTCTCCCGTAGTTGGAAAGCCCGAAGCTGGTGAAGGCCGTCGAGTCTCTCTTATTTTTGAAAGCGAGAGAATATCTTTTACGGACGACCAGTACTTTAGTGTGCGCCCTTTCCCGTAGTCGATATTCCAAGAGATTCGTCAGCCGTGCGGCCGCATTCAGGATTCTACCTTGGGGTGCTGTTGTCAGTTGCATTTACTGATTTCGCAACCCCTGAGCGGAATCATTACGAGGCGCCTGACCGAACCAGCGGCGCCCTCGAGAATTCGCCGCCGGCCCGTCGCAGCCAAGGTCCTGGCCACCAATACCACACCAAGGCCACCTGTGCTTCCTGCTGAAGGTGAGGCACCCTCGAGAATTCGCCGCCGGCCCGTCGCAGCCAAGGTCCTGGCCACCAATACCACACCAAGGCCACCTGTGCTTCCTGCTGAAGGTGAGGCACCCTCGAGAATTCGCCCCCGGCCCGTCGCAGCCAAGGTCCTGGCTACCAATACTACACCAAGGTCACCCGTGCTCCGTGCCGAAGGTTGGACTCCCTCAAAAATTCACCGCTACACTTCGTCTACCCAGGGTCATTTTCTTCTCAACACATCGAGAAGAAAATAAAAGTAAGAGAAAACTTAATTTATTTCCTTTTGAGTATGCATTTTCGCGCTCCTTTCGGGTGCCACTAGAGCTTTTGATTAATTGTTCCGCATACAGGAATCTTGCAAATTTACCCATTTGTTCCTTATTACAGGAATAACTATAGCTATCTTTTATGTCATTCCTTATACAGGAATCTTGAAAACTTGTCGTTTATTTATTCCTATACAGGAACGTTGAGAATTGGTCATTTATTTGTTCCTCATACAGGAACCTTGAGAAATTTTAATCCTACTTGTTCCTCATACAGGAACCTTGAAAAATTGTTCCTCATACAGGAACTTTGACAAAATTTAACCTCAGTTGTTCCTTATACAGGAACCTTGAAGAATTGTTCCTCATACAGGGGCTCTGACAAATTTCAATTTTACTTGTTCCTTATACAGGAACCTCGAAATTTGTTCCTTATACAGGAACCTTAGACCGGGATCGCGGGGGATTTTTTTTTCCTATCGTACGGACACCTTAGAAACTCGAGTTTCTCATTTGGGAACCAGTTCGAGGCCCATTCCTTGTTTATTCCCGTACAGAATATTCCTTTCGGTTGCTCATGCGGGAACCAGTAATCTTGACTTGTAATTGACTCTCGTATTGAAATTTTAGGACTTATTTTTGATTTTTGAAGAACAGATCCCAAGTCACCGTCTATTATTCCTAAAAGAAATTTTGCGTCGGTAATATACCCGTTCAGTTTCGGGTTTCTATTACGCCTACGTATCGATCGGATTTTCGGCCGACCAGTCTAGTTTTTTGAATTTGGCGCAGGGAAATATCGGAAAACAGTTTCTACCGCAAGCCAGTTCGCCCCGCGACTCGAAGCATCGGCTATTGAGCCGATTTCACACCCGTTACCGCGATAAATCTCTTTAAGGGATTCCCGAGCCCTAGAGAAATTTTCTCTGGCTCAAAACTATAAGCGCATCTTGGACGTCACAAGAAATGGAGGCCCCGGAGGGATCTGCTTTAGAGAGATAAACCGTATCAAATCGTTGCGGGAATACCACAAAATTCCAACAGTGAAAAATTTTTTGGAAATTTTTGAGAAAATTCTTGAAAAATTTTATTTTCCAAGAAATATTTCTGGTACAAGATTTCTAAAAATATTTTCCCTTAATTTCTTTTAATGACGCATACGTTGAAAACGCTGTTTGACGTTCATTTTCGTGTATGTAGAGAGTACCTCAGAAGCTACATTGATATTGGCGACGTCGACCGGAAGATTTACATTTGGCACGACTACATTTCTACCGGTAGACGTGTAGCGGTTACTGGATCACCCGAGTACCCGTATTAATTGCTGTCCAACCAAAAGATCAGCTCACCGGTTTATTTTGGGGCTGACCTCAAGGTCCTCCGAGAAACTTGGAAATATCTGCAAGAGTTATTAGCTTCCAAAGCTTGGAGCGTTTTCTTTAAGTTTGATGAACTTAATGATATCTATATAGACAGAGAAAATTTAGACCCTGCAATAATCTTAGATTGTCCATTGTTAAGGTTGAGAATTCCTGGGTTCGATAATTTAGATTTCATATTTGAAATAGTAGATAAAATCCAAGAAATAATTACTCATTTCCATGAAAGGCGGTATAGAACGACATATAGATTTAAAGGAAATAAAATCTTCAGACGGGATTTTTATGAATGGAAAAGAAGGCTCCAAGTTTTGACTAATACAAGCAGGTCTGATCGAAATAATAATATTTAGGTAATGGATCTTTGATAAGTTATCTGGAAATTTTTAAATACGTTGCAGCTTTTGGGATATATTCTAGAGTATTTGTTCTTCCTTGTTCCACTTTAGTGACCTTGTTTCCTGTGTATCGTTACAAAAACGGACCCAGCCAGCAGCAAAGAAGAAAAGCAAAACCCTACGTGGCCTTCCTGCAGAGGAAGTTCAACGCAACCTACAAGACCAACATCAAATTGACGCTGTTGGATTGTTTCCGCAAAACTGAGTTCCAAGTCTTTGCGGAACAACTAGCAAAACTCAAGGGCGATTATACGCCCATTTTCATCGAAGCAGAACCACTCTCACCACGTCTTCGGATTCAGGAGCAGCTTCCGGCTCAGCCTACTCATCAGGCTCCGAACCGGAAGGAACATCAGAATCACTACCCGCCACCCCAAGAGATTCGTCAGCCGTGCGGCCGCATTCAGGATTCTACCTTGGGGTGCTGTTGTCAGTTGCATTTACTGATTTCGCAACCCCTGAGCGGAATCATTACGAGGCGCCTGACCGAACCAGCGGCGCCCTCGAGAATTCGCCGCCGGCCCGTCGCAGCCAAGGTCCTGGCCACCAATACCACACCAAGGCCACCTGTGCTTCCTGCTGAAGGTGAGGCACCCTCGAGAATTCGCCGCCGGCCCGTCGCAGCCAAGGTCCTGGCCACCAATACCACACCAAGACCACCTGTGCTTCCTGCTGAAGGTGAGGCACCCTCGAGAATTCGCCGCCGGCCCGTCGCAGCCAAGGTCCTGGCTACCAATACTACACCAAGGTCACCCGTGCTCCGTGCCGAAGGTTGGACTCCCTCAAAAATTCACCGCTACACTTCGTCTACCCAGGGTCATTTTCTTCTCAACACATCGAGAAGAAAATAAAAGTAAGAGAAAACTTAATTTATTTCCTTTTGAGTATGCATTTTCGCGCTCCTTTCGGGTGCCACTAGAGCTTTGATTAATTGTTCCGCATACAGGAATCTTGCAAATTTACCCATTTGTTCCTTATTACAGGAATAACTATAGCTATCTTTTATGTCATTCCTTATACAGGAATCTTGAAAACTTGTCGTTTATTTATTCCTATACAGGAACGTTGAGAATTGGTCATTTATTTGTTCCTCATACAGGAACCTTGAGAAATTTTAATCCTACTTGTTCCTCATACAGGAACCTTGAAAAATTGTTCCTCATACAGGAACTTTGACAAAATTTAACCTCAGTTGTTCCTTATACAGGAACCTTGAAGAATTGTTCCTCATACAGGGGCTCTGACAAATTTCAATTTTACTTGTTCCTTATACAGGAACCTCGAAATTTGTTCCTTATACAGGAACCTTAGACCGGGATCGCGGGAGATTTTTTTTTTCTATCGTACGGACACCTTAGAAACTCGAGTTTCTCATTTGGGAACCAGTTCGAGGCCCATTCCTTGTTTATTCCCGTACAGAATATTCCTTTCGGTTGCTCATGCGGGAACCAGTAATCTTGACTTGTAATTGACTCTCGTATTGAAATTTTAGGACTTATTTTTGATTTTTGAAGAACAGATCCCAAGTCACCGTCTATTATTCCTAAAAGAAATTTTGCGTCGGTAATATACCCGTTCAGTTTCGGGTTTCTATTACGCCTACGTATCGATCGGATTTTCGGCCGACCAGTCTAGTTTTTTGAATTTGGCGCAGGGAAATATCGGAAAACAGTTTCTACCGCAAGCCAGTTCGCCCCGCGACTCGAAGCATCGGCTATTGAGCCGATTTCACACCCGTTACCGCGATAAATCTCTTTAAGGGATTCCCGAGCCCTAGAGAAATTTTCTCTGGCTCAAAACTATAAGCGCATCTTGGACGTCACAAGAAATGGAGGCCCCGGAGGGATCTGCTTTAGAGAGATAAACCGTATCAAATCGTTGCGGGAATACCACAAAATTCCAACAGTGAAAAATTTTTTGGAAATTTTTGAGAAAATTCTTGAAAAATTTTATTTTCCAAGAAATATTTCTGGTACAAGATTTCTAAAAATATTTTCCCTTAATTTCTTTTAGTGACGCATACGTTGAAAACGCTGTTTGACGTTCATTTTCGTGTATGTAGAGAGTACCTCAGAAGCTACATTGATATTGGCGACGTCGACCGGAAGATTTACATTTGGCACGACTACATTTCTACCGGTAGACGTGTAGCGGTTACTGGATCACCCGAGTACCCGTATTGTTTGCTGTCCAACCAAAAGATCAGCTCACCGGTTTATTTTGGGGCTGACCTCAAGGTCCTCCGAGAAACTTGGAAATATCTGCAAGAGTTATTAGCTTCCAAAGCTTGGAGCGTTTTCTTTAAGTTTGATGAACTTAATGATATCTATATAGACAGAGAAAATTTAGACCCTGCAATAATCTTAGATTGTCCATTGTTAAGGTTGAGAATTCCTGGGTTCGATAATTTAGATTTCATATTTGAAATAGTAGATCCCGGAGCTAAATTATAGTACTTATGAGCGAGAAATGTTAGCCGTAGTCTACTCAGTTAAAATCTTCCGCCCATATCTATTTTGCAAAACCTTCACGGTTATTACTGATCACCAGCCTTTGATATGGATGAAAACAGCAGACATAAACACACGAGTACTCAAATGGAGGTTAAAACTAATGGAGTACTCTTTCGAAGTAAAATATTCTCCAGCTAAAGGTAACACTCATGCTGACGCCCTTTCTCGAAATCCCATAGAACCGCGAGAAGACCAACCCACTGAGCTCGTTAACGCAATCACGAGAAGACAAACTAAGGCAATAACGTCGCAGCCAGCTGATCCGGCAGCCCATCCACCCACCCCCGACCCAAATCCGACTCCCTCAAAACAAGGAGCAGGTGATATGGATGATCTCTATTCTGGGTCAGGATCTGGCGAACCTAGGGGTGAGAACGAGCTTGGAGACGATAACTCTCGAGCAGCCAGCGACCTGAGTCTGATGGCCGACATTTCCGACCTCGAGGACGAAACCAGTCGGGTAGAGACGAAGGAATTGTTATCTTATAGAGAAGATAATGTTGCATTTTTCATCGATGAATTAGGCTCTCCTTGTGATGAAGGGGCTAGGAAATTAACCGAACTGGCTAAAATCCCAACGAGTGTCAACCACCGCCTGCGAGAGGTCGCTGAAATAAAACGATCCTCGGGTAAATTTTATTTCGCCCTGTGCGTAAAGGGCAAGGAAGAAGAATCGCCCATAATAATTAAGAATTATGTATATAGAGCATTATTAAGATTAAGAGAAATACTTTTAGAAAAAGGGATATGCCAAATAAGTTTAGCTAAAAGTAAAGAAATACTCGGAGTCAACTGGGAGGACATAATATACCTAATAGATACAGTCTTCAAAGGTACGATGATTAAAATAATAATCTGTAAGGGCACGTTGAAATATGTCCCTGAGAAGGATAGAGATGACGTATTTTATGAACTGCATACGTCCCCAATCGGCGGCCATCGTGGTGTATCCAAAACCTACAACCGGATACGACAAGCATACCATTGGGAAAATATGAAACATGATATTCAACGCCGGATTCAACAGTGCCTAGAATGCCAATTAAAAAAATTGGTGCGTGTCAAAACCAAGCAACCTATGGTAATAACCGACACGCCAGGCACAGTTTTTGACAAAATAGCGCTTGACATCGTAGGACCGCTCGATAAAACCGAATCAGGAAATCAGTTTATATTAACCATGCAAGACCAATTGTCGAAATATTGTATAGCCGTGCCTCTCCCAGACGCTACAGCAGCCACAATCGCCGATGCATTTGTGAAAAGATGTATATGCGTATATGGCGCTCCTCGTGTAATATTGACTGACCAAGGTAGAAATTTCCTAAGCAAATTAATGCAAAGGGTAGCTAAGAGGTTCCGCATTCGTCAAATAAAATCCACCGCTTTTCATGCGGAAAGTAACGGAAGTTTGGAGCGTTCCCACCACGTACTCGCTGAATTCCTGAAACAGTACGCGAGCAAGGTCCAGGACTGGGACTCATGGGTTGAGATCGCCTGCCTGAACTACAATACATGTGTCCACGAAAGCACGAAGCATACCCCCTTTGAGATAGTTCACGGAAGATTGGCACGTCTACCGTCAGCGGCTGCTCTTCGTGAACAAGACCTCCTCCCCACGTATCAGGGCTATATTCAAAACCTGGTAACGCGACTAGTAGGGATCCGCAAAATAGCTTACGACTATTTATTGAGCTCCAAGATCCGTGCCAAGAAATATTTTGATAGGCGGATAAATCCCATTAGCCTGAAAACGGGGGATTACGTGTTTTTGCAGAAGGGCCCGAAGCCGGGAAAATTTGGAGATCACTACTCGGGCCCGCACATGGTGCTCGAGGTATTAGGTAAAAGTAACTACAAGATAGAAATAAAGAATAAGCCTAAAATAGTACATGCCAACAGATTGAGAATCTCCCATCTGAACGGGAGGATGACCCGAGACGAAGTTTGAGAGGCGACTGAGTGATCTTATATGTAGTCCGCCGGCTCAGCCCACGCCCTACTTGTGATTGCCTGAAATTATTCCATAACCTCCGGCAATCGTTTAACAAGGGGGGTGTAACGTCGGCGCCGTTTTTTTTTTTGTTTTGTTCCCTTTTTGATGGAATGCCGTAGCAATTAACCGTCAATTGAGCCGTCAAAATAGATAGAACACGTAAGAATAAATAATCAACTCTAAAGAAAAAAAAAAAAATATATATATATATTTTTTTAATCATAATAATAGGAAAAAAAAACCATTATAATTGTTCGTGAGTAAAATAAGAAAAGTTTTTAATTAATGTAAGGCACAAAGTTCCCGACGGGAAAGAGCACTGCGGTCTCTCTCCAACGTCCGTGCCCTAGATATAGGCAATTACACCACGATATGTAAGATGCAAGGATAACGCAGCCTACCGAGGCAATAATCTTCACATGTTTTAATCACTAAACCCTAATAAATTAAGCTATGTAAGACTTTACTGATAGGAAGTAGTCTAAGATGTAATGTTTAACAATAAGTTGTACAACAATAAGATATACCTTTGTAAAACAATATAGAATAAGACAACAAGACTCATACAGCTGTTGAAGTAACCTAATCTTAAGTGCATAATATTTAGCTCTTACGGCGCAGAAAAATCAATTTCTATGTATTAACCTTTTGGATATAATATGAGAAGGGAAATGACCAAGGGTTGACTAAGACACAGCGATTCAAAAAGGAAATACGACGATCAAACCAGATACTTGAAGCACAAAATCCAGCCAGCGAGGGAAAAACTTGACCAGGTCTCTCTCCGACGTCCGCGCCCTCACCTTATATAGGGCCACGATGAGACGGCAAAGTAGTGGGTGCAGGGAAGTCGCTCACAGCAGACCTTCCCTCTCCGTGGCACGAGGCATTTCGAACGTTCTTTTCTTCTGCCTTCAACAGCCATTGTCGCCGCTTCGTCACTCAAGCTTCGGACGTCGAAAGCGATCCCACTACGGTTGAGCAGTACTTGAGTGTGCGCCTTTCTCCCGTAGTTGGAAAGCCCGAAGCTGGTGAAGGCCGTCGAGTCTCTCTTATTTTTGAAAGCGAGAGAATATCTTTTACGGACGACCAGTACTTTAGTGTGCGCCCTTTCCCGTAGTCGATATTCCAAGAGATTCGTCAGCCGTGCGGCCGCATTCAGGATTCTACCTTGGGGTGCTGTTGTCAGTTGCATTTACTGATTTCGCAACCCCTGAGCGGAATCATTACGAGGCGCCTGACCGAACCAGCGGCGCCCTCGAGAATTCGCCGCCGGCCCGTCGCAGCCAAGGTCCTGGCCACCAATACCACACCAAGGCCACCTGTGCTTCCTGCTGAAGGTGAGGCACCCTCGAGAATTCGCCCCCGGCCCGTCGCAGCCAAGGTCCTGGCTACCAATACTACACCAAGGTCACCCGTGCTCCGTGCCGAAGGTTGGACTCCCTCAAAAATTCACCGCTACACTTCGTCTACCCAGGGTCATTTTCTTCTCAACACATCGAGAAGAAAATAAAAGTAAGAGAAAACTTAATTTATTTCCTTTTGAGTATGCATTTTCGCGCTCCTTTCGGGTGCCACTAGAGCTTTTGATTAATTGTTCCGCATACAGGAATCTTGCAAATTTACCCATTTGTTCCTTATTACAGGAATAACTATAGCTATCTTTTATGTCATTCCTTATACAGGAATCTTGAAAACTTGTCGTTTATTTATTCCTATACAGGAACGTTGAGAATTGGTCATTTATTTGTTCCTCATACAGGAACCTTGAGAAATTTTAATCCTACTTGTTCCTCATACAGGAACCTTGAAAAATTGTTCCTCATACAGGAACTTTGACAAAATTTAACCTCAGTTGTTCCTTATACAGGAACCTTGAAGAATTGTTCCTCATACAGGGGCTCTGACAAATTTCAATTTTACTTGTTCCTTATACAGGAACCTCGAAATTTGTTCCTTATACAGGAACCTTAGACCGGGATCGCGGGGGATTTTTTTTTCCTATCGTACGGACACCTTAGAAACTCGAGTTTCTCATTTGGGAACCAGTTCGAGGCCCATTCCTTGTTTATTCCCGTACAGAATATTCCTTTCGGTTGCTCATGCGGGAACCAGTAATCTTGACTTGTAATTGACTCTCGTATTGAAATTTTAGGACTTATTTTTGATTTTTGAAGAACAGATCCCAAGTCACCGTCTATTATTCCTAAAAGAAATTTTGCGTCGGTAATATACCCGTTCAGTTTCGGGTTTCTATTACGCCTACGTATCGATCGGATTTTCGGCCGACCAGTCTAGTTTTTTGAATTTGGCGCAGGGAAATATCGGAAAACAGTTTCTACCGCAAGCCAGTTCGCCCCGCGACTCGAAGCATCGGCTATTGAGCCGATTTCACACCCGTTACCGCGATAAATCTCTTTAAGGGATTCCCGAGCCCTAGAGAAATTTTCTCTGGCTCAAAACTATAAGCGCATCTTGGACGTCACACATCCATCCGTCCATCCACCATCCATTTCTCGATTCACTTACCGACCTCATCGATCATCCATCCATCGACCATCGACCCATCATTCCATTAGTCCACCCCTCCATCATCCATATGTACCCATATGACCATCCATCATATCTTACTCCTCTCAGGTATACAACCTGATATGCAGGAACCGCACGGACAGATTGTGATAATCCACACTGGTTGAAGTTTTTCGGAAAAATTTTTTACAGTGAATGTAAAAAAACAGCGCACGAGCAGGGGATGCTAATTATTTAACTAAAATTTGCCTTTGAAAGAACTTCCTACGAATCCGAGCACCACTTACACTCAAAAAAATGCTCATGAGTCATCTGAAATGTAAAACGATCTCTAAAAATAATGAAATAGGCTGCAAAAACGTACAAGGGTTTTTTGTGAGGTGAAAATGCATTATTTGATGTTTTCGATACACTGTGCGTAAAAGTGCACTTTGGGCACAATTTGTCTTCTTTTACTCACAGTTTATCGAAAAGTATAGTTCGATACACGGGCGTAAAACCTATCATTCGCATCCTCGTGATGATTCCGACCCTCGCCTGCGGCTCGGGGCGGAAACCCATCAGTCGGACGCGAATAAAACGTTTTACGCCCTTGTATCGAAATGTACTATTTTGGAACTTTCACCGAAGATTCCGAAGACGATTGTGACAATTCAGCTCTTTTTTAAATCAACAGTATCCTGAATTTAGAGGACAAGTCCTGTGCCGATTTCAATTTACCTTATGCCTGATGTGAACTACGGTAACGATCATACCATGGCAGAATAATAATTCCGCCATGGATCATAAAGATGACAACAACCATGGCTCCAGCTATGATCAATGTAAAATGAAATTCGAAGCGATGCACGCTAAAGATCAAAAATTGTTTTTTCATGGGTTAGTAGTATTGTTTAGTATGATGAATTCCATAGATGGACCTGGTGGATGTGGTAAGACATTCTTATACAAAACTGTGATTTATTATCTTTTATCCATTGGTAGAAAAAGTTATACCAGTAGCTTGAACAGAAATCACTCGTATCGCTCAAAAATGTCCATTCAATTATATAATAAGAGTCACATGTGCAGTGTAGGGTTTGGCGAGCGTAGCGAGCAGCAGGGTGCCACCCTTTAGTATCTTGGAACGTTTTTGCAGGAACCCTTTGAATTTGGCATGGACGTACTGTCTACAATCAATTACTCATTTTGCACAAATTGGACAGTTTCTATTATGCCGGTGAAGCTGTACGCTATTATGCAAACAGAAATGAACGCATGTTTGTAGAAACGCATCGCAAACATTAACACAAACGCGACAACGTCATATGCACATTTACAACACTCTCCATGAGTTTTCCACAACGCGTGAACATCACGAGCGCTGAATGACAAACATACGAAAAGATGTAGTCTCATTTACACACTGTTGAGATGATGGGCTCATCGAATGGTACATACTTAATGATATCGGATGATACGCGTGCATCGCATCACACGAGAGTTTTGATAATGATGGAATCGAATCATCTCGTGCCTGACCTGATGATGAGAGAAGAGAACGGCATGAGTCACGCACGCGACATTCACGTGTGACGTGTGAGTTTGGTATGATTTGGACAGCGGCGACGCGCTTGTGCTTACGCAATTTTTTTGCCATCCACATTATGTGTAGGTAAGTAGATTGGCTCATAAACACGTGAATGAATAATTCCATGGCGCGAAGAATTTTTTATCCGACCTCCGGAAATCTTTGCTCGAGCTTGATACCCCTCTCCTGTCTAACTTTTGGCGCGGTTTCTGAAAACTCTCTGGCTTGTTCCACTGCGGATTGCGAGATAATTTGAATCTGCGCAAAATTTCCTCGATTCGACTTACTCATCCTATATACGAGTATGTACACAGAACTTTTAATATTCGGGCTGCTGGTGGATGACATTTTTTTTTCTTGTGGCACGATTCTGGAACCAATTTTGCTAGTTACTATGACATCCAAAATAGAATAGGTAAAGTACGCGCCCTCTTCTTTGGAAGGGTGTTATTTCTTGTGTAGATAAAGACCAAATTTAGCTACCTAAGAAACACTGAGTGAACCCTATTGGATCTAGATCTACGTACTTACAATACGCAAAAGTCAGTTTAAACACATTCAAGCATTGTATCTCACTTTTATGGCATCCATCGTTGAAAGCGCGACTTTCGACGCAGATGCGCCAAAAGTCTGCTTCCACGATGGATAGCCATAAAATTCTGTATCAGTATGCATCTTGTGCTGAAAATGCGTTTATTTACAAAACTCCACACATTTAACAAAATTTAGAGCATTTTCGTCTACTCGATACATAATATACTAAAAGGTTCCTGACCATGTACACGACAAGCTCGAGCGTTCGAGTTACCAAGCGGTTTGGCGTGACCATCAGTCATTTTGGAGAATACGCCATGAACTCATCAAACCTAGTCTATACTGGCCTTTACAGAAAAAATTGGATTCTTAGGTGTAAATCAGCTGTTTTCAAGATCGATATGAATGATTGCAACGTCATAAAAGAGCTCTCATGAGCTCGATCACATATGAATTTCATCGATATAAACTTGGTAATGTTTCTCACTCAAATAACATTTCGTGTCAGGACATACAAAAACTGTGGGATATTGTTCATGAAAATGTGACGAAAAATGAGCAAAACCTTCCAGAAGCGTGCCGCCCTTCCCTTTTGCGTACCATGGGAATTTGACCTTTTTTAGTCGAGTGGGCGCATGAAGTTACCCATCTTGTCGCGGCTATCATTTCAACGCAGTTGGTCGCACGCGCCTGAGCCAAACGGCACACGGGTCATTATTGGTATTGTTTTGGGATATCAAAATCCGTTTCGATTAGACTATCGGAAATGTTACTTTTTTTATAAGCCGAGTACGGGAGATCTCAATTTTCTGTGAAAACTCGGTTACGCGACTTCGATGTTGATTCATAACTGTCACGTTAAAGGCACGCACGCTAAAAAAAGATCGAGCTCCGACAGCAAAACAGAATTTGCTGTAAGGATCCTTGCTTATCCAACAATATTTTTATCTGGTCTTGCTATTTGTGCTGCCAAATCAGGCACAGTTTGCCTCGATAAATCAGCAAACAGATTTCGCTAGAAGACGTTCTGCGAATCTAGGAACATTTTTTAGTTCAGCTAGAAAATAATTTTGCAAAAACAGCTACGCCATCTGCGCTGCACAAAATTTTGGTGTCGCAGCGACTCGGAATGGGTAAAACAGCACAAGTTGCGTGCTGGGCGAGCTTCATGTTTAGTTGATGCGTCTAATTTGCAATCAAAATAAATATAACCTCTTGTCATTGTTTACACCCAAATCACCCACCCTCCACAATTAATTTAGGATTTAGAAGGAGAATTTACTCATTTTTTTTCGATAGTGGTATGTCACCGTTGAAGTACAATTGCATGAGGCCATTCATAAGAGATCCTTCGCCTCATATTCTCCAAATCAAATTCAATAACAATGACATGTTTTGCTGGGTCCCAGTGGGTTGAGGTCTAGTTACGACAGCAAATCATTTTCGCTGTCTGGAAACAGCAGCAGAAAATCGCTAGTCGAGCAGAAAACTTGCTAGTTCGACCCTTCAACCAAATTATTTTTAGCGTGCGCGACTAAAGCCAATGCTTTTTCAAAATACCATAAGGTGTCTATATAGATGGACTGAATTTCGGCAGAATTTTTCGGGTAATTTTATTTTTGCAGCAGGTTTAGGAAATTAGGAAATTAGAAAATGACGCGAGTAACATCAGAGATCGCTCGAAAACGAGGGTTTTGGACTGTGCTGTGAATAGTTAGATCCTTCCGGCAAAACGACGAATAGCGTCCACATTCAGAGGCATTGAAACCTATCAGAATCAGTTTCGAAACCTTGATAATCGTTTGCATGAGAGATTTTGTGCAGTAACATGAATGTTCCGTGGGCAGGCTCATATAAGTCTTTGGAGAATTCAGATACGCGAAAGATTGTAAGTTTGCTGTACGTATTACTTATATTCCTTCGAGTATTCCTTCAAATCCCTGAACACATGGAATCGAATAAAAATTTTCTTTCTTGAGTTGATTTACTCGCTCCTGTTGAGGTTTTGACTAGCCGAAATGGCCGTGAAATTGTTCAAGATTCGGTACATGATTCTCCATCATGAGTCCTGCAAAATCGACTATAGGTTATTAGGGTATAGCCACCAAGTAGGGGGCAAATGGAAAATACTCTATAAGATTCGAGAACTCACAGTTTTTATCCAACTCGCTGATAACAATATTGATACCACAAGCGACGAGTACCTAGCCCGCAAAGCTCAGTTTCTGTATTCTTGCGTCATCGCTTCCCTTCTCTCTCACTTTCCTAGGATAGTAAACATTCGTTTTTATTGTAGTTAATATGCTGAGCAATATAATCCTAGAGCTGTTTACACTTTTTTTTTAATTTCTTATCAGTTCTGGCGACCTTCGAGACCTGCTCGATCCAACAGGGCTCTATCAAATTTGTGAATAAAGGCCAATTACCGACAAATTACACCGCGTCCAAATGTGACACGCCGTGTTCAGCAGGCTTTACAGTTTACAGCGTCAAATAGCATATTTTTGATGTTTTGGATGAAGAATCTCTTTTTTTTTATCTACGAGAACTATACTCTTCATATTCAAAATCAACGTGCCTTTAACTCAAAATCAACCTCAACAAACCGATTTTTGTAAAAGTAATTATCTAATTGTCAAGACTTCCAACTACCTTGTTCAATCGTGTAAAAATCAATTCCACGCTAACATCTGAGAATTTCCTCGTTAGTTTCGCTGGTTATGCTTGTGATGAAAACTTCATTCAAATTGAATAAAATCGAAGGTGTCCTGAGAATGAGCATAAATAATATAAATCTATATAATTTGAGATATTCTGATAATGCTGCCCCTCGCATTAGCCCTTCAATATTATGATGAGTGCTATTTATGACATTCTAAGGATGGCGCTTTACAATCGATACACTTCATTCCTGAGTTTTCCTTAAAATAGAGATATCTGCAATGTCAAGTAATGTCAGTCAATTTGCGTAAATTGATCGTAAAATGAGAAAAAAATGCAGTCATTCTGAGATTACCTTTCATTTTGTCTCGTATACAAATCAACGTCATTACATCAGTTTACAAATTCATTCATTTTTATGTAGGTGTATATGACATAACAATCAATAACAAAATATGTTTGTGACGTTACAATCAGTAATCGTGAGAAATAACATGGTCACTGATTAGGATTTTGCCACGTAAAGAGAAAAAGTTTCCTCAAATGAGCGTAGAGAGATGACAGAAGCATGACTTCGATATCATATGAGATATTTCACTTGTTTATGATTGAATTTATTAATATTCACACGAATTGATACGGGCATGACTTTAGTAAGGTTGAAAACAAAATGCATTTCGGCCCTTCGCAGTGAATAAAAATTTCAACAATGTGTTGAGTGCGATTGAGATGACTAGTAAAGATCTATTTCGCTGTTGAGAGGACAGGATGCTTTAATTTGGTTTTAGATAAAAAAAACTGAAATTCAATGAGAATATACGTGAGAGATATTGTGAAAAAATTCTTATCACATCAATCTTGTGAAGAAGTTTCTCTTGAGGAATATAAACGCATTTGAAGTCCTAATTACAATGATTGAACACGAGGCAGAAAGTTTGTGAAAAACTTGTCTGGAAAAGTTCAACATTGAGAATATCTTGAAATGAAAATATGGATCACACTTTTCGCGATACGTTCCTTACATTCAGCTCGACATTCAGACATTCCGAGATATGGGAGTTCCTCACACCAAATGTTCATTGTATCTGGTCCGTTTCTCTAAAATGTTATTAGGATTTTTTGTTTCCTCAAATCCCTGAATACTGCACTCTTGCATTCAAATTTCATTGCGATAATTCGGAGGAGTATTTCAATAATTCCGAACTAGGATAGTGATTACCATCGCCTGAAAAATTTGAGATGCTCTCAACAACTTTGAAATTACGATAGAAATTTGTAGTCTGACACTTCCAATCTGGCCTCTGTCCTTTCCGAATTTATACAAAAGCGATGCACCTTCTATACTTCCAAATATTCATTTCTTCTTTGCCTTCTTCTTTTTCTCATTAGCCTCTTCCAATTTTTGAAGTTCAAGTTCGATAACTTTCTGTTTCCTCTTGCACGTTGGTGTTTTAGAAAACCAAGCTGAAAAAGTAGTTTACATTTCTTATCAATAAATGTCGTGATTTATGGACATTCAATCTTCATTTATCGTACTCACTGAGAAAAGCATCTTCTTCTTCTTTGTACACGGGTTGCTTGGAACTTAACGCATTGATCAGCTCAATGTGAGTTAATGGTTGTACTCGCAATTGAACCATTCGTTTCGTTGTCATAACCTGTTATATCATGAATATATCCATACGTTATTTTCTGATTCCTTTCGGTAGAACAAAACCAATTGTACATATAATAATGTTACCCACGTCACTGATAGCTGAGAGAACTGTTCCAATAGTGTATCCATCGCATAATTTCGACATTCCAGAGGTGTCAAATTGTCTACTGATTCCCGAATACTGAAACATTTTTTAATAGACTATGAATGACCCCCGATCAGTAATACAAATAGTTTAGATAGTCAATGGGTCACCTACTGTTTTGTTATTCATGAATGAAACGAGTAAATGAATCGACCAGACTGACCAGGTTTTATTGGACTCACCTTGTTAAGAAGACCTTTCCAAATCAAAGACATAGAACCATAATCAGGCCTTGGAATGAATATGACTTTATCATAAGTCTGATAAATAAGTTTTTGGTCTCCTTCCCATGGACTCCGTGATGTACCGACCAAAATGACTTGATCCTCGCTGGTTATATTTTTAATTAGTTTCGGCAGGTCTTTCTTCAGTCTCTTTGGATCGGTTCTATCGGTTTTGGGTACTTTTTTGACAAATGGTTTCTCAGCGCCATCCATGAATATTACTGATGGTTGTAATAACTTGGAAACCTGTGTAAGGAAAATTTCAATAATTTGCTGTGTTTGATTCATTATTACCAATAATGAAATGTGTCGTTTATGTTGATAGTTTCTTGTGAAGACTTTGTGTTACGGGGAGTGAAGACGGCTCAAAAGAAGTGCGAGACTAACTTGGTTAGGACTATATTTAATACGAAAAGGTAGTGATGGTACTACTGCATAGAGAAGAGCACGAGCGGAACAGAAATACAGCTTCAAAATCCTTTCATGCGTATTTTATGCTCACATTTTTCAAATTACTGGTGCAAATTAGAAATATACCAAAGAGAATATCCAAATAACAGTTTCATCTTCTATTCGGTAGTAACAATGACCAGTTTTAGTAATTTACTTGTATCTTTCGTGTAGCCATGTATGAATTCTGATCAGTTTGGTCGAATAAAATGATGATTCCTGAGTTTTTCTACATTGTACTTGTTCAACGGAAACCTCTGATATTTTATGACAATCTCTGTATGTATCGCCTTGAATGAGTTCTAAATTATATAGTGAATCTCACGGATTTTGAACGTTTCACCCTAAACGAAAGAGATGTCATACTTTTGATATTAAATGAAGCAGCATTATTAGCCCTGATTTTCCTGGATACTTGCCGGCTATATTTGCCGGCGTGATGTCAAAAAGTGTAGCTCCGAGTTCCGTGCAAATCGCATAGACAAGCATCTTCTTGCCACTGCCTTCAGGTCCTGCTATCAGAACTGACCTAATGAGTGGGGTGAGTTCCCGAAGAGTGACATTCCCCAAGGGCAGAATGCAATATTCAGTGACGATCTGTCTGATGTCTCCTGAAAATTGGGAATTCTTAGGGGTAAGAAGAGATGAGGGTCGAGTAAAACGTCGTCAACAATGCTCTGCATCTGATTCTTTCTGTGATCGGAACTGCTTTCAAATGTAGTAATGGACTCCGCCATAAATCATAGGATTTTGGGTTTCAGCTAAATGTGACCGTTTGGTAGTTGAACGATAGATTTTGACAAGCAGAATCAAAGTCTCAACGTGCGCAAGGAACGATAACGTGTCGTTTTTGAGTAATTCGTGGTCAAAGTTGCCTGAACTTGCAAGCTAAAGTAGGGTTATGCAATGTTTACAAGAAACTGTGCGCATTCAAATTCCCTGCCAACTTGTCCGTTTCGTCTCGTTAGGCTCGAAATATGATTGCAAAGTAGTTCATTGTTCATCCCAGATTATTTAATAATGAGCTTTTGAAGATTTCTGCATCGAGAAATAGCCAAAAATCCCGCGAGTTTGAGAGAGTAAGACTGGAGGGATTGTCTACATGCTCAACAGAGCTGCAAAATAGCTCGTTCATATTTTAATGAGTTTTTGAAGATTTCTGCATTGAGGAATAGCCAAAAATCGCACAAGTTTGAGAGAGCAAGGCTGGAGAGATCGTCTGTATTGAGAAAAGTACTCAAAGAAGAGCTTTTGAGATACTTTTTTAGAGTGAGGACTTTCAAAGAAAGTCACGATGTTCTGGTCAGAGATTTGTACGCATTTGAACGAATGATTCGACGGAAAAATCAAACCCAGCCGAAAATGATTGACTGAGTGAGTATCTTTTGACGGGCTAGCGAGTGGTAATGCAAATCTTGCAACAACAGATATGCATCTATTCGATATCATAAAATATTAGACTACAACCAGGAGATATCACATTTTAGTTAAGAATTGATGAAAATCACGACCAAGACCAATTACTATCTGAAGTGACGCAGATGAAGATTTTCGGTTGCATCATTCTCAATGTCTTTTATTTATTGAATATATTGAACATGATACGAAAATACAGTTTTGGTCAAAGTGACAGAGAAAATCACCAGGAGGATTCTTCAACTTTCAATAAAATAACAGTTAGAAAAATCGAGAGATTAATATTTTATATTTCTCATTATTCTAAATATTTCTCGATGCAGAAATCTTCAAAACTCATCATTAAATAATCTGGAATGAACAATGAACTACCTTGCAATTATATTTCGAGCCTAACGCGATGAAATAGACAAGCTAGCAGGGAATTCGAATGCGCACCAGCGTTGGGCAAAACTCACTGGAAAGCAACACAACAGCTACATTCAGACCGGGTTTTTACATGCAATTTTTCGATCTGAACATAGCTGTTGTGTTTCTTTCCAGTTGGTTTTGCCCAACGCTGATGCGCACAGCTTCTTGTAAACATTGCATAACCCTACTTTAGCTTGCAAGCTCAGGAAACTTTGACCACGAATTACTAAAAAACGATACGTTATCTTTCCTTGCGCCCGTTGAGACTTTTATTCAGCTCGTCAAATTCTATCGTTCAACTACCATACGATCACATTGAGCTGAAACCCAAAATCCTATGATTTATGGCGGGGTCCTTTGTGACAGTACTGGAAAAAAAATATATTATCTGGAACTCCTTCGGAAATATATGTACTTATGTTGTACTTGTGTTCTATGAGAAACTTTTGAAAAATCCTGTTCTTTTCAACAGAAAAAAAATACTACATAGATGCAAGAGCATCCATTGGCTCACAAGGGGGACCCACGAAGTGCGGGTCACCAAAGCTCACCAGACTCTTTTCACAGTCTTGTAGCACCTAGAATATGAATAATCCAGAGTAACTCCGTCAAATGGGCCCTCTGTCCGAAGTTACAGCCTATGACATTAGCATTGCCGATATAAGCCCATGTTAAAAAGTGATATACTTTTGGAACACCCTGTATATGTATAGATATACTGACAATGCTAACATTTTTACTTGTAGCTCTGAACAGGGAGCCCATTTGACGGAGTTACTCTGGATTCTTCATATTCTAGGTGGTACAAGACAGTGAAAAAAGTTTGGTGATATTTGGTGACTCGCACTTCGTGGGCCTACATACAATGCAGATCATACTCGAAATACGCCGCGGTGGTGCTTGAATTCTCGTAGCAACTCTCTGATAGAGTCCGCTCGAAAGTTCGCATTCACCAGATAGGAAAAAATTGGAAAAACGATTAAAAACTGGAAAAATGACAATGGCCTCCACGCCAAGGCGGCGAAGGTAACACGTAAAAACTCGAAAGAATGTACGTTGGAAACAAATACAATACAATATAATACAATACATAGATGCATTGGACGATCGATAATCTCAGTTTCACCTATGCAAGGTAAGGGATCCTTGTCTCTCTGCCTAAGTTCGAAATTAGCGAAAGAACTTTGTCCTCTGTAGCTTTCTATTCTAACTTCAGGATAGATTTTGATGATTCCTTGTTGCAGCAGCTCTTCGAAGAGGGATTCTGTTGTTCTGTCGGGTGTCAGATCTTTTTCTTTCTTCTTCTTGTTTTTCTTCCCACTACGTCTAGCTCGTTTCTGAGCCTTCTTTGGGCGTTTCCCCTTGAATCCTTTATCCCTGTCAAGAGCTGCTTGTAAAGCATCCAAATCAACTGCAAAAATTGCATTGTAGATTCATAATTCATGAGAAGCAGTAAAAAAAATTACGAATTATACTCTGAACCTCTCAAAGCTTGATCAACACCAACTCGGATTTCATCCTCAACCTCCCTTGTTTTTTCCGCTTCGATCATATCGTAGTACGGCCCTTGATCGATGTTGCTTGATTCATCTTTATCCCGCCAAATGTCTCGATATTCCTGATTGGCGTGAATAATCTCTGGTAGAAAATTCGACGGTGTCAGCTTGAAACCCATTTCAAGATCAGCCTCGGATTGTTGTTCTGCCTCACTCTCTTTTTTAGTTTTAGACGATTTTTTTGAACGTTTAGATTCCTTTGAAGAGGTGCCTGTTGATTTACTCATTGAGCTCTCCGTATCCTATGACGAAAAAATGTTGATTGTATGTAGATTGCTTCTATAGAAAGGAAACGCCTTCTCATCACAGAAGATATTGATAGATGTAATAAATATTGTGCGAGCCTTGCAAATACTTGTTTAGTAGATATACCTGTCGACTAAAAATGATTCTTGAACCACCGCTCTCTGCTGACGGTAACTCTGGGATTTTACCAGTTTGATCATAACAGTTTTTTATCCAATTTCTGATTTCAATCCTCATATTTTCTTCCATCAAAGCACTTCTTTCCTTTTTAATTCTCTCTTTGCAATCGATTGTGTAGGTGTTGTAAATCTCTTGATGTTCTTTCTGTTTTTCATATCTCTCTTTCACAATTCTCTCCATCTTTCTTTCATTTTCGGATACCACTTGGAAAGGTTGAAGCATACCTGCCGACAGACCAAAATTGTTCGCAAGTTTCAACATCGAGATACATATCTTCATTTATCGTGATTATTTGTCAAAATCCACAAGTTTGGGATCCAATTACTTGGGGGGGGGGGGGCAACCATGCGCATCATCCACGATCTGTACTTTATGTGAAGAAGTCCCAAGGCTGTATCAACATATAAGATGAGAAATGACAAAATGCCTACTAATATGAGATACCAATTTTGATTCATTTCTCACCTATGAGAAGCATCTCATCGAGTTTTCTTTGGCGAATTCTACGCCTAGTGATGAAACCTCGCCAAACTTTTTGGATCTTCATAGCAGCCACCATTGCAACAGCCGTGTCTGATTCCTGCGCATCCGGTCTGATAGCCGATCTCTCTTTCATTTCCAGAATTTCTTTCATGAATTTGAAACGTTCGCGGCCTTGTCTAGCACGTTCATGAGCCTGAAATCATAATTTTAATCTGTATTGCCATATCAAATGAAGAAGTCCTTGTAATAAATTTGAGGATACGATGTGTTGAAAAAATGTTTATGATTCTTAAACAAGAAAAACGGCTAAAAAGGTGTGGAAGTCGATGAATAATTTCGAAGACAATATTGAAGCTGTATAGGTACACCGCGGCTGATCTCAACTAGATCGAAAATTTGTACCTGAATCATTCTGATAGCCTCAAGCTCTGTCATTTGTTTTTGCTCTGGTTCCTCTTCCAACTCTCCCAGACTTTTTAGAATTTCTTCCATAAACTTCCTCTTTGCTTCAATGTCCTTCTCTCTGTCTCTTCTGAAGTATGTAGGGACGCGAATTTCAACTTCATCAGGAGTGAGTTGATGCCTGTGAGAAAATTCCAGGTTCGAAAAAATTCTACAAAATCCGGCTCTTGAATCGAAAAATAAATTTCGATTCACTAGGCTGTAAAAATATGTTTCATTCCCGTATATCGGACTGTGTTCTTTGACAAATTGTGAGAGAAAGTGGAAAATTAGTGCGAAAAAGATACTTTCTCGTACAGAGTGTCAAAAAAGATCCTTCAATACAGTCATTACTATCGGTATTTAATCTTCTAGAGCTAAAAGTATTTTCATATCAGTATCTTATATTAGTATTCTAAAATTATAATCATCATTGATGGTGTTTCTATCAAAAATCTTCATTCAGACAGTGCACTGTAAGAAATTGGTTGACTTTCCACCAAAATCGTCAACCAGTGGTTGGTTGTCGAAATCAACCAGCTGGTTGGAATTCAACCACTGGTTGACTTTGTCCCCACAGCGAATATATAAGGATGAATGCAGCGCCCACGATATTGGTCGATGGTGGTCTCCGGTTGACACTTTTGATTCGGAAAAACAAGTTTCGTCATTTTTCTTACAAACAAAGAGGAATAAACATTAGCCTCGGTCACGTATGGACGACAAAGCGGGTTGCCTGTCCTGCAGGAGTCGAATACACGTCGTAAGACTGGAGGGAGGGATAGATGGACGGATGGGGTGGGAGGGTAGATGGGATGGATGGAATGGAACGGAATGGAACGGAACGGACCGGAATGGAACGGAGTGGAATTGAACGGAATGGAATGGACCGGACCGAAACGGAATGGAACGGACCAGAATGGAACGGACCGGAATGGAACGAGTGGAATTGAACGGAATGGAACGGAATGGACCGGAATAGAATGGAACCAAATGATATGGAACGAAATGATATGGAACGAAATGGAACTGAATTGTATGGATGTCTCCCATCCATATAATTCAATTCCATTTCGTTCCATTCCGTTCCGGTCCATTCCACCAGATTCAACTCCGTTCCATTTTGCCCTATCCGGCCAGTTCCGTTCCCCTCCACCCAATTTGACCCCGTTCCATTTTGCCTCGCCCATTTCATTTTGCCCCATCCCGGCCCGTTGCGTTTCGGTCCATCCAATGAGACTCCGTTCCATTTCGCCTCATTTCGTTCCATTTCGCCCCATTCCGGTCCGTTCCAGTCCGTTCCATCCATCCATCCATCCCATCTACCCTCCCTCCCCATCCGTCCATCTATCCATCCCTCCAGCCTTACGACGTGTATTCGACTCCTGCAGGACAGGCAACCCGCTTTGTCGTCCATACGCGACCGGGGCTAATGTTTATCCCTCTTTGTTTGTGAAAAAAAATGACGAAACTTGTTTTTCCGAATCAAAAGTGTCAACCGGAGACCACCATCGACCAATATCGTGGGTGCCGCATTCATCTTTATATATTCGTTGTGGGAAAAAAGTCAACGAGTGGTTGGATAGGTAGTCAACCACTGGTTTGTGCCAAATTATAAACCAGCTGGTTGATTTTTGGGATAAACCAGTGGTTGAGGGAAAAACTGCAACCACTGGTTGCAGTTTTTCCCACAAATTTTTTACAGTGTGGGTTTTCGATTCACGTCGGTTATTCGAAGTAAGTCTTTCATCTCTGCAAGTTAATATTGGTGAATGATCGCCTAATCAGTGTTCCGATGAGCAACAACCTCCCGAAGTACTTTTTTCCATACTGAAAGTTAGTAAAAGAAATCGAGAAACATCGCAGAATTTTTGTCCTAGTCAGGGAGATATCTCAAAAGTGTAATTCAAAGCTGGAATGATTCGAATATGTTGAAGAAATTCTGTGAAAATGATTGAGTTGTTGTCTGTCAAACATCACGGTAGCCATATAAGAGACAAAAAGAATTGAATTCTGTCGAGACGAAACGTTATTTCCACCAGAGTCACTGGTACCTGCTTAAAAAAATTTATCAGGGTCCTTATGAAGTAAATAAACTAAAATTCGTATATTAGAATGTCTAAAATGGTAAACCTGTACATAAAAATATCACCTGAGCATCGCGTCGTTGGGATAGCAGTACTCTGAAAGCTCAAGCTCAACAAGCTCGTGTCTGAGCTCCAGCAGTCTTCCAATGCAGGAATCAAGACATTTCCTTAGCAATGGCCTTTTTTGTGGCTGAACGCTCAGATCATCGCTAATTTCAAGCAAATTTGCTGCCTTGGCATAACGTACATACAGATCGGCCAACTGAACTCGCATCTGAGATCTCTCGTCAGCTCCAGAAAAACTGTTTGCTCCAGCTCCGGACTCGTGAAATTCTCGAAGTGAAGAATCGAGGCGGGTAGCTTCGTCTAGTACACGACTCGCTTCCAGCCAGTTTAGATCGCTTTCGTCAGCGGGACGATGAATAAGGTGTGGTGGGAGATCCATCGAAGCGAGATCAAAGTCTTGATGGATGTACGGTGTCTATTCAGTAAATGGTCTGAGATCTGTAGAGCAAAACCCTGGAGGGGACACAGAAATAGTCTTGAAAATTTGTGAACCGAGTCGTGGCGGATGACACGAGGTCAATTTGATTTTTCTGAGTTTCATATAGGTAGGATATGATCTTAATCTGTGACGAGAATAGTTCAGGGCGTTAAATTTTTAGGATTTTACACTGCAAGACATCTAAGAAAGCAGGTGGTTGTTTTATTGATAATGGTATAGGTAGAAATACTGATTAAAATTTCAATTCGATTAACAAGCATCTGATCAGTATCTCTATTCACTAAGTTAAACTATCAACCCAAAAACAATGAGAGATGATCCTATGCTACAGTACGTACTAAGTGAATAGTATTTTATGCGTCAAGTGCTGAAAAATGACTTCTCTCCACGGAATTTGCGGAGAAAAACGTTTTTCGCTCGAGACGTATACGTGCCATTTTCTGTACGCTGTTCTATCGTCAAGTGGCGATCATATATAATGCTCTACATGTTCTTTCCGAATTGTCTCTCATAAAATGATGCCCAAGTCAAGAGCATGAAAAGCAACGAGTTTAGAAGTAATGTCTTGTGACTCACTACTTGAATCAAAACTTCCAGAAGAACTGCAAAATATCATTTCCCACGATACTTATGAAAAATATTTTTATGTAATATATGTATATATACATACTATCAAGTAGAAATGGAGGAATCTCCAGAGCCTTAGAATTCCTACACTCGATACTTCTCCAAACTTGACGACACATTGACTCCTTGTGAACTTCAAAGGGCCTAGGCTTCGTCACTCTGCGTGAATCGAGGGGTAATATCTAAAAGTGCGCCCCGGCTTCTTTGAGTTGCATTAAGCGTTTGATCAATATAATAGTCACGCATGGGATGCCGTAGAAACGCATTGTTTCAAATCTGTGAAACATTTATTTTGGGTTGGTGCACTGGTGATTCTCAAGATCAGAACAACAAATTTTCTCCTGTTTGTTTTTATCGATTATATTAATTATTTGAAAGTTTGTAGTTCTCTTCGATCTGGAACCAGCTCAAACGGCTATAAATAATCCAATAATTCCATCAATCATCAGCTTAACAAATTGATGCTCAATTTTGAGTGACAATCAAGGTCAACTATGTGGAAACAATAATTACTGAGCAAGTTTTTGCATAATATTCAAATAGCTCGATGAAAATTTCTTCAAATTCATACAGTGTGATTACTATTTATATTCGAGTTTTTATTTGAAGGCCGACACTTCAGCAGGGATTAACAGAACATTTATCAGATTGTCATACGATCAGAACAAATCTTTGACTACCGTGGTAAATATTGCCATTTTCGATCACCCAGACAAAAGTTACTCTTTGCTTCATTGCTGTCAATCTTACATGTTTCTGATCATCTACCAACTAGGCTACATCCACGGGTTATTCCGAATTTTCCCGAAAATATGAGCATTTGTATTTGGTTCAATTCAGTGGAATGGTGATTTCGGTGTCGAAATCCACCTTGAACTTTCCGAACTATCCGCCTCAATGAAAATTCACTGCAAAAAGACATTTGCAGAATGCTTTCTCTCCTCCTATTGATTATTTAAACATCGAAAATCATGGAAAATTTCATGTCCAGTGACGTTATAATAAGTTATTCAACTGTAATTGACCTGTTCCATTATCAAATGAAATTCTTCAAAATATAGTATACAGATTCACAATCACACAATCGAGTTTCCCGTGAATGACTCTAATCATAATATTGGGCCCATTGCACGAGGAAGTTGAACAATGCCTCGGGTTTTCAAAGCGGTCCATAGAGGCGTTTGCGAAATTTCAAAAATACAAATTAGAAGAAAATCAAGCGTTTTTCTTTTAGGAAAAATGCAAATTCTGATGAAAAGTTCGTGTTAACCATTTCCTTCGGGATGACCAGGTGGTATTCGAAAACGACCTTGAGAAGATACATGTATTGAATATTGGATGCTAGAACGTTTGGTAAAAATGATGTTGAATTCTAGATAATCAATTTCACGTAGAGGAAGGATGTTGCACCAACGTGTCGGCAACGCGTATGCCGACCTTTGGCGGAAAGTTTCAAGGTTGACAGGACAACTTCCCAGGAACGTTGTGGCAACATTCACTGTTTGATGGGCATTTTAATCACACTCAAACCAATTTTAGCGAGTTTCTATCTCAACCAAACGATTGATATTGGTAAAACTATAGTTTAGATTCCCCAATTTCCGCTAACAATAAGCTCCCTCGAAAAAATAACTCAGAAAATAGTGAAACATTTCTTTCGAATATTCATTTTTCTCCGGTATCTTCCTCTACAAATAATTCGCCAAATTTTCAATGATCTAAATGGATATTTTTCAAACAACATGCCGAATTTCAGTTGAACTAGTAAATCATGATTAAAATGAAGTTTTTTTCCACAAAAACTGAAATTTCTACCAAAATTATTGTTTTACTCATCATCCTCGAATCAATTTTATTGAAATTCTCTCTCAATCAAACGATAGATATATATTGTTAACAAAACCCTGGTGGTTTAGATGCCCTGATTCAAATTCTCCCAAGAAGCTTCCTCGAAAAGTAGCTCAAAATATAGTAGAACACTTATTTTGAACATTCATTTTACTCCCATGACTTCTTCTACACTCGATCTGTAAATCAATTGAACATAACTCCTATGCTATCGTTCATTTACCGTGAAAAAGATGTATATAGAAGAGCGGAAGAAGAATTTGTATCATAAAGGTGATAATGAGCATAGGAAATATGTTATCTTGGACAAGAGGGAATGTAAGAAATATCTGTAGTGTTTGCGATCATTTTTTCAAAATTTTGTTAAGAGAAGCATTGTGTTAATCTTTTTTAGCAGCGTATTTTATCGATTATCCACGATATATAGGTATCACGAAGATTGGCTGATTGGAACTTTTTTACGAAACACACAGAGACGACCCTGGAAATTCTTGCGCGGTTGCGCCAGGCAACTGACAACCCGCGATACACTGCACGTGGTCTTTGAAATCTCGTCTGCTACGCATGGCTGATGTCATCGGTTCTCGTCTCGCTCGCGACCGCGGCTCGGATGGTGTTTGCGACAATCAGACAATAAGTATGTTGAAATAAGTTTATCTTGATGTGTGCCGAGTGGATTGAAAAGAATAAGCGAACATCACTCGGCTTATCAAGCTCGAGTTTACGCTTACGTTATGAGCTTCGTCTGGTAATGGAACAATCACTTGGCCCACATCAGAGAAGATCGAAATTTCGAGTAAGCTTTCAAGGAAACTCTCATTATTACGCGATGTAGTGATATTGGTGAAGAATGAAATTCAGTTTGTGAGAAGACGATATCAAAATCAATCTGTGATATGTTATTTGACATCATGTAAATGAAGAAAACTGCATGCTTGGCTTTTGAAAACGTCAAAAAAGTCAAGCTTCTGAAACTCCTTCTTATCGTGCGTTACGATTCCTACAAGTCATTATTCAAGTGCAATTGCCTCTATCGTCTCATTAAATTACTGGTCATTAGCTTATCTCTAGTATAAGCTCTCAAGGAAGCTGACCGCTAACAACAAGCATAATGTGGTGTCGGAGGTTAAGCAACCGCAAGATCCTTGTGGATATCCTAGCTTTACTCTTTGGAATTGGAGCATGGGTTGGAGTCAATGGTATTTATGTACAGCTTCCGCTCCTAGTTGACTCATCTGCAGAGAAATGGACCCTACCAGCTTACATGGTGATGATTGTGCAATTGGCAAACTCGGGGCCTGTCTTGTACACACTTTATGTCAAGTATGTGCTCATTTATTTAGTCGATTATTTTAGAGTTCAGCTATCTTCAAAATTAATGCTGTCACCATGATTTTAGGTATCTGGGTTGTTTTAATGACAAATACATAATTTATGGCCTTCTGGGAGCTGCAACCCTATCGACTTATGTTCTGGCTTTTTCGTATGAAAAAACTACCATTGTTTTTGGGGAAAAACACTCGACAGCATTACTAGGGCTGATGTTAGTAGCAGCATTTGTAGGTTGTACGAGTTCTGTGCTATTCATGCCATATATGAGAAATTATAGAGAAATTTATTTAGTCTCATATCTGGTTGGGGAGGGGCTGAGTGGATTTTTACCAAGTATTGTAGCACTAATTCAAGGTGTTGGAGAAAATCCTGTGTGTGTGAATGTCACAAAATCTGGGTCATCGGACATTGAATTTGAGGTCCGTTATTCTAACCCAAGGTTCTCTACCCAAAGCTTTTTTCTCTTCTTAGGTACATTACTGTTTCTTAGCGCTGCATCATTTATTGGTTTGAATAAACTAAGTGTAGCCAAAGGAGAAAGAGTGAGACTACCATCAAACTCTGATAGTTTGCCCACTGATACAAGTGCTCCTCCAAGTTACAAAACTGCATACGATTGGAATATGTCCAATCGCTCATACATCCTTTTGTTAGTCATGATGGCTCTAGCTTGTTGTCTAGGGAATGGAATTTTACCAAGTATACAGTCTTACTCTTGTTTACCATATGGTAACGAAGCATACCATTTGACTGTCACTCTAGCATCAATGGCTGGGCCCTTAGCTATGTGTTCTGGCTTCTTTTTTGAGAATCAAAAAGTTCCTTTGCTGTCCAGCATGATGGTATTTGTTTTAATGCTTTCATCATTCGTTTTTTATACTGCTCTCAAGTCCCCAATGCCACCACTACAGGGCACATGGCTGGGACAGTTTTTAATCGTATCTCTCTGGATATTAGTGAGTGGTTCTATTGGATTCATTAAAATGGGAATCACTACTCTGTTCAGGCCAGATCCAGGCAAAGGTTTATACTACACTGGTGTTGCTACTCAAGTGGGCTCTTTAGTAGGAGCAGTGCTCACATTTACATTAGTCAATTACACAAAGATGTTTCAAGAATATTCCCCTTGTGATGCATTAAAAGGTCATTAATATTTGATAAAATTAGGGAATTGTCAACTGATATTAATCAATAGTGGGTTTGTATCAGTGAGAATCTTGGGTACTGTGTAATATGAAGCATATGTCTAGAAACTTGTTTTCTGTTCCTTAATGAGCTCTTGTCAAAAACTTTATTCTACCAGCAACTCTTTACAACTAGTAAGGATTAATAAATTTAATAACCCTGCTGAAAATAATTTTGTAGGATCCCATGGTTCCCCATGTGGCTTTGTGGGACCTAGGCTTGGGAAAATTTTTAATCTTGATAATTGCGAAATTTGGCATTGGTGACATGCAGCTTACGAATATTGATCATTATTCTTCTAAAAATAGTCGAATTGTCGAAATTTGTATGCTGCACGTGTGCGATGCCAAATTTCGCAAATATCAAGATTAAAAATTTTCCCTGGGCTAGGTCCCACAAAGCCACATGGGGACCCATGGGGTTTCACGGAATTATAGTAGCGGGGAACCAAGTGGCTCTTTAGTGATATAAATCTCTATTTCAAACTGTGTTATAGTCGAGTTGCTTCTCTAGAAATGCGAGGATGGGAATTTTTTCAAAGTGCAGTTTGCAGTCAATTAAAGATTTTTCAAATGTCCCCATCTCTTTGATAATGCAACATGTGTTGCATTTTATGAATGGACGCGATTCAACTTGGCTTTTACAGTATATTTTCTATCACAAATTGATATCCAGAATGAGTGCAAATGCGTACTTTTAACGTATGGCAATGTAAATTTTTTTAGTAATGTATAAAATAAATTTATCAAAGATCGCGCAATGTTATATCATGTTGATCATGAACATTCTATTTCAACGTCATGACACTGTGCGGTACAAAAGAGCGTACGATTTTTTATCACTGTCAAAAATGAGTTATCTCATTGATATGTTTTGATGGTTCGAATGAAACTTTTGATTGTCACCACATTTATGTTACAATGTTACAATGTCGAATGTAACATTGTTACATTCGACAGCGCGTCATATTTTAATCACAAGTCTATATCTTGAAACACTTTTATTTGAGGGATATTATGTGATTTATAAATTATTCGAATATTTACTTCCAGTAGGAAGAAGAATCAAAATTCGCAAAGACACGCTCGTTACATGAATTTTTTTCTACAACCCAGTGATTCCTGATCACGGTATTGACAGTCATCCTATATTCTGATTGATAATTTCTCTCGCATAACCGCAAAACTGTTTGTGATGTATTATCAATCTGTGAACTCCTTGATTGGCAAATAGATCTTAAAATACATCACTATATCGACGAATATGAGAGCTAGTGAACATTTTAAGAGAGATACACCGAGCTCAGGTTGATCCGAGTTTTTCGCTGGGTACTCTTCTTTTGTAAATCGTGTGAGTACTGTCGGAGTTTTGATAGTATCATTGTTTAACAGGATAGATGATTACCATTATCAATCGTTATCAATCGAGGCAATGACTTTACTAGATTTATCCGTCTATTTTTCTGAAAGGGATAATCAAATACCAACGATGAATATATACTGATTAATCAATGGAAAATCAATGACGAATCTCACTTCAAATTTGAGTCTAAATTGATCATGCTCTCGATTTTCTTCAATTTAAGTTCAAAAATTTTGGAAACAATGAAATATCTTTCAAAAATTCGGATTTGAATCCGGTAACGAGTCAGTCCCCGGCAATAGCGTCAAAGAGAAAAGGCTATCAATATTTTTGCGCTCCAATCATTTTATTGTTGAAGTGTTTCTAGAACTAACAGTATCGTAATCTAGTACCATTAGTATTATATCTACATTTTATGAAATCTTGTGAGACTGATGCCAAGGGTCCTAACTGACACACGAATGATTATACTGTAAAAGACTAATAGGGTCGGAAGGGTTCCACATGCTTCTTGCTTCTTATAAGATTGAAGATTGAAATTTATATGACGACGACGGTGTCTCGAATAGAGAACTGACATGACTACAAAAGTTATTCGAAAATGCTCGAATTATGGAAGTTCACGTTAAAAGAGACACTACATGTAGAAATTCGGGAATTTTCTGTTGTCAAAGTGACCTAAATTTGAGTCTGAAGTTTTTCAGGTTTTGAATTGGCGCCATTCAATATGGCGGCGACTGCACATGAGTCACGTGACTTCAGAATGTTTTCCACGATAATTCTGAGGCAAACTTGCGTTCCCTCACCGCAAACTTCTATTATTTGGGTAAAATAAGCTCTCGATTGTGATTCAGATAAGAATTTTCGATGAGAAATGACATCACATTAGTTGGGGAATTTAGCGGCACATGTGTAGACGCCGCCATATTGGATGGCGCCAATTCAAATCGTCAAAACTTCAATGATGATTTAAAAACCATAGAGGCGTCGTAGAAATTTTCAACTTTTTTTTCTATATCTATTTTGACGCGAGCTCTCAAAATATAACATTTCCCGGAATTATGTCAGTTCCCTATTAGAGAAGTAATCGATACAGATTTTCAGACGGCATTTTGAGGATAGTTGAACGCGGGACGTCAAATCCACAGTCTTTACTTCTTTGCCAACGATGTTATTGAAAAACAAAGAAACTCGTTCGAGTGAAATTTTCTCGGAATTTGGTATGATTGCTGATTATTACTTGAACAGAGCGATTTAAATTTTTGAATCGAAAAGACCTTGTAATCAACGCTTCAATTCTACTTATTCAATGGTGACTCAACTAATTTTGTGAGTATTTTAAGGAACTTATTATTCATTTGCTCGTAAAAGTTGTAAACAGCCAACATTTGAGTACAATAATTTCGAGCCTTTAATTATTATTTTCATAAATTTAAATCACTCGCGCCAAACTTGTTTATTGAACCTGTGTTTCCCCAAAAAGCACGGGCTAATGCCTGAAAAGTTGTTGCTATGTAATATTAGTTGATAGATATAGTATTTTGTAACTTTTGCATGGTGATGGGCGTTTCGCGATTTTGTATCTCGAAAAATGATTCCAAATAGCTGTTGAATGATGAATCTTTATAAGCTTGTTGATAAAATTTTCAAATATATAATAATTGTTATGAATACAATAAGTCTTATCCATGCATCTCGACCCCAGCCTCTATATTATCTCTTACACCAAATCAAGTTGATCTCAGCTCCTGTACTTCCATTAAATCAAGTAACTTAATTTCATACCATTCACTGGGACCCACGACCCACGGCTGTTTTGATTCTTCATGATTTTCTAACTAAGATTATTGTTGGCAAGTTATCATTTGACAATGGCATGCCACGATGAAAAAAGAGTCACAGAGAGTTTATTCTCAAAAGAGAACGCGCAGCAATATACTGATTTCTCACCCCACTTATCAAAATTGAAAAATGAAAATTGGCTGTACCAATTGCTCGCTTATCTTATGCTGCTTTACAGTCTATCTTCTGCCTCACGAACAAGGCAAAACATTTTGTTTTCAAATTTTCATCGTGGCATGCCATTGTCAAATTGTTCATACTAAGGCTCATAAATTGTGAACGAAATTGATTGTTAATTCTGACTGGGAATAACGGATTTTCTTATCGTACTGGAGCCACAGGTACCATCGGTGGGATAATCTTGAAAATATATCGAATGATCAGAACCACCACTTCGGATCCAACTCAGAAGTGAACCAGTAGAACGCTCCAGAAGAGCTCGGGCAAGTGTCATGCAAAACATGCGCAGCCGCGCAAGGGTCCGAGGAGCGAAGCTCATGCGTTATCAATATAGAAATCGACTTGTCTGATATTAATTTGAGGCCTGAGAAATCTTCATCTTCTGATCTTCCTGTGTAATTCTCAGTCTCATAGATAGCGAAGCGTCAGGATTGTTGATAATGACTGTCAATGACGAATTTTTCTGTCGTTTCGGGGCCGGAGAGACCAGAGGTAGGATAATCTTGAGAATATGTCGAATTTCCTGAACCACAATTGTCGATCAAATTCAGAATGAAACCAGTAGAACGCTCCAGAAGAGCTTGGGCAAGTGTCATGCAAAACATGCGCAGCCGCTGCAGGGTGTGAGCCCAACGCGCATCGTGTTGGGCTGTGGGAAGACTAGCTGAGCTCATGTGTTATCATCGCGAAATTCGAATTTTCGTCTGATGTCATTTTGAGGCCTGAGAAATCTAGATCTCCTGTGGTTCTAGAAGCTCATCCATCGCAACGGTAAAATGAAGTCCGTGTAACTCAAATGCAAAACATGCGCAGCCGCTGCAGGGTCTAAGGCTCCCGCGCCTCGGGTCTGGCTGTCCGACGGGGAGCTGGGCATATGCTTTAATAATTTCTAATCAATCCAGATGATTGTTTGACAACAATTTCTGTGCATCAGGAATGTTGATTCCCTATTGTGTTCATACTAAGGCTCATAAATTGCGAACGAAATTGATTGTCAATTCTGACTGGGAATAACGGATTTTCTTATCGTATTGGAGCCACAGGGTCCAACGGTGGGATAATCTTGAAAATATATCGAATGATCAGAACCACCACTTCGGGTCCAACTCAGAATTGAACCAGTAGAACGCTCCAGAAGATCTCGGGCAAGTGTCATGCAAAACATGCGCAGCCGCTGCAGGGTCTCGGGCTTCCGCGCATCGGGTTTCTCAGTAAGACGTGTAGCTGTGCATATGCTTTATCAATTTCGAATCAATCCAAATGATTGTTAGACAACAATTTTCTTGCATCAGGGTCGTCGGTTCCCTATTGCGTTCATACTGAGGAACATCAATTGCGAAGCGTCGTGATTCTAGTCCATGACTAGCAATGACGAATTTTCTAGTGGTTTCGGAGTCATAGAGACCAGAGGTAGAATAATCTTGGAAATTCATCGAATTTCCAGAACCACAATTGCCGATCAAACTCAGGATTGAATCAGTAGAACGCTCCAGAAGAGCTCGGGCTAATGTCATGCGAAACATGCGCAGCCGCTGCAGGGTCTGAGGAGCGAAGCTCATGCGTTATCAATATAGAAATCGACTTGTCTGATATCAATTTGAGGCCTGAGAAATCTTGATCTTCTGTTCTTCCTGCGGTTCTAGAAACTCACTCACCGCAACGGCGAAATAAAGTCGGTGCAACTCAAATGCAAAACATGCGTAGCCGCTGCAGGGTCTGAGGCTCTCGCGCCTCGGGTCTGGCTGTCCGACGGGGAGCTGGGCATATGCTTTAATAATTTCTTATCGATCCAGATGATTGTTAGACAACAATTTTCGTGAATCAGGAATGTTGATCCCCTATTGTGTTCATACTGAGGCTCATAAATTGCGGACGAAATTGATTGTTAATTCTGACTGGGAATAACGGATTTTCTTATCGTATTGGAGCCACAGGGACCAACGGTGGGATAATCTTGAAAATATATCGAATGATCAGAACCACCACTTCGGATCCAACTCAGAATTGAACCAGTAGAACGCTCCAGTAGAGCTCGGGCAGGTGTCATGCAAAACATGCGCAGCCGCGCAAGAAACTGAGGATCGAAGCTCATGCGTTATCAATATAGAAATCGACTTGTCTGATATTAATTTGAGGCCTGAGAAATCTTGATCTTCTGATCTTCCTGCGGTTCTAGAAACTCACTCACCGCAACGGCGAAATAAAGTCGGTGCAACTGAAATGCAAAACATGCGTAGCCGCTGCAGGGTCTGAGGCTCTCGCGCCTCGGGTCTGGCTGTCCGACGGGGAGCTGGGCATATGCTTTAATAATTTCTAATCGATCCAGATGATTGTTAGACAACAATTTTCGTGAATCAGGAATGTTGATCCCCTATTGTGTTCATACTAAGGCTCATAAATTGCGGCCGAAATTGATTGTTAATTCTGACTGGGAATAACGGATTTTCTTATCGTATTGGAGCCACAGGGACCAACGGTGGGATAATCTTGAAAATATATCGAATGATCAGAACCACCACTTCGGATCCAACTCAGAATTGAACCAGTAGAACGCTCCAGTAGAGCTCGGGCAAGTGTCATGCAAAACATGCGCAGCCGCGCAAGGGTCTGAGGAGCGAAGCTCATGCGTTATCAATATAGAAATCGACTTGTCTGATATTAATTTGAGGCCTGAGAAATCTTGATCTTCTGATCTTCCTGCGGTTCTAGAAACTCACTCACCGCAACGGCGAAATAAAGTCGGTGCAACTGAAATGCAAAACATGCGTAGCCGCTGCAGGGTCTGAGGCTCTCGCGCCTCGGGTCAGGCTGTCCGACGGGGAGCTGGGCATATGCTTTAATAATTTCTAATCGATCCAGATGATTGTTAGACAACAATTTTCGTGAATCAGGAATGTTGATCCCCTATTGTGTTCATACTAAGGCTCATAAATTGCGGACGAAATTGATTGTTAATTCTGACTGGGAATAACGGATTTTCTTATCGTATTGGAGCCACAGGGACCAACTGTGGGATAATCTTGAAAATATATCGAATGATCAGAACCACCACTTCGGATCCAACTCAGAATTGAACTAGTAGAACGCTCCAGTAGAGCTCGGGCAAGTGTCATGCAAAACATGCGCAGCCGCGCAAGGGTCTGAGGAGCGAAGCTCATGCGTTATCAATATAGAAATCGACTTGTCTGATATTAATTTGAGGCCTGAGAAATCTTGATCTTCTGATCCTCCTGTGGTTCTAGAAACTCACTCACCGCAACGGCGGAATGAAGTCGGTGCAACTGAAATGCAAAACATGCGTAGCCGCTGCAGGGTCTGAGGCTCTCGCGCCGCGGGTCTGGCTGTCCGACGGGGAGCTGGGCATATGCTTTAATAATTTCTAATCAATCCGAATGATTGTGAGACAACAATTTTTGTGCATCAGGAACGTTGGTACCCTATTGTTGTAATGGTCAGTTTTATAGATAGCGGAGCGTCGTGATTCTTGATTATGACTGGCAATGACGAATTACTTGTTGTGTCGGGGCCAGAGAGACCAGAGGTAGGATAATCTTGAAAATATGTCGAATTTCCTGAACCACAACTGTCGGTCAAATTCAGAATGAAACCATAAGAACGTTCCAGAAGAGCTTGGGCAAGTGTCATGCGAAACATGCGCAGCCACAGCAGGGTGTGAGCCCAACGCGCATCGTGTTGGGCTGTGCGACCACGAGCTGAACTCGTGCGTTATGATTGCGAAATTCGAATTTCCGTCTGATGTCATTTTAAGGGCTGGGATATCTTGATCTCCTAATTTTCCTGTGGTTCTAGAAGCTCACTAGTCGCAAGAGTAAAATGAGGTCCGTGTAACTCAAATGTGAAATATGCGCAGCCGCTGCAGGGTCTGAGGAGCTGAGCTAATACGTTATCAATGTGAAAATCGACTTTCCGTCCGATGGCATTTTTTGTGCTTCAGAAATTTTGATCGCCTAGTTTTGCTGTGGTTCTACAAGCTCACTTATCGCAACGGCAGAATAAATCCGAATTCTTTATGTCGTATTGGAACCATAGAGATCAAAGGTAGAATAAACCTGAAAATATGTCGAATTCCCAGAACCACAACTTTCGATCCAACTCAGAATTGAACCAGTAGAACGCTCTAGAAGAGCTTGGGCAAGTATCATGCAAAACATGCTTAGCCGCTGCAGGGTGTAAGTCAAACGCGCATCGTGTTGGGCTGTAAGACGACGAGCTGGGCTCATGCAATATCATCGTGGAATTCGAATTTTCGTCTGATGTCATTTTCTAGGCTCGAAAAAACTTGATCTCCTAATTTTCCTGTGAATCTAGGAGCTCATTCATCGCGACTCAGGATGAAGTCGGAGCATTCAAACTGCGAAACATGCGCAGCCGCTGCAGGGTCTGAGGAGCAAAGCTCATGCGTTATCAATATGAAAATCGACCTGTCGTCTGATATTAATTTGAAGCCTGAGAAATCTTGATCTTCTAATTTTCCTGTGGTTATAGAAACCCATTCATCGCAACGGCGAAATAAAGTCCGTGAAAGTCGAATGCAAAACATGCGTAGCCGCTGCAGGGTCTGAGACTCTCGCACATCGGGTCTGGCTGTCCGACGAGGAGCTGTGCATATGCTTTAATAATTTCTAATCAGTCCGAATGATTGTTAGACAACAATTTCCGTGCATCAGGAACGTTGGTCCACTGTTGTTGTAATTCTCAGTCTCATAGATAGCGAAGCGTCAGGATTGTTGATTGTGACTGGCAGTGACGAATTTTTCGTCGTATCGGGGCCAGAGCGACCCGACGTAGGATGATCTTGAGAATATGTCGAATTTCCTGAACCACAACTGTCGGTCAAATTCAGAATGAAACCAGTAGAACGTTCCAGAAGAGCTTGGGAAAGTGTCATGCAAAACATGCGCAGCCGCCGCAGGGTGTGAGCCCAACGCGCATCGTGTTGGGCTGTGCGACGACGAGCTGAACTCGTGCGTTATGATCGCGAAATTCGAATTTCCGTCTGATGTCATTTTAAGGGCTGGGATATCTTGATCTCCTAATTTTCCTGTGGTTCTAGAAGCTCACTAGTCGCAAGAGTAAAATGAGGTCCGTGTAACTCAAATGTGAAATATGCGCAGCCGCTGCAGGGTCTGGGGAGCTGAGCTAATACGTTATCAATGTGAAAATCAACTTTCCGTCCGATGGCATTTTTTGTGCTTCAGAAATTTTGATCGCCTAGTTTTGCTGTGGTTCTACAAGCTCACTTATCGCAACGGCAGAATAAATCCGAATTCTTTATGTCGTATTGGAGCCATAGAGATCAAAGGTAGAATAAACCTGAAAATATGTCGAATTCCCAGAACCACAACTTTGGATCCAACTCAGAATTGAATCAGTAGAACGCTCTAGAAGAGCTTGGGCAAGTGTCATGCAAAACATGCTTAGCCGCTGCAGGGTGTAAGTCAAACGCGCATCGTGTTGGGCTGTAAGACGACGAGCTGGGCTCATGCAATGTCATCGTGGAATTCGAATTTTCGTCTGATGTCATTTTCTAGGCTCGAGAAATCTTGATCTCCTAATTTTCCTGTGAATCTAGGAGCTCACTCATCGCGACGCAGGATGAAGTCGGAGCAACCAAACTGCGAAACATGCGCAGCCGCTGCAGGGTCTGAGGAGCAAAGCTCATGCGTTATCAATATGAAAATCGACCTGTCGTCTGATATTAATTTGAGGCCTGAGAAATCTTGATCTTCTAATTTTCCTGTGGTTATAGAAACCCATTCACCGCAACGGTGAAATAAAGTCCGTGAAAGTCGAATGCAAAACATGCGTAGCCGCTGCAGGGTCTGAGACTCTCGCACATCGGGTCTGGCTGTCCGACGAGGAGCTGTGCATATGCTTCAATAATTTCTAATCAGTCCGAATGATTGTTAGACAACAATTTCCATGCATCAGGAACGTTGGTCCACTGTTGTTGTAATTCTCAGTCTCATAGATAGCGAAGCGTCAGGATTGTTGATTGTGACTGGCAGTGACGAATTTTTCGTCGTATCGGGGCCAGAGCGACCCGAGGTAGAATAATCTTGAGAATATGTCGAATTTCCTGAACCACAATCGTCGATCAAATTCAGAATGAAACCAGTAGAACGCTCCAGAAGAGCTGGGGAAAGTGTCATGCAAAACATGCGCAGACGCTGCAGGGTGTGAGCCCAACGCGCATCGTGTTGGGCTGTGCGAAGACGAGCTGAGCTCATGCATTATCATCGCGAGATTCGAATTTTCGTCTGATGTCATTTTGAGGCCTGAGAAATCTTGATCTCCTAATTTTCCTGTGGTTCTAATAGCTCACTCATCGCAACGGTAAAATGTAGTCCGTGTAACTCAAATGCAAAACATGCGCAGCCGCTGCAGGGTCTGAGGCTCTCGCGCCTCGGGTCTGGCTGTCCGACGGGGAGCTGGGCATATGCTTTGATAATTTCTAATCAATCCAAATGATTGTTAGACAACAATTTTCGTGAATCAGGAACGTTGATCCCCTATTGTGTTCATACTAAGGCTCATAAATTGTGAACGAAATTGATTGTTAATTCTGACTGGGAATAACGGATTTTTTTATCGTACTGGAGCCACAGGGACCAACGGTGGGATAATCTTGAAAATATATCGAATGATCAGAACCACCACTTCGGATCCAACTCAGAATTGAACCAGTAGAATGCTCTAAAAGAGCTTGGGAAAGTGTCATGCAAAACATGCGCAGACGCTGCAGGGTGTGAGCCCAACTCGCATCGTGTTGGGCTGTGCGAAGACGAGCTGAGCTCATGCATCATCATCGCGAGATTCGAATTTTCGTCTGATGTCATTTTGAGGCCTGAGAAATCTTGATCTCCTAATTTTCCTGTGGTTCTAGTAGCTCACTCATCGCAACGATAAAATGTAGTCCGTGTAACTCAAATGCAAAACATGCGCAGCCGCTGCAGGGTCTGAGGCTCTCGCGCCTCGGGTCTGGCTGTCCGACGGGGAGCTGGGCATATGCTTTGATAATTTCTAATCAATCCAAATGATTGTTAGACAACAACTTCCGTGCATCAGGAACGTTGATCCCCTATTGTGTCCATACTGAGGCTCATAAATTGTGAACGAAATTGATTGTTAATTCTGACTGGGAATAACGGATTTTCTTATCGTACTGGAGCCACAGGGACCAACGGTGGGATAATCTTGAAAATATATCGAATGATCAGAACCACCACTTCGGATCCAACTCAGAATTGAACCAGTAGAACGCTCTAAAAGAGCTTGGGAAAGTGTCATGCAAAACATGCGCAGACGCTGCAGGGTGTGAGCCCAACGCGCATCGTGTTGGGCTGTGCGAAGACGAAGTGAGCTCATGCATTATCATCGCGAGATTCGAATTTTCGTCTGATGTCATTTTGAGGCCTGAGAAATCTTGATCTCCTAATTTTCCTTTGGTTCTAGGAGCTCACTCATCGTAACGGTAAAATGGAGTCCGTGTAACTCAAATGCAAAACATGCGCAGCCGCTGCAGGGTCTGAGGCTCTCGCGCCTCGGGTCTGGCTATCCGACGGGGAGCTGGGCATATGCTTTGATAATTTCTAATCAATCCAAATCTATGTTAGAAGACAATTTTCGTGAATCAGGAACGTTGATCCCCTATTGTGTTCATACTAAGGCTCATAAATTGTGAACGAAATTGATTGTTGATTCTGACTGGGAATAACGGATTTTTTATCGTACTGGAGCCACAGGGACCAACGGTGGGATAATCTTGAAAATATATCGAATGATCAGAACCACCACTTCGGATCCAACTCAGAATTGAACCAGTAGAATGCTCTAAAAGAGCTTGGGAAAGTGTCATGCAAAACATGCGCAGACGCCGCAGGGTGTGAGCCCAACTCGCATCGTGTTGGGCTGTGCGAAGACGAGCTGAGCTCATGCATCATCATCGCGAGATTCGAATTTTCGTCTGATGTCATTTTGAGGCCTGAGAAATCTTGATCTCCTAATTTTCCTGTGGTTCTAGGAGCTCACTCATCGTAACGGTAAAATGGAGTCCGTGTAACTCAAATGCAAAACATGCGCAGCCGCTGCAGGGTCTGAGGCTCTCGCGCCTCGGGTCTGGCTGTCCGACGGGGAGCTGGGCATATGCTTTGATAATTTCTAATCAATCCAAATCTATGTTAGAAGACAATTTTCGTGAATCAGGAACGTTGATCCCCTATTGTGTTCATACTAAGGCTCATAAATTGTGAACGAAATTGATTGTTAATTCTGACTGGGAATAACGGATTTTTTATCGTACTGGAGCCACAGGGACCAACGGTGGGATAATCTTGAAAATATATCGAATGATCCGAACCACCACTTCGGATCCAACTCAGAATTGAACCAGTAGAATGCTCTAAAAGAGCTTGGGAAAGTGTCATGCAAAACATGCGCAGACGCTGCAGGGTGTGAGCCCAACTCGCATCGTGTTGGGCTGTGCGAAGACGAGCTGAGCTCATGCATCATCATCGCGAGATTCGAATTTTCGTCTGATGTCATTTTGAGGCCTGAGAAATCTTGATCTCCTAATTTTCCTGTGGTTCTAGTAGCTCACTCATCGCAACGGTAAAATGTAGTCCGTGTAACTCAAATGCGAAACATGCGCAGCCGCTGCAGGGTCTGAGGCTCTCGCGCCTCGGGTCTGGCTGTCCGACGGGGAGCTAGGCATATGCTTTGATAATTTCTAATCAATCCAAATGATTGTTAGACAACAACTTCCGTGCATCAGGAACGTTGATCCCCTATTGTGTCCATACTGAGGCTCATAAATTGTGAACGAAATTGATTGTTAATTCTGACTGGGAATAACGGATTTTCTTATCGTACTGGAGCCACAGGGACCAACGGTGGGATAATCTTGAAAATATATCGAATGATCAGAACCACCACTTCGGATCCAACTCAGAATTGAACCAGTAGAACGCTCTAAAAGAGCTTGGGAAAGTGTCATGCAAAACATGCGCAGACGCTGCAGGGTGTGAGCCCAACGCGCATCGTGTTGGGCTGTGCGAAGACGAAGTGAGCTCATGCATTATCATCGCGAGATTCGAATTTTCGTCTGATGTCATTTTGAGGCCTGAGAAATCTTGATCTCCTAATTTTCCTTTGGTTCTAGGAGCTCACTCATCGTAACGGTAAAATGGAGTCCGTGTAACTCAAATGCAAAACATGCGCAGCCGCTGCAGGGTCTGAGGCTCTCGCGCCTCGGGTCTGGCTGTCCGACGGGGAGCTGGGCATATGCTTTGATAATTTCTAATCAATCCAAATCTATGTTAGACAACAATTTTCGTGAATCAGGAACGTTGATCCCCTATTGTGTTCATACTAAGGCTCATAAATTGTGAACGAAATTGATTGTTAATTCTGACTGGGAATAACGGATTTTTTTATCGTACTGGAGCCACAGGGACCAACGGTGGGATAATCTTGAAAATATATCGAATGATCAGAACCACCACTTCGGATCCAACTCAGAATTGAACCAGTAGAATGCTCTAAAAGAGCTTGGGAAAGTGTCATGCAAAACATGCGCAGACGCTGCAGGGTGTGAGCCCAACTCGCATCGTGTTAGGCTGTGCGAAGACGAGCTGAGCTCATGCATCATCATCGCGAGATTCGAATTTTCGTCTGATGTCATTTTGAGGCCTGAGAAATCTTGATCTCCTAATTTTCCTGTGGTTCTAGTAGCTCACTCATCGCAACGGTAAAATGTAGTCCGTGTAACTCAAATGCAAAACATGCGTAGCCGCTGCAGGGTCTGAGACTCTCGCACATCGGGTCTGGCTGTCCGACGAGGAGCTGTGCATATGCTTCAATAATTTCTAATCAGTCCGAATGATTGTTAGACAACAATTTCCATGCATCAGGAACGTTGGTCCACTGTTGTTGTAATTCTCAGTCTCATAGATAGCGAAGCGTCAGGATTGTTGATTGTGACTGGCAGTGACGAATTTTTCGTCGTATCGGGGCCAGAGCGACCCGAGGTAGAATAATCTTGAGAATATGTCGAATTTCCTGAACCACAATCGTCGATCAAATTCAGAATGAAACCAGTAGAACGCTCCAGAAGAGCTGGGGAAAGTGTCATGCAAAACATGCGCAGACGCTGCAGGGTGTGAGCCCAACGCGCATCGTGTTGGGCTGTGCGAAGACGAGCTGAGCTCATGCATCATCATCGCGAGATTCGAATTTTCGTCTGATGTCATTTTGAGGCCTGAGAAATCTTGATCTCCTAATTTTCCTGTGGTTCTAGTAGCTCACTCATCGCAACGATAAAATGTAGTCCGTGTAACTCAAATGCAAAACATGCGCAGCCGCTGCAGGGTCTGAGGCTCTCGCGCCTCGGGTCTGGCTGTCCGACGGGGAGCTGGGCATATGCTTTGATAATTTCTAATCAATCCAAATGATTGTTAGACAACAACTTCCGTGCATCAGGAACGTTGATCCCCTATTGTGTCCATACTGAGGCTCATAAATTGTGAACGAAATTGATTGTTAATTCTGACTGGGAATAACGGATTTTCTTATCGTACTGGAGCCACAGGGACCAACGGTGGGATAATCTTGAAAATATATCGAATGATCAGAACCACCACTTCGGATCCAACTCAGAATTGAACCAGTAGAACGCTCTAAAAGAGCTTGGGAAAGTGTCATGCAAAACATGCGCAGACGCTGCAGGGTGTGAGCCCAACGCGCATCGTGTTGGGCTGTGCGAAGACGAAGTGAGCTCATGCATTATCATCGCGAGATTCGAATTTTCGTCTGATGTCATTTTGAGGCCTGAGAAATCTTGATCTCCTAATTTTCCTGTGGTTCTAGTAGCTCACTCATCGCAACGATAAAATGTAGTCCGTGTAACTCAAATGCAAAACATGCGCAGCCGCTGCAGGGTCTGAGGCTCTCGCGCCTCGGGTCTGGCTGTCCGACGGGGAGCTGGGCATATGCTTTGATAATTTCTAATCAATCCAAATGATTGTTAGACAACAACTTCCGTGCATCAGGAACGTTGATCCCCTATTGTGTCCATACTGAGGCTCATAAATTGTGAACGAAATTGATTGTTAATTCTGACTGGGAATAACGGATTTTCTTATCGTACTGGAGCCACAGGGACCAACGGTGGGATAATCTTGAAAATATATCGAATGATCAGAACCACCACTTCGGATCCAACTCAGAATTGAACCAGTAGAATGCTCTAAAAGAGCTTGGGAAAGTGTCATGCAAAACATGCGCAGACGCTGCAGGGTGTGAGCCCAACTCGCATCGTGTTGGGCTGTGCGAAGACGAGCTGAGCTCATGCATCATCATCGCGAGATTCGAATTTTCGTCTGATGTCATTTTGAGGCCTGAGAAATCTTGATCTCCTAATTTTCCTGTGGTTCTAGTAGCTCACTCATCGCAACGATAAAATGTAGTCCGTGTAACTCAAATGCAAAACATGCGCAGCCGCTGCAGGGTCTGAGGCTCTCGCGCCTCGGGTCTGGCTGTCCGACGGGGAGCTGGGCATATGCTTTGATAATTTCTAATCAATCCAAATGATTGTTAGACAACAACTTCCGTGCATCAGGAACGTTGATCCCCTATTGTGTCCATACTGAGGCTCATAAATTGTGAACGAAATTGATTGTTAATTCTGACTGGGAATAACGGATTTTCTTATCGTACTGGAGCCACAGGGACCAACGGTGGGATAATCTTGAAAATATATCGAATGATCAGAACCACCACTTCGGATCCAACTCAGAATTGAACCAGTAGAACGCTCTAAAAGAGCTTGGGAAAGTGTCATGCAAAACATGCGCAGACGCTGCAGGGTGTGAGCCCAACGCGCATCGTGTTGGGCTGTGCGAAGACGAAGTGAGCTCATGCATTATCATCGCGAGATTCGAATTTTCGTCTGATGTCATTTTGAGGCCTGAGAAATCTTGATCTCCTAATTTTCCTTTGGTTCTAGGAGCTCACTCATCGTAACGGTAAAATGGAGTCCGTGTAACTCAAATGCAAAACATGCGCAGCCGCTGCAGGGTCTGAGGCTCTCGCGCCTCGGGTCTGGCTGTCCGACGGGGAGCTGGGCATATGCTTTGATAATTTCTAATCAATCCAAATCTATGTTAGAAGACAATTTTCGTGAATCAGGAACGTTGATCCCCTATTGTGTTCATACTAAGGCTCATAAATTGTGAACGAAATTGATTGTTAATTCTGACTGGGAATAACGGATTTTTTATCGTACTGGAGCCACAGGGACCAACGGTGGGATAATCTTGAAAATATATCGAATGATCAGAACCACCACTTCGGATCCAACTCAGAATTGAACCAGTAGAACGCTCTAAAAGAGCTTGGGAAAGTGTCATGCAAAACATGCGCAGACGCTGCAGGGTGTGAGCCCAACGCGCATCGTGTTGGGCTGTGCGAAGACGAAGTGAGCTCATGCATTATCATCGCGAGATTCGAATTTTCGTCTGATGTCATTTTGAGGCCTGAGAAATCTTGATCTCCTAATTTTCCTTTGGTTCTAGGAGCTCACTCATCGTAACGGTAAAATGGAGTCCGTGTAACTCAAATGCAAAACATGCGCAGCCGCTGCAGGGTCTGAGGCTCTCGCGCCTCGGGTCTGGCTGTCCGACGGGGAGCTGGGCATATGCTTTGATAATTTCTAATCAATCCAAATCTATGTTAGACAACAATTTTCGTGAATCAGGAACGTTGATCCCCTATTGTGTTCATACTAAGGCTCATAAATTGTGAACGAAATTGATTGTTAATTCTGACTGGGAATAACGGATTTTTTTATCGTACTGGAGCCACAGGGACCAACGGTGGGATAATCTTGAAAATATATCGAATGATCAGAACCACCACTTCGGATCCAACTCAGAATTGAACCAGTAGAATGCTCTAAAAGAGCTTGGGAAAGTGTCATGCAAAACATGCGCAGACGCTGCAGGGTGTGAGCCCAACTCGCATCGTGTTAGGCTGTGCGAAGACGAGCTGAGCTCATGCATCATCATCGCGAGATTCGAATTTTCGTCTGATGTCATTTTGAGGCCTGAGAAATCTTGATCTCCTAATTTTCCTGTGGTTCTAGTAGCTCACTCATCGCAACGGTAAAATTTAGTCCGTGTAACTCAAATGCAAAACATGCGCAGCCGCTGCAGGGTCTGAGGCTCTCGCGCCTCGGGTCTGGCTGTCCGACGGGGAGCTGGGCATATGCTTTGATAATTTCTAATCAATCCAAATGATTGTTAGACAACAACTTCCGTGCATCAGGAACGTTGATCCCCTATTGTGTCCATACTGAGGCTCATAAATTGTGAACGAAATTGATTGTTAATTCTGACTGGGAATAACGGATTTTCTTATCGTACTGGAGCCACAGGGACCAACGGTGGGATAATCTTGAAAATATATCGAATGATCAGAACCACCACTTCGGATCCAACTCAGAATTGAACCAGTAGAACGCTCTAAAAGAGCTTGGGAAAGTGTCATGCAAAACATGCGCAGACGCTGCAGGGTGTGAGCCCAACGCGCATCGTGTTGGGCTGTGCGAAGACGAGCTGAGCTCATGCATTATCATCGCAAGATTCGAATTTTCGTCTGATGTCATTTTGAGGCCTGAGAAATCTTGATCTCCTAATTTTCCTTTGGTTCTAGAAGCTCACTCATCGTAACGGTAAAATGGAGTCCGTGTAACTCAAATGCAAAACATGCGCAGCCGCTGCAGGGTATGAGGCTCTCGCGCCTCTGGTCTGGCTGTCCGACGGGGAGCTGGGCATACGCTTTGATAATTTCTAATCAATCCAAATCTATGTTAGACCACAATTTTCGTGAATCAGGAACGTTGATCCCCTATTGTGTTCATACTAAGGCTCATAAATTGTGAACGAAATTGATTGTTAATTCTGACTGGGAATAACGGATTTTCTTATCGTACTGGAGCCACAGGGACCAATGGTGGGATAATCTTGAAAATATATCGAATGATCAGAACCACCACTTCGGATCCAACTCAGAATTGAACCAGTCGAACGCTCCAGAAGAGCTCGGGCTGATGTCATGCGAAACATGCCCAGCCGCTGCAGGGTGTGAGCTCAACGCGCATCGTGTTGAGCTGTGCGACGACGGGCTGAGCTTATGCGTTATCAATGCCAAATTCGAATTTTTGTCTGATGTCATTTTCTAGGCCTGAGTAATCTTGATCTCCTAGTTTTCCTGTGAATCTTAAGTTCACTCATCGCGACGCAGGATGAAGTCCGAGCAACCAAAATGCGAAACATGCGCAGCCGCTGCAGGGTCAGATTAGCAAAGCTCATGCGTTATCAATATGAAAATCGACCTGTCGTCTGACATTAATCTGAGGCCTCGAATAATTACGTGACTTCATAGCCTAGGGATCGGGAGATATCCCAGGATGTCCAATTCCAGAGTCTTAGCTGTGTGATCAAAGATCTCGAGGAGGAGTCTATTCACATCGATTTACGGGGGTGAATCTAAAACTCGATAGTGGCGAGGAGGAGATTCGATTATTCCTTGGATTAAATTGTACACCCCAACGTATTTAATCTGATCCCGAATCGTGAAAAAAACTTTATATCTCTGTCATCATATCACGGACCTCAGCCGAGCGTGTTCAGTGGTAGATTAATCGAGCAATATCCTATAACGGGAAGAAAATCATTGCTAAATTAGCAGCGCCCACTTTGCAAATAAAGCAAAGTTGCCTCTCTCACCAATGAGACAAAGTCGCCTTGCTTCGATTGCAAAGCGACTTCGCCAGAATGGCAACGCGGGCTCGCAATCGTATAAACGGACCCGTTGCCCCGCGTTTCGATATAAACACCGACCGATATTTTAAGCAGTGTCACTTGATTTCCACATGGTAGTATGATATGTATGTAAGAATAATTTTCTCCTGCGAATCGAATGAAGAATCGAATTTTACACTATGAAGAAGCGTGTCACTCCTCGTATTGAAGATGACAAGATTACTCTTTCAACACATTGTTGATATATCAACAAAAATGAAACGGTGATCATTCCAGAAGAGCACGGCAAATAGATTGATCTGATTTCAACCCCTCAACCACCCAAAATCCTCGAATCAGAAGGCATAGACCATCTCTGATGTCACATATCATCCTTTTGTCTACGGTACAATTAGAATAAATAAAAGACTAGCCAATATTGGTCCGTCAGCATCTCGCGTCTCGGGTTGCCTATCGGCAGGGGGTGAAGGGCGATGGGTGGCCGTATGGGTCATGGTTCGGTCATGGGTGGGTGGGTTGGTGGGTGAGTGGTCAGGTGGATTGGTTGGTGGATGGATGGAGCGGAAATCACCAAAGTTCAAGTGATACGTTTCACTGAATTTCAGTGGAAATTTTTCTAAAAATTCAGTGAGAATTTCACTAAAAAATCAGTGAAAATTTCACTGAAAAATCAGTGAAAATTTCACTGAAAAATCTGTGAAAATTTCACTAAAAAATCTGTGAAAATTTCAGGGAAAATTTCACTAAAATTTCATTAAAAAATCAGTGAAAATTTCACTAAAATTTCAGTGAAAAGTTCACTAGAAAATCAACGAAAATTCCACTAGGAAATCAGTGGAAATTTCATTGAAAATCCACTTAAAAAATCAGGGAGAATTTCATCAAAATTTCAGTGAAAATTTCACTAAAATTCCAGTGAATTTTAGTGAAAGTTCTACTGAGATTTCAATGAAAATCGTTGAAAATCGTTGAAAATCGTTCATGTTTCAGTGAAACTACATTTTCAGTGAAATTCCCTTTGAAATTCCTAGAGTTTCAGTGAAACTCTCACTGAAATTTCAGTGAAAGTTTCTAGAGTTTCAGTGGAACTTCCACTGAAATTTCAGTGGAAATCGCTCAAATTTCCACCGTCCATTAGATTCGAATAGTTGTCTATTTCAGTATAATCGGATCATCGGATGTAAATAACCATTTCGAAATTAGTGTATTGACTGAGTCAAACGAGATGGGCAATAAGGGTATATTTCTCATTCATTGCTGAAGAGAGAAATATCCTTCGTGATTAGTTTTTCATCTAGGTACAAATCATAAGTGGGATAGGATTCATAAGGTCAATAATCGTAGATTCCGCAATATCCTTCCAAGAAATTGAATTAATTAAGCGAAATTTCTAGATACTTACTGGAGATTCAGGAACCTCACTATGCGCAACATTACACCAACTCAATAGTTCTCAATCACAGTTACTACTATCGGTTTAAAAATGATTGTCTCCTCGAGATTTTTGGAATATCGGCTATAGAAAAATGTATAATTTTCCTAACTTAGATAACATCAATGCACATCTAGTTGCGGCCATGTTAAGATTTATTTGAGGTCGATCGGATGATAACTGCGCCCGTAGCCGTTATCAGACTGCAAGAGAACGCAGGTAAAAGGCCTATTTCAGAATTAGCTCCACTTTCGGATGCTGTAGCTTCGCGGAGAAATTTTTTAGCGCACTGCAAAAAATTGAGGTGATGGATAGTTCATTTATGAATAACCTCCAACAAAGATCATCCGAAAAAATTGATAACTTTTGGAGATAATCGAGTTTTTGATATCTCGAGATCCACTGGGGATTGAGACTCGATTCAAAAACAGAAAAATCATGAGAAATTCTGGATATCAAAAATGATAACGCAATATCAGATTTCAGAAAAACAAACGAGAGGCGAGGTCGTAGAGTTCAAAAAATTGAAGTCTGGCCCCATTGTGCGGTCTTATTATCCTTTACAGCCGGGGCCCTTCAAATCGTGGATGGGCGGGACTACCTGACCGCAGATCATAAAAGTCATAAAGTCTCAGTTTCAAAGTCAATTAGGGTGCCTTCAGTCTTTTGCAATAAGGAGTCCAAATTTTCGACAAACCGAACAATAGAACATGTTTGAAGCGCGGGTTGAGCCTTGCGTTACTATACGATATATCTTCGATTCATCGATAAAGGCGTTATCAATGATAAATCGAATATTCTCATCTTTAGAGTTTTATGATCGATATATGTGACCTTTTTTTCGAGAATCCTTCAAATGATTAATGACGTAAGATCAATCCGGCGTCCTCATCATTTTATAGTCAATCATTAAGTTATCATTCTGATTGATAAGATAAACATCAATAGTTGTATGATTAATCTATTATCTTGTCCAACCGATTATTGATAAGATCATAGACATGCATGTGTGTCTTGTTATCACGCATTTTGCACAATCAATCAAGATCAGTCAACAAACAAGATAATAGATCAATCATACAACTATTGATGTCTATCTTATCAATCAGAATGATAACCAAATGATTGACTATAAAATGATAAGGATGCCGGATTGATCTTACTTCATCAATTATTTGAAGGATTCTCTCAAAAAAGGTCACATATATCGATCATAAAACTCTAAGAATGAGAATATTCGACTTATATTTGATAACGCTTCATCGATGAATTGAAGATATATCGTATAGTAACGCAAGGCTCAACCCGCGCTTTAAATAGGTTCTATTGTTCGGTTTGTCGAGAATTCGGACTCCTTATTGCAGCAGATTGATGGTACCCTGATTAACTTTGAAACCGAGACTTTATGACTTTTATGATCTGCGGTCAGGTAGTCCCACCCATCGACGGTTTTAAGGGCCCCGGCTATAAAAGACAATAAAGGGCGCACAGTGGGGCAGACTGTAATTTTTTTGAACTCTGCGACCTCGCCTCTCGTTTGTTTTTCTGAAATCTGATATTGCATTATCATTTTTGATATCCAGAATTTTTTCATGATTTTTCTGTTTTTGAATCAAGTTTCTATCCCCAGTGGATCTCGAGATATCAAAAACTCGATTATCTCCAAAAGTTATCAATTTTTTCGGACGATCTTTGTTGGAGGTTATTCATAAATGAAATATCTATTACCCTAATTTTTTGCAGTGCGCTAAAAATTTTTCTCGCGAAGCTACAGCATCCGAAAGTCGAGCTAATTCTGAAATAGGCCTTTTACCTGCGTTTTCTTGCAGTCTGATAACGGCTACGGGCGCAGTTATCATCCGATTGACCTCAAATGAATCTTATCATGGCCGCAACTAGATGTGCATTGATGTTATCTAAGTTAGAAAAATCATACATTTTTTCTGGAGCCGATATCCCAAAAATTTTCGAGGGGACAATCATTTTTGAACCGATGGTTACATCAAGGAAATTATTTTTTCCGAATCCACTGTATTATGAAATCTCAACGTTACATTGTTGAACTACAGAAGCATTTCAGGGGCTCATACCATATCAGAGACACTTCCAAGCCGAACGAGCGTTAGCGAGGTAGGTAATAACGCTAGTAAATAATTACGCTGGACAGGCTATTTTTCAAATTCTTCAGAACTATCATCCCTTCTCGTAGTGTATAATTCGACGTGAACGGCGTCGGTGAACGCGCGCTTTCAAATATCCAGGTGCAACGAGTTGCGATAGATCGCTCGTGTCGGTAACGGAGAGAAAAAGCTCGATGAAACAATCAAAATGCGACTTCCTGCCAACAACGCCGTCACCATGGTGATCTACCTCGTTCTAATATCGCACCTCGCGCAAATTTTGATTGAGTAAAGAGCTTTCTGACGCCACGTCATTCGAGATCTGAACGCGAGGCCGGGAGATAGCATCGGTGGACAAATTTGATTTTTGAGTGGTCACGCAGCCGTTCACGGATCATTGATGAGCAGTTCAACATTTGCAGCTTGATCATTGCCACATCCTAGGAGTATCAAGGAAAATCGAAAGGTAAGTATGAATTATTCATGAAAGACAATGTATCTTATAGCACTGCATGACCTAAACTCGCGTTTATTCAACGCATTTGCGGGACTTAAATGGCCTAGGTATTATTCAACTGTGAAATAATACGCTCGCTTACTTCACATGAGTGCGTGATACAACAAATGGGTTTGTTTCACTGTGAAGTATTAAGTGCAATTTTGGCAATTTTCGAGCATATTACATATGCAGGCTTCGAATTTTATAAGAAAAATTATGAAAAATCTATGATAGATCATGACTGGAGCAGTATTCGCATCAATGAGGAAATTGGTCATGATTTTTTTATTCCCACTCGAGCATAGTTATAAATCATCAGCAACATAAACATATTAAACATAAACACGTGGTTGAATTTTGCATATGTATATACATACGTGCTAACCTTTTAACCTTTAACCATGCTGAATTTTTATTTGACACACCCACGTGGAAGAATGACAACAAAAAACAAAATTAGAGCCTGCAGTATGATGGGAGATCGCACTTAATTTGTAAAGATCGAATGCAGATTCTTTATCCTTGTGGTAAGGATGTTATCACACAGTTTTTGACTCTCGACCAGCCGTTATAAAATAGCTCAGATGATGTCAAACTGGTAATTTTCACAGGAGTTTAGCTACTATTAGCGTTTTCGAAATTGTTTTTTGATAAAGTCTGTAAGAGATTATTCTGGGTTTTGGTCGGGATGAGAGTCGCACAGCTCATTATATTGCCATTATAACCAATGATAATGCTCATGACTTATTTTAGATACAAGAAACGTCTTCATCATCACTCGATGGATTTACTCGCGGTTGTGATATCTGTTTTTTGATCGTCTGTGCGCAAATGGGTCGTTTGCACACCAATTGTCGCTTTTCATTTACTCACAGAAGATAAAAAAACATAGTATGATACTCGGGCGCAATGTTTTTCGCTTTCTCGTGACTATTTAGACCCTCGCGTGCGGCTCGGGCCTAAAAAAGTCACTCGAAGTGCGAAAACCATCGTTCGCGCCCTTGTATCATAATATACTATTATAGGACCAGATTCTTTAACTTTTTCCAGCCGGGGGAATTTTTTTAGTGTGCAAATTTCGAACAATTTTAAAAACTCAAAGTTTTCTACCCAATAATTCGTGGTGATACTGCAATTTTTACACTCCATCACTCGATAGATGATAGAACTGTAGGAGTCAAATTTTGCTCCATGTAATGGTGAAATATTGAAATTTCATCATTGGAACTGACAATTCCATAGTAGAATTCTGAATTATGGAAAATTCGTTCGTCAGATATGATTATACCAACCCAAAGAAATTTCAGTACCACATATTTTTTACATTCGAGAGTGTGATAACAATAAAAAAAAATAGTATCGACCACTGTATGGTTAGCGTAAGAGTCAAAATATTTATCGCTCTCTAAATGCAAGAGATTATTGTAACGATACTATCATAGTTGGGCATTCAGCTTCATGCATTCAATTTGAAATCACATTCAAAAATCAATCAGCAATTCAAACACGTTTACCTCTTTTTTCGTATGTCATGCCAGATGAAATGGCTGATTTCATTTATCTAAAGCTGTGCGGAACAATCAACATTCTGTCATGGTAACATGGTCAATGTATCCTTGCAACTGACAATTTTATCATGCAATTCTAAATTCTTAAAGATTCTTTCGTCAGCTATGGATCAGTTATCTCCAAGAAAAATTCATTATCTGATAGTTTTCACATTCAGAAGTGTGAGTGATGGCCATCAGAGTTATATTATTGATTACTTAATGCCGATGGTATGAGTTTGAATTTACATTGCTCCTCACAGAATGAAGATTGAGTAACTATACCCTCTCCAATGAATATCGTACTCGATGAAATGAATTTGAAAATACATTCAAACATGGAGAATACATCTTGATATGCATTTGTGAATCTTTCTCATAAAAGTTTCCAGTTGACATGGCTTACTCTTTCATCAAAATGGATTGATATCGATCAACATTTCTCAGTAATAAGTTATAGGAAGTACATCATAGCAATCGACGATTTAATTATGCAATTCTGAATAATTAAGGACTCCCTCGTTAGCTTTATACATAATTTCTATCAAATTCTTGGATATGATAGTTTCCACATTCGACAGTGAGTACTCAATATCGAAGCAATCTTATTGAAAACTCTATGACTACCGTATGATCGAGGATATACTTGCTCAACAGAAATTCGAGATCGCTGTTACTATACCATCTCGAATGAGTTTCATTTCTATGAAAATTATTTGTCAATACCCGAGTAGAAATGCAGTTAGGGCGCGGAACGGGGCCCGTTAGGATTCCCTAACTTCCCTCATAGTGCCCGTACGGGCGGTAAGAGGGCATGCGACGCTTAGAACGCTATTTCCCTAACAACAGTTAGGGAAGTATTGTGGATTTGTTAGGGCGTTATGAGGGCGCTAGGTAGTCGAGAAATTGTATGTTTGGTAGATTGTAATGGTGACATGATGAGATACTGACTGTGTTTAGATTGCTCGCCACCAATCCGAACATCTCAATATTATTTCAAGGTAATTTTAAATAAAACTAAAGTTGTCTTTAAAAAATATTCAATGGAATTTCTATTTGATGAAGTTTGAAGCCAAAAATGAACATTTTGAGATTTGTAGGACGGTTCTCCACCGGTTCTCATTTTTCAAGAGAAAAAAGCAATGAGACCGATAAGGAAGGTGACTGATAATATTATTGAATAGGACAACATTTGATGAAGAATGTAGTTAATTTAAAACATACTCGGCACTTCACAAATAAAAAAAGACTGTATTATACGTGTCTTGCATCGCATACCACAACGTATCAACTGTACAATTTACTTCCTGAATTTTCTAATCCAATTAAGTTATTCAGGTGACGATCGAAGGCTTGCGTACAGATAATTCTCATCATCCAAAAAATATTTTTCAGTCAACTCTTTTTTTCCTTGAGTACTTATTATCTTGGAATATCCATCTATCGAAGTTGCGATCGTCTGCAGCTGTCTGCAACTCTGCACCAGTCTGCACGAAAACTCATATTGAGGCGATATTGTGGCAGTAGTGTGGAACGTTAGGGCGCTACGGAGTTAGGGCAGTGTGAGGGAGAACCCGTACGGGCCCCGGCCAGCTAAGCGTCGCATGCCCGATTCTTTCCCTCAGACTTCCCTATTCCTTCCCTCACTTCGCCCGTTAGGGCCCCTATTAACCAAGAGGGCAGCCCTAATAGATTTCTAGTCGGGTACATTGTAAAATTAAAATTATAGTTCAAATACATTATTACGAATGATTCACTTTTTCATCAAAATAAATGTATACCGAGATAGTTGTTTAGCTATCCCAACGAATTCGGGGGTGTTCGTCTCAAAACTTAGATAATATGAAAATTGTCTCAAATTTGAATCAACTCCTATATTCAAAGACATTGCTGCTATTCTTGTCGCAGTACACATATTTAATTCAATAACAAGTCAATACCATTGTCACAATTATATCTAGACGATGATAATACAGTGACCGGAAAAGTACATCTAATTATCAATTTTTTACTTGTGATTGCAGATCGAATCAACGGTTCAGTAACACGATGCCTGATTCAGATATATCTTCTGATGAAGAAGTCTATGAAGTCAATGTGGAGTCTGACGTATCTGTAACATCTGACAACGAGGTATGTATTTCGACATTAATTTTAGGGTATCACGTAAACAGACTTGCATTAAAACTATGTTATAATTAAGAATAACAATGACATGTCTTTACGGCTGACGATATAGCATTTTTAAGTTATACTTCTTCATGTGGAACCTGTCTTGAAGGCAAATTGATTTTTTTGGTTTTGATTCATGTTGCAGGCGGAGCATGAAATTCGAAGCCTCGTCGTCAAATGTGCAGAGTTTGAAACGGAAGTAAGAACTTCAATTGATTGGATAATCACAGGTGTCAAAAAACTCGCTAAAAATTCTGTCATTGGTCGATTTCTTGAGTCCCCTCCATTTCGAATTGGCTTTGAAGAGGATACGGTTTGCTCTATACGACTCTACCCGCGTGGGACCTGCACCAACGATGAAGACTCGTTGGGGATATTTCTCAAGATTTCAGAAAGATGCAGGCCTCTGTTTGTAAACTAAATATTCATTCTTGATAATATAAAAAGACAATTTTTCACGCCTGTTTCTACTGAGCGAAAGGTTGAGCCAGGAAAATCATATGGAAGCAGTAATTTGTTGAGCACCAAAAATTTTGTCAATATGGTCAAAGACGATACTTTGACAATCAAGTTCACCGTTTCGGCTTATCTTACTTCTAAAATTGATCAAGGTAGTAGAAAAGCTCATGAAATTATTTCAAGTCTTTGGAAAGCCCCAGATAACTCTGACTTCAGTATCAGCATCCAGGATGAATTGATTCCCGTCCATACGTTTGTGTTGAAGAATCATAGTCCGGTTTTTTCAAGTTATATTCAAAACAATTTGTGCGGAAAAAAAACAATCCACAATCGTGATTGGATGTTTCGATGAGCAAACAGTCGAAAAGATGATAGAATTCATATACACTGGTAAAATCACAGACATTGGTGATGATGGCATTGCCTTGTATGAAATTGCTGATCACAAAAAAGAATTTTTCCGATTCGTTGACTCTCCGTGGCCCTGTGCACGAAATAAATTGTCGAAAATCCGAAAGTTATAAACAATTGCACCTGGGATTGAGCACGATCAATAAAAATTGATGTTATGGTTGGTTATTGTTGTTGAAGGTTCCAGAAAGGTCCCTGATATTGAATTTTTCTCTATCTAGTCATGGAACGTTTTGACAGTCATGGCAAAATCGACTAATTTTTATCAACCACTAGGAAACTGATATCATTTGGGAAATGTTATATTTTGAGAGTTCGCGGGAAAATAGATATCGGAAAAAGGTTGGAAATTTCTACGACGCCTCTATGGTTTTTAAATCATCATTGAAGTTTTGACAATTTGAATTGGCGCCATCCAATATGGCGGCGGCTGCACATGTGCCGCTGAATTCCCCAACTGTATATATGTCATTTTTCATCGGGAATTCCTACCTGGATCCCAATCGAGAGCTTATTTTACTCAAATGATAGAAGTTCGCGGTGAGTGAACGCAGCTTGGCCTCAGAATCATTGTGGTGTTACGTACTGAATCTAGAGAAATAGTACGTATTCGATATTTGAATTGAATAGTAAATAAGAATGAGTTTAGCTCGAACAGTCCAGTTCTAAACAATGATTTTATGTTTGAATTTACCTTTGGTTCGCCGACGCGAGTAGGGAGAAGGGTGAATGACTTATACACAGAGTCATGGATAAACTATTTGGGCTATATTGTTCAGAATGATCAAGACTCGAGAAATAGATGAAGCGTGAAGCGCTTTGACAAAATGATGTGATCTAGCCGAAGGTCAGTGTAGCTCTGATGATGGTGGGCCGCTTTGCTCGTCGATGCAGCGGTGGCGTGGGCGTCCGGCCCTTCCGATGGGCCTTGCTGTTGTCTCTCTCGCACTCATGGCTGCGTGGCTAGCGAGAGCGTCCATCGATGTTTGAGAGGCAAATCTTCATAGGTTTCAAAAAGGGGTGGCTTGTATTCAATTATTCTTAACTAATTACGCTGCCGGCTATAGTGACCATTTATATACAGTGATTTGAATCGGGCGCGGATCTTATACCATATTCGTCAGTTATCTACTTCATCCACATATCACCTCGTTACACTTTCACCCTTACGAAAAAAAATTGTTTACAATTTTTTCAGCAAACATTCTATATAATATATCTCATATGAACGAGCTGAGCTGATTAATCTCTCGTTTCATAATTTTTCTTCGATCCCAAATCATATCATATATTACTATTGATCTCTCGTCGCAACAATATCATTAATTACAACTATCATATACGTTCTTTTTATTTTCTCTTCAAATTGAATTCACAAAACATGATCGTTTTTGCTGAATAATGTGAAAAATTTCCCAATCTCGACAAAATGAGAATGTTCAAAATACTTGAATAATTCTGAAACGCGCAGAAATTTGTCTGATTTTCGTGGAAACTTTGAATGGCAAACAGAACTTCAAAATGATATTATCAGGAGCATTTTACGAATTTTCACAAAAGGGCTTCAAATTTCGCTGTTAATATTTTACAAAAGTTGTATTCAGAATTTTGCAAATTTGAAACTGCATTTTCCAGTTTATTCCATGAATATTCCAATGATTACGTAGAATAATGAAATTGAAAGAATTATCAAGATACGGGTAGTTGCAAGTATCTGAATTTTTATCTGTTCAAGTTCAAGCTCGATGAATATTAACTCATTTTTTGTTACATTACAACCCTAAATCTCATTCTCCAAATCATACAGAATTTTCGTTCAATTCTAATGCATAATATATATCAATTTATCCTATCGCGCACAATAATTCTATCTCCAATTTTGACGAAAGCAGTTTTGTATCTCACTCATTCTCTCTTTTAACATAGATCTTCTAAAGTGTACCGACTGGATTTAGAAAATATGTTCAACAAATCTGGCAAGTAACCAAGAAATCTACTAAATCGAGATATTACAGCAAACGGAAAACCGATTCGAAACGACGATTTTCAGAGAAAGATAATGGAAGAGCAAAATTACTATATTCAATAAGTACGAGATCCTGAACAGCAATCATTCTAGTTTGAAGAATTATAATTTTGTCGATCTGTATCGTTACTGAAAATGGAATCTTGTCATTTAACCTCCTGTAATTTTACTCGAACTAAAAACTGTCCCGATAAATCTACGTGGCAACGTCAGTCTCATCAAATGCTGAGAATGGAGGTTATCTGTTTCTCTTTTACCGTAATGAATGCGGACGTGATTTTTCTACTCGTAGTTCAAAAATCATGTTCAAGGTACTATCTGATGCTCAAAATCTCTGAGTTTAGGGACGATTGAACTATTCACTTTGATTTAAAAGATGAAAGAACTGCTGCCTATTAGATGTAAATTTTCATTTCAACTGGTATACTCTAATTGACTCATGATTCCCTAAATACTTCAGAAATCAGAATTTTACCGACATTCTAATTTCGACGATGAAAAATGACAACTTTAATTATACAGATATAAAACAGCAACTTGTATAATTCATTCTATTCTATTTCTGTACCCCAAAAATTGGGTGTGAGTTTCTATCCGCAATTTCAATTGGTTGTGTTCAAAATACCATTCAAATCGTAAAATCCTTGAAGCAAATGAACCTATTTTTCTGGTTATATCATAGAACGAATACGATAATTTCAACTGAGATAAAAAAATTTCAGTTTTAAATGCTACACTCGATTTAATCTTATTTTTAGAACTCGAATAATATCTCAAATTCAACAATGAATAGCGACAACTCCACTCATACAACAAAAATCAGCAACAGACCATTCATATCATTATTTGATTACTTCAAAATCTTATCCGTATTGTTGATGCAAAATGATTCTCACTCATACATCCTTACATTCTAAACATGTCATTCTTGATTTGAACTTTTGACCAAAACAAATCTGAATAAACGAGATGTGATTGGATATGTTTTGAATATGAATTGAAAATGTTGCAAGGAGAAAAATCGTAGCAGATGACTCTAAGCGTCTAAGCTGAGATACTGACATTCGAAAAGTCGTGAGCAACTGTAGATGTGTCTCAAAGTGCATGAATCCGTCTAAGATATGCTGTAGGATCAACTATTCTGTGATTTATCCGTGCTTCTAAAAGCAAAATTTCTAGAGCAAAACCGACAATTTTTGCAAGAATATACCATGGGAATGCTTGAAATTTTCAATGTATATTATAGCAATGTTATACTGTAACTTTTTTAAATTTATCCTCTCGAATGAGCTGGAATGATATTGTTGTTCAATCTGAAACTATCCGTCAAATATTCGGAACGCAAATCTCGGGAGAGACTCGAATATATTTGATCGAATGATTTGTTTCTGGCTGAAATTCATCACGTGATTTGAAAAAGGATTTAGGAAATCCCTCCTATTAATCCGCAGGCTAATCGAGAAGTTGGCGTATCTCGAAATTTTCGATATCTACTTTGTGTATGAAAATGAGGATAAGTGTGGTTGTGTCAGGCCATGTAGCTTTGTTATGTTTCAATTTTAATGTTTTTGTTGTGATGGGAAAAGTTTGAGGTTTATTGTTTTGCAGCTAGCCATTCAGATCCCCAGAGTGTACCGTTTTTGCAGAATTGCATAGAGATAGATTCATGAGCATTTCTACCTCGAATCCGTGATCGATTGAATAAGAGTATGTGAATTAGGGTGAGTTCACGATAAGTTAACCAAACTCAAAGCCGACAACGACAGTGAATGAATTTTGAATTTGTTGTTATTCTTGATGTCATTGCAATGGAGAATGGAGAAGGAGAAGTGAATAGTTGGCAATGAATCAAGCATGTAAGTTCTCACTACACTCTGCACTTGCACGAATGTAACGTTTAAGGAATCGTATTCAATCAGTTGATTCCTAAATCTCAAACAAAGTGTCTATTTTTATCTGCGCCGCGACGATATCTTAGACTCCATTAATTTTATCTTGTCAAATGTTGAAATTCCGTCTAATATTCCATGAGTATTTCGCTCTTGTGGTTACAATAGAGTAGGATATGCAGAAAGAAATTGTGTGGTTCCAAGGCGGGATAGAGGATCTTACGATTGAAGCTTCTACGCCTCAGAGAGGCAAAAGTTTACTTTAACCACTTTACCAAATGATTTTCTACCATATTTCTCACGTTCCTCTCAATAGTGTCAATCAATTTTCCTATCCTTTCATCCTCGCAGAAAACTACGCGCACTCACTGTACAAAAATTCTGCACAGATTTTGAAAAAGGTTGTCATTTTTCAGCTGCTGTTGAAGATTCTGGAATTAGATTTCGATTTCGAAAAATTTTGAGTAAGTTCCAGATCATTTGAACACTCGTACATGGTCTAAAATGATTTTAAAATGGGAAATGGCCCAAAACCTTTCAAGGTTTGTACAGAGTTTATGTTAGACGAGGAATTCCAGAAAACACCTGGTTTCCCTTTTTTCTATCACAAATTATTGAAGAAAGTTACTCATGTGCATCGAATATTCAGTGTTCTTTATAAAAAAACCTGTCGTTTCTTCGCCCGTGAAGGAGGTTTATACCATTTTTATCATCACTTCTCAAATCATATCAACTTTGAGCCATCAGCGCGCTCGCGCGCGTATCGAATTCTAGTATTCATTAATATCGGTCACTCGCATTCATCAAATGCTCATGCAATCATGCACTCAAATTAGAACGCATGAGAAATTTGCGGGTGAGAGCTACACTGTGAACGTGGCCTTATGTATAACATACTATAACGTAATTCATGAAACGCCCCTGTATAGTACAGGCTGAAGCTGAAGCAGACATTGGGAGAACACATGTCAGATGAGATTATCTGTTCTTTCAGCTAATGTATCAAAATTGGTTCATGACAGCTTTGGAGAAGAACTTATTCCCAACATTCGTGCATTCAAATTCCATTTTCCTCATTGTGTTGTGAAATTCCATTGTGGAATCTCTAATGAACTCAAACCCCATAGAGTGTGTTGTGAGTGGTTTGCTATGTTATTGTATGTGCATTTCAAGAATGTCATGTAATCATCAAGCTATTCATCCATTCATCAAAATTCTAGACTAACTATTTTGTGTTCCATGAAAACAGGTTCTCGTATAATCCAGTGATTCTTGTTCCTGTGTGTATCAACATATTAGCTGTGCTCAAGTACTAATGTAATGATCATGATGGTGAAAAGCTAATCCAATATAAAAGTGTCTAGTATTCAATACCTAAATAAGTGAATGAATGTTTATATCGTCTGGAAGCTCAAATCTCTAATCAGTTCAAGAAGTAGATAGTGTTTTTGGTGTAGTTCTGCTAAAAGTGATGTGCTGGCATGTGAGTCATTGCATTTTAGATAAGTTCCAGAGGTATACTACTTTCTCGGCTTTTCCCTACACCCCCTTTACTACATTGCTCCTATATGAAATAGTAGTCAAGAAGAATGTTGATGATATGTTCTACTACCCATTACCAGTTTATTTCACTACTTTCTATGTGGAAGTTTGTTCATATTACAAGAAGTCATATGCAAGCCGACTGTTCTGTCACCACATCATTTACCAAATTCATCATATTATCAAGTCAGTACTAGAACTCTAAAACGCGCGCGTTGCGCGCGGATGGTTACGATGACTCAAAATTCTGGAAATTATAGCAAAAGCTTATGTGTTAAAAAAAAAAAAAATTATGCAGGCATATATGGTACCAGGAAGAAGCAAATATAATAATATAGTATCAAAATATGGAACGAAGAAGTTGTTTATCCATGATTATCTATCTAACATGCCTCGAAATCCAAATTTATGAATTGCTCATTCGAAAATTCACGACTGTCTGAGGGATTTTTTGAATGATCTCAAAAAACTATTCGATCTACGAAGTGCGCGCGCTGCTTGCGCATGGTTCAACCACCCAAATGGTGTGGGATCAAAAAACTATACAGTTTTTACGAAATATTATTGAGGCTGACCATCAAGGAATGAAGATCATTTTGAGAACTGGAGAATTGAGATCAACTCCAAAATCAATGATTCAAATCTATGCAACGCTTGTGCATGAAAATCTCAATTTTCACGTGTGAAATATGTGGGTTTCCAATTCGATTGATATTTTCGAAGGTTTTTACTCATTCTCGGATAGAGACAATTTCTCTCCTCCTCCTTCTTCTCCTCTAAGTCGGCTATAAAAGAAAAGGAGGAAACATTTTTCAAGGATATGCACAAAGACCAGCCAATCAGCCTTTGTAAAGCGAGAATTTCTTGAATGCTTCTAGTAGAAATTTCACAAATTTCAACATTCACAAAGAAAATTTTAGTTGATCTACCTCAATCACAGCATTTTATACATGCAATTTGAGAATCATGTTGAAACATTCATCATTCACGAAAAAAATTCTAGTTAATCTACCCCAATCAAAAAACAGTGATGCAACTCTGAAGCTTGGATCATTTTGTGAATTTAGATAAGATTTCCTGAGGTCTTTTCGATCGTTGAAGGAAGATTAAATATCACATATCAAATCTTCACATGATTACCATTAACCTCATTAATACGCGGGATATCCGATATTCCTGTTGCCGGTCAAGCAGCAATCTACTTTCCTATCACTCATTTAGCGCGCGATCCGATTAACACATGCAGGTGTAATAAAACCCGATATAATGCGCAAGCGTGACGATCACCTGCTCAATGTTGACAACAAAGCAGACAGAACAGTGCATGAGTTCAGATGGCTGAATACTTTTCTTTCGATAAATTGGAAATAATCAACAGACATAATAGTTCGGCTATGTGAATCGCATAATTGGATACTTTCAATTATATTGATTTACGTTTAGATACATTCAAATAATCCAATGTCATTAATCCACAGCAACACACATTGAGACGACTCGTAAAGCGCGCGCGAAATCTCGATCGGAACGCCTCGAATCTCGATATCGAAGTTATCCATTAATAATATAAGATAATAGCTATCTTATTTTCATTCATCATTCCATGTTTGTCTTATCATTTCTTTCATTCCAGTCCAATCTGCCCCAGGCCTGTTATCATATCATCTCATTTCATCATTTCATTATTCCCTGATTATTTAATTCTCACCTTGGCTCATGAAGGTGTCCCGCATGTCCTGTGCCATGCTAAAGAGCGAGCTCAAATCAGTACCATGTCATCATTTCATCATTAGTTCTCACCTTGACTCATGAAGGTGTCCCGCAAGCCCTTGGCATGCTAAAGAGCGAACTTTCATCAGCATTTTCTTCCCCATTGTCTCTGTCAAAACCCTCACCTTGGCTCATGAAGGTGTCCCGCACGCCCTGTGGCCAGCTAAAGAGCGGGTTTTCATTGATTCCATTATTCTATCAAGCATCATCACAATCTCTACCAATTTCACACTGTCAATTTGTCTTTGTCGAAGCCCTCACCTTGGCTCATGAAGGTGTCCCGCAAGCCCTGTGGCATGCTCAGGGCAAGAGCGGGCTCCCATTCGCTCCCTCATTCTCTCAAATATCATCAAAATTCTTTAATCACGTCACAACATTATATATCATGCCCATGATTTTCATTTCTGACTGTGCGAGTGATCCATTTCCCAAAGAAATTCTTCTCATGCATTATATTTTTTCAATAATCCAAGTACAAACACCACATAGTTTTATTTTATTTTATTTTATTCCAATCAATATACGGGCAGTAAGCCCTTCACAAAAATATTCTTCATCATGATGCATAGATACAAAAAAACAGAGCGTCTTAGAAATCTAAGTTTAGAGTATTAATTTGTGCACAAAATAATAACAGCAGAAACAAATAATAAAGTAATTCATGGATAGAATTTAATAAAACAAACATAACTTTTGCATGGCTGCATGCTTAAATGGCACATATGTGGTAAGGTCTCTGATGCTGGCTGGTAAGTCATTCCAGGTGCGACACAACCTGGACGCCACTGAGTTATAATTCAAATTACTACTAAACTTATACATATGGAGCGGTCTAGAGTCTCTCACCGGGTACGGATTTTGACGAGGTCGAAAGAGAGAGGTGACGAAAGTGCAGTTTACTTTACCGTTAAGGGCATTCCAGACAAAAGCAGCGTCTTTGAAGTTATGGAGAGATTCTATGGTGCAAAGATTATGTTTTTTTGAAATTTCACTAAAGTCATGATCAAAAGGATGCATAGGAAGCCCAGTTCTATTAGACAAAGTTCTAAGAAATCGCCGCTGAACTGATTCAAGTTCAGCTATCCTATACTCGTGGTGAGGTGTCCATATTATGGAGCCATATAGCAAGGATGGCACAACTAAACTTTTGTATAGATGGAGAAAAGATTTAGGATCTTTAAAGTCACGTGTATTTCGGCTAATGAAACCCAAGTTCTTAAACGCTTTAGAGACACTCGCGTTAATATGCCTACTGAAATCTAGATTAGATTCAAAGATTACTCCTAAGTCACTGAAACCTGACACTTTTTCGATAACTTGGGTGGAAATAAAGTAATCAAAATGGATTGGAAATAGGCTACGACTAATAGACATATTCTTACATTTGGTTATATCCAAGGTCAGACCATTCTGAATAGCCCAGTTGACAATATTTGTCAAATCATCCTGTAGGAACTTACAATCATCCAGGGTACTTATACGTCTGAAAAGTTTTACATCATCCGCATATAGCAGACATTCTGAATGATTAACCACACTAGCAATGTCATTGATAAAGATATTAAACTGTAAGGGCCCAAGATGTGAGCCCTGTGGGACGCCTGATGTGACTTTGATGGGATTCGAAAAATGACCATTGAATTTCACAATCTGGTACCTATCAGAGAGATACGATTCGATCCATTTAACAAGCTGTACAGGGGTACCTAAATTATGCAGTTTACCTAGTAGTAATTTGTGATCGACCTTGTCGAATGTTTTGGAAAAATCTAGATATAAAACATCTGTTTGCAGATGACAGTCAAGATTTTTTAATGCAAAGTCATAGAATTTCATCAGATTTGTTATTGTTGATTTACCTTTCATAAAACCATGTTGATTCAAAATTAGACGATCTACAACTGCCGCGTACAATTTATCAGCAATAATAGAATCAAAAATCTTAGCAATGGCATCAGGGGTAGAGATAGGGCGGTAGTTCGTTGCAGAAGATTTAGGTCCATTTTTGTGAATCGGAGTGACATATGAATTTCTCCAGGCTGACGGAAAAATACTTGACTCAATAGATTTATTGAAGAGATAAGCAATAGGTTCGGATAAAGTATAACAGCATTTTTTCAGAAAGCTCATAGAAATGCCATCAGGGCCAGTTGAGTGTGAATCTTTCATATTTTGAATTGAATCCTCTACTTCCTTCACTGTTATATTCAAGTCAATGTCTATCATTTCACAATAAATTAAATCACATTGTAAATTAGATTTCGTATAGATCGAGCCAAAGTAATCCGAGAATAAGTTAGCAATTTCTTTTCCTGAAGCACCAATCCTATCCTTCCAACTGATATTGTTTGGTAATGTATTTGGTTTCTTCAGTCTATTGATGTATGACCAGAAAGACTTAGAGCCATTGTGCAGGTTATTTTCAACATTATCGATATAATCACGATAGCAGATTCTAGATAGTCTAATGCATTTAGCTCGGAGACGTTTAAACTCAATGTAGTCACTATCCTCCCCCCTCCCTCATTCACTTTTCTTCAAAAGTAAAACTAGGCGAGTATGAGGTTTAGAAAAGAACCATTCATCTCCAGTACATCAAAACTTCAAATTTTATACGACATGGTTTAAACTCTTGGAAGGAATGAGATCTAAAAAAACCATGTCGAGTATTTTTTGAGCCGATTTGTCACGATCAACATATCATCACTGGTAGAGACTAGAGCCACTTTCCTCCAATCAAATCTTTCTTTCAATTCATCCTAATGCTGGTGGTTTGACAATTTCTTACTAGCTAATTGTCGCTGAAATGACCCGAAGTTTAGGTGAGTAGAAGAGGTACAAGGGAATATCGAAATAGAGAAAATATAACTGAGTTTAATTTGGTGTTCATGATGATTCATTAAAATCTCCTGTACCTCTTCTACTCACCTAAACTTCGGGTCATTTCAGCGACAATTAGCTAGTAAGAAATTGTCAAACCACCAGCATTAGGATGAATTGAAAGAAAGATTTGATTGGAGGAAAGTGGCTCTAGTCTCTACCAGTGATGATATGTTGATCGTGACAAATCGGCTCAAAAAATACTCGACATGGTTTTTTTAGATCTCATTCCTTCCAAGAGTTTAAACCATGTCGTATAAAATTTGAAGTTTTGATGTACTGGAGATGAATGGTTCTTTTCTAAACCTCATACTCGCCTAGTTTTACTTTTGAAGAAAAGTGAATGAGGGAGGGGGGAGGATCTCACTCCTTGGTTATAAAAATCCAAGGGTAACCACAAATTTTCCAAGCACTTGTCCCCACCGCACTTGAGAATTTCTTACACACGGCTCCGTCATTTTTTCCATACAAAAATACACTACTATCAGTGTATATTTTGCTCAGTTCAATCTGGAGAGCCATGCAGCTACAGGCAAGAGCAATATTGCGGAGCCGCGACGAACACACAAAACACAACAAAGCAGACGAATCTTCTCTCCCTGTCCTTCTCGCATGGCGCTTTGATCTTTACGTCACCTCTACTCGTGGCTATTTTCGAGTATCCACATCTGATGCAATAATTATAGAATCGAGAAATTCAGATAATTCGAAAATTCATTTATCCGCGATAACAAACCAGCTGGTCGGTGCCCGCGTTGCCCGGTACGCAGCAGAAAGCCTCATTGCAGAATGCAGACTGCCGTCAACCGGACAGGAAGATCTTGCGCATGCGCTTCTATCTCTCTCTAGTCTCTCTCTCTTCCTCGACCATATCTTACATACCCAACACATGTGTAGTAGAAACGTTTCGATATTTCTCGAGTCGAAGCACGGGGCTGAAGAAATCGAACTGAGATGTAAAATGAAGGCATGAATTTTGCGGTGCTGAATAAAACGTGTCCAGTGCTCGGATTGAGAAAATAATTGTATAGAACTCTGAATCGCTTTAGAAAGGCTTTGCTAAAGCATTGCAGAGCTCTATGAGCAACTTTAAGAAGTTGATAATCCAAGTAGAAAAAAAGTGTGAGGTTAAAAAACCCCAATTCAAAGTATAGATAGGCACAGCGCCTCGCTCGATTTTTCGTCTGCTCATACTCGCCAGCGAGGCGCTACCGCGCCTCTTGATCAATCCCAGTACGTTTCCAGTTAATGTGGCAAATTTTCTTATCGATGATTAAGGAGATTAGCTCGTTAGAATACCATCTGGGGTATGAATTTTTATCATTGCCATGGAACTTCTTTAACGGTGTAAATTCATCAATAGGACGGCCTATTGTATTGTAAAAGTCCTGCAGATTTGACTCAACATCATCACTATTAGAAAAAATGTCCTCCCAATTGATGTCAATCAGATGCTCAGAGATTTTATCATAATTAGCATGTGCAAAATCATACATCTTTGAAGTGCCAAAGGTATTTTTAATAGTGAAATTTGAATCTAATTCAACACTGAAATAATGAGGAATATGATGATCATCAACAGGAACCACGCAATCAGTAGCGATGTAAGCAGATACATTACTTAAATTAGTAGAAAACAGATCTAATGTATACGGTTTATCATGTGGCACGGGGAAAAACTGATTCATATCTAGGAATGAATATCCATTTTTAATAATGTCAGCACACGTAGTAACTTTGCACACTTTGTTGTCTATTGCTTCATACCTCAAGGTAGGAGAATTAGTCCAACTCAATCCAGGCAGATTATAGTCACCAATGACGATGAAGTCACTCGCACGGTACTTGTCTGCAATCTGGTGCATTATTTGGATGTGATCACTATATACTGATGATGAGGACCCTGGGGGTATATATGTGCATCCAATGATTAACTTCCCAGTTGATTTTGTCTTGATGACAGCATATACTTGTTCACAGTTTGTTGAGATAAAGTCACAGCTAGTAGATCCAAGAGATTTGTGAATTGCTATGAGGACACCACCACCACCAGGTACATTGACCAACTCACTGTGCCTATCCTTTCTAAAGATGGCATAATTTTCCAATCCAATTTCATTATCAGCAATGCCACTATGCAGCCAGGTCTCAGTGAGAACTATTACATGGGGTGTGTATGTGAATAAGTCGATATTGTTTCTCACAGTATTAAGTTTGTTACGTATACTGCGAGCATTCTGATAATAGACTATTAATGAAATTTTGAAGAGCTACTTTGGGTATCAGGGTATCATAATTTGGGTACGTGTGCTGACATTATTAAAAATGGATATTCATTCCTAGATATGAATCAGTTTTTCCCTGTGCCACATGATAAACCGTATACATTAGATCTGTTTTCTACTAATTTAAGTAATGTATCTGCTTACACCGCTACTGATTGCCTGGTTCCTGTTGATGATCATCATATTCCTCATTATTTCAGTGTTGAATTAGATTCAAATTTCACTATTAAAAATACCTTTGGCACTTCAAAGATGTATGATTTTGCACATGCTAATTATGATAAAATCTCTGAGCATCTGATTGACATCAATTGGGAGGACATTTTTTCTAATAGTGATGATGTTGAGTCAAATCTGCAGGACTTTTACAATACAATAGGCCGTCCTATTGATGAATTTACACCGTTAAAGAAGTTCCATGGCAATGATAAAAATTCATACCCCAGATGGTATTCTAACGAGCTAATCTCCTTAATCATCGATAAGAAAATTTGCCACATTAACTGGAAACGTACTGGGATTGATAGTGACTACATTGAGTTTAAACGTCTCCGAGCTAAATGCATTAGACTATCTAGAATCTGCTATCGTGATTATATCGATAATGTTGAAAATAACCTGCACAATGGCTCTAAGTCTTTCTGGTCATACATCAATAGACTGAAGAAACCAAATACATTACCAAACAATATCAGTTGGAAGGATAGGATTGGTGCTTCAGGAAAAGAAATTGCTAACTTATTCTCGGATTATTTTGGCTCGATCTATACGAAATCTAATTTACAATGTGATTTAATTTATTGTGAAATGATAGACATTGACTTGAATATAACAGTGAAGGAAGTAGAGGATTCAATTCAAAATATGAAAGATTCACACTCAACTGGCCCTGATGGCATTTCTATGAGCTTTCTGAAAAAATGCTGTTATACTTTATCCGAACCTATTGCTTATCTCTTCAATAAATCTATTGAGTCAAGTATTTTTCCGTCAGCCTGGAGAAATTCATATGTCACTCCGATTCACAAAAATGGACCTAAATCTTCTGCAACGAACTACCGCCCTATCTCTACCCCTGATGCCATTGCTAAGATTTTTGATTCTATTATTGCTGATAAATTGTACGCGGCAGTTGTAGATCGTCTAATTTTGAATCAACATGGTTTTATGAAAGGTAAATCAACAATAACAAATCTGATGAAATTCTATGACTTTGCATTAAAAAATCTTGACTGTCATCTGCAAACAGATGTTTTATATCTAGATTTTTCCAAAACATTCGACAAGGTCGATCACAAATTACTACTAGGTAAACTGCATAATTTAGGTACCCCTGTACAGCTTGTTAAATGGATCGAATCGTATCTCTCTGATAGGTACCAGATTGTGAAATTCAATGGTCATTTTTCGAATCCCATCAAAGTCACATCAGGCGTCCCACAGGGCTCACATCTTGGGCCCTTACAGTTTAATATCTTTATCAATGACATTGCTAGTGTGGTTAATCATTCAGAATGTCTGCTATATGCGGATGATGTAAAACTTTTCAGACGTATAAGTACCCTGGATGATTGTAAGTTCCTACAGGATGATTTGACAAATATTGTCAACTGGGCTATTCAGAATGGTCTGACCTTGGATATAACCAAATGTAAGAATATGTCTATTAGTCGTAGCCTATTTCCAATCCATTTTGATTACTTTATTTCCACCCAAGTTATCGAAAAAGTGTCAGGTTTCAGTGACTTAGGAGTAATCTTTGAATCTAATCTAGATTTCAGTAGGCATATTAACGCGAGTGTCTCTAAAGCGTTTAAGAACTTGGGTTTCATTAGCCGAAATACACGTGACTTTAAAGATCCTAAATCTTTTCTCCATCTATACAAAAGTTTAGTTGTGCCATCCTTGCTATATGGCTCCATAATATGGACACCTCACCACGAGTATAGGATAGCTGAACTTGAATCAGTTCAGCGGCGATTTCTTAGAACTTTGTCTAATAGAACTGGGCTTCCTATGCATCCTTTTGATCATGACTTTAGTGAAATTTCAAAAAAACATAATCTTTGCACCATAGAATCTCTCCATAACTTCAAAGACGCTGCTTTTGTCTGGAATGCCCTTAACGGTAAAGTAAACTGCACTTTCGTCACCTCTCTCTTTCGACCTCGTCAAAATCCGTACCCGGTGAGAGACTCTAGACCGCTCCATATGTATAAGTTTAGTAGTAATTTGAATTATAACTCAGTGGCGTCCAGGTTGTGTCGCACCTGGAATGACTTACCAGCCAGCATCAGAGACCTTACCACATATGTGCCATTTAAGCATGCAGCCATGCAAAAGTTATGTTTGTTTTATTAAATTCTATCCATGAATTACTTTATTATTTGTTTCTGCTGTTATTATTTTGTGCACAAATTAATACTCTAAACTTAGATTTCTAAGACGCTCTGTTTTTTTGTATCTATGCATCATGATGAAGAATATTTTTGTGAAGGGCTTACTGCCCGTATATTGATTGGAATAAAATAAAATAAAATAAAACTATGTGGTGTTTGTACTTGGATTATTGAAAAAATATAATGCATGAGAAGAATTTCTTTGGGAAATGGATCACTCGCACAGTCAGAAATGAAAATCATGGGCATGATATATAATGTTGTGACGTGATTAAAGAATTTTGATGATATTTGAGAGAATGAGGGAGCGAATGGGAGCCCGCTCTTGCCCTGAGCATGCCACAGGGCTTGCGGGACACCTTCATGAGCCAAGGTGAGGGCTTCGACAAAGACAAATTGACAGTGTGAAATTGGTAGAGATTGTGATGATGCTTGATAGAATAATGGAATCAATGAAAACCCGCTCTTTAGCTGGCCACAGGGCGTGCGGGACACCTTCATGAGCCAAGGTGAGGGTTTTGACAGAGACAATGGGGAAGAAAATGCTGATGAAAGTTCGCTCTTTAGCATGCCAAGGGCTTGCGGGACACCTTCATGAGTCAAGGTGAGAACTAATGATGAAATGATGACATGGTACTGATTTGAGCTCGCTCTTTAGCATGGCACAGGACATGCGGGACACCTTCATGAGCCAAGGTGAGAATTAAATAATCAGGGAATAATGAAATGATGAAATGAGATGATATGATAACAGGCCTGGGGCAGATTGGACTGGAATGAAAGAAATGATAAGACAAACATGGAATGATGAATGAAAATAAGATAGCTATTATCTTATATTATTAATGGATAACTTCGATATCGAGATTCGAGGCGTTCCGATCGAGATTTCGCGCGCGCTTTACGAGTCGTCTCAATGTGTGTTGCTGTGGATTAATGACATTGGATTATTTGAATGTATCTAAACGTAAATCAATATAATTGAAAGTATCCAATTATGCGATTCACATAGCCGAACTATTATGTCTGTTGATTATTTCCAATTTATCGAAAGAAAAGTATTCAGCCATCTGAACTCATGCACTGTTCTGTCTGCTTTGTTGTCAACATTGAGCAGGTGATCGTCACGCTTGCGCATTATATCGGGTTTTATTACACCTGCATGTGTTAATCGGATCGCGCGCTAAATGAGTGATAGGAAAGTAGATTGCTGCTTGACCGGCAACAGGAATATCGGATATCCCGCGTATTAATGAGGTTAATGGTAATCATGTGAAGATTTGATATGTGATATTTAATCTTCCTTCAACGATCGAAAAGACCTCAGGAAATCTTATCTAAATTCACAAAATGATCCAAGCTTCAGAGTTGCATCACTGTTTTTTGATTGGGGTAGATTAACTAGAATTTTTTTCGTGAATGATGAATGTTTCAACATGATTCTCAAATTGCATGTATAAAATGCTGTGATTGAGGTAGATCAACTAAAATTTTCTTTGTGAATGTTGAAATTTGTGAAATTTCTACTAGAAGCATTCAAGAAATTCTCGCTTTACAAAGGCTGATTGGCTGGTCTTTGTGCATATCCTTGAAAAATGTTTCCTCCTTTTCTTTTATAGCCGACTTAGAGGAGAAGAAGGAGGAGGAGAGAAATTGTCTCTATCCGAGAATGAGTAAAAACCTTCGAAAATATCAATCGAATTGGAAACCCACATATTTCACACGTGAAAATTGAGATTTTCATGCACAAGCGTTGCATAGATTTGAATCATTGATTTTGGAGTTGATCTCAATTCTCCAGTTCTCAAAATGATCTTCATTCCTTGATGGTCAGCCTCAATAATATTTCGTAAAAACTGTATAGTTTTTTGATCCCACACCATTTGGGTGGTTGAACCATGCGCAAGCAGCGCGCGCACTTCGTAGATCGAATAGTTTTTTGAGATCATTCAAAAAATCCCTCAGACAGTCGTGAATTTTCGAATGAGCAATTCATAAATTTGGATTTCGAGGCATGTTAGATAGATAATCATGGATAAACAACTTCTTCGTTCCATATTTTGATACTATATTATTATATTTGCTTCTTCCTGGTACCATATATGCCTGCATAATTTTTTTTTTTTTTTTTAACACATAAGCTTTTGCTATAATTTCCAGAATTTTGAGTCATCGTAACCATCCGCGCGCAACGCGCGCGTTTTAGAGTTCTAGTACTGACTTGATAATATGATGAATTTGGTAAATGATGTGGTGACAGAACAGTCGGCTTGCATATGACTTCTTGTAATATGAACAAACTTCCACATAGAAAGTAGTGAAATAAACTGGTAATGGGTAGTAGAACATATCATCAACATTCTTCTTGACTACTATTTCATATAGGAGCAATGTAGTAAAGGGGGTGTAGGGAAAAGCCGAGAAAGTAGTATACCTCTGGAACTTATCTAAAATGCAATGACTCACATGCCAGCACATCACTTTTAGCAGAACTACACCAAAAACACTATCTACTTCTTGAACTGATTAGAGATTTGAGCTTCCAGACGATATAAACATTCATTCACTTATTTAGGTATTGAATACTAGACACTTTTATATTGGATTAGCTTTTCACCATCATGATCATTACATTAGTACTTGAGCACAGCTAATATGTTGATACACACAGGAACAAGAATCACTGGATTATACGAGAACCTGTTTTCATGGAACACAAAATAGTTAGTCTAGAATTTTGATGAATGGATGAATAGCTTGATGATTACATGACATTCTTGAAATGCACATACAATAACATAGCAAACCACTCACGACACACTCTATGGGGTTTGAGTTCATTAGAGATTCCACAATGGAATTTCACAACACAATGAGAAAAATGGAATTTGAATGCACGAATGTTGGGAATAAGTTCTTCTCCAAAGCTGTCATGAACCAATTTTGATACATTAGCTGAAAGAACAGATAATCTCATCTGACATGTGTTCTCCCAATGTCTGCTTCAGCTTCAGCCTGTACTATACAGGGGCGTTTCATGAATTACGTTATAGTATGTTATACATAAGGCGAGGTTCACAGTGTAGCTCTCACCCGCAAATTTCTCATGCGTTCTAATTTGAGTGCATGATTGCATGAGCATTTGATGAATGCGAGTGACCGATATTAATGAATACTAGAATTCGATACGCGCGCGAGCGCGCTGATGGCTCAAAGTTGATATGATTTGAGAAGTGATGATAAAAATGGTATAAACCTCCTTCACGGGCGAAGAAACGACAGGTTTTTTTATAAAGAACACTGAATATTCGATGCACATGAGTAACTTTCTTCAATAATTTGTGATAGAAAAAAGGGAAACCAGGTGTTTTCTGGAATTCCTCGTCTAACATAAACTCTGTACAAACCTTGAAAGGTTTTGGGCCATTTCCCATTTTAAAATCATTTTAGACCATGTACGAGTGTTCAAATGATCTGGAACTTACTCAAAATTTTTCGAAATCGAAATCTAATTCCAGAATCTTCAACAGCAGCTGAAAAATGACAACCTTTTTCAAAATCTGTGCAGAATTTTTGTACAGTGAGTGCGCGTAGTTTTTTGCGAGGATGAAAGGATAGGAAAATTGATTGACACTATTGAGAGGAACGTGAGAAATATGGTAGAAAATCATTTGGTAAAGTGGTTAAAGTAAACTTTTGCCTCTCTGAGGCGTAGAAGCTTCAATCGTAAGATCCTCTATCCCGCCTTGGAACCACACAATTTCTTTCTGCATATCCTACTCTATTGTAACCACAAGAGCGAAATACTCATGGAATATTAGACGGAATTTCAACATTTGACAAGATAAAATTAATGGAGTCTAAGATATCGTCGCGGCGCAGATAAAAATAGACACTTTGTTTGAGATTTAGGAATCAACTGATTGAATACGATTCCTTAAACGTTACATTCGTGCAAGTGCAGAGTGTAGTGAGAACTTACATGCTTGATTCATTGCCAACTATTCACTTCTCCTTCTCCATTCTCCATTGCAATGACATCAAGAATAACAACAAATTCAAAATTCATTCACTGTCGTTGTCGGCTTTGAGTTTGGTTAACTTGTCGTGAACTCACCCTAATTCACATACTCTTATTCAATCGATCACGGATTCGAGGTAGAAATGCTCATGAATCTATCTCTATGCAATTCTGCAAAAACGGTACACTCTGGGGATCTGAATGGCTAGCTGCAAAACAATAAACCTCAAACTTTTCCCATCACAACAAAAACATTAAAATTGAAACATAACAAAGCTACATGGCCTGACACAACCACACTTATCCTCATTTTCATACACAAAGTAGATATCGAAAATTTCGAGATACGCCAACTTCTCGATTAGCCTGCGGATTAATAGGAGGGATTTCCTAAATCCTTTTTCAAATCACGTGATGAATTTCAGCCAGAAACAAATGATTCGATCAAATATATTCGAGTCTCTCCCGAGATTTGCGTTCCGAATATTTGACGGATAGTTTCAGATTGAACAACAATATCATTCCAGCTCATTCGAGAGGATAAATTTAAAAAAGTTACAGTATAACTTTGCTATAATATACATTGAAAATTTCAAGCATTCCCATGGTATATTCTTGCAAAAATTGTCGGTTTTGCTCTAGAAATTTTGCTTTTTGAAGCACGGATAAATCACAGAATAGTTGATCCTACAGCATATCTTAGACGGATTCATGCACTTTGAGACACATCTACAGTTGCTCACGACTTTTCGAATGTCAGTATCTCAGCTTAGACGCTTAGAGTCATCTGCTACGATTTTTCTCCTTGCAACATTTTCAATTCATATTCAAAACATATCCAATCACATCTCGTTTATTCAGATTTGTTTTGGTCAAAAGTTCAAATCAAGAATGACATGTTTAGAATGTAAGGATGTATGAGTGAGAATCATTTTGCATCAACAATACGGATAAGATTTTGAAGTAATCAAATAATGATATGAATGGTCTGTTGCTGATTTTTGTTGTATGAGTGGAGTTGTCGCTATTCATTGTTGAATTTGAGATATTATTCGAGTTCTAAAAATAAGATTAAATCGAGTGTAGCATTTAAAACTGAAATTTTTTATCTCAGTTGAAATTATCGTATTCGTTCTATGATATAACCAGAAAAATAGGTTCATTTGCTTCAAGGATTTTACGATTTGAATGGTATTTTGAACACAACCAATTGAAATTGCGGATAGAAACTCACACCCAATTTTTGGGGTACAGAAATAGAATAGAATGAATTATACAAGTTGCTGTTTTATATCTGTATAATCAAAGTTGTCATTTTTCATCGTCGAAATTAGAATGTCGGTAAAATTCTGATTTCTGAAGTATTTAGGGAATCATGAGTCAATTAGAGTATACCAGTTGAAATGAAAATTTACATCTAATAGGCAGCAGTTCTTTCATCTTTTAAATCAAAGTGAATAGTTCAATCGTCCCTAAACTCAGAGATTTTGAGCATCAGATAGTACCTTGAACATGATTTTTGAACTACGAGTAGAAAAATCACGTCCGCATTCATTACGGTAAAAGAGAAACAGATAACCTCCATTCTCAGCATTTGATGAGACTGACGTTGCCACGTAGATTTATCGGGACAGTTTTTAGTTCGAGTAAAATTACAGGAGGTTAAATGACAAGATTCCATTTTCAGTAACGATACAGATCGACAAAATTATAATTCTTCAAACTAGAATGATTGCTGATCAGGATCTCGTACTTATTGAATATAGTAATTTTGCTCTTCCATTATCTTTCTCTGAAAATCGTCGTTTCGAATCGGTTTTCCGTTTGCTGTAATATCTCGATTAAGTAGATTTCTTGGTTACTTGCCAGATTTGTTGAATATATTTTCTAAATCCAGTCGGTACACTTTAGAAGATCTATGTTAAAAGAGAGAATGAGTGAGATACAAAACTGCTTTCGTCAAAATTGGAGATAGAATTATTGTGCGCGATAGGATAAATTGATATATATATTATGCATTAGAATTGAACGAAAATTCTGTATGATTTGGAGGATGAGATTTAGGGTTGTAATGTAACAAAAAATGAGTTAATATTCATCGAGCTTGAACTTGAACAGATGAAAATTCAGATACTTGCAACTACCCGTATCTTGATAATTCTTTCAATTTCATTATTCTACGTAATCATTGGAATATTCATGGAATAAATTGGAAAATGCAGTTTCAAATTTGCAAAATTCTGAATACAACTTTTGTAAAATATTAACAGCGAAATTTGAAGTCCTTGTGTGAAAATTCGTAAAATGCTCCTGATAATATCATTTTGAAGTTCTGCTTGCCATTCAAAGTTTCCACGAAAATCAGACAAATTTCTGCGCGTTTCAGAATTATTCAAGTATTTTGAACATTCTCATTTTGTCGAGATTGGGAAATTTTTCACATTATTCAGCAAAAACGATCATGTTTTGTGAATTCAATTTGAAGAGAAAATAAAAAGAACGTATATGATAGTTGTAATTAATGATATTGTTGCGACGAGAGATCAATAGTAATATATGATATGATTTGGGATCGAAGAAAAATTATGAAACGAGAGATTAATCAGCTCAGCTCGTTCATATGAGATATATTATATAGAATGTTTGCTGAAAAAATTGTAAACAATTTTTCTTCGTAAGGGTGAAAGTGTAACGAGGTGATATGTGGATGAAGTAGATAACTGACGAATATGGTATAAGATCCGCGCCCGATTCAAATCACTGTATATAAATGGTCACTATAGCCGGCAGCGTAATTAGTTAAGAATAATTGAATACAAGCCACCCCTTTTTGAAACCTATGAAGATTTGCCTCTCAAACATCGATGGACACTCTCGCTAGCCACGCAGCCATGAGTGCGAGAGAGACAGCAGCAAGGCCCATCGGAAGGGCCGAACGCCCACGCCACCGCTGCATCGACGAGCAAAGCGGCCCACCATCATCAGAGCTACACTGACCTTCGGCTAGATCACATCATTTTGTCAAAGCGCTTCACGCTCCATCTATTTCTCGAGTCTTGATCATTCTGAACAATATAGCTCAAATAGTTTATCCATAACTCTGTGTATAAGTCATTCACCCTTCTCCCTACTCGCGTCGGCGAACCAAAGGTAAATTCAAACATAAAATCATTGTTTAGAACTGGACTGTTCGAGCTAAACTCATTCTTATTTACTATTCAATTCAAATATCGAATACGTACTATTTCTCTAGATTTAGTACGTAACACCACAATGATTCTGAGGCCAAGCTGCGTTCACTCACCGCGAACTTCTATCATTTGAGTAAAATAAGCTCTCGATTGGGATCCAGGTAGGAATTCCCGATGAAAAATGACATATATACAGTTGGGGAATTCAGCGGCACATGTGCAGCCGCCGCCATATTGGATGGCGCCAATTCAAATTGTTAAAACTTCAATGATGATTTAAAAACCATAGAGGCGTCGTAGAAATTTCCAACCTTTTTCCGATATCTATTTTCCCGCGAACTCTCAAAATATAACATTTCCCAAATGATATCAGTTTCCTAGTGGTTGATAAAATTTAGTCGATTTTGCCATGACTGTCAAAACGTTCCATGACTAGATAGAGAAAAATTCAATATCAGGGACCTTTCTGGAACCTTCAACAACAATAACCAACCATAACATCAATTTTTATCGATCGTGCTCAATCCCAGGTGCAATTGTTTATAACTTTCGGATTTTCGACAATTTATTTCGTGCACAGGGCCTCGGAAAGTCAACGAATCGGAAAAATTCTTTTTTGTGATCAGCAATTTCATACAAGGCAATGCCATCATCACCAATGTCTGTGATTTTACCAGTGTATATGAATTCTATCATCTTTTCGACTGTTTGCTTATCGAAACATTCAATCACGATTGTGGATTGTTTTTTTTCCGCACAAATTGTTTTGAATATAGCTTGAAAAACCGGACTATGATTCTTCAACACAAACGTATGGACGGGAATCAATTCATCGTGGATGCTGATACTGAAGTCAGAGTTATCTGTGGCTTTCCAAAGACTTGAAATAATTTCATGAGCTTTTCTACTACCTTGATCAATTTTAGAAGTAAGATAAGCCGAAACGGTGAACTTGATTGTCAAAGTATCGTCTTTGACCATATTGACAAAATTTTTGGTGCTCAACAAATTACTGCTTCCATATGATTTTCCTGGCTCAACCTTTCGCTCAGTAGAAACAGGCGTGAAAAATTGTCTTTTTATATTATCAAGAATGAATATATAGTTTACAAACAGAGGCCTGCATCTTTCTGAAATCTTGAGAAATATCCCCAACGAGTCTTCATCGTTGGTGCAGGTCCCACGCGGGTAGAGTCGTATAGAGCAAACCGTATCCTCTTCAAAGCCAATTCGAAATGGAGGGGACTCAAGAAATCGACCAATGACAGAATTTTTAGCGAGTTTTTTGACACCTGTGATTGTCCAATCAATTGAAGTTCTTACTTCCGTTTTAAATTCTGCGCATGGTTGATAAAAATTAGTCGATTTTGCCATGACTGCCAAAACGTTCCATGACTAGATAGAGAAAAATTCAATATCAGGGACCTTTCTGGAACCTTCAACAACAATAACCAACCATAACATCAATTTTTATTGATCGTGCTCAATCCCAGGTGCAATTGTTTATAACTTTCGGATTTCCGACAATTTATTTCGTGCACAGGGCCTCGGAAAGTCAACGAATCGGAAAAATTCTTTTTGATCTTTGTAGTTCTATTTTTTTCTAAATTCTAAAGAAAGAAACATCATCCTACGACGTTCTGGGCCCGAGTTACTTTTTTTTTGTTCAAATCGTTGTTCCCAAACAACTGGACCTGGAAGGCTGTTTCTTGGGGAAAATATGGAGAAGACTCGAAACTTCAATAAAAAAATTATTTGAACTACGTACCTGGGCCTTTCTCGCCACTGCTGTTCTTAGAAGTTTTTGTAGATTTCGACTGTATCCGAAACCGGCTAGTGGTGGCGGAGTGGGGGTACTCTCCCAGTGCCGCGCGGCCCCGCAGAAAATGACGCGCGCTCTTCAAAGTCAAGCACACTGAAGAATTTTGGAGTATCTCGGCTTCTACCCAACCATTTCCTTTCATTTTTTTTAAAAAGGGGTAGCTCGTCGAAAAAAACATAATGGCGTATGTTTCAGGTGGATTGGCTGGAAATATGGTATGTCTAAAAGTATAGACATCTCGAGTCAAATGTTTACCTCTATGTTTTTGATCCGTTTTGGTGTTACAAAGCGTTTATATTCCGTGAATAGTCCACAGAAAGTTGTTGTTGAATCATGAGACACTTTTTATTTATTTTGATTTCATTTGAAAAAATGAAATTTCGAAATTTCTTTCCATGATCCGGAAATTTTGCGAGATATTTCATTAAGAGTTGAAATAGTAGAATGTACATGTATCTTCATTATCTCTATGGACTTTACTGATGAATACTTATGACCAGATACAATTGTTATAAATATTATTCATCTGTTGAAGTCGACTCATCGCGCCTACGAAAATCAGTAGACGTTCTCTGGTCCTCATCCTGAATCGCAACTTGGATAGATTCATCTTGAAGTTGGTAATCATTCAAGATTCCTACAGTATCCTGATCAACATTCACACCATCAGTGGGATATTCGAGGTTGGAGTCGGAACATCTTGGCAGTTGGTACCGTGACAATTTTTACAAAGATCTGTGCACGGAACGCCTAACCTGACGGCATTAAACTGGTTGTAGTAAAAAGATATGTAAGTGCGGCAGGTTAGGCGTTCCGTGCACAGATCTTCGTAAAAACTGTCAACTGAATGTTGATCAGGATACTGCAGAAATCTTGAACGATTCCCAACTTCAAGATGAATCTACCCAAGTTGTGATCCAGTCTGAGGACCAGAGTACGTCTACTGATTTTCGTAGGCGTGATGAGTCGAATTCAACAGATCAGTAAAGTCCATAAAGATAATGAAAATATATGTACATTATACTATTTCAACTATTAATGAAATATCTCGCAAAATTTCCGGATCATGGAAAGAAATGTCAAAATTTCATTTTTTCAAATGAGATCAAAATGAATAAAAAGTGTCTCATGATTCAACAACAACTTTCTGTGGACTATTCACGAAGTATAAACGCTTTGGAAGACTTCATAACACCAAAACGGATCAAAAACGTAGAGGTAAACATTTGACTCGAGATGTCTATATTTTTATACATACAAAAATCCAGCCAATTCACCTCAAACATACGCCATTATGTTTTCCTCGACGAGCTACCCTTTTTTAAGGAAAAATGAAAGAAAATGGTTGGGTAGAAGCCGAGATATTCCAAAATTCTCCAGTGCGCTTGACTTTGAAGATCGCGCGTCGTTTCCTGCGTGGCCGTGCGGCGCCGAGAGAGAGTACCCCCACTCCGCCGCCACTAGCCGGTTTCGGATACAGTCGAAATCTACAAGAACTTCTAAGAACAGCAGTGGCGAGAAAGGCCCAGGTACGTAGTTCAAATGATTTTTTTAATAAAGTTTCGAGTCTTCTCCATATTTTCCCCAAGAGACAGCCTTCCAGGTCCAGTTGTTTGGGAACAACGATTTAAACAAAAAAAAAGTAACTTGGGCCCAGAACGTCGTATAGACTAGGCGAAACTACCGCCATCGTTTGCAAAAATAGGTGAGTGAAATTTTTTTGTGGGATCCTCTCCGGAAGACCCTCCTGATCATAGAGACGTATGGACCCAAGCCGAATTCCGATGCAACATTGTTTAGACTGAAATTGTTTCAACAATTGAGAAAAATCACTTATTTCGCCCTGAAACTAATTTTCTGAGGTAATTTTGGATATTTTGGATCGAAAAGTATTCCTGTCATTTTTCTCTAGGAGCCATCATCTCCGAGCTATAAGCGTTTCAAAGTTGAAAAAACGCGAATTTTGCGATTTTTAACGTTAAATAAAGGTAACAACAAAGCGAGAAATCCATGTTCTCAAGGTCGGGATCTATTCACTAGGGTGTCCTCTACAGGTTCCAATGGCAAAAGTCCATGGTCCCGGCTCAGAACCTTCCGTTTTCCGGAAATTTTCAATGCACTGTTTTGAATGGATCTGAGATTGACTATATATATCGGTCCGGGATGTATATAGCTATACTGGGGCGTGTAGAAACAGTGCTTTGAAAACTTCTGGAAAACGGAAGGTTCTGAGCCGGGACCATGGACTTTTGCTATTGGAAACTGTAGAGGACACCCTAGTGAACAGATCCCGACCTTGAGAACATAGATTTCCCGCTTTATTGTTACCTTTATTTAACGTTCAAAATCGCAAAATTCGCGTTTTTTCAACTTCGAAACGCTTATAGCTCGGAAATGATGGCTCCTAGAGAAAAATGACAAGCATACTTTTCGATCCAAAATATCCAAAATTACCTTAAAAAATTAGTTTCAGAGCGAAATAAGTGATTTTTCTCAATTGTTTAAACAATTTCGGTTTAAACAATGTTGCATCGGAATTCGGCTTGGGTCCATACGTCTCTATGATCAGGAGGGTCTTCCGGAGAGGATCCCACAAAAAAATTTCACTCACCTATTTTTGCAAACGATGGCGTTAGTTTCGCCTAGTCTAGTAGGATAATGTTTCTTTCTTTAAAATTTAGAAAAGAATAGAACTACAAAATTCAAAAAGAATTTTTCCGAATCGTTGATTTTCCGAGGCCGTGTGTACAAAATAAATTGTCGAAAATCCGAAAGTTATGAACAATTGCACCTGGGGCTGAGCACGATCAATAAAAAATTGATGTTATGGTTGGTTATTGTTGTTGAAGGTTCCAGAAAGGTCCCTGATTTTGAATTTTTCTCTATCTGGTCATGGAGCGTTTTACTAGTCATGGCAAAATCGACTAACTTTCATAATTAAATTGCAAGTGCTCCGTTGTCAATGGACCGATTTCCGTGAAATTTGGTATAGATATTGTGGAACATTAAATACATATATCCTACGACTTACAGGATGATTCGTGCATTCTCCGTGGAGTTACAGGTAGGGGTGGAATTCGACTCAACCCTTTCCTTGTTGCTCAATACCGGAGGTTGGAAAATCGATAGAGAGATGATTTTTCTCAATCTGTAGAGAATTGAACCAGCTACATCACGGTCGAGGCATCAACGATATAATATGTAATCCAGAATCACTGCACGCAAAATAGTGAAAAAAGTGCTTAAATTTTCACTATTTCGTTGTTGTAATTTTTGCCATGGCTAAAGGCGGTCCATTTCATGTTTTAGTATTTTATATGGTATCCTACACCAGGAAAAAAATAGAAACATCTACTACTATTATTTTCAAAAACCGTTACCTTACGATTCCCTACTTACTGGCCTAAATCGGGAATGGATCTTTCCAGAGTATCATTTTGGACGAGGAATGTTCAAATATAAGTATACAAAGTCATTTAGAAAGCGAATTTCATATCAGTGATCAGCATCTATTCCTAGGAGATTCTTATTACGCAGGTACAGGAAATAGCATTCGCGACTTTTTCTACGTTTCTGGAACTACTTTTGATCGATAGTTAGTCTCTGTTTTCCGCGAAGTACATCTTTTGCAGAAGATGATTCGGAGCAGATGGACTGGAGTGGCAGTTGTGGGACGGAAAATGAAATCACTAGTGATAGGACCCGTGAGTCCTAGGCTGTCTCAAAAATCCCTTCAAGATCTCGATGCGTACGTTTCTGGTCCTATCGTATCAACTTGAGACAAGCGAAACGTGATCCTGAAAGGAATTGAATCGGTCACCGATTAGAGACTGATATCGGCCTAAAATCTACGTATATGCGTGAAAAATCCACATGTAACGAATCACGGCTCAATTCTCTGTATTTTCGTTATATCAATTGTTGATTTTCCGGGCATCCATGCGAATTCCGGCCATTGAAATTAGTTTGGATAGAAAGATCCATCTTTCCTTCTCATTCTACGGTTTAAGTGCTCTAAATTAATTCTGGTAAGAGATATTCTGAGAAAATCAGTTCCAGGGACGTATAAAGATGCGCGTGTGGCAAAAACTATTTTTATAATTTTGTGAGCACCGAAACATCGGAAAATTGCAAAAAAAAAAACTTGTTAACTGTGAATGGTGCCCCTCTTGCCCACATACTCCTGAGGACATTTACCATATCCCTTGGTTCTGTCCAAGATTCTCCGATGAAAGAGTCACATTATTGAATTTTTTAAAGAAATTTGAATTCCCTTTGTCGTACAATGTTCAATCAATCCTCGAATTCCTTAACAAACAAATTAGTAAATCTATCACCAATTTCTTGAAAGTTTGCTCTTGATTTGTTCGATCAATTTAACTTATTCACTCTTTATTTTCCTCTTCACAGCTTCCTTCCAACATACATCTCATTATTCCTACTCCTTGTCTCCAATTCCCCTATTCCTTTCATCCATACCCTCCCCGACTGCTGTAGGTGAATCAAAAGTGGGAAGAAGACCTTTCCCACTACAGATCCAGTTAGTACAGATCTCATTTTACTTGTGTTATGGCGAAAATCACGTCTGCACTGTAGCAGGAAGATATAGCCAACTTTCTGAAGACGAAGAAGACCAGCCATCACACTACAGTCACAAGCATGGCGTAAAAATAACAAAGCACAAGAACGACTGAAAGAACTAGATATACCTGTTGGTTTTGCTCAAGCGTGGTCTTTCTAACTGCCAAACTCGAGTCAATTATCCCGTTGTCCGTGTTGGTGATAGGTGAGTTATCACGTCGGCTACAAAAGTTGAACTCAATGGAGTACTTGTTGAATTCCCTTTTGAACCCTACGAAGTTCAAAAAACTTACATGTCAAAAGTTATAAAATGTTTGCAAAAGGAGAAGATCGGCGTTTTGGAGTCACCACGTGGTAAGGTTACCTAGTAGTGAACTCTTAATTCCGATGTTCAAGTTTCATCTCTTTGTAGGTACTGGAAAGACGTTGGCTTTCCTCAGTTCATCAGCAGCTTGGCTCAAGACCAAGAAGTCACAGCTGCAAGTTCAAGCTCAACTACTGTCTGAATCAGATCAGTTGGAATCACTTAATGATCCTAATAGTCAATTTATATTGGACTTGAACACAAAAGGATTTAAACCGCAAAGCCTGGCTCCAAAAATCATTTATACCTCCAGAACCAGCTCACAGCTGTCTCTTGATGCAAGAATTTAAAAGAACACCTTACAAGGATATGCACGCATCAATTCTTCGATCAAGGGACCAACTCTGCATACATCCACAGATTTCCCGCGAACGAAGTACAGTGGTAAAGATTTCCAAGTGCCAGGCTAAAGTGGAATCAAGAGAGTGCTCCTTTTACTGCAATGTGAAAAAAAGGTAGATCAGGGAATAATTGAGATGATTTTTAGCGATATCATCTCTGAGTTGACTTAACTATTTCCAGGAATTATATCCCAAACATTGAGCACATCACAGATATTGAAGAATTAGTAGACCTTGGAAAAAACTTTGAGTGCTGTCCATACTTCTTAGCTATAGAATTGCAACGCAAATCAGATATCATCTTCATGCCCCACAGTTCTTTATTGGATCCCAAATACAAGGGGCTCAAGGTGTAGAACTTCAAAATAGCATTATTCTTTTGGATGAAGCACGGGATATTATAGAAGTGAGTGAAAAAGCAGCTTCCGCCCAGGTGAGATTGGTTCATGAATATCAATTGGAGATGAGAGTAGCATGATCTCCTGTTCCTCTAACTCAATACAATCCTGTTTAGATCAGCAGTACAGATTTGGCAAGATGTATTGATGAAATAAGTGCAATAGCTCAAGGCCAGAATGATTTCGCTGATGGAGATTTGTGTTCCTTGAAAACCATGTTCTTGAGTCTAGAAAAAGCCATTAATTGTATGAAAATCAAGGAAGGTGTGGAAGATGATACATACCCGAGCTCATTCATCTTCAAATTACCAAGCAAGGCTGATGTAAGTATATAATTATTCTCCCATTCAATATCAATAGCTTGTCACAATTGAAAGAGTTTAGTTCTACTCTTTTTTAAAGATAAACCTTGGGATGGAGCATTTGAATATTAATAAGTTGAATAACATTGTTTTGCGCCTAAATGCAACCAGTGCATCACAATCTGATATGAAAGCCAATGCTTTGCAAAAATTCTATGATTTTCTGAACATTGTGTTCTCTGCATCTAACTCAGTTCCATGTAGTGAGAGAAGACAAGAGTGTTGCAAGGTATACATTCAACTTGAGGAACGCACAAACTCGTCAAAAGATGAGGCCATGGGAACCAAGGAGCTCACAAAATCACAAAGAAAATTGATGAGCTACTGGTGTTTAACACCAGGCTTTCGGTAAGTGCACATGTTGCCAGTCTTCCTTCTTAACATTTCGACTCGCCCTTAGCACTAAAAAATGACATTATAGAATGCAACAGCTGATGGATCAGGGAGTGCGAGCCCTTATATTTACCAGTAATACACTATCTCCTCTGGAATATTTCATTAGCGAAATTGGCATCGATATTGGTGTTCAGTTGGAAAACCCCCACATAATCACGGGAAATCAAATCTTTGTTGGGGTACTTCGTGATGGCTATGATCAGCAAATGCTTAAATCATCCGAATGCAGGTAACAATTTTCAACTACCCTAATGTATTGGGGCCAATCATTTTCGGATCTTATCATAAGTTTTCAACCACAGCAAAGATCCAAATTATATTGCATCTCTTGGTAATTCCATCATTATGCTCAGCTGTGTTTTGCCCAATGGTCTAATAGTCTTTTTTCCATCATTCTTTATCATGAGAAAATGTCAAGACGATTAGCAAAAATCAGGTATATGGACTCACATGGGAAAATATAGGGTACTTCATATAAGTTAGTTTTGAAAGTTCCATTGTTTCAAGATTCAATTCCAGTTGGAAATAGAATTTTCAGACAATTTTCGTAGAACCACACTTGAAAGACGAGTTCAACGGTGTTTTAGTTGAATATCGCAAAAATGTTCAAGATCCTGCTCAACGTGGCGCAATATTCATGGCAGTTTGTCGAGGTACACTCGGCAAAGGTCCAGATTTTGCAGATGCTAATGGAAGAGCTGTCATCATCGTGGGAATACCATTTCTACCTGTCAAGCATCCGTTGGTCATTTTGAAACAACAATATCGAGATGAAAATAATTCAATGAAGGAAGGGGTGAGTGGTAAGAATTATGATCATTGCGTCATTGCATAAATCTCCTTAAAGTGTGCCTAATTTGTCACCAGAGCTTGACAGGACAGCAGTGGCATGAGTTAGGAGCCTTAAGAGCGGTGAATCAAGCTATCGGCCGTATTATTCGATATAAAATTACTATGAGGCTATACTTCTCTGTGATAAACGGTTTGGAAACAAGTCATTTAAACAACAACTATCTGCTTGGCTCACACCTCATATCAAAGAATTCGACTCGTTCAAAATGATGATCAAAGAATTGCGATCATTCTTCCAAGTAGCAGGCAAAAACGTGAGTGCAATTTCATGATGACTTCCGTTCGATCTCAAGTATTCATTCAAACAACGGACTTTTTTCGTTATTTTTAGTTTTCTCCACAAACACCGAGTATTTCTGGGCTAACTGATACAGTTTTGCGAGAAGTACCTTATGAATTTGATCACAGTGGGCCGCAAAGAATGAAATTCATTCCTGAGTTTCAAACTGTCGAAACAAAAAAATCTGATGATGACTTTGATTTGAGCATTTACCAATCTCAAGAATCAAAAACTTATGAAAAAAGCCGCGCGCACTTGATTTTGCATCAATGTTGGAGGAAAAACCTAGGCCTATACCGAATTTCGGGGCGTATAAATTTTTGCCACCGACTTTTCCTTTCCTAGGATCGGTGTCGTCAATTTCTTCGTCACAATATGCAGAACCTCGCGCTGTTAGGAGGAAGCTTAGAGTAAAACCCGTACGTTTTGATTTTGAATCGACCATGGAAGTTGAAAATTCATCATCTGAGGCCTTGGAGCAGAGACCAGCTCTCAGCCGTAATGATCCTGCATTGCCAAAGAAACAGGCGTACGTGACTCGGGTAAATTTCTGGGGAGATATCCACTGCACATCACTTGAACAAAAATAATCACGAAAATCGTTGACAGGTAGAGAACTCACTATCCAAGGGCAAAGAGGAAGAATTTGAGGGAACAGCAACTTCCATCAAGTGATTGATACTATAGCAAAACTTTTCACTGTAGAACGAGATTCGAAACATCTTTTCGTAGGTAAGCTATAACCCATAACCCATAACCCATAACCCCCCAAAATATGGAAGGCCACTATATTAATGTTCAGTAACTCATTTTGGCGGTAGGAGAATATGTTCTGATAGTTCAAGCCCATAGGAATGAGATTCCGTGCCAAAGGGAATCTTTTGAAAATTTTTTATATTAGTTACGACCTGTTCCCGAATCGCGCCAAACTTACGCCCATTCTCCGATAAGTCACGTCCTCTTGATTTTTGTCACTCAGCGACTTACGCCCTTTCAGAATTCGAACATGTTATTTACGCTCTTTTTCCATATTTTTGATAGAATTATCGGAGAAGTGAGTTTACGCCATCTTGAATTCTTTCCTGCAGTTACACCCTGAAAGGTAATGTTTTATTCCGTGAAGCGGAATAATAACTGAAAATGAGTTCTCTATTTAAAATTTATTCAAATCGTTCGATAATAATATCGTCACTATAAATATATAGAGGATACGACGTTAAGTGAGGAAAGGTTGGGTAATTTTCAATCATAATTATACGATAAAATAAATTGAAATAAATCCATTTATTCATGAAAATGACTAACATTATGAACAATGAATATCTTCAATCACGCAGTGATTAATTTGTTAATTAATGATGACAAATTTATCAATTTGGCATGCAAACTAACCATGAAAATACTATATTAATTTATCCATGACTTACTCTTGGCAGCGAAGAAAGTGCCTATCTAACAAAATTTTACTTTGAAAAATCAATACTGACTCGAGAACTTTGATCTGAACAAATAAGTGAATGAAAAGGAATTAATAAAAAAACCTAGCTAACCCGTAGCACGGTGCTCTCTGCAAGAAGGAGTGCCCGGTGTGCTAGGTAGACCATCAGAACCGGTCTCTGCGAGAAGCAGTAGTGCCCATACGTCTGATGACTACCAACAGTATAAAGAATCCATTACCTGCTAATGGAAGGAGGGATTAGTGAAATCAATTACTGGCTGGAAGTCCGAAGTGAGATCCCAGAAGACTTCAAAATCGACGGTAATGATTGATATGGACATATAATTCATATGTGAGAAACATCGTAAGCCACCTATCGGCGAGATATCGAACATAAATAATACGGGATCTGAATTTAGCGGGTGATTTGAATTGGTAATTATATATTTCAATAATTACTTGAATTTTCATGATTGAATATTGATGAAATTGATATTGTAGTTTCTTCTTCTAGGTTGCAGCGTGTCTGGATTAGTTACTCGATGATCCAATAGTATTTCCATAGAAAATCCTCATAAGAAGTCCCATGGATTTTGAACCTGGCGCCATTGCTCATGCGCAGTAGGATTGATCAGATTGGCCAATCAAGAGATAGCGATACGATAGCAGACGATATCAATTCCTCCAGTGCATCAACGTATGGTTTCAAGTCAACAAGCAGCTGGGTATTGTAAATGTGGCAAAATAATTATGAATGAACTGCAGCATTGAGTAAGTACACCTGTAACATATCTATAAAAGCATGTGTTAGCATATCATGGGTGTTAGTACTCATGGTATGATGTAAAATGAAAATAGAAGTATTTTGATGTAGGTTGTTGGTAGTGAATTTTTTAACCAACAAGTAAATTATTCTAAATGCATGATGAAATGGTTATATGGGAGGTATACTAATAGCTCATGTAGTGCTGATGTCAGAAAATTAATTCTGTATGTGTTTTTTCAGTAAAACTTGGTGCGGTAACTAGGAAGGATGGCCCACGATATGGGCCAGAGGCATCAGTTGTACTGCGTTGGACCATCACCATCATCAGATGGGAGCCAGAGAGCAGAATATACATCATTTCCTCAGGATGGATGGGATTCTGGGATTTATTGGGATAAATGGGTATGTATTCCTTTTTACTCTCTTTATACATGTAAACACATGATGACTCTGTACTGAAAACTTGACTTGCTTGGTTATCAGCACCAAGCAAGTGTAATTACAAATCAGCTGATGGCTGTCAGATTAAATGCATTATCAAAGGTGCATACAAATATATGTATGAATGAGATGAATGACTGATTCTACTTTTGCATGTCAACTTTCTTCTCAATTAACTTATTTATTTCCTTACTAATAAAAGATTAAAAATGGTTCAATTACTAGTGAATAATCCATATTACATATTGCTGATACTACCTGGTGCCAGATGTCTGGATTTGGCAACCTGAATACCTACAATGATGTCCAGATTCCTGCTTTTGCATCCAGAAGCTGTTCGAGTGCTATCGATGGATCAAAATCAGATTTCATGCAAGTACTACAGGGATAGGTAATTCTGTATCAGCCATGCTTCTAATATTAATTAATGTTAATCTACGCTAATTAGAATTTGTTAATAACTATCATATTTTGTTTTAGGTGCTCACCATTAAATATCTAATCAACCCTTAAATCAATCTCTAAATGTTAACATTAAATTTTGACTCTAATGTCCAGACAGAGAGTAATGGTGGTTATGATTTTAGTGCTGATCTTGGACTGTCCTTTTGAATATACTTATGATTAGGTAAACAACGCGTTTCGGACATCTAGTTATGTCCTTCTCCAGCTTAAATCACACGTATATATATTACTTCATATGGGGGTGTGTAATCTAATAGTGAGTAAGCTTGAATAACTAGGACTTATCAACGTAGGTGCGGTTTCTTGTGGTCCCCTCTGAGATGAAACTTGGTGCAAATCTCAATCCTCATCGGCCCGCAGCAACTTCTTTGAAGATCAGCCGCGTGGCTAACAGGTCGATTGGTGTTGAAATGCACTAATTCACTCACAAGCGTCACTTCAGGGTAAACCGCACTGAGATACTGTTTTTGTGGCTATCACACTATTTCCGGTTAAATATGGTGTGCAATTTTTGCCCAACGATGGGATGTATAGAAAAGGAAAGAATTCGTTGAGTTTGGAATGAGAGAAATTTTTTTAAAGATTCGTTCCCTTCCAGAGACGGGTACGGACTGATCGGGCTGTGGAGTGTTGTTGGGTGTGCATGATGCTGGGTTGAATGAGATGTTTGTGTGTAAGAATGTGTTGGTGAATAATAAGAAAAAAGTGGGGTTACTCTGCCGAAACCTATATTAGAGAAAAAATTTGTTAGAACTATACTTGTGGTACATATGTAATCCATATACGCTCGAGTTGAGGGAGGAGTCAACGTCGCACTGGCGTCGCCGTGCTCATAAAAATTTAAAGATCTCGTACTGCCTGTACTGCTCGATTCACGAATTCGTCACTTTTATTATTTTCCTTCGTGAGACTTCTAATGCTTGCGGTCGGTTGGGAAAGGTTCATGTTAGAAAGAGGGCACACGGTGTCCTTGAACCAACTTTAAATGAGTCGGAAGACCACCTCGCCAAATATTTTCTTAAATGGTTGTTCAGGGCTCAAATAACATCTTCCAACTGTTTTTAAAATCGCCTACGTTAGAATTTTCAAATAAATCAACTTTTATGATTTTTTTTTGAAAAAATTGTCAAAAAACGACTTTGACGCGCTTTGGTGATGATGAACGCTTAGTTATATGCTTCGAATTTCACAAAAATTTCGTCACAAAGTGCAGATGGTTCATGACACTCTATCCCAAACTATTCGCAATGTAATACGTAGAGGAAGGGATAGGCTCCGTGAGCTGTGACTAATGCTTGGGTAGAGAGTCAGATATGGCGGATATAGAAAGGTCCACCTATTTTTATTGGGAAATTTGTCGTCTGCTCACGGCTCTGTCTTCTTCTTACTCACATTGGTCCTAATAATATGTACACAATGCCTTGGACTCTCGGCAAGATCCTCATCGCGCAACAAAAGCTCTCACTCCGGTTCTGGAGAAATTGCACGTTCGTCATACCTTCTCCACATCTCGCATTTGAGTGGAGAGGGTAGCTCTATCGTAGTTCTAAGATGCCATGTGCTTGCTTTCATGAAGAGAATCGACTTAAATTTTGGGTATTGTGCATGAGAAAGGAGGCGGGAGTGCAGAAGCTGAAAAGAGACATGGAAGACTGCTCCAAAAATGTTCAGCGATTGACGGTCAGAATGATAGATTGACCTATCTGACTTACCTATGTCTGACATATAGATAAAGGTACTTTATCATTCTGACCGTCAATCGCTGAACATTTTTGGAGCAGTCTTCCATGTCTCTTTTCAGCTTCTCCACTCCCGCCTCCTTTTTCATGCACAATACCCAAAATTTAAGTCGATTCTCCTCATGAAAGCAAACACGTGGCATCTTAGAACTACGATAGAGCTACCCTCTCCACTCAAATGCGAGATGTGGAGCAGGTATGACGAACGTGCAAGCTCTCCAGAACCGGAGTGAGAGCTTTATTTGTTGCGCGATGAGGACCTTGCCGAGAGTCCAAGGCATTGTGTACATATTATTAGGACCAATGTGAGTAAGAAGAAGACAGAGCCGTGAGCAGACGACAAATTTCCCAATAAAGATAGGTGGTATATACCTTTCTATGTTCGCCATCTGACTCTCCACTCAAGCATTAGTCACAGCTCACGGAGCCTATCCCTTCCTCTACGTATTACATTGCGAATAGTTTGGGATAGAGTGTCATGAACCATCTGCACTTTGTGACGAAATTTTTGTGAAATTCGAAGCATATAACTAAGCGTTCATCATCACCAAAGCGCGTCAAAGTCGTTTATTGACAATTTTTTCAAAAAAAATCATAAAAGTTGATTTATTTGAAAATTCTAACGTAGGCGATTTTAAAAACAGTTGGAAGATGTTATTTGAGCCCTGAACAACCATTTAAGAAAATATTTGGCGAGGTGGTCTTCCGACTCATTTAAAGTTGGTTCAAGGACACCGTGGGCAGTTATATAACAAGATATGTTCCAACCGAAGGTGTACTATGGAGATGCAAATAGTATATGTATTGATTTTTTGGAATCGTGTCAAGTCAGATGGTTCTTTGTGACGGTAAAAAATTATGTGTTATAAGATTTCAATTTTTTGGAGGATCGTGCCTATTTTGAATTGTTCAATTAGTACGAGCAGATTGATCTTGGGGAGAGCTTCAATTTGAGCTAACACAAGCTTCAATTGTGTGAAAGTTCACTGAGATATGATGAATTGATATATACCCATTCTCACGAGTGAAAGACAGTAGTTTTCATGTATTTTTGCTATGTTGTGGTAATTCATGGATTTTGAAAGTTTGTTCGCCTTTGATTCTATTTTTATACACTATCAAGAATGTCTGTGCTGAATTTCACATCGATATTACTGAAATTGTACATTCTGTAACCAAAAAACGGACTGATTTCTGATTCGCGTCGATTCAATCGTTCTCTCGAATGGTGAAAATGTTTGTTAACACTTTCGAAATTATCGGTACTTGTAATCATTTTGAATTCTCCAAATAGAATGGCCAGTTAGATCTTGGAAAGAGTTTCAATTCAAGCTTTTACACGCCTCAATTGTGTGAAGATTCACTGAGTTAGGATGAATTGATATATATATCCATTTTCACGAGTGAAAACAGTAATTCTTCATGGATTTTTACTATGTTGTGGTGAATTCATAAATTTTGAAAGTTTGTCTGCCTCTGATTCTATTTCTATACCTTATCGAGGATGTCTGTGCTGACTTTCACATCACTATTACTGAAGTTGTCGATTCTGTAACCCAAAAACGCACTGATTTCTGATTTGTGTCGAGTCAATCGTTCTCTCGGATGATGGAAGGTTTGTTTTCACTTTTGAAATTTTCGGTACTTGTAGTCATTTGAAATTCTCCAAATAGGATGGTCAGCTAGATCTTGAAAAGAGTTTCTAATTGAGCTACCACACCCTTCAATTGTGTGAAATTTAATTGAAATATGATTAATTGATATATACCCATTTTCACGAGCGAAACACAGTGGTTTTCATATACATTTGCTATTTTGTGGTGAATTCATGAATTTTGAGAGTTTGTCCGCCTTTGATTCTATTTTTATACACTATCAAGAATGTCTGTGCTGAATTTCACATCGGTATTACTGAAATTGTCCATTTTGTAACCAAAAAACGTACTGATTTCTGATTCGCATCAAGTCAATCGTTCTCTCGAATGGTGAAAATGTTTGTTATCACTTTTGAAATTTTCGGTACTTGTAATCATTTTGAATTCTCCAAATTGAATGGCCAGCTAGATCTTGGGAAGAGTTTCAATTGAAGCTGTTACACGCTTCAATTGCGTAAAAATTCACTGAAATATGATGAATTGATATATACCTATTTTCACAAGCGAAACACAGTGGTTTTCATGTATTTTTGCTATGTTGTGGTGAATTCATGAATCATGAAAGTTTGTTCGCCTCTGATCCTGTTTTTTCACACTATCAAGAATGTATGTGCTGAATTTCACATCGATATTACTGAAATTGTACATTCTGTAACCAAAAAACGGACTGATTTCTGATTCGCGTCGAGTCAATCGTTCTCTCATCGAATGGTGAAAATGTTTGTTAACACTTTCGAAATTATCGGTACTTGTAATCATTTTGAATTCTCCAAATAGAAGTCGCAAGGTGGCGCGTGTAGTAAACATTGAGTTGAACTGAAGCTTTACTATTATTGATTGTATTAACTAAATATTAAATAATTTCAAAAAATATTTGCATATACTGTTTACAGTGTGCATTGTAGTATTGGAGAACTAATAATTCATGTGATTGGCACGTAGAAGCCGGCGATTGAGAGAGATTCTGAATATAACCTAGAAAACATATGGTCAAATGTTTAAAGTGCCCCAGTAAGGGAAATTTGACTGGTACTATTGTTTATTGCTGTAATTATGATGGAATCAAGTGCTTAGGTGCCTATCATCCATCGTGCTCTCGGCGTGCTGGACCACGTAGTGACGGATCATTCAGAACCTGCTGTCCTGAAGTAGTGTTGACACAAGTTGAAAACCAAAGTGATAATTCGCCTTTGGATTTGAGTAATAGCTCTGATACTGATAAGTTTTCTGACTGTGAGGAGTTTTTTGGTGCAAACAGTTCTGTATCTGAACCAGTTGAAGGATTAATTGATAATATGGGCTCTACTAATATGACAATTGGTGAATTATGGGTTGAGATGAAAAAGCTTGTGAGTGATGAGTCAGAAAAAATAAATAGGAATGTGGACACCAAGACAAGTGAGATCTCAGGTAAAATTGATGATGCGTTAACCAGAATAAATAATCTTGAAGAGAAAGTTGAGGATGCAATGGATCGTATAACTGTTCTGGAGAACATACAGCAATCTGACAGATCAGAAGAGCAGGAACAAATGTATCATGAAGTTCAAGACCGTATTCAGAGGGAGAAAAATGTTATTGTATTTGGAGTGCCTGAGTCAGATGAAGAAAACTTTCTTGATAAATTCATTGAGGACCTTTTTGCTGGGAAGGGTGCACCATTTGACATGAATTGTTGCAGATATCACAGATTTGGAAAAAATGCTGAGGACAAAACTAGACCTGTGAAAATAGTATTTAACTTGCCAGAGTATGCCAAGTGGACTTTACTGAATCAATCAAAATTTTCTGAACACAATGTGAAGTTGGTAAATGATAAGACACCAGATCAATTGAAATACCTGAAAGATTTGGGGAAACAACTTGACGACTTAAAAAAAAGTGGTGTGAAAAATTATACGATTAAGTATATAAGGAACATTCCAAGGATAGTTGATATCAGGAATAGTAAAAAGAAGCAGATGGGTGCAGGTGATAGAACCATTAAAGCACCAAAGATTAGTGGTGTCCAAGATATGTCTAACATGGACGGTACTCAGCAAAGAGCAGTAAGTACAGTAAAACCTTCAACTAACAGTAGAAGCAGATCAAATAGTGGCTCATCGACTAACTCCCAATACAGCACCAGAAAACAGGACCAAACGAAAAAACTTACAATATAGGTTATAATGATCTGGAGGAAGTCCTCAACACTCAGAAGAAGCTGTCCATTTACATACAAAATGTGGGGAGCCTAAAAAATAGGATTCCAGTATTTATGAGCAATGTGCTCACCACAAGTATAGACTATGACTTAATATGCATAATCGAGACTTGGTTTGATACAGATGTATTAGACTCTGAGCTATTTGTGCCTGGCTATAAATTCTCAAGACTGGATAGAAATAAAGTAGCTACTGGGAAGTCAAGAGGTGGTGGAGTCATCGTTTACGTCAAGCAAGATATTACTTATCAAGAGGTAATGAAGTTCTCGGAGACAAGTGAAATATTGTGTATCAAGCTACTAGGCAGGAAGAAGCAGTACTTGCTGGTTGTTGGGTACATTCCACCCAACTCATGTTGTTCTGCTGATGAATTTGTTGCTTCATTCAAAGAGTTATGCAGAATTGTGGAAGAAGTGACAAAGAAAAATCCTAGATGTGAAGTGATATTATGTGGGGACTTTAACCTGTCTGGTATGGAATGGTGTATGAAAGATAATGTTGTTCTTGCGGAGGGTCAGCAGTGTGTACTAGCTATCAGAGATGGAGCTGCACATCTTGAAAAATGTATTAATCAGTTTAACTTAACAAGATTTTTTGGTTTGCCTAATAGTTTTGGAAATACTCTTGACTTGATATTCACTGAAGTCCTTGATGTTGAGTTTTGTCTTAGTCTAGATCCTATAATAGATATAGATAAATTCCATTTGGCATATGAAATTACAATTCCACAGGATGGGAAAAATCTATTCTCCACTGAGATCAAATTTAATTACAACAGAGCAAATTTCTCTGAGATTATTAATGAGTTAATGAAATACAACTGGGAACTAGTGCTAGCTGAATCTTTAGAGTTTGAACTTGCAGTAGATAAATTTTATAGTATCATTTTTGAAATTATAAGCTGCCATGTCCCCTTTACCAAAACGTTTATCTCCTCCTACCCAATTTGGTTCACTCATGAGTTGAAACAAGAAATCATCTTGAAGAAGAAATTACATTTGATCTATAAAGCACTTGAGACTATCAAAAGCTATGAAGAGTTTCAAATTCAGAGGAGGAAGTGCAAAAAATTGACAAGACAGGTTTATAGGGATTATATTGCTACGGTAGAAAGTAACATAAAACTAGACTGCAAATCGTTCTGGTCATTTGCTTATCCAAAGGATATGAAAAGTTGTATTCCTGATAATCTACAGTATATGGGTGAGCAGTCGAAAGATATTGATGGGGCTTTGAATCTGTTTGCAAAATACTTTTCTTCTTTTTACCGTCAAACCCCAATTGATGACAATGATGGAATGGATCTTATGTCTATTATGGGTCTCGATTCTATTCCTAATATCTGCTTAGATCAAGAGGACATAACAAGGGGGATTGCTGAGTTGAAAGACTCGCTGGGTATAGGACCTGATGGGGTGCATGTTAAATGGGTGAAAGCTTGTAGTGTGGCCCTAATTGAACCATTGACAATACTTTTCAAACGCTCTCTGAAGGATGGTATTTTTCCTAGAATTTGGAAGAAGTCTTGGATTTTTCCAATTCCTAAGGGTGGGGATAAACATCAAGTCTCCAATTATAGGCCAATATCAAAAGCTAGTGTACTGTCAAAGATATTAGATTCCATTGTAGAGAAAAAATTGTCTAAACTAGTACATCCTTACATAGTTGAAGAACAGCATGGGTTCATGCCTATGAAATCAACAGTAACAAATCTTCTAAGCTTTACTGAGTATACATCTCAAGCAATGAGTAGGAAAAATCAAGTAGATGTTATATACACTGACATGGTGAGAGCCTTTGACTCAGTGAATCACAATAAGTTATTGGAAGCATTAGCAAATTTGGGTGTAAGTGGGTCGCTACTGGCTTGGATAAAATCATTCTTGACAGGCAGGATACAAAGTGTTCGAATTAGTGGTAAAGAATCTGAAAGCTTTAATGTCCACTCAGGTGTTCCACAAGGGTCTCATACGGGTACTCTTTTCTTCAATGTCCTCATAAATACTGTTTCTAGAGTTATAAAAAATTCAAAATTTTTATTCTTTGCAGATGATTTAAAAATGTTTAAAGAGATTACTTCAAGACTAGATTCTGATGAACTTCAAAAAGATCTTGATAATTTAGTTGAGTGGGGTGATGTCTTTGGGATGGAATTTAGTGAAAAGAAATGCAAGACTATGTCCTTTTGCTTAATGAAACATTTAACCTTTCATTGTAATTACTCGCTGAAAGATCATCAATTGGATAGGGTAGATGAGTTTAAAGATCTTGGAGTAACATTTGATAGTAAATTGAAATTTGATAAGCACGTAAGAAATGTCAAAAATAAAGCTATGAGAATGCTTGCATTTGTAAAAAGAAAATCAGCTAATTTTAGACATCCCGAAACTATAATTGATTTGTACATGACTTTAGTGAGATCCCAAATAACTTATGCCTCTCAGGTATGGCTGCCTGCAGAACAATACCTGATAAACGAACTGGAATCTATACAGCACAAATTCCTCAGATTTCTAGCATTTTTTAGCAGAACTCCACTACATCGTTTCGAACATGATTACAGTGAGATAGCGGGGAGATTCAGAATATGCAGCTTAGAATCTTTTTTCAGATATCAAGATATCCTCATGTTATATAAGATACTTCAGAACTATGTGAAAACTCCATATTTGTTGAGCCAAATTGATATAAAAGTTCCTGATATTAGAATAAGAGTTAACACTAAATTGTTTAAGTGTAAAAAAATGAGTTTATTTATTTCAAAAAGATCTCCGATTATCAGATTGCAATCAATATGTAATGACAATTATGAGTGGTTTGACTATACGTCACACACAAAGATCTCAGCAATGAAAATAATTGCCAGAGAAAATATTTTTATTTATCAATGATGTAATGAATCTATTTATATAGCTTAGGTAAATGATACCACCTTGCTAGTGTAAGTTATTCTGTAAATTGTAAGAGGTCATTAGACCGTATATCCAATAAAATAAAATAAAATAAAATAAAATAGAATGGCCAGCTAGATCTTGGAAAGAGTTTCAATTTAAGCTTTTACACGCCTCAATTGTGTGAAGATTCACTGAGTTAGGATGAATTGATATATATATCCATTTTCACGAGTGAAAACAGTAATTCTTCATGGATTTTTACTATGTTGTGGTGAATTCATAAATTTTGAAAGTTTGTCTGCCTCTGATTCTATTTCTATACCTTATCGAGGATGTCTGTGCTGACTTTCACATCACTATTACTGAAGTTGTCGATTCTGTAACCCAAAAACGCACTGATTTCTGATTTGTGTCGAGTCAATCGTTCTCTCGGATGATGGAAGGTTTGTTTTCACTTTTGAAATTTTCGGTACTTGTAGTCATTTGAAATTCTCCAAATAGGATGGTCAGCTAGATCTTGAAAAGAGTTTCTAATTGAGCTACCACACCCTTCAATTGTGTGAAATTTAATTGAAATATGATTAATTGATATATACCCATTTTCACGAGCGAAACACAGTGGTTTTCATATACATTTGCTATTTTGTGGTGAATTCATGAATTTTGAGAGTTTGTCCGCCTTTGATTCTATTTTTATACACTATCAAGAATGTCTGTGCTGAATTTCACATCGGTATTACTGAAATTGTCCATTTTGTAACCAAAAAACGTACTGATTTCTGATTCGCATCAAGTCAATCGTTCTCTCGAATGGTGAAAATGTTTGTTATCACTTTTGAAATTTTCGGTACTTGTAATCATTTTGAATTCTCCAAATTGAATGGCCAGCTAGATCTTGGGAAGAGTTTCAATTGAAGCTGTTACACGCTTCAATTGCGTAAAAATTCACTGAAATATGATGAATTGATATATACCTATTTTCACAAGCGAAACACAGTGGTTTTCATGTATTTTTGCTATGTTGTGGTGAATTCATGAATCATGAAGTTTGTTCGCCTCTGATCCTGTTTTTTCACACTATCAAGAATGTATGTGCTGAATTTCACATCGATATTACTGAAATTGTACATTCTGTAACCAAAAAACGGACTGATTTCTGATTCGCGTCGAGTCAATCGTTCTCTCATCGAATGGTGAAAATATTTGTTAACACTTTCGAAATTATCGGTACTTGTAATCATTTTGAATTCTCCAAATAGAATGGCCAGCTAGATCTTGGAAAGAGTTTCAATTTAAGCTTTTACAAGCCTCAATTGTGTGAAGATTCACTGAGTTAGGATGAATTGATATATATATCCATTTTCACGAGTGAAAACAGTAATTCTTCATGGATTTTTACTATGTTGTGGTGAATTCATAAATTTTGAAAGTTTGTCTGCCTCTGATTCTATTTCTATACCTTATCGAGGATGTCTGTGCTGACTTTCACATCACTATTACTGAAGTTGTCGATTCTGTAACCCAAAAACGCACTGATTTCTGATTTGTGTCGAGTCAATCGTTCTCTCGGATGATGGAAGGTTTGTTTTCACTTTTGAAATTTCCGGTACTTGTAGTCATTTGAAATTCTCAAAATAAGATGGTCAGCTAGATCTTGAAAAGAGTTTCTAATTGAGCTACTACACCCTTCAATTGTGTGAAATTAAACTGAAATATGATGAATTGATATATACCTATTTTTACGAGTGAAAGACAGTGGTTTTCATGTATTTTTGGTATGTTGTGGTGAATTCATGGATTTTCAAAGTTTGTTCGCCTTTGATTCGATTTTTATACACTATCAAGGATGTCTGTGCTGAATTTCACATCTATATTACTGAAATTGTCAATTATTAATTTGATAAAAGTCGAATCAAAGGCAAACAAACTTCCAACATCCATGAATTCACCACAGCATAGCAAAAATACTTTGAAAACCACTGTCTTTCACTCGTGAAAACAGGTATATATCAATTCATTATATTTCAGTGAATTTTTACGTAATTGAAGCGTTTAATAGCTTCAATTGAAACTCTTTTCAAGATCTAGCTGACCATCCTATTTGGAGAATTTCAAATGACCACAAGTACCGAAAATTTCAAAAGTGAAAACAAACATTCTCACCATTCGAGAGAACGATTGACTCGACACAAATCAGAAATCAGTGCGTTTTTGGGTTACAGAATCGACAACTTCAGTAATAGTGATGTGAAAGTCAGCACAGACATCCTCGATAAGGTATAGAAATAGAATCAGAGGCAGACAAACTTTCAAAATTTATGAATTCACCACAACATAGCAAAAATCCATGAAAAATTACTGTTTTCACTCGTGAAAATGGATATATATCAATTCATCCTAACTCAGTGAATCTTCACACAATTGAGGCGTGTAAAAGCTTAAATTGGAACTCTATTCAAGATTTAGCTGACCGTTCTATTTGGAGTATTCAAAATGATTCCAAGTACCGAAAATTTCAAAAATGATAACAAATATTTTCACCATTCGAGAGAACGATTGACTCGACGCGAATCAGAAATCAGTCCGTTTTTTCGTTACAGAATGTACAATTTCAGTACTATCGATGTGAAATTCAGCACAGACATTCTTGATAGTGTAACAAAATAGAATCAGAGACGAACAAAGTTTCAAAATGCATGAATTCATCACAACATAGCAAAAATGCATGAAAACCACTGTGTTTCGCTCGTGAAAATAGATTTATATTAATTCATCATATTATCAATTTCTGAAAGGTTCGTGTTTAGAATTTTCCAAATCCTTGACCATTTTTAGAAACTTTGATCTCTTAACTGAACGGTCGAAGCCACAATTCTTCGTGTATTCATCCACGTCCCTATTACGAGATCTGTCTACCTACGATGCAAACTTTAGTGAAATTTTCTCGGAATTTGGTATGATTGCTGATTATTACTTCAAACAGAGCGATTCAAATTTTTGAATCGAAAAGACCTTGTAATCAACGCCTCAATTCCACTTATTCAATGGTGACTCAACTAATTTTGTGAGTATTTTAGGGAACTTATTATTCATTTGCTCGTAAAAGTTGTAAACAGTCAACATTTGAGTACAATAATTTCGAGCCTTTAATTATTATTTTCATAAATTTAAATCACTCGCGCCAAACTTGTTTATTGAACCTGTGTTTTCCCAAAAAGCACGGGCTAATGCCTGAAAAGTAGTTGCTATGTAATATTAGTTGATAGATATAGTATTTTGTAACTTTTGCATGGTGATGGGCATTTCGCGATTTTGTATCTCGAAAAATGATTCCAAATAGCTGTTAAATGATGAATCTTTATAAGCTTGTTGATAAAATTTTCAAATATGTAATAATTGTTATGAAAACAATAAGTCTTATCCATGCATCTCGACCCCAGCCTCTATATTATCTCTTACACCAAATCAAATCGATCTCAGCTCCTGTACTTCCATTAAATCAAGTAACTTAATTTCATACCATTCACTAGGACCCACGACCCACGGCTGTTTTGATTCTTCATGATTTTCTAACTAAGATTATTGTTGGCAAGTTATCATTTGACAATGGTATGCCACGATGAAAATTTGAAAACAAAATGTTTTGCCTTGTTCGTGAGGCAGAAGATAGACTGTAAAACAGCAAAGATAAGCGAGCAATTGGTACAGCCAATTTTCATTTTTCAATTTTGATAAGTGAGGTGAGAAATCAGTTTATTGCTGCGCGTTCTCTTTTGAAAATAAATTCTCTGTGACTCTTTGTTAATTGAATTTTCATCATTCTGAACAATTTCATTCAACTCTATTAAGGCTAGCTGTAGTCTGGGACTATTCGACCGTTTTGAACGGCCTTTATTCGCAAATTTCAAGCAATTTCTTTTTTTCTTTTGATGGGCTCCACATTTTTTTATGGTGACCACGGTACCGGCATGCATATTATAGCCGCGCTGCCGCTATGCTATATATAGAGCCGGCGTCGCTCCCCTCCCCCTCTGGTTACGTGTTTACAAGTTACATTACAAGACAAGTGCTGTAGCTGAGTTCATAACATTTGGTGATAGATCTATTTTAAATTGATCCATAAATCTCTTCTTAATTGTCGTCGATGTAATGTGAGTGTGTTTAATAATTCAAAATGGCATCAGGATTAGAACAATTCGTCAACAATGTTCAGACAATGTCTGCGGAAGGTAAGAAATTTTCCCGTCATAACCTTTTCAAACTCATACCCTGTGAAGTACCACTTTTATATTCGATTGACTTACAATTAGACTTTGATTTTCGTCAGACATGTGAATAATCATGATGCCACCCTCATCCTGAATATCATCTCATTTTCATTGCTACTTTAGGAAACTTCCGTGAGCTTGCAAGTGTGCTACCAAAGTATACAGAAGTTCTTGCCAGGAATGCCCAGCATCTTGACAATGTTCTGGAAACTTTTGACTTGATGGAACACTCCATTGGAGTACTTGCAGTTCTGTGTGCTAAAGTAACACACTACAACTCTGGAGCTACTACACAAGATACCTTCAAGCCCCTCTTTGAACTGGTTGATAAATTTATTGGAGAATGTCATGGGGAGCAAGTGCGATTCACGCCAGAATTGTGTAAGTTTATTTTAATACTATTCTCACACCTACAGTCAACTTTATAACCCAAGGAGTTCAAAAGAGTTATATGTTACATCTGCAGTCATCCCAATGTGCAATGACTTATTGTTCACGTGGTACCAGCTCAAACAGTATTTTAGAATTATGCTATCTTTGATGGGCATTTTGAAAGCCCTTAGGTGCTCCTTCCTTACTTTGTTTGATTAACTGTTGGAAAGAGTGTTATTCTTTTTTGCATATTTATCATTATTACCTTTCAATATTCAAAAATTCCGAACAAAGTTTCTTGCTTATATCATAATTTTGTTGATACTGATTGTCTGCCACACCAACAGATGCAGAGCTTTGCCATCAATTTACAAACACACTGGTGGAGCTGAAAATTCCCATGCAGGGAATCCTACTGCTAAAGAAAGCCATCAAGAAGATCCAACTTTTTGAGAGCCAGCTCACATCAATTCATGCAGACCTTTGCAAACTGTGTTTGCTGGCAATAAATTTTGTACCTGCCTTGGAGTTCCTTGATGTTGACATTACAGGAATAAGTGTGGAGGATGATGCAAAATATTTTCTGCTCTACTACTACTATGGTGGAATGATCTACACTGCTTTGAAAGACTTTGAAAGGGGCTTATACTTCTTTGAGGTCTGTGTCATGACACCTGCATCTGCTGTCAGCCATATAATGCTTGAGGCATACAAGAAGTATATTTTAGTATCATTGATTCTCAATGGAAAGGTTGTAGCTCTACCAAACTATACAAGCAATCTTGTGAAAAGGTAATGCATTAGAGTGTAATTGGGCAAATTGGTATATATCACATTTCTGTAACACTCTCTCTTTACAGGCATATCAAACGGTTGAGCCAGCCATATCAAGAACTTGCTTCTGCTTTTGCAACAAACAATTGCGATGATGTCCAAACTGTTATCACAAAGTATCAAGAAAATTTCACCAGGGATACAAATATGGGATTGGTTAAGCAGGTGCGCAATAACTTGTACAAGAAAAATATTCAAAGACTGACCAACACTTTTCTCACATTGAGTCTAACTGATGTGGCTGCCCGTGTAAAATTACCGAGTCCAGAAGAAGCAGAACGATACATCTTAAACATGGTATGAAACCTTTATTCTTGGATCAGTTATTTTTGTTGATCAATATTACATTTTCGTGGAATTTGTAGATTGAAGATGGGGAAATATTTGCAACAATAAATCGAAGGGATGGAATGGTAGTTTTTCACGATGATCCAGAAAAATACGATTCACCAAAGATGCTAGCAAAATTGGAAAAAGAAATGGCAGAGTGTGCAGAGCTTGGCAAGAAAGTCTTGGAAATGGAAGAAGAAGTCATTGTGTCACCTCAGTATTTGCGTAAAGCGTGCGGTCAGAATGAACAAGATGATCAAACTGCTGGCCCACCTCCCAGTAATGTTTCTAATGCTCAGGGTCAACCTAAACACAATACATACTCAATGTAAATCGAAGTAATTCTACTATATTTGTTTTCACTTTTCCCATTTTTCACCTTAAACTACACAAAAAAGTTCTTATGTAAAATGTGATACAGAGTTTTACTAATGTAAAGAAGGAGATGAAACTCAATCAATCTTGCTCATCTTTTTAGAACTCATTGTGATGACATTTGTTGGTTTCAATCCTTGCCATTGGTCAAGTGATGAGTATTTAACTACTTTATGTTCAGACTTACTTATAAGTGTTGTATGATACACTAAAGCATTAAGAATAAAATTGATAGATTTTTCATGAGCACAAACGAATTTATTTTGGAAAGCTTCAAAGATTATGAGAAACCCCTTCAACAGTTGAGATATGATGAAATTGAACAATATTATTTTATCGCTTTCTGCTTAGTGTAAAACTGTATTTACTTCATTTATTATCTTGTTACAAAGTTTGTCCAAGTCTTCAGTTCCATCTAAGAATGTTATCGTTTCGAGTAGGTCACTATCAGACATCATTTCAGATTTATGTCTTAGGAACTCTGGCCAAACTATTCTATCAAAATATCCAGGTACATCAGGAGGGTCATACTGTCTACCTTTTCTTCGGTTCCAGCATACTTCTCGAGTGATATCTATAAAATACTTTTTGTCACATAATTGTGCAATGGGTGGATAATTGTAAAGCAAGAATCCTTCCAGGATTAGAAGTCTTGTCTCCTTGCTTGTGCCATTCGGTAATTTTGTTTCTTGAGAGTCAATAATGCTCAAGACATCATTGTGCATCCTTTCCATGTCAAGACTTGAGAGAATTTCCCAATTGTAATGATTTAAATCAGGTATAAGAATATGCCTTGGATCATCTTTGGGTAAGAAATAATCATCTTGTCTGATGATTAGTGAACCTTTGATTTTCCCATTCACTTTCATAGCCACTGATGTCTTACCACTATTTGTTGGTCCAGAAATTCCTATCACAAGCCACTTCATTTTACATCTATAAACTCTAAGTACAGAGTTATTTTTAATCCAATACTGATCAGCAGGCACTAGTTACTTGATTGAGAGTCAAGACTATTCTGTCTTGACCCAAGCTAATCTAATCTAATACTCATAGATGTTAGTCCAACTGTCTTGTTACATAACAAACCTGATTTTCAATGCGCGTAATCTTGAGCATGATCTATCATTATCTATTCTCAGTGAAGCAACAAGGTTTAATACATCAGAGCACTAACTCTAGTATCTTGGGAAAGTTTATTTAACAATGTGATAGAATGAATCAAGTCATCTTGCAAACATACTAGTATTCAATCTTTCTTGTCTCTTCTGTTACCCAAGTATGGTTTAATATGACAGCAAGTAAATATCACTAATCCACCAACAAAACAAAGACCACTGATTGCTGGTATCATTAAAGCCACATTGTGTGAGAGGAACAGAGATTTCAATCTATTATCATCTATGAAAGGCAGAACAATTACCCACACTGTATAATACAAAAAAGTCACAGAAGCTGCTATCAACAACGCTTTACCTTTATCTTGATCAGTATCAAACATAATTAAAAATTGGTTCACTTGATTCACTCATCAGCCAGCATACTCTGCTTCAAACTTCTTGAAGTCCTCTTCTGTGAACACAGTTCTCTCCTCTTCAACAGGTTTTTCTTCTTCCACAATGTATCTCCTGTTTCTTGCACGATTCAAGAGCTGAGGAAATTAGAGAATGGCATTGGATTTGTGTACTAAATAGACATATAGGATATAGATCTACATACTTTTTCAGATGCCTCTGAATCAAGTCTATTGTTACTCAGATGAAGTAGCCTTTGCACGTTCTCTTCAGTTGGATCGACTTTTGACTGTAAGCTTTTTTTTGCCTGGTACACAGTGACTTCACTAGACCGCTGAAGAATATCTGAAATATTTCAAGATTATTTTAGAGTGAATTTTTGTCTCATTAAAAACTGTGTATGGTGTCAAAGAAAACTTGTGCAGTACGATATACCCTCTTTCTCAAGTTTTATTGTTATGTTGTTTTCTCTGAGCAGACTCCTTGGAATAGGAAAAATATTTCAAGATTTCTGTTGAAACTGTGAGCAAAATTGACATGCGAGATCTGGTTGAGTGTTCTCAACCAAATTAAACTTTTAAGTATTAGGGTAATTGAATCAATGTCTAACCTTTCCTTTTACCCTTGGTAACCAGACGATGATTAGCAGGAATCAAATCAAGTGCTCCTGAAGATTTGACTTTCCTTCTCTTACGTTTATCTGTAATTATGAGTTTGGTTTAATGAAAAAAAGTTCATTGTTAGAAAAAGTGAGGAATGCAAGTTGTCATACCTTTTTTGACATCTAGATCATCGCTAACGAGTTCTAAACTTTTTTTCACCAGAGACTTTGACATTTCGCAATTCGATTTGAAAACATCCGGAATTTTATACCGTTTTGATGCAAAGAAAGCAATAAGTATCGATTTGATAACTACTTGTGACTAATTGCACAAATGCACACAAGGACTTCGATCATAACCTGATGTTTGATCAATGCAGCTCTCCACGTGCTCTGTGCGTCGACTGCTATAGCCCTAGCCGCGCGCGTGCCGGAGCAGGGTGGGGAGGGGGAAGAGCGCGCGGTATTTTGACAGGGATTATTTTGTGTTTGAGAATAGATTTTTACACGTCTATAGATTATAATTAATTCATATTTTTGAAATATCTCAAGTAAACCCTTCGCTATTCTGAATGTTCAGCCTGAGGCCGAAATTACAGGGACGGAAAAATATCGAATGGTAAAAACCACGCATCCAGCCAATCAGACAGCTCCATTGCCGTTCAGGCTGGATCTTTTCCAATTTTTTTCTAGTCATGTAATTTTGACCCTCAAAGATGAGAAAGCTTTGTTGACCTTCATACACGTTGAATCACGAAAGTTTCGTTTCTGAATCTAAGGTAAGTGTACCCAACTTGCCTCTGTACCCAACTTGCCCCCCATATGCCGATCTCGGGGATGGGCACTCCTTGGCCTCCCGGAAATTTTTTTCTACGTTTGTTATGTTGAAATATGAGAAAGTGAGTAGTTTGCGTCAGCCCCGAATCATTTCTGTGTTCTCCAGAAAATCTGAAGTGATTTTTCTATTTTTCGTTATTGCTTAGCTAAGAAAGCACCGAGGGAATTGCGTTCAGTAAAATCGGTGCCAAATTCTTTGAGTTCAACCAATTTTGACGTACCTTAGTGCATTCGATTCTTTGTTTCAAGACCTTCAAAATCCATTTTCCAAAATTGCAAAATTTGAATATGGAGTTGTTTTATGTGCAAAACACGGAGACGATTTGTAAGCAAGAATGCCAACATCGGAGTGTACCTAACATGCCCCCATATGTTTATCTCGAAAGGTCGTGCAGAACGACTTTTTTTACCACTCAGAACGTGTTTATCACGTCAAAATGGGTCAGAAATAGTGTTTCGAACCACCGAAAAGCTCCAAATGTGCATGCACGGCGATAAAAACACTTTATCGCCGATTTCCATCATTTATTTCGGAAGAATTGAAACAGTTCGGCTCCAATTGATCCAAATTGGACGTAGTTTAGTGCATTTTAAAGGTCTTTAAACGAGCTTAAAAATGAGCTGAAACACGTTGAAAATCGTTGAAGCAAACCAAAGTTACTAAGAAAAAGGCCTAATGGGGGCAAGTTGGGTACACACTTTTGTAAACTCTCAAAAATCACCTTTTGGGGGAATTCAAACAGTTTGGCTCCAGTTGGTTCAAATTGAATGTACCTCAACTCATTTTGAAGGTCTTGAGACAAGCTTCAAAATGAGCTAAGGTACGTTGGAAAATATTGAAATGGGCCAGAGTTATTAAGAAAATGGCTTAACGGGGGCAAGTTGGGTACACTGACCTTATATAATATACCCATCAATAGGTTCCGCCTCAGCGCAGCCTATTTTCTATCATCTTTGAATGATATGACCGATATCAAGAAAAGATAGGGAACGTGATTTCCCTTAGTTATATTTGAGAAATAGTTACACGACAAGGCATAAACTCTACTTCACTTATTAACAAACTTCACACTTTGAGTTCGCTTTGTTATGAGGCAGGCGTTCTAAAAGTATTTTATAGGGAGGACAATTATGAGTATCCGTTTGGATCAAGAATGTCTGGAAGTAATGATGTCGATAATGAACCATCAGTGAGAGCGATCAAACACTTGAATGAAACTATATCGGTGAAAGAATGATAGCTAAAATATTTTTGATGTCAAAATCTAATTCAAATCTACCGCACTCTTTCGCCCAATGGAATCAAGCCTGAATGCAGAGAATGGAATGTCGTGAATATTTGATCACGAAGATTTGACCGCAAATTACCCGGTGTTTGGAATAATTTTGCCTCAAATAATATCGTAAAGGAAATCAAAATCCCTGATACCATACCGTAAATTAAGGCGATCATATGAATAATGATAAGGAAGGCTTTGCAATCTCTTCATATCAGTATCAGTGCTATTGTGCAATCTCGTTCCGCAATCGACGAATGATTGATGTATTATATTCTTCACATAGGTATAAGTATACTTGCGGCTCAACTTCAAAACCATAATATCGATCACATTATCATACGACTCGATTAATTTTAACTTTATGAAAAGCAAGCAAGATCAAAATGGTCAATTAATATCGCAAATCGTGTGCACAATTATCTGTCAAACGTTTGTCTAACGCGGTCTACCACACATCGTATATACTCTGATCGAAAATTATCATTGCGATGTGCATGCGAATTTCTCGTTCAGAATGGGCTTTTGCATTTGCTAAATTCGCTCCCCGATCGTGAAAACGTCTATAGATTAGAGAATACCTCATTGAATTCACGCCGCTGCATCAGCTACGGTCTATCAGGTCTCCTCGTGGGAATCAATCATTTATGCGATCATCTATCTCGTCTACTATCATTCTATGCTTCTCTCCCTCTCTATACTTGTATTCTACAGTCTATTATGCTGATTGACGGCACCAACTCGCGTAATGAATGAACACAATAATGAGAAATGGCTTAATTTTCAAATTGACTGTTTGCATTGGTAACGAGTCTGTGGATTTATAATCGCCTTGGCAATATGCGAAATTGATGTATAATTCTCCTTCGTGAGGAGCAATCAGCTTACTGGGAAGGCCTAGTAGGGAATAGAAATATCAAAATTCTCGTCACAAATACTCCTCTTATGGCGATGCGGTCACCGTGGAACCCGGAAATTATATCTTATTTGGATGTAAATCAAAAAATTTCCACGAAACGAAGTCGGAGACGATTTGTCCATTACGTATCATCACCTGAGTTGTGGTGGACAACTCATTATTTGTCACCAATCACAAGACTATCACTAATAAACGAGAATAACTCGCCCGCGGGTACTTTCTAACCTACAAATTGGCACATTTTCGTTCACAAAACTCTCAAAATCTAGTCCGATTTGGGCCAAACGAAGAGTTATCCAGGCCAAGTTAGATGATAATAAAGCCTGGATAACTCGCCGTTTAGGCCATAATGGAAAAGATTTTGAGAGTTCTGTGAACAAAGTTCAGCGTGGACGGTGACCGCATCGCCTTATGAGCCGAGAGTATACTTAAGGCGATGCGGTCACCGTGCAACCCGGAAATTATATCTTTTTGGATGTAAATCAAAAAATTCCCACGAAACAAAGTCGGAGACGATTTGTCCATTACGTATCATCACCTGAGTTGTGGTGGACAACTCATTATTTGTCACCAATCACAAGACTATCACTAATAAACGAGAATAACTTGCCCGCAGGTACTTTCTAACCTACAAGTTGGCACATTTTTGTTCACAAAACTCTCAAAATCTAGTCCGATTTGGGCCAAACAAAGAGTTATCCAGGCCAAGTTAGATGATAATAAAGCCTGGATAACTCGTAGTTTAGCCCATAATGGAAAAGATTTTGAGAGTTCTGTGAACAAAGTTCAGCGTGCACGGTGACCGCATCACCTTAAGATAAGTTTGCCTAATTCTCCCCAACTAAAGATCTTGAATATATGCGTACTTGCAAAGTTTGACGCGCATTTTTCTTGCGTTTATTACGTTAGAATAGAACAAAATTATCATTTTGGACCGATCCAAAATGACCCTTGCCATCTTTAAAACAAAGATATTGTCTTTGCAAACTTTGACTTTTTTCTCCTCGGACCAGTTGAAATGGAGCCAAAAAATTGGCTCAAGACCGATTCCATATAAGATCAGACAGTGAAAATGGCCGAAGTCACGGATTCTTCTGGGGATTTTTTACATGATTCTAGGTGCAAAATATTGACCCAGAACCGCTTTGTTTCGGAGCTATGAAAGTTTTTACTTTCACGTCGGAATCATGAAATTCCAGAAAATTGATGATTCTAAAATGGTATAACATGGATTATTCGGGCGCTTTTTCGTGTATCCATGGATACCTCGATATGTACCATCAAGTGACAGATATTACATCGTAATCCATTGCTATTAGACAGGATTTCACTTAAAACTCCTCAGAATGCCAATTTTCATGAAAAATACAGAATTTTCAACAGCTTCTACGGGCAATGTCTTTTAGCGTAGTTCAAACCAATAACAATATCTTCCTCCTGATTCACCTATTCTCAAAAAAAAATTTGGACAGAAATATGCTTGCCCGCAGAAGCTAGTGAAAATTGTGTATTTTTCATGAAAATTGACATTCTGAGGAGTTTAAAGTGAAATCCCGCCTAATAGCAATGGATTATTACGATGTAATATCTGTCACTTGATGGTACATACGGAGGTATTCATGGATACACGAAAAAAACGGCCGAATAATCCATATTATACCATTTTAAAATCGTCGATTTTCTGGAATTTCATGATTCCGACGTGAAGGTAAAAACTTTCATAGCTCCGAAACAAAGCGGTTCTGGGTCAAATGAAAAAACACGGGTCCCCTTATTCTGCATCTAGAACCATATAAAAAAATCCCCAGAAGAATCCGTGACTTCGGACATTTTCAAGGCCTGATCTTGTATGGATTCAGTCTCAACTGATTGTACCTTTGCATATTTTCTTTGCCTTTGTTTTTCCAATTTGGGTTGCTCTCTGCAAAATTGCAAAACTCGATTCCTGACCGATTTTACGGGCGTATGACTAATGAGATGCAATATGTCTAATTTGCCCTCATAGAATTTTTTTAGATTTGATAATCACCCCATGAATATACATTAATTGAGGGGTGGGTGGAAAAAGGGCGTAATTGCGAAACGGTCATTTTGAGAAAATCAATAAAAACTTAATAAAAACCGCTACAGACATAATTGGACGAGTTGACCAGACTTATTTCGAAGAAAATAACCTTCTCGAAATATCCCAACCCGAGCCGGGGGATGAAATTTGATTCTGAGCTCTTTTCAGCAATTTCAAAAAATGCAATTACGCCCTTTTCCGAATACAGGGTCAAATTTTTGCCTTCCTTCCTCATAAAAAGTGGAATTGAATCTCACGATCAAGTCCAATTGTCACCAAATTTTTTGAGAGTTCCTGGGCATGTTTTGGAAGATATCTGATTGCTAGGGGGTGGTTCGATCCATGCTCCACGGTTCTATGGACACGGAAAACTTCCATCAGTCGTGTGAAAATAACGAGAAATTTTTTTCAGTAGGGAAGAGTAAAAACACTCAATTTGAAGGTGAAACAACATGTTTTCATCGTTATATTAGGTGAAAAAGCGTTTTTGGGCTCAGGAGAATTTTTATAAAATTTTTCCTCGGTAATTAGGCCCTTTTTCCAGATCCGCCCTCACTTACGCCCTGTTACAGAGTAATTACGCCCTGTTAAATCTTTTCAGTCAGGTATTTAAGCCCTTTTTCCAAATCCTGTTGGGCTGAGCAAAAAGTTAAGCCCTGCTTTTTAAATGTGATCATAGCAGTTACGACCTTTTAACATCTTATCATAGCAGTTACGCCCTTTCAACATTCTATCATCGCACTTACGCCCTTTTATCGTGCAGATGAAAGGGCGTAATGGCGGTTACGCCCTTTTATCTGCCAGACGGTTTTTGGGGTCTTACGAAAAACGGATTTCGGGGGGTGGTAGACCTTCGTATAGGGGCTCAAAAAAAGCGATGTCCGGAAAAAGGGCATAATGGCGGTTACGCCCTTTTTCCACCCACACCCTCAATTTCAGTCAAATAGTTCCCAAGGGTGTAAAAAAACTGCAAAATGATGTAAGCATCGTCTCATTTGAAGGTCTGAATTCACTAATCAAATAGGCATCAGTAAAAACGAACATTTGTTGATAATATCTTGATTTAATTTCTTTGTAAATATTTTCTACTATTTTGAATTCACATAACTCAGCCAGTCCGCGGATTGTAACACACGTATCTAACACAGTCTGCGTGCTTCTTATCCTCTCTACAGACACACATGTTACAACCCCTATGAAAAATTTCTTTACCCGGTATGCAAGGAACCAATGAGCGGGTGGAGCGTTCGTATGTATCTGGAAATAAATTCATTCTGGTATTTATTCATCCTTTTTCTTGCTCTTTTGTATACAAAATTGGAAAAAATACTGAATACTCACATTTTGTAGAGCATCCAAAAGCAACATGCATCAAGAGGGCAACCAAGGTAACAGCAAGAGGTACTGCAGTCATCTGCATTTTCAGTGGGAGTATTAGCACACGTCCACAAAGAACTGAATTTCACGAATACTATTTTTAGTTTTAGATTTCTGAATGTCTGATACGTTAAAATCTCAAAATGCTCGTGAAATTTTCACATGGATTTCATGTATCCTGGCTTTGGAATATCAGGACCGAAGTATAAAAATTTTCTTGTGAACTCTTTGATTATTGTATGAGCTTCGTAGAAGAATAGTATGGCGCTCTGGAGTTGTTCTCTTGTTTCAAATTCTCGAGCTTACTGTGCTCAAGGGATAATTACTTTTCTGGCACTGAAACAAAATTTCCAACGCTCAGCTCAGAACTGAGGGAGAACATCACTTCAGTCATATCGCGAGTCTGTGATTTTATTTGTGTTGGAAAACAATTTTCAGCGTGTAATTATTCGCCTCATTGAGGTTTACAACGACCCAAGGTAATGCAAAATTGTTCTGTAAACTTTTTAGAAAGTGATAAAATTGGTCAGGAGGAAAAGATGGGAACGTGTATCATTTATTACGGGAAATAATGTCATATTCTTTTCGACTTCAAGAAGTGGCAGACGAGCTTTGCCTCCACTGTTTATCGTCGTGGAATATCACACAATTGTCCGTACATAATTCACACCACGTAGCCACTTTGTAATCCATAAAATTGATTAACACGTTCACTGCGACGGCGAAAATGGCGTTCGGGTCCTGTGTGCGATGGGCCCCACAGGTCGGGCCCGTCGCAGTGAAAGTGTCAATATCCTTGTGAGATGTTCTACGCTAAATGAATAGATTGCGGAAAATAAAGTACGGATTAATGAAGTACAGATGAGTTTTTGAACTCATTGATTGGAATACTGCGGTAGAATCGAAGTTTGAATGAATCTGAGATTTGACATATGATCTGGTAAGTATGAGTCTCATCTCATGTTGATAAATGGGAATCGCTCTCATGATTTTATTCAGATATTATACCGGCCTCAGAAACTCAAGATTCACCTCACCACCAACGAGAGGTCAAGCCCTGAATAGGAACTGTTTTCATTACTAAATTATAGCACGGGCCTTAAAAACGGAAGATTTACCTCACTAACGGGAAGCCGAACTCATCTTGAGTAATTCTAAAACTGTCGTTCTAAGAATACTACCTCTGTGTCTTAGCGTCTTCCAAAGAGCTCGGAAAATTTGTATGGTCCACGCTATGAGATTTTTGTAAAACGAAGTGAATAGTCATGCATGAGGATGCATTGGGGTGAATGTTAGCCACTCGACCTTGTGCGAGTCAATTTCATTCGAGTTATTAATTTTTCGTCCTCATTAAACTCTTCGTCTTGTTGTTGAATTTGAAATTTCGGAGGCATTGAGTATACAATTCAACAGAAGTTTTGAGTAGAAAATGTCACGTTAATACAACAATAAATTGGTGCAAAGCCTCTTCTTACCTCGACTCTGCACATTTTCTGCATGCTATTTTTTGTGGTAACTATCGAACCATTTTATGTCACGTTTAGTACACTCCTTAAATACCCACCCAAGGGTGCACATCTTGAATTTCGTACAGACTGATGCCTGCATGTCAGGTATGTCACCCTCTGGATTCGATCACTAAGTGGCTCAACTCGGTACCTCACGGCGAATGTGGGCTTAAATGAGAGGTGACACATTCAATGGTCAATATTGATAAAAATTATTGTTTAAAAATTGGGGCGTGGCATGAATAAACAATAAAAACGTGCATTTTTCGCCTTTTTTACGGTTTTTTCATAATAAGTCGGGCCATATTGGTTTTTTGGGAAAATTTACCGGGTAGCAATTTATAGATTTTCAGAAGATCTACAAAAATGATCTCCACGCTTTTCCTCGTAAAATGTATCCTGTAGGAGTTATTCTTGATCAAAGTTATAATCGAATTTTTCAAAATAAATTAGCTAAAATTGTTCATACCAGTTTTAGCTAATTCATTTAAATAAATTCGATTATAACTTTGACCAAGAATAACTCCTAAATTACGCATTTTACGGGGAGAATAGTCGAAGTCATTTTTGTAGATCTTGTAACGATCTACAGATTACTACTCGATATAAATTTTTTCGAAAAACGAATATTTCCCGACTTATAATGGATAAACCGTAAGAAAGGCAAAAAATGCATGTTTTGATTGTTTATTTCTCCCGCTCTCCAACTTTTAAATCATAGATCTTATCAATATTGATTACTGGATGTACCACCCTCCATTTGAGCCCAAAATCGTTCTAAAGTACCGACTTTAGCCTGCACTTTCTCGAACCAAAAGCGTTTTTGGGCGGCTCACACACCTGACTATTATAGGGACATTTTGTTAACACGTTTACTGCGACGGGCCCCACGGGTGGGGCCCACGCATCCTTCCCCGTGTGCGATGGGCCCCACCTGAAACTCAATAAAAAGTGGACTCTACGGGTGGGGCCCATCGCACACGGGGAAGGATGCGTGGGCCCCACCCGTAGAGTCCACTTTTTATTGAGTTTCAGTGAGTTTCAGCTCACGTCCAACAGCGGAGACATATTTCTTGTTGTTTATGTTATAATGAAAATGTGAGCACAGCAGTTTCGGTATTGGACTTGATTTCGCTGAGTTTTCCCGGATTTTTGTTTCTAACGCAATTTATTTAGTAATTACACAAAATCAAGGGATTATCTGCGACTACTTGCTTTGGATTCGACAATTTCCAACGTATCTTAGCTCATTAGAACGCTTATTTCAAGATCTACAAACAGAGCCCAAACACGTTGGAAATTATCGGACCCCACTTGAGTAATCTTCCATTCATGCGCGAAATAAAGTTTCTGTTAAATCAAAAATCGTGGGTCCTTTCAAGTACAGCCTTTGCTCTGTCGTATGTGTATCGTCATGCATTGTGAATTTCTTGGCATTGAACATTTAGAAAAAAATGATTGAATTAAATCTATCATTTCTCGCGCTTGAAACAATTTCAAGAACGTCAATGAACCGCAGCCCAAGATCAGGCTCAGCAATGCTGAAGCACGCTAAAAAAACCATGATCAAACATTATCCTCTGGGTGGAACAGATATTGAAGTACAATTAAGTTGTCTCGGAGGCTCATAGCATTGAATTTCATGATTTAATTGATATTACTGATCGTCCTCATGGATATTCTTCATGTCAAAGGACAACTTTTGGGCCCCACCGGTGAGGCCCGCCGCACAGGAAGATGGGTGCCAACTCTGTGTGCGATGGGCCCCACCGGTGGCGCCCACAAAAAATCATAGAAATACTGTAAATAGATGCCAAACCGATGATTTTCCAAAAGGTTTGGCTTCCGAAAGTCCTGAAACGCACATTTGTTCTCTCTCGCAATCTAGAGCGGGATCGCAATTTTGCCTTCGCAGTGAACGTGTTAATATCTCAAATATGCTGTACCAAAATACGTTGATGTTGCTATCAGCGTCTCTTTCTGCTCGTTTTGTTCACGCCGGTTGCGAATCTGTACAGAATTTCGTGCTAACACCTTCAAGTCACCCCCAAATGGTGGCGAGTTTTTATCTTTATCAGAAGTTTGATTCGGATAAACATAATTGGGCTCGTTACCATCCATATTTTGAATCCATTCAGGTAATTCAGAAAAGGTATCCCAGCTATATTGAGGGTCCACACTCATATTATAGCCGCAGAGTGACAGTACATCGTGGCACCATCCTGAGGTCTAATTGATAAGATGTGAAGATAGGATCAACAAATAAGTTTTATATCAAAGTACACGCACTGGCCCGTTTGCGCCACAAGTCCATGAAAAAAGGCTCAGACTTGACGAAATTCGAGCTGTCGGTACGTCTTCCACGTGGCGTACATAGCCTGCTATGGAACGGATTTCACCTCAGATAGGAAGTGCTCTATGGCTCAGAGTAAAAATGAACTATCTGAAATCGTAAGATTTGGAAGGAACTATCTGTAAATGTCTGGTTTAAAGGAACTATCTGAAAATTTGTGGTTGAAAGAAACTATCTAAAAGTTTCTGTAGAAAGAACTATCTATAAAATTTTGACTGAAAGGAATTATCTGGATTTGCCTGATTCAAAAGGAACTATCTTAAAAGTTTTGTTTTAGAAAGGAACCATCTGCGAATTCCTGGTTTAAAAAGAACTATCTGATAGTGCTTTTTCACCAGAAATTCAAAGATAGTTCCTTTCTGAAAACAAAAGAAATTCTCAGATTGTTCCTTTTAAATCAGACAAATTCAAATGGTTCCTTTTAACCAAAAATTTACAGATAGTCCTTTTCAAACCAGAGATTCACATTAAGTTTCTTTCTGAGATTAAAATTTTTCAGATAGTTCCTTTTAAATCAGACCAATTCAGATAGTTTTTTTCAAGTAAACATTTTCAGATAGTTCCATTTACAAAATTTTTTGGATAGTTCTTTTCAAGTCTTACAATTATGGATAGCTCCTTTTTACTCTGAGCCATCGAGATGTAGTGACAACTGGGGTGATTTCCATGCAGGCTTATAAAAGGGTTTCATGAAGGTTCCGCGCCAAGTTAAGAAAGTACCCAGACTTGGAGAAATAATTGAATTCATTTTCAAAATTATTTTTATTTTTATTTTTCATTTTTTATTTTATTTTAATTTAATTTACGGTCTAACGACCTTTAACAATAATTATTACAAAAAATTATAGGTGACAATATTTATTTCGCTTACTCATTCGAATAAGCGAAAAAAATCGAGACTTTGTCACTGATTTTACATGTTCAATTTTGCATCAGTCTCGAAGAAGCTATTTTCAAATTTTTGCGGAGATCCTTGACCCGCGATGCTGCATAACACTGTATTAAATTTTGTTTCGTTGATTACTCAGCTGCAATTTCCCAATTCGATCACAAGACTGCGGAAAACAGATGGAACCCTCGAACATCAGCAATCGCAATGAGAGAATTTCTTCAACAACTATACGGTAACTTACCAACTTTGCTTCGCGCCGTTTTGTCCACGAACTCAGACACACCTTGTTACTACTTGAAGTCACAACGTCAGAATTTGCTATGAATTGCAAATGACTGATTCTTTGAAATACTCATATTCTGGGATGATAGTATTCCTACTGAAAGTCGATCACAAATATTTTGCAATATGGTCAGGTCAGACTCCAAGAGGAATCGTGGAATTTATTTTGTATTATGACTCCATGGCGATACATTCATACGAAATGGAACCGCAGTTTAGCCTCCCTCCCTTGTGCGATAGAGTTTGTGTCATGATCTCAAGCAGCAAAGGTACAGGTTGAGGTTCACATACTTTGCAATTTCAGATGTATTATGAATTTTTTTCGGTCCGATACCGCCGTATCTAGGGCCACATACCACTCGTTCTATGTTGTACCTATTCAGAACTATGCCTGGAGATTTTTTGTGGAGGTATTAATGCAGGAAACGCGCTCAGGCCCGGGTACACAGAATGTTAACGAGTCGTGAGAATTACCCATATGTAGTTATTTAAATGTGTAATTTCGAGAAGAGTTTTTCGACTTCTGTTATGTTCTCTTCTTAAATTCAATGTAACTCTCCAATCTAGATAGACAAGTATTCTAGTGATTTTTTGAGATAACCGATATTTTTCGAGTTCTGAGGCATTTTAACAAAACACTCAGAATTTTGACTCGAAAAAATTTTCACAGAATCTGACGAATCGGTCCATGAATTATTTTGCAAGGGCCTGTCGATCTGACAAAGAGGCAGTGAACTAGAAGATAAATATGATCGGAGAAATTTTCTCTGAAAAAACTGACTACGCCATCGTTTTTAGATAAAGAATTGCATAGAAATATAAATCTTCAGTCCCCCCCCCCCCCCCCCCCCCCCCAACCGATGATCCTCCAGTCCAGGACCAGGCCTGCTTCAGCCCAGACTTGGAAATTAGGGTTATATCTCTCCTTAGAGAGCTCTTTAGACTCATGAATTTCAAATGAAAATATCATATAAATACAACTACTCACATAGTGAGGGGGGATTTGATGAAACGCATGCTTTCATTTGATTTATTGGCACCGGTTTCACAAATCGATCTTGGGATCTCAGATCTCATTTCTCGCAACATAGAGCCAGCACGAGGACGATCCAAAGTTTCAAAACAAGTTTGACCGCGATTATGCAAAATTCCGCAAAATCACCCCATTCAGGCCGTGCATTTTCGGCCCATCGATTTCCCAATTAGTGTTGTCGACCATTCCAGGCAAATTCTGGATGCGTGTGTTCTTCATTACATAAGTCCAAGGCAAGGTCGGTTCAAAATTTCGATAGAATTCCAATTCTGATTCGTCAGGATGAACGCATCATGGATGTATCCAGTCCATTTACTTTCTTCCAGTTAGACAGACACTGTAGTAAGTCAGCCTGGATTTGTCCCTATAAGTTCTTATTTTATTCTCAAAGAAAGACCTGAAGTCATTCAGGCAGTTTTGCATCTGAGTCACTGAATGGCTCGTAATCAGAGTAAACTTCTTGCCATGTCATACTTGATCCTGTATAGAAGTAAGTGTTGTTATTTCCCAGACAAAAAACACCGACAATGATGCATCAGGTCCTTTCCCCACAACTTAGAGGCAATGGAACTCTTTTTGCAACCCACAGAAAATGAAGACGTCAGCGCCTTCCATCAACCTTATGCCCTTGACTGTCAACATCATGAAAGCAAAGATTACCTCACAACCGTCATTGTCACTTATTCTTGAGACATTTTAAAGCGCCACTCTCTCATGGATGAAAATCACGTATCTATAGGCATATAGTGCATTGGATGCTATGTTCGCATACGAGTCATTACGGCGTTACATGCGCGCATGCCAATCGGTAAGATTTAGAGTCTTGCAGCACGCCAGTAGTGTATGTAAGCATCGGTATATACTTACTCTTGCAACGTGAAACAATAAATTATGCTGATTGCCCTCGTGACGAGTCCTACTCTTCTCCCTTGTGCTACACGATGCGATGCCGAGCTTGATGTCTGATGGGTTCGGCTTAGTATCTATATGAGTGTGTATGTATGTATATGAGGATTTCCGTGTATAGGATGTAGCGGTATGTAGGGGAGCTTTTTGCTGAAAGGGTGATTTACGTGAACGACGGAATTATGTGCGAATTCATGATTATACAGCTCTATTGGTTTTTCATTGTCTTTGCGCGCCAGCTCGTCATGTCTTATTGCGGTGATGGGAAATTGTTAAGCGATCGCAGATGCCGGGACTCGTTTTTATTTAGTTGTACGCTCAATGAAGGTACTTATCGTCTTGAAAGTGGTTTTGATCCATTCAATGGAGGGTATGAATATCATTCAACGCGATCATCGGGATTTATTATGAGGAAGTAGACCCGCTTGGTCTGAATTGTTTGCACTTCAAATCATTTTATACGTACGATGACTTTGTCTAATCGACATTGAAGTGAAAATGAATGCATTGATAGAATATTTACCTTGATCTTGATCATTTGGCACTGTTGAGACTCGGCAATGTAAGAGCAGTACAGCGTGAATAATCAAGCTCATGATTTCATGGAATCGTGTTTTTCAATGAATTTAAATTGACACTTTAATGAGGTCAAGGCACTTGGCTTTACGTCTAAGTAAATACTTGGAAATTTTTCATTGGATTCAAAAAATGATGGAATCTTCGTATGACTCTCATGACGTTTATACTGGCTGGTTTGCTCGCGCGAGGGAGAAAGAGTATCATCGATTATTCCTTTATATGAATCAATTTCAGGTTGTTTAAGAACCACCTCAATGCCCTGAAAGCTGCTTTCATTTTTGATGATTCTCTATAGAAACTTTGAATCTGTGATTCAAAACAAGAGTCATCTTGTACGAAACCTAGAAAGTTTTGCCAGATAACTATGACGACAATAAATACCAATGCGATTTCTTTGGGGATCAAAGATTGGCTTTATCTCTCTTTGGTTATGTTGGAAAGTTTGGTTTAGAGCCATTTGAATATGATGAACGAACAGAAACCTTGGAATTCGAGGCTTCCAATACAATACAAAATACTAAATTCGTTCGAATGAGCTCCGTCCTGGGGATACTTTTGTACAGATTCCAGGGCAAATAATGTTAGCAGCAAAAGAAAAGATCCCAAGCGCGTGGTACTCACATCCAGACAATGGAGAAAATATGTAACCACTGATGAAAAAATGGATAAATTTTCATACTAAGGTAAGTGTGCCTAATATGCCCCCATTCCCTAATATGCCCCCACTCAAGTTCTCGAATGTACGAGCCCGCAGACCTTGCCGCGCATTTTTTTTCATATTTGTTACATTAAAATATGAGAAAATCAACGTTTTGGACCGATCCCAAATGACATGCGCATTTCTTAGAACGAAAAAGGTGGTTTTTGGTACTTTCGACTTCTTCTTTTTTAGTTACTAAAAGCTATACCAAACAGAAATGGTGCAACCAATCTCAACGTACCTCAGCTAATTTTCTTTGTTTTTGTTTCATCTTTAAGATGCTTTTCACAAAATTGCAAAATTCGATTTCTAACCGATTCTACGCCCACATTATTAATAAAAAGTGCAGTGTTCCTAATATGCACCCACCCCTTTTTCCGCATAAAGAAGGCTCTGCGCAATGCCGCAAGTACTTTTAGCACTTAAAAGTCGAGATAACTGTAGTTTTAAGTGTTCTCAGCGATATCCAGCAGCATAGAGCCTTCAAAACGCACCAGATCTCGCAAAATATGCTAGAAATCGATTTTAATTGTGAGGTTATGTGCATTCTAAGTCAACGAGAATACCTTAAATCATGATGATTTGTCCATTCAATACATTACCGTCATACTCCGGAACCGATATCGCTTTCAAAGAGCTTCAGAATCGCGATATGGAACACATTGTCAAAAACTCGCAAAAAATCTTTCTCTACAAAAATCAAGATAGCTCGGCTCCAATTTCATGAAATCAAATTTACTTCAGCTCATTTTGAAGGTCTTGAAATTATCTTCAAACCGAGCTAAGATACGTTGAATATTATTGAGATGAGCCAAAACTATGAGCAAAACAAAAGTAGTGGGGGCAAATTAGGCACACTTGCCTCATTTCACCCTTTCACAGCCAGAAATCGTTCTAATTTCATGACATACCAAACTCAGATCTATTGCAAATCGCCATTTGCTGATTCTCAGAATGTTCATGGCCCACTAACATGATTTAAAGTAAAATGGCTTGAATAATATTTTAGAACGGAACAACTCGCTTTTCGTATTATTCAGATTCGCCGTTTCAGCGTAAAAGAATCTAAAATCGATAAGTTCAACAAGAAATTTGTGGAAAATTCTGAGAAAATAATTTTCTATAACCATGATAACACGGTCAAATAGTATTGACACTGTACGAATCATGATTTCTGCTATGAAACAGCTGTATGAATCGAGTAATAGCATTTTAGCTTCCAATTATTCGATATTGATTTTTCATCATTCATTCTGAACGTTCTCAAAAAATTGGTTACGTATTTGCTGGATCCCCCTTCCACCTCTTGTATACTCTACACCCGACATTATTCCAGCGTGGTCAGCTTTCCACTCATACATTTCATACGGGAAATTTTATGCTAATTCTCTGGTCTGCTGCTGCTTCCACCTTTATTACATCGCGGTTTAGCTCATGGAATTTTGGATTTGTATTATCGAGAATGGAAATTAGTTGGGTGGCTAGTTGAAGCGAGTACGATCAGGCTCTACCTCTTGCTTTGGTGAGCTTCAGTAGGAGAATATCCATTGATTAGCAGCGAAAACTTTTCTCATTATCGCTCCCGCGAATATCGAGAGAAATTGCAAATTGAATTGAACGGATGTCGTTTCAACTCTGAGCGAACATTCAAACTAAGAGTGATTGGAATTACATTCGGTAAAATTGCTAGAAATGCGGGGGTTGTACTATGCGAGTTGAGGAAGTTTATTAAAAAAAATCGCAAACACTGTTCTGGTCGCCGATGTATAGTCGCTAGCAATTGAGTTTTAATGTTCGGGCTCGTGATTGTCCTGCTTATTGAGCAATATGAATAATTTACAAAATACTTAGTTAAGAATTGAATTACTCATCGAAATTGCGAAGCAAACTTCTTTTGGTAAGTGTTGGGCTCTTTGGGCATTTGGTTTCTGTTCAAGAGAACGGTGCATTTATAATCCAAATCTCTCTACTATGTGTAAGGTGAGTGTGTCTAATATGCCCCCACTCAAGTTCCCAAATGTACGCACCATTAGACTTTGCCACGCATTTTATCATGTTCGTTACGTTCAAATATGAGAAATTAAACGTTGTGTACCGATCCTAAATGACCCGCGCATTTCTCACACCAAAAAAACTGGTTTCGCTACTTCCGACTTCTTTTTTATTAGTCACTAAAAGTTATGCCAAACAAAATTGATGGAATCAATTCCAACGTGCCTTAACTCATTTGCTTTATCTTTGTTCAAACTTTCGAATGCTTTCTGCAGAATTGCAAAATTCGATTTCTAACCGATTCTACGCTCATATTACTATAAAAAGCCCGGTGTTCCTAATATGCCCCATGGTTTTCTTTCCAAACTCGTTGTTCAATTCATCAGAATACATCAATCTCACTATGGAAATTCAAAAGAGGGTGAAAAAAGCTGCAAAATGAGCCAAAGTACGTCTCATTTGAGGGTCTGGAAGCCGAGATATCCCGATTTTACGAGAAACCCGTATAATCTCATGGAAATAGGCCTCTTTTTCCTGTGGGGGCAAATTAGGAACACACTGACAAAAACTTGCAAAAAATCTTTTTTTGCAAAAATTGATAAGATAGCTTGGCTCCAATGCGTTGAAATCAAACGTAGTTCAGTTCATTTTGAAGGTCTTGAAACACGCTTTAAAATGAGATGATGTACGTTGGAAAATATTTCCTGGACACAATTTTACGTGTGCGTAAAATTGTGTCCGGGAGTCACTTTTGGCAATTTTCAAATGTTTGGGTGTCTACAAAATTGCGAATAATAACTTTCGCGCCTCACTCACGAGGTCCCCTTGTTCCGAACGATTATTTCGACCCTTGTCTGCGGCTCGGGCCAAAAACGAAGCGCTCGGGAGCAAGCTACATAAAGTCGGTGTGAAATATACTATTGTGGGTTAGTGTGCGGGACGCGAAGATGAGCGAATTTTTTCCACGCACGATTGTCCGTGCACAAAATTTGAGATCGTGCGGAAAGTCGACATCATCGTGCGCCATCATTTGCTGATTCGTGCGCTAAGTTGAGATTGTGTCAAGCAATCATACCAGAAATAGCTCCTAATTTCAGTGTTGACGTAGCTTGATCAGTTGATGGGCCGTTGCAGGATTAATACAAGGATGCAAAGCATCAAAAATATGGATAACGTTGAGGATCGCCAAAATAGTACATATTAGTGAAAAAAGTGAAGTCTGCCTAATTTGCCTCCAATAGGTAAATAATGGCACTGTACGTTGATGGGAATTTCGTATGTACGATTCCCGGGTGAAATTAGTCGGGCAATCGTCACCCCACAGACGCACCACTGGTTGGGTGACCAGTGGCGCGACTGTCGGGTGACAGGTCTCTGACCAGTTTCAGTCGGGCTGTTTATGGTATATGGTACGAGCGAAGCGAGTGCTATATAAGTCCTTCGTAACAAAACCACCCATGTGCACGCAGTCTCATACGATATTTTATACCCCGGCAATCCAAAAATCATGATCAAATTTGCGATTGTTTGGTGAGAATGGTATAAAGCTTTTTTCTGAATGTGTCCTTCACATCACTATGAGAATTCATCTATGTGTTTATTATCAAAAGTTCAGGAAGTACGTAGAAAATGAAGCAAAATCATCCAAATATTGTCGCATTCGGATTTCGTGCCAGAAGTCGAGATATCCCGATTTCACCGAGGCTTCCACGAAAAACTTATTTAGTCTTATGAGAATGGGGCTCTTATACACGGTGGGGCCAAATAGGGTTCACCCGAGGAAACTCACATAAAATTTTTTTCCCGAAAGTAAGAATGTGTCGGTTCTGGTTAGTAGAAATCCGACCTACTTCAGCTCAAATTATTGACCTTGAACGAGATTTAAAATATCCTGAGCTGCATTCGAATATATTGAGATGGACCAGTAGGGGATCAGTCACACACTACAAAAAGAAATCCTTACTCTCAGACTGCCATCGTGTCTTACTGTTGCATCTTACATTCGTTCAAATCTGACTGTCAGATGAGAAAGAACAGCTTTTTTCTTCATGTCAGAAAATACGATGGTGTCAAGAATATTCGACTTCAATAAAGGTTCGTCGTCTAAGAATCAGGCGGATTTTGTCTCACAGGTCTTCTGCTGCATCGAGCTATGTTTACATACGTGAAACTGTTCAAAGTTGAATACTCAATCGCTCGACGAATAATTTTGTATATGATTGTGATTTTTGTGTGTTCGCGAATCGTCAAGATCTCAATCATGGATTTTCAAGAGGTATAAAAAGTAGATGGAATTATTTTCCCATTTCTCGCAAAAGGAGTATAATCTAACCTATTATAAACATAAACATGGATCGGTGAGCCTGAGAGTTCTGCAGTTCAGCTACAAATTATGCTTGCTGTAAGATCAAATCCCGCTTCAGACGAAGCGCTTGCTTATTTTGAAGATTTTCATCTCACATTTGTTGCATCTTGCTCTAAGCATGAAATCAATCTGAAGGTAAGGATTTCTTTTTGTAGTGCACTTACTTTATTTGGACGACTTGGACATTCGTCATTTGCTATAAATTTTGATGATGGAACTTTCTATGGAGTGAATTTTTCACGTCGCCGTGTGTGGCGTATTCTGCGCTGTGCGCTCCCACTATCAAACGATTGTCTCTTGAGTAACTATCCGTGGATGGTGCAAGAAGAAGTATGTCAGCCGGGGATGCAGCAAAGTGGACGCACAAAGCAGAGATTGTAGAGTCACAAGCACGTGTAAGTAGCTGGAATCAGTAGTGGCCCGTCAGTCCTATTGGTGCCGTGACTGTACGGCGATGGGTGACCTTGAGGGTGTCGCTTGCGAGTGCCTTGGGCACTGTTGAGGATTAAGGGCATGCCCAAATTTCTATCCTATCTCTTGTGAGATGAGGCTTTTCTGCTCTGGCCATATATCTACCCCGCGTAGGTGACAAGCGTAGTGCTTGCCCTCCCTTCAAGCCCCTACCGTCCACAAATCTGCAGACGAGGGCGGAGAGACTTCTCCTTCGCCGCGGCGCGCTTTGGGCATATGACTGGGAGAGGCTTGAGGGGAGGATAAGCACTACGCTTGTCATCCTTGCACGACTCCATGAAAGGCAAGAAAGTGTTGATAATGAGGCCAAAGAGTCACGATATTCCCATCACTATTTTGACAAACCTGATCATCGAGGGGGAAGCAACACCGAACCTATTCAGGTAAGCATCCAGAAATGACGTAAATCATCTAATAGTTCAAAAATTGCTGCTTAACAGGAGTTAAACAGATGAGAGACATTTGATTCCCGGACTGGTAGATTTAAGAAACAAGAAAATGTACTAACTGGATTCGTTGCACGGGGCAGTAAGAGATCCGTGGGTACAATAGAATCACTTCATCCTTAGTGTGGTATTGTAGCAAACATGAATTCGTAGGATGATGTTCTGAATCCTGTGGATATTTATGAACCCCAGGTCACCCCAATCTGGTTGTCCTGGCCCTTTCGAGAGTGCTTATCCAATCTCTAGTCGTCCGGATCCCTTGAATCTTTGCAGAGTTGCATGTACCCTGCATACAAGATGATATGACATAACAGCCTGAATGGAAATACTACCACTGGCTAACTAGTTGGAACTAACTCTGTCGAATATTATGTGTCATCCTTCTATGATCATCTAAAACAAGCACGAGACAGAATGAAACCTTTTTAAATCCGGAATTGAAATGAAGAATTTATGCAGATGCCACGATGGTCAGATATCATACGTTCACGGACCACCGATCGAGCTATATAAGAGCTGAACCCGAATCGCAAGCAGTGTGGGACAGGCTCATGGCCACAAATTATTCTGACGAGTGTTTCAAGAATTTTGTGAACGACGTTCCTCATTTCAATGGAGAAATTAAGGAGCTCTCCGAGATGTTCGAACGACAGCAAGTGGACGAGTTTAACAAACGCGGGAGTACATAACTGCAAACGATTTCGATCAAGGGAGTCTTGCGAAGAAGCGGGAGCCCTGCATGAAGTGGTCCAAGATGCCACTCGCTCATACGCACTGAGGCGGACGAGGTGCTGAAAGCACACACATGGGTGCTGGGGCTGAAGATTGGATCGGGGAGTTGTCGTGTGCTCCCGAGATACTAGGATTTCCTTTGCCTCTTTTTTTTTCTTTTTTTTTTGGTAGGCCGGGAAGGGGAAACCTTCATAGACACCCACAAGAGTGTGGGTAGTGTCGGATTCATCCGAGAAAACTCGGGCACCTACCGACTAAAACCCCTCCCCGGAGGGCACCAACCCGAAGGTTATAGTCCCAGAAGAAGGAAGGAAGGAACAGAGAGTAGAGAAAAGATGAAAGATACAGGGGGGCTTTAAGAGGATGTCGGAGATCGGCCCAAAGACTTCTGCTAGGATACCAACTTTTTCGTATATTTCAACTTACGCTCTCAATTTTCACCCAATCGATCTGAAATTTTCGCAGGAGGTAGAAAATATCCGTGAGAATGGTGCTCTGGTCCAATCCGTACGCTAATACATCGCCCTGAGTCAAAAATCTTGCGGAAAGGCAAATGCTCAAAGAGGTTAGGTGGCTATTCTATCCAAATATTCAGGTTCCCGCTAGTTGAATCATAACAATTGGACCAGAGCACCATTCTCACCGATTCTACGCATCGAATGAATCATCCCCGCACGTAATTGATTCTCAAATCAAAAAGTTATTTGAAATCTACGATTTCGGTACCAAAACTGCAAATTTGTAAACGAACAGCTGCAGACACGAAATCGCGCGAGGTAGATTGAAGCGGATGTCCATCCAGTAGGTGGCGCTTCTGTAGATAGTTCCGACTTTTGTATTCTTATAACCCGTCGTCTGCCGCGGGCATGTCTGCTGACGGCGTGGTCTATTATAATGTCATGTTTGTTTACGTAAATCTGCATTATGGAGTGTAAACGAATGATTCTTTTCCGCGGTTGCCTGATAGCACCAACTTTCCCAGGCCTGGCAGCTTCTCTTGTTACAGTACGTGTCTTTTGGGGCCAGCCGTCGAGTGCGCGAGGTGTTCCGCGACCCGCGACCCTAACTCTACAGAAACATCCGCGGCAAACCCCAACTTGTCATCCGCCTCCTGGTGTTGTGTGTTTATGATCCGCATGTGTCAGTGGATGCAGCATTTCATCAAGAATCTGCCACATCTTTGCCAAGGCGTATCATTTCACGGAACGCAAATCATGTGCATCTGAAAAGCGTCTGCTCGGGCGAGCACAGTTCAATGTTTTGATCGTAAGTAATTTTGGAAATTTTCAATTCAACTCGATAAAATTTGGTCCTAGCATCTGCGCTAGACCTTTTTCTACAATATAAATGCCTTAGGAAAACCGAGAGAACCATACTCACCACGTAGAGTATGTTGCAACATGGTACTGTTTATCATATATTAGCACGGGGCTACTATTTACAAAGTTCATTTTTTGATCAGTCTCATGAAATTGGGGCAGACTAGTTAACAAATTGGACTTGAAAGATTATAAAAAATCTGATCTTTCTCATGGACTAACTCTCAAGTTGGTAGCTCATCAATTTGGTAAAATTTCATGATTGCAGGTATTGCGGTTTCATGAGAACGGTGACTGGGTTGGACTACGAACCTGGTATTAGGGTTTACTGACAAAATCTCACTATCTCTCTTGATTTGTTCTGGCTTCTAAAACTATGTACAGTCTCAATACCTTTTGATAGCACTATTTGGTCAAAAATGAAACAGGTATGTGATCCAAACCACTACCTAGGCTGACTAAAATTTCAAATTATGAAAGGGCCTCTCTCGGGTTTTGGTTTTAGTGGGTTGATTGTCTGCCCTGGAATGCTTCTAATTGTGTTTGCATGTTTTCTAGGTGTGTCAAACTAGATGAGGACTACTGATGGGATATGTTTACCTGCTGAAGACCACTTCTAGGGATGTATCAGCAAGGTCCGTCATGGGACCAATCACACAAAAACACCAGGTAAGAACTTTTATCTTTTACCGTAAAAGACTTGGAATTGATAATAATTAATAATAATAGAAAAACCTTCTCTTTTTAGGATGAAACAACTCAACTTTCTATATTATACAGGTTGTGTTTTTGCCATTTTTATGGCAAGGACTGCAGAAGAATAAGATTCTAATTCTTTTGATTTTTACAGGGCTTGAGGAACTTTTGGCCAAGGGACTTATGATCAACTGAATACAAAAAACTGATGAACTGAGATGATCAAAAGGAAATCAAACAGAAATGAAGCAGTCTCCTCCAGCCATGTCTAAACCTGGATTTTTCAGCGTATGCCAGCCATCGTTGAAAATCATTTTATTCTAAAATGTGTGAGTTTTTCATCTCACTCAGTTAAGTTTGAATGGCTAAATGAATTATTTATTACCTTTTTCATGAACTAATACAACCTTTCTCCTCCAGACAATGGACATCAAAAAATGAAACAAATTCTATGAAACAGAATTAATCAAATGCACAACTTGGAAGGAGTAATACTGTGGGTTATTCTTACACAACTTTCAGTATCAAGTTTGTCATCATTTTCTAATGATGAAACAATTTCTCAAGATAGATCTATGTTCAGAAATACAGTCAATTCTCGGACCAGGTACGACCAAGAGCACTATTCCACGACGCGCTCTTGAACAAATATGGCGGCGTAGTGCGCGAAAGCAATATGGCGTCGTAGTGCGCGAGCATTATGATTTCGTGGACGGTTTCTGCTTTCTCAAGGTAGGAGGTGCTGACATAATTTTGATCATCATCTGTTGTGGAACAACAATTTGATTGTGTTGGGGAAAAAATATTGTACTATTCTTGGTTTGAGATGACTACAGGTGGAGGAATTCTATGAAATGGGGATAATTTCAGTGGGAGTCAGAGGGATCAGCTGGAGTAGAACGAGCAGAATGAGACTTTGAGCACGTAAAAGGTTTGACACATACATACACGTCAAACTTTCTCCTAGAAAAAAACTTTGCCTGGTGATTGGCAGTAAATTTTTCAGACACGCTGAGACAGTTGTAAGCTACTCTTATTGAAGAGAGCTTACAGATATGTTATTTGCAGTCAAGAGCCCAATATCTTGGCTACGCGGTGCTGTATTTTTGAATAACAGACTGCTAGCCATTGTCTCCTACGCTGAGACAGTTGTAAGCTACTCTTATTGAAGAGAGCTTACAGATATGTTATTTGCAGTCAAGAGCCCAATATCTTGGCTACGCGGTGCTGTATTTTTGAATAACAGACTGCTAGCCATTGTCTCCTACGCTGAGACAGTTGTAAGCTACTCTTATCGAAGAGAGCTCACAGATATGTTATTTGCTGTCAAGAGCCCAATATCTTGGCTACGCGGTGCTGTATTTTTGAATAACAGACTGCTAGCCATTGTCTCCTACGCTGAGACAGTTGTAAGCTACTCTTATTGAAGAGAGCTCACAGATATGTTATTTGCTGTCAAGAGCCCAATATCTTGGCTACGCGGTGCTGTATTTTTGAATAACAGACTGCTAGCCATTGTCTCCTACGCTGAGACAGTTGTAAGCTACTCTTATTGAAGAGAGCTCACAGATATGTTATTTGCAGTCAAGAGCCCAATATCTTGGCTACGCGGTGCTGTATTTTTGAATAACAGACTGCTAGCCATTGTCTCCTACGCTGAGACAGTTGTAAGCTACTCTCATTGAAGAGAGCTCACAGATATGTTATTTGCAGTCAAGAGCCCAATATCTTGGCTACGCGGTGCTGTATTTTTGAATAACAGACTGCTAGCCATTGTCTCCTACGCTGAGACAGTTGTAAGCTACTCTTATTGAAGAGAGCTCACAGATATGTTATTTGCAGTCAAGAGCCCAATATCTTGGCTACGCGGTGCTGTATTTTTCAATAACAGACTGCTAGCCATTGTCTCCTACGCAGTAGGTTATTCGTACTTCTTGTTGAAAAACACAAACATGAGGAGGTTTTGCAACCTAGGCAGTCTCAATTTACACAAATATTTTTGTTGAAAAATCTATTCCGCGTTACTGAACGTGTGTAGTCCTTATTGAAGGAGATAAAAATTGGGATACTTCCTAACTCAGCAGCATAAAAAACATTCTTGTTGAAGAATTCATGACACACTAATGACCGCGTGTTGTTCTTACTGAAGAACATGGACATTGGATTATTTACTGACCTAAGAAGTGTAAGAACATTCTCTTGGAAGAATTCATCATCGTTACTGAACGAGTGCTATTCTCATTGAAGATTACAATAATCATCTAGATATTCCCTAATCCAGATAGTGTGGATTTACAAGAAATTCTTGCTGAAGAATTCATTCCACATTACTGAACGTGTTGTTCTTATTGAAGAACAAAAACATTAGGGTATACCCAAACCTGGAAAGTGTAAATACATTCTTGTTGAAGAATTCATTACACGTCACTAATTGTGTGCTATTCTTATTGAAGAACACAATCATCTGGAAATTTCCGTATCTTAGCAATGTGGATTTACAAGAAATTCTTGTTGAAGAATTTTTCCACGCGCGTACTGTTCTTTTTGAAGAACATAAACATTGAGGTATTTCCTAACCTTGATACTGTAAATACATTCTTGTTGAAGAATTCATGACACGTTACTGAATGTGTGTTGTTCTTATTGAAGTACACAGACAATGCAGTATCTCCTAATCTATGCAACGTGAATGCATTCTTGTTGAAGAATTCATTACAACGTGTGTGAGCAATAGTCTCATTATAATCTCCTGCCACGTCAACTCATCCAGCTTTACCCCTGGCGCCCTATATTATTGTTTAGTTAGCTATATTGGTTACAGATTCGAAAATGTACAAGTAGTCCCGCCACTCGTACATTTCCTCTATGCATGGAACTCGGTCGAGTAGCGCCGCCACTCGTATATTTCCGAACCTGTAACCTCAGCATGAAACTCGGTCGGTAACACGTGGAACTCCGACATCCTCTTAAGCGGGAACCCTGATGTGGTCCAAGATGCCACTCAGGGCTCATACGCACTGAGGTGGACGAGGTGGTAAAAGCACTTACATGGGTGCTGGGGCTGAAGACTGGGGGCAAGGGAGTTGTCGTGTGCTCCCGAGATACTAAGATCTCCCTTGCCGGAGGACTAGGGCCGGGGAATGCGTCTGTCTCCCAGGATCAACTCAGGATCCTCCTTGCGGTTAACTGGGGCCTGGGAGTCGTTACTCTCCCAAGATCCGAAGATCTCCCTTGCAGGGCCTCTCCCTCGTTTTCGGTCCATTCCAAATACCATGCATCACTTTCCTGTGTGCGATTTTCTGTGCCAGCCATCTATTGGTCAACTTCTACATTACGCAGCGTGAACCTGCTTGATTGCTATGATCTGGCGTCGATTTTTCAATGTAAGATACGTTGTTAGGAATTTTCTTGAGGCGGCAACTCCAAATACCTATTCATGCAGGAACCTTCCTTCTAGTAGCAGTTTTCGTTGATTTATTGAATTATTATCAATTTATTCAGATGGAAGTGGGATTCTCAGTCTAATCAATGGCAGAAGCCCAAAGAACTGGTAAATAACAAGACTGAGATCTAATTGTGACTGACCTCAAATATTTATTAAAGTTGGAAAATACTATTCAGACTGACAGGGATCTCGATCTTCTAGAGTAGAATTAGAAAAGTAGGACTGTCACCCCGCTGCTGAAGAACCTGTATTTATACGGGGCTGTTGCTATGAGCGAACTCATTTGTTTGAAGGGGAGGTGAATCTATTTTAAGATTCTTCAGAAAACATAAGAAAACAAGTTCAGACTGGTTGTTAAATCGATATCGCTATGGCAACCGTTCAATTTTCTGAGACTCCCTGAGGAAGCAGGTTAGAACCAGTTCTTATCATAGCAACGATCGTCCTCCCCTTTTTTTGTTACAAACAAGAGTATTTCATAAACAAAAGAGTTTCAAGGTTAAACAATTGAGTTTTTCTCTTATAGTAACAAGTTTTGTCTGTTTTTGAGCCTTCTTGAGCCATTTGGATATTATATACACGGTATACCTGAATATTCTACGTTTACTTGCTCTATAAAATTCATTCGTTGCTTGTGATTCATGCATACCGCATTTAATTGCACATTTTATTTGAAATTGTCGGCTATTTGTGAACAAATGAGCGTTTAATTTCGATCCGGGAACGTTGAATTTAATCCCTGCTGAAGATAATCCCCGTGGGACCCCATGGGGTATACCATGGGCTCTGAGCCCCATAGGACTTCGTGAGACCTGGCCCTGGGAAAATTTTCAATCTTGAAATTTACGAATTTTGACATCGGAGACGTGCAGCATACCGATTTCGACCATTATTCTTCCGAAAAGTGTCGAATCCGGTCAAAATTTATATGCTGCACATTTTCGATGCCTAATTTCGCAAATGTCAAGATTGAACATTTTCCCAGGGCCAGGTCCCACGAAGCCCCACGGGGACCCATGGGACCCCATGGGGCCCCACGGAATCATTTTCAGCAGAGATGTGTCATTCGAAATCATACAAGTTCAAGTGTGGAGTTCTACAGATAATTGGAGTTTCGAACTCACTACACGCATTGTAAGATGAAGCTGACATTTTGATCCGCCAGTAAGAAGTCCTGCATACGGGATCAGTATGAGGGCCGTTCCAGAGAAGACATGCAGTCGCTGTGCACGATGGCCATTCATAGAATTTCATTCACAACGTGAGACTTTGGATGATACGAAATTTGATATGAGTGGTCGAGTGGAGGGTAGAGTTATTGTTATTGTCGAATTTGTGCTGGTCAACTTGTGGTTTGGCCCAGATTGCAAATTGAGAGTATCGGAGAGAAGTTGGAATGACTTGGCAGGTAATTCCCAATCTGTAATAGTCTCACTTTTAATATTTCTCTTCTTCAAATACCCTTGCAAATTGTGCTAAATCGAGATGTCACATACATACTCGGCTATAACAAAAGTGCTGAAACTCAGCGTTGAGACCAAATCCAAGGATAATTCGAATGAATTGAGAACAAAATTGAGCTTGTATGGTGACCGCATACTCATGCAACAATAGGATACACCCTGGAAAATTAATGCGGACAAGATTAAAGATGACTGGAGCTTTCGTAAGCTTGGAACACGGAAAATCACAGTTTCGGCGGAGTCACAAAAATTGTTGGGTTGACGAAATTTATGGTTCTATCAAGTCCTGTTTGAAGGACTTGTGTAGCTTGATTCATTTTCCAAGATCCGTCCTATAAAATGAAGGGACATGTTTACCCTTGTCTGTCCTTTGTCAATAATTTTTCTAAGCTGGCTTGAATAGGTTCTCTCGCTTTTATGCAACAGAAGCCGATTTCTTTTCACTTCTTCGACTACTTACAGCCTGCTTTCTCCAAGTTTCCATGTTTCTTACTCCTTTTGCGTACCTTGATTGCTCCATGATGGAACTTTTGTTTCATTGGGTGAGACTTACACTCCCGCACGATTCGGTTGTACAGATACGAATGCCACAAACTCAGTCAGTAGAAATGTTGGAGTCAATTCAGTTAATCAAAATTTTGCAGTGAGCTTCACAATTTTATATTGGAATGCACAACTTAGACAAAGAGGGCCGTTTTAGTTCAATTTCATTAATTATAGATGCTCTCCTAGCATCGCTCATTAGGAAGATCAGTGCGTCAATACAAATTAGATCTAAACGAGTATAGGACTATGAGTAAGTTTGGATCACTACCTTCACAATGTTAAAAAAAAAAACCCTCGACAAAAACCCGATGAAAAGAAATCTCAACCCGTTTGCATCACGGTAATGCACGTAATACGGTACACATCATCGACATCATCCGCTCACATGGTCTCTTCCTTTCTCAATTAATTAACGGATTGACCCGCATCAGGCCCAGTCAACAGTTTAGCTCAACAATCACCTAACCCTATACCTTTTCTAGCGGTACACACATAGTCGCATCCTTTGCACTCATCCATATCAGCTAAAAACCCGTTCGATAGCAAAACAATCGTCGCATTAACCCTTAACCAATGCGTATACCATCACTATTATCAACGGTGCTGTACAACGTACTTACACACAAAAGCATACTGGCTTATTATCATGAGTGCAAAAAAAAGTTCTGATGCTATATAGTAAGCCGTTCCACAGGGACACTATAAGCTCACGTTTGGCTGTCGCTAATTGGCAATTTCCGTGGTCTTACTGTACACTACTGTAGACATATAAGTATATAGTGGCTACATACTAGGATTACTACTAGTAGTACTATGGTGACTCTTCTTTTGACGTCGAATCGTAAATTGCGTTCGACGTCGGCACCTCGCGAATAAATAACGTCTCCGAGGGTATATAAGACCCGCACATGTTAGGATATGCTTTGACCATAAGAAAAGAGCTACTATATAGATTATCGGTTACACTATAGAACGTATATATACACATAGGTACCCACATACAATGGGAATTCCAGTGCGAGAGCAATTTTTTTTTTAACTTGGATACGAGGATCTATTGAGAGAATATCTACGCAAGGATATACACACATGCGTGCAAGGATATAAAGTACGAGATAGCCCTCGTTTATCAAATCCGACGAAGAAGGACCACGCGGGCTATACTGTATGCATGTAGGTTTTCTGCTACTGGTCTCTGAAGCGATTGTCGCATATACACAAGACGTGACGAACGATTTATTCAACGGCACGTTCGATATGCGGAAGCAAGAGGCTGTCTTTGATGCTTGGTGACTGGCGATTCGGAGGAGATATGTTGCAATGAGGTGAGATTCGTGATTTGGGAGACTTGGAATGATCCACCTTTCACGTGAATATTTCTTTTGGTTCTGAATGTTTTTTTCTCGCTACGAAGAGCTTCATCAATACGATGATTCGTGAAATTGAGATCAATGAATTATTAATCGACACAGTTCCTAGATGAATCGTAATTGCCACACTGGGGTCAAATCGACCCCAAATAAATTGAATGCTGATTAAAATGCATTCAATCTTCAATTTCGTCTGAAATTTTTTTGGTTGCAAATTTTTTAATATGTTTTAAAACCCCTATAAGAATGTGTTTTCTTGGAGTCAATACCTCAGAAAGATCCTTATGGTCCTCATTGCTTCAAGATTTCAATCATCGAGTGCCAAATTCGTACAAAAAATTCGGAAAAAACATGCATGAGTAAGCTTCATGCTTCTTGTGTGTGGGACCCTTGATCGTTTGATAACTTGAAAGGTCGTCAGATGTTCAGGTGCATGCTCAAATTGATTCGTTAATTGATAAATGTGTTCCCGAAATCATGAATTCACATGAACAATTGAGCTGGTGGGTCGCTTCGAAATTACATCGACAGAATGGTAAGGTAATGGCTTGACCTAGGAAAATTGATCGAAATATTGTCCCGTCATTATCTATCTAATAGAGTTGAGACGAGATTGAAGAAAAAAAAAGAAATCATCGGAAGGTCGGTCCTCTTGATTCTATAAAGTCGAGGGGTAATCCCTGGTTGTTATAAAAAAGCTAAGAACAATGAATTCCGTTCCCAATAGATACCCACTTTCAATTATCTTCAATTTCCAAATCCGGAGTGATAGATAGGTTAGGTAAAAGGTGAACTGGATTCAATGTCGTTGCTCAACTCCCATGTGTTCAGAGTCAAGCGAGAGAGAAGAGAAGGCAAAGGGTGACAAACTACATGCCCGAACTACCCGTACAAAGTTTTTCATGACCGGTTTCTGATAAAACTCCGAACCGATCTTCTCAATTCCATTCGTGTAGCTCAACAGTCCATCATTGAAATGAGTTGTACAGTTATACCGAGAAGCACCACCGCTGGTTAAAGGCAGCCACGCGAATCTCAAGTTTCTCAAAAACTTCACTGTATAGCGTGCGACACTGGCATAAATCGTCGAATCTGCACTGCAAATCGATTACCACGATCAAAAATTCCTTTGGAATCCTCACAGTATCTCTATTATACCATCTTGAAACACAATACTGAAAAGCTGCTTTCGGACCAACTACCGTCGCCAATAATGTGCGAATCGATCGGCATGAATTTTTTACATTCTCATCTGTCCCTTTTAAGTGAATAAGTATGATCGGATGAACGCGTCTCAAATCTTCAATTGGTATCTCAAGGGACTATTATTGTTTTGCAGGATCAAATATCTAGACTGCAAGGAAGCATGAAAAGCATTCCCAAGAGGATCACTAATTCAAGGATGAGTTCTCTATATCACATATGATGCATGCAAAAAATCAGGCAGCGAAGACATTATATTAATAGTGACGGCAAAAATTTCAAGGATCAGAGTAGGACGATGTGGAGATGTCGTCCGCGCCGTTGTCGTAGATCACGACGGAAAGGAAAAAGGGAGGAGTAAAGTTGCAGAATTGCGGTCGAGGCGAAAACCACTAGAAGAGCACTGCGTAGAGTCCACGAGGATCTTTACTCACATACACGTAACGTTTACACTACAATTTTGCACTATCAACATAATCACGGGCGCCACTAACAAGCCGCTCGCATGTAGATACTTATATTTCTGAGGTACCGTGAATCGGGATTGCTTTGAACATTTTTTGAAAATTTTGCTCGTAATTCATTTAACTAATGAATTTATCGTTCTTATGAGCCACCTATAATCGCCGCGCTTACGCGGCGATCACAGTTTGACAAGTGTCAAACTGTGTCAATGACATTTTTCCCGGGAAATAAGTTTCCCAATCCAATTTTTCCCCATTGATTTTTTTTCCCAAAACGGAAACGGAGTCATTTTTCACATATATTTTGAACAGAACAGATTGTCCATAGTATGGAATATGAAGTAAAAAGTTTAAGTTTTGATTGAGACAAGTCGTTCAGCTACACGCCTAAAATTTCACTTCAACTCTTCTCGTTTATAGTAGACAATTAGAGTGGTTTAATTGTCAGGACTACATTTATGTATGCACTATGAAGAAACAGGCAAAGCATCATCAGGGTATTTTTGGGGAATGACGATATTATCCCTCATCTACGAAGAATAGGATATGGTATATGCGATATATAAATAATCGTTTGTGTGAATAAATGGATTATATGAGATTGTACCCTTTAAGGCCAGTCCGTAGTGCTTACACTTGCTCACTACTCCATAGATGGCGCCACGGTGATTTGCATAGCGTAATTCCAACAATATTTAATTTCTAAATAGTTGCAAACACTTTTTGGACCAGGTCATTGAGTCAGCGCGCTTCCCAATGGAATTTTCAATCGTTTGAGCTTTGTTGCGTCTCAAAACTCGCGATATATTTTGCGAGATTTGAAAAATGGCAAAGTGCATGACAGCGTGGTTCCTACGATGCGGCAGCGACAGCTCAAGATTGCGGTTTTCCAAATCCTGTAAAATATATCACGAATTTTGAGACGCAACAAAGCTCAAATGATTGGAAATTTTATTGGGAAGCGCGCTGACTCAATGATTTTATCCGAAAAGTGTTTGCAATTATTCAAAAATAGATATTGTTTGAAAACCTGCATGTACTCCGGTGCGTATCTGGTTGCAGTATTGCGGGGACTACGGACTGGCCTTAAATTCATCTAATCCAAGCCATTTTATTTGAAGTATGTAAGAAATGATATTCAATTGTTTTTTGTAATCAGTCTTATTCCGTATTTATGCCTGGATCGAGCGTAAATATGAGTTTGGGAAATTAAACTATAGGGGAAAATGTGATTGGGAAACGATTATTGTGGGAGAAAAGAGCTTTGGGAAGAAAGTCTCTGGGAAAAATGTCTTTGGAAAAATTTTTTTGGGAAAAATGGATTGGGAAAAATGTCCACAAACCAACTTTGATACGTTAACAAATTAATTCAACCTGGGGCCCAGCAATGCAAATGGATCAATTTCCATCATTCATACATATTGTACTCATATTTTTTACAGTTTATAACCGCATAGATGACTACGAGTGACGCGTCTGAGAAAATTTGCCTTCGAACAAATTTGGAGTTTGAGGTCACGCTTTCCTCGATTTTGGCGAGATCTCGTCTTGAAATCGAGACGAGAGTTGATGCGAGGCTACATTGCCGCCCACAAGTCTTGCTCGAGATCGATACGATACAGAAGGCAACTCCTCGCATTTCTTGATTTCGTGAAGCCCTGCTCATACCGAAAAAAAACCGGCAGTTGTCCGAGACTTCAAAATTTCTCAGATTGATATCTTCATGCCATAGTTCCATATATTCAAATGCATCAACAACGTAAAATGAGACATCGTTTACATCGTTTACACGGTGGTTCTTAGTTTTCGCTCGTCGCATCTGACAATTTTGAAATGTAGAAGCCAAGAAAATGTCTGCACATTTTTTAACAGAATACTTCGAAAGGATGAATCAAAGGTCCTTGAGTGCAGGGTTAAGATGGATCGATTAAAAAATGTTTGACCTTGATCTTACAAAACATTATTTTCTCGGTGATTTTGAGAGAGGCAGGAATCATTCGGGGCCAGTTCAAATCGTTAATTTTTTCACATTATAACAAGAACGGTAAAAAAAATGTTTGGTTGAGGTCAGCGAGCGCCCATATCTTAAATCGTTATAAGGGGGCATGTTGGGTATACTTACCTCAAATTACTATGTATAAAAAAGAGAGTAGAGGTGATGAGTTGACAGCGCATATCGCTCTGTTCGCGATGTTCTCCGGACGGAAATCTTAAATTTTCTGAACAGGCCGCGATCAGACGGAATATGAGTATTATAAGTGAGTGCCCGCTACAAGCTATAAAGAATAAACCTACATATACATGTGCCCATATACACCCGCAAAGCTCGCACTGGCGCTTGATGCTCGTGGCTGACCCTCTGGACCACATATTATTCCCGCCTCCACTGAGTCTCTTTCATCTTATACTTTTCCTCTTATATTCTTGTGCACCTTTGGCTGTGAAGTGATCCATGTATGAGGTAAAACATCGGCGGTATAATTCGATCAGTCTGCAGCCATCACATTTGAAAAAGCGCGAGCCTTTGGTCGATGCACATGCACCGACCGACGATGTCGGCTTTTGCTTAATGATGGAATTTCTCGCTCGGGCGCCCCGAACGAATCGGTAAATGTCGCGGATTCTCGGCCTCGATCCACGCAAGGGTTATGCTCGGAATACAAGAAATAATAAGATGGCAGATGAGTGATTCGTTTTGCAGTTTTTATCGATATTACGATGGGCTTTCGTTAGAATATGACGTCGAAGGTGAGTGTCTGTTGCCTTCGACGAAGAAATCGGATGCGAGTGACTTTTAGCGGATGTAATATCACAGTCTGGCGTTGAAGAATCGAATTTTTCGTCAAAAATTTGATACGTGATAATTTTCGATTTACCAATGCTTCATTCAATCAAGTTTTTTTTTCATGTTCTCGAAAGAACACAGATCATGTAAATTCATGTCATCCGTTGACAGCTGACGAGTTCAAATGGATAACGCTGATGGGATTTTGCAAATCTTCTACAAACTCTTCTGCCAAGTCTTCTCATGACCTTCCAATCAGAGGAGGGCGTTCAGATTCTGTGATGCTTCAATTATTGATGATGGATTTGAAAAAAGAGTCAGGTTAAGTTGTCTTCTGCAGTTTTTTAGATTGGGAAACTTCACGAAATAAAATGGCGAATTCCGCGTGAATCTCAAAAGACCTCATCCTACATTGCAGTCCTTTCTCACGAAGTGGATCCGACCAAAATGTTTTACGTGGAATTCATAGTTTATTTAACTATAGAAGTAGAGAAGAATACAGGTACATCGAGAACTTTGAAAGATGTCCATGAAATATGAATTGGTATTACTTTCTAGTTAACATCGATCCATGACACCCCCGAAGTGGTTTTTCATGTGGATTGATAACAGCTTCCTGCTCAGCAGTTGATCCAAAATTGATTTTTTGTGAGGTCCAGGAATTCGCCCGTACCCAGTGATCACTATCAAAATTTGAAAAACACTCACCTTTCGCTTCCCCCGAAATACCTATTTCTTACATGGCCCCTAAGACCAATTTTACGGCCTACCAAACCAAAACGGCTTGCAAACACGCGAGCCACATAAGCATACAATAGGCATCTTATACTAAACCTCTATCCTAACCGGGAGTCATCGTCCTTTTCTGTCTCGTCTCCTGTCCTGTCCTGTCCAATACAACCCATATCCTTCTTATCGACAGCCATGCCATCAATCCACGACTCCCCCCGAACCAAACCTTCCATCGTCGCATTATGGGGCCTTATAGCCACACCACCCACGCGTTGCAGCCTCCCGCGTATATCGGAAGCTCTTTGCGTGTGCCATCTGAGTAGTATACCTTAAGGCCCCTTACAGTTTTAAAGAAATCCCTTCTCAAAGACAATGTAAAATCACGTGTATGATAGAGAGAGAGAGAAGTATCAGAGGTGTGTATGAATTTCACGTGTACGGCAGAGTAAGGCCCCGCGGCGGGGTCCGTTGCATGATAGAGAGACTACATATGTGTATGAGTGGGGAGTTTTATCCTCCCACTCTTTGGTTCCGTGATCTCCCACTATTGAATCGAGAAAGAGAGTAGGGCCCGTTGGGACTGATGTAGCAGCAACGGCTGAACTTATGCCAGAGGAGATGAGACCCACGAGTCGAGCCCGGCCGGTTATTGCGCGCGTATCCCTTTGACTTGTAGGAGAGACCCTTTTTTTTGGTTGAAAGTTGTAGAGGGTTGATTTGAGGAGTGAGTTAGAATTCGTGTGCTGCGGAGGTTGCAGAAAAGTGTTAGTGACAGTAAGGTGAGTTTTTTTGCGATGGAAATGTGAAAAATTAGGACTATTTAGGGCAGCTGAGATGTTAATAGGTATTGTGCCTAATTTTGTGAAATTTTAGTTGAACGAGGATTTTTGATAGCGAGCCTTGTGCTACAAAGAACTTTTCAGTTTTGAAGCAGAAAATTTCGAATTTTATATCGTAAAAGTTTTGATATCACTTCATCAATGAGTTTTCTCTTTTCCGGAAATTGTGATCCTGTGCCAAACGGACGAGTTTCATGTAGTTTTAACCTGAAAATTACCTTTGTTTCTGTTGAATTTATCACAAATTTTCACCAGCATCTTTCTAAAGAAAAATTAAGAGATTGATTCAAAATTTTTCTGAGATTTCACTATTTAATGATAAGAAAATCTGTTAATTACCTCACGAAAATACTTTGAGGATACGAATTGGTGGTTTGGTGACAGATAGCCTGTGTAAAACAAGACATCTTCGGGTTCCCTCTGAATAGAATTTTGAAGCAAAAATTTGCGAAAACTCCAAACTTGTTTTACAGGAAACTCGCGAGACTGAGCTTCTACACTTTATAGCGATACTAGCAGAGTTTTTTAGGGATGGATTTTGCCAAGTAGACCTAATTTTCATATTTTTGCGATAAGCGCAGGTAAGTCCGCGAGATGCGTGTCATCAAAAATATCGAGTCAAAGTGAAATCCAAGAGAGCAATTTTCATATCGTTCATACTCATCGCATAATCCATCGGATCCTTTAACGAATCTTGACAGTTGCATCCAATCCAAACCAGTCAAAGTCGTCTCTGCTTCGTGAATATTTAGTGCAGTAATTCATTAAGAATTTCGAAATATCAGTTTTTTACGGCTATTCCTCCAACTTTCAGATCAAACTCCATCCATCGAGTGTCATCAGATAACCCGAACGGCAATATAGCAAGCGCAGAAAATTATCCGCATCGTCAAGTCGTTCATCGAAGCAGCAGGTTCAGAATTGGCTGATGTCCATGAAATAAAAGCAGATAGAAGTGATTATGGTGATAATAGTGGTGATAACTGTGCAACAGTGACAAAACAAATATTTTTGGAAAAATATCTAAACCAAGTTCTCTTGAGAATTGTTTTGTGAGTGTGTGATTTGTGGTTCGAGAATCTAGTTTTGGGTCTCAAGCAACTTAATCGTACAACTCTATCATCAAAACTGATCTTGAGAAGCAGCATTGTGGGAGACATCTCTATCGATCCGGCTATTTTGGTAATTCATTTTTTGACTTACAATTGAACTCATAAAATGTTTCTGTTCTTACGTCAGCCCTGATGAGTCGATGATAGGTGGAATTTTTAATCTGTCCGTCTTCAGTCAACCATTATTCCAGATTAGATTTAGCTGGAAGTCAATTGTTGAAATGAGGATAATCCAAACCCTTTATCCTAAAAATTTTTTTCAAGAAGATTCATCATGCCACATGACCGTTCCAATCAGATATCCGTTGAAGCACTTGAAGATGAGTTTCAAATTGTACCATTTTTTTCATACTGATCATTTTTCATTCAGAGGAGACTCTCGGTCATTCATTATCTTTTGATCGATGATGGTTCCTAATATAATCCTCAAAGTTCCCGTGTTCTTAAGGCCTCTTGACACTGAAATCAAAACCACAATTTCAATTCCGATATTCGAAATTCAACCCTCTCGAAACTCGATGCCACTTCTAAAATGCCCTGCTCCATCCCATCACCAATTGGTTGCACCGCACCACTTGAATCAATTATACCACATCAAAATTCTCTCAATCGAATCCATTCAAATCTCGATTTTGCCACAAAGTATGCTCCCTAAAACTGTAACAGTAGCACAGTTAACCAATCGCCAACGGAAAGTCATTTCACCCCTTCAAAACCAGCTTTAACCATATCTTCCTAACTTATCTATACCTGTACTTGTGAGCTCGTTGCGTATATAGAGGACCCATAATGAGCCACACGGAAATAATTGCTCGTGACAAAAAGTGCGCACTGACAAACGAACGAATCCCAGATTCTATTATATGTATCGATAGTAACTAAATCGTTCCTCTTGATTCGAAAATTATACGTGCATCGACATCGCGACTGTATAGAAGTACCTCAATATAGTTCAGCCATTATATGCTTTGCGGCTTTGGAATATTCATTAGTTAGTCGATCTGCCCCCGCATGATCGTCGTCCTACAAATTTGCATATCGCAATCAGACCCAATGCATCGTTGCCCTCTTCTACATGTATACATACATATATAGTGAGAAGTAAACATCAGGGGTGGTATAGTCGTTGATGGGAGAACAGTTATCGGTGCCACCGAAAATTCGACGAGGCGAAAATCGTTAAATGATTCTCGAGGTCTATTGATAAGCACGATATGTAACGGATTGCTGTGGCTGTGGCTGGTATGGTTGGAGGGGGTCATGTAATGTATTTGGGTATGGGATAGTTTTGATGGTTGTGAGTTATGGTCTCGTGTCATTCGTTACTGGGGATTTGATTTGTGTGTGTGTGTGAGAGTTGACCATGTGATTTGGGAAGAGCTTTTGGTGATTCCAGGTGGTTCAAAGGGCGAGTGAGGGCCTTCAAGTGGAGCTTGGATTTCTGGCTCGGCCAACGGACTTCAAATTAAAGTGAATATGGTTGATATTGAATGACTGGTGATTTTCAATGCTTATCAAATCCATCAGTTTCGTGACATTATTGAAGCGGGTCCATTGATTTGCAGAAAATTCACTCAAATATTCATAATTATTGAATCTTTGTGTTTATTGGCTTTTTTCTTCTCTTGCTAATTTTTCGCTACTTACGACATAAGATCAAAACAGCATTTCAACTATTTCATATAGACTTTGCAAAGCGAAGAGGGCAACATAAAAGGCTTGAAATGAGCATGAATAACTCAAACATAACCGAAAAACTAGATTTGTGATCACAAAATCATGATTGTACAACATAAGATCATTCAGTTGTTCTCTTATCCATAAGAATCGGGTGTCAATTACTTTGATACTAGGGTTGTGGCTGTTCTTGATAAGTCAGGGGCCTCTGAAATGCTTTTGAAGTTTAATAATAATATTTGAAAAATGATGGGTAATATTCAATTAATGGTATTAAAAATAGATTTTTAGAGTTTGTTAGAATGACTTTTTGTTGAACTGGTGCCACTAATAGTTATAACCACTCATCAATCTGTCCAACCACCCACTCGAACAATCAACCTAACAACCTATCAAATCTCCTACGCCCCACCCCTTGCCCTCATAGCCACTTACTATATTTTAGCTATCGCACCCCATCCCAGTCTAGTACTAGACCTTCTCAGATCGTTCCAGACCATTCCTAACCGCCCCAGACCATTCTAGATCGTGCCAGAACGTGCCAGAACGTGCCAGATTGTACCACACCGTACCATCTTATACCATTCCAGACGGTGCCGACCATTCTATACCAGGCCAGATTATCCCAGACCGCATATCAGACCGTTCCAGACCGTTCCATTACCTAGCCGCCTTGAATCATTTCAAACCGTACCAGACCATTCTCAATCGTTACAGACAAGACTAAACCATCCACCCACCCGACCACTTACCCACCCACTCACTAACCCATCCACCCCTCGACCCATCCATGACCTATAGGGTTACCTTTCATTATTCATCCCCTCAACTAGGAAAACCGATACGCGAGATCCGGATGGCCATATTTTGATTCGGCGTTGGAGGGGATATTACAATTCCTGTACCCAACATTTTAGTATTAAAAAAAAACAATTCATTGGTTTCATTTACGACAATTGATATAGCTTTGTGACTAACCAAAGAAACCAACAAACCGCAGACATCCAACATTTATATTATAGAATAGTTATCAAAAAATTTTGTGATGATATTCCAGTCTTTGCGAGTCAAATTGAGTGTAAAAGTTCAGTAAACATATTCTCTTTGAGTAAATCTGCCAATCGCGTAAACTTAGTAACGATATATCAGTAATTCCGTTGAAAGTGGGATTTTCCGTGTTCCATGTTCCTCTAAGTTTCTATGGGTCGGGATGTGCACTGTAGCAATTTTCTGAGGTGTATTCTATTGGTGCCCAACTATGTTAATAGTTCTGGAGAAGATCCTAACGTTCCTGCATTTTAAAGTGCTTGATAAAGGTTCCAAATTTCTTTTCCGTCCATTGTAGTAAACCCAACTTGGACTTTTGAATTCATCACGACGCATATGCAGAGTCAAAAATCCCTATATGTAGCTATGCACTTCAATTTGTAATACTTCAAATAACATAATCCACCACTTTGCGAATCCAAATTGAGCTCTCAGCTCAAACATGGCCATCCGACATTTTGAAGACGGGTTTGCACCAAAACTGCTTGCACAGCACTTATAAGGTCGGCAAAGTCCCCGATCGTCTATTGAGCCTTTCCAACCGATGAGGTTGATTTTTAAATACCCAAATACACCCAATCCATGAGCAACAGTAGCCGAAAACTCGAATCTGTAGCCGGGCGCACCACATGAACGTGTTTTCAGAATGGCGTACAAAATTTTCTGTCCATACCGTCCCCATGTTGTGCTCCGCCCCAACGCGCTATATCGCTTTGTGGAACACATTTTCTTGAAGTATTTGTTTGCATTAGAGCAAATCTATGCGGAAAAGAGTCTACGATTGGTTGTCGAGCCATGGGGATAATTTTAGTGGCGAAATGTCCTTTCCGTCCCTGATCCATTTCCGCCCCCTCTGCAACCCCTTAAACTCGACATATCTTTGTCCGGTTTCAATTTTGAGCTACGTAGCTCTAGGTACTTTTTTGTGCCAAAACAAGTGGAAACCGACTGCAACGATCCACTCATACTCGTCTGGGGCTGAAATAATATTTGGACTCAAATCACTCCTGCTCACGATTTTGGCCCCAAAAAATCCCACTTCCGGCGGAATCACTCATATATTCCATGGGAAACGAAGAGCTCTAATATTGAACGAGAAAGACCTCATATAAAGGCATCCGGCTTTCAGGTACTTTTTTCGAGCAGCCAGTGACGACCGATGTGTTTTAACCGATAAATATTTCAACCAAGCCGAATTGACAAATGGATTTATCATCGTGTAAGGATTATTAGATTCTCGGAAGCTCTTTCGTAGCGTTTTAGATATCCCGATATCAATATTGCAGACTCGGTTACGATGGGACTCTAAATGATGCACGAGTGCGCCTTTACCCAGCCCTTTGCGAGCATTACAAGCTTCAATTCGTTGAAAGCATTACACGACATCGTATCGCTAGATTTATCCAGTTTCGAAGAGGATTTTGTCAGCCCAATTCTATATTTCTGGGCTTTCTTGAAATAGATCCTTTGAAACTCTCATGAAAAACTTTGATAGCTTATCTCTCGAAGATGCGTAATAAGTACCAATCACGCACCAATTAATTACATCAGTAATTCATCGCACAGTAGCCACTTTCGTACCTCTCTCATTTCAATTGCCATTACTGCGGATTGGCATCTTTTTCACGCCACGTAATTACGCAATATGTATACAGCTCGATGCACCATACAACTATTAGCATCAGAGCAGTCAGCACAATGTACATACCTCTCTGATGGCGCTTTTCAGACCGGAAACAATTAAGCCAGCGAGCAATTCAAATTTTCACGCCATTGGAGCTGACCGACAAAGGGTTTTTTACGCATTCTATACTTCTACACAATACCACATCTCTTAGTCCACATATGGCCAAATTCGGTGAAACTTTTCACACCCCATTCCTACACGTACGCGTCGACGCTTTTTCCGAATGGTCATCGCCTGTGATGTGGACGATACCATACCACGATGTCCTTCAATGTGTGAGCCATTTTCGGACTTTCGCGCCGCGATCGCGCACTTTGAGCTTGAGAGAGCGCGCGCGGAACGTTTTTCTCGCGTGCCAAAGTGATGCCGGAATTCGAATTCCATTTGCCGCCACCATCGAGAGAGAAAGAATGGACGAGAACGGAATGGTCTCGTTTCAGTGCTCAGCTTAACGTTTTGTCCGGTTGACGTATGTGTCTGTTTAGTTCTAGGCTGTGTGTACGCACTCTGGCATGTGATGCATTGTTTTGTTCTTTTTTCAACATTTTAGCTCCTGTGGATTTAGATTACAATGGGGCTAATGCGAATTCCGTTTTGAAAATTTAAATTACGCCGACGCGTCGCTCGATTTTATTTTTACCGCGATTATTTGCATCCACTTCTGACTCTCTGATTCCACGAATTTACATTCATCTTTTTCTCTCTGAATTGTGAATTTATTCTTTGCACCAAAAAATCCCCATGATCTTTTTTCAACCACAAGAGAATGTATTTGAGCTCCTGCTTCCATAACCCATTCATTTGAATTCGTCTTTATACAAATTTTGATCATTTCCAAATGTTATTGTGAATATATCACAAAAATAGTTGTACGTGAAGAATTTTTTGAGTGAGATTCGTGGACCATGGGTGGTCCAACAGCATGGAGTTGGATCGAGCCAAAAACTTTGAATCCAAAAATTCAGTTCAGAGTTTCCTTGCGTGTGAAAGGTAACGCTGCTACGTCGCACAAACTACTAAACGAACCACACTACGACGAGGAAATCCCTCGGAAAATCCATACAAATTCCCTCAGACATTCTCATGATTGATAGATCGGAAACACATCAAAATCACGCTGGTCTGCAAGGACTTGCGTGAATTTCTATACAGATTTTATGGGTGAAGTTTCACACATTGGATTTTTCTACACGAATATACATCGATTTGTGAGAGCTTCGACTAGGATTCGATATTTTCTCTTATACAGCCTTCATGAATCAGAATTTGATTTCACTCAGGTTCCACCTTCCTCTTACGAATAGCTGCAATATGAATATCATACGCTCATTATTCTAAAAATGTTTATCGTTCACCAATACTAGAGATGGATCTAAAACTCACACATTAAAATCAATTTCATTTCCCCTTTAGTTGTTTGCCCCGGAATCCTACAAATTTTCCATCTCAGATGATCATGATCATAAGATTTACCAAAATTGATATGATTACATAATCATATCAATTTCGATCAATGTTATGATTATGATATACATTCAGGATGAAAACTACGTAGTAACTAAATGAAATAAATATCAAAAATAAATTTTGAGTACACAGCTGTTTAATCAAATGAGACTAGATTACAATTCTTAGAGAACGCAGGTGGTTTACGTTGATTATGACACCCCGAATGGCATGAATGAAATCTAAACAGCAGCCCAGAGACTGAAGATTTTCCAAAATTTACACAGAATTTATGTCCAGCCAGTGTGCATACATCAATCACGTACGAGTTGACAATTCCCAAAATAACATCACCGCTTTGATGAGCACCGTTTCACGGAATGTATTACACAAATATGTACCGTAATCCTAAAAGCTGTGCGCGCCTGTTGCTGCATTTCAACCTATATGTATGTATACCATGCATAGTCCATCCGATTTTGTCTGTAATCCCTGATACTCGCGACACAAACGATAGGTATAGCCCTTTGGAATAATCCAGTATGGTAGCATAGTCGGTTCGACGCGATTCACCGTTGGCTCATTGATTTTATGCATCAGTCGAAAGCTTCATGCCCATCTTGTATTCAGTGATGCGAGGGTGTGATCTTGGCACGCAACTTGTGATGTCGTGACTGTTATACCATTCAAACACCTCAACCTCTCAACAACTTCGTCTATAACGGTTTTATTCCCGGTACAGCTCGTTGAGTATCTCAACAAAAAAAAAAAAAAAAAAAAAAAAAAGAATAAAAAGTCAAAATAAATTCGATAAATTTGCATTTAGTATGTCTTCAATACAGAGGTATATTTGTACCGAGTGGAAAGCGTGAAATACGTCAGTTTGGCCGGGATACGTCTCGTCTCATTTCCGTCTTGAAACCTCTCAAGCATTCGATTCTAATTACTTGTACTCGAAAGACATGAGAATCCCATTCCTTGAGCGATAAACGTCGCGTCGTCGTCTACTCTACGATGCTCTGATTAGCCTATAGACAGAGCTTTCGCGCCTGAATATAAGATACCGATGGTTCAACCACGCGTGTGTGTGATCCCAGTAGTTGAGAATCTTCCATAGAGATGCTAAATGTAGATACTGATGATGGGTATGCTCGAACTTGATTATATACTTGGATTGCTCGATTGAAATGAGCTATTAGGCATTAGAGTGGCTTGAAGGATTGATTGTTTGAGCTTGCGGGATATAGGTATCTCGATTATGCTTGAGGAGGATGCTGTGGATTTTGTGGAGATTTCAGAAGGTCTTTAAACATTGCAACTGTACATCGGGTTGACCTTTTTGAAGGGTATCGCTGAGTTATTCGCAGACTTCTTTTGTTGATTTGTGTAGAATAGAAGTGAAAATACCACGGATTTTGTTCCATGTCCACTCCTAAGATTCGAGAGACAATTCGTGAAATATTATCTGAAAAAATATAAAAGGAATCACAGACCCGTCGTTATCTGTATTCACAAATTATTTTTGTAACATACTCCATCGGTCAAAAGTTTGGATTGATCTAAAAGTGGAGAGTCCCAATTGGGCGGAGAACGCACTTACAGCGATTTTGCCTTGATTTGTCTCAAGTTCTTGCTTATCATTGGTGGAAGGGATCGAAAATGAACCTCATTCACGATTTCTCAAATACATGTACATTTTTCCAGAAAAACTCTCTGTTACAAAAACGGTCACATCTCGGGCCAGAAATGACCGGAAGAATTTCCAGATTTGGATATTGGGGCTCTCGACTTTTACTTTCAGAGGTTTTTCCAATCATGTTGATTCATAAGCTCATGTCTGATTAGCTTTATTGCCTTACTCGCTGCAACTCGTTCGGTTTGTAAATGTTGTTGTAAGTCAGAGGCCCTGAAATGAGTTTGTAGATCAGCAATGATGGTTGTAAGAATATGATTGGTGATCTATTCAAGGTTTATAAATAATACACGGCACACGACAAACCAATTAATCAATTAATCAGTGTCAAACGAATGACTATTAATGATCATAAGCTGGTTAATTATGAACTGACGAAAAATAATCCTCTAGACCAATAAACCAGTCTAATTATTCAGTCACCCACTCACAAACTCATACACTCACCCACCCGACCACCAACCTATCCACCTAGCGAATCTCCCACGCAGCCACCCGTAATGTATATGGCCACGTAATATTTTTTACCCACTTCACATATTAACGAAGATATCGATATGAGCATTGATCAATTTATGACATTCAGACTATCAATGCATTCATTTCCATTCCCACACCCATCCCATATCCATCTCCGATCGCCCATCTTTCATCACCCACCTCCCATCTCCCATCTGGTAACTCCGATCTCCCATCCCCAACTCCTTACTCAAATCCCCCATCTCCCATCTCCCATCCAACATTCAACTCTCAATTCCCATCTCCCACCTCTCCAATCCCCCATCTCCCATCTCCGATCGCCCTTCTCTATAGTATCCTATCTCCCAATTCACAACTCCGATCTACAATCTCCCAATTCCTGACTCCGATGCCCCATCGCCAATCTTCTATCTCCCAACATTCAGCTCCCATCTCCCAGCTCTCCGATACCCCATCTCGCAACTCCGATTTACTACCCCCCAACTTCGGCTTCAATCCCTATCTCCCACTTCCCACCGACCATCCTCCAACTCCCAACATCAATCTTCCATCTCTCCTTGAATCTCCTGAAGCATTTCTGGTAAGGTTTTTCAAGGATCATCCATTGAATACCCATCATGATAGGAACGATTCATTTATGGAATATTCAGATAAATATCACATGTATGCAGTTCATATCACTACGATGAAGATGCATGATTGACATTCTGATACCGCTTCATCGGATGTTCACATGGATTGTTTGCATCGAAGTATGAGTTTAGGGATTCCTTTATAACAGGCCTGGTCTTCATAATAACTTTGCCAAGGTAGATCCTGAGAATTAATGCGGATGGAACAAGAAAGCTATTGAAATGTAAAAGTCAATGAGAAATTTCAATAGATATGTTACGTGACGAAGAACTCAATCTCTGTATCTGAGATAATTGACTCCAAAGATTCTGCCAACAACACAACTTGTGGATTGAATCTGGAGAATCGTGCTGACGGTTTATCGTTGCATAGTAAATATTATTTAGAATCACAACCAGGCCTGGTGGTGCATATGGTTTCAAATCCTACACAATTTCAAGACAGCCCAATATCTCACACAATAACATACAACAACACGCGGTCTATAATAATAATAATAATAATACACATTCAGAGCGAATAATCATCATACACACGTCTTGCAAGTTTACCGCTCTTACATGCATTTCCATGTACCAGGAAGTACACACGTTCTATAGGATATTCACATATGTTTGCAAACGTACACACACAGAAACATACAAAGGCTAAAAGAGATTGTCTCTCGCTTAAATACATCTTAAGACTAGCTGGGCTCAGTGTACTCGTACGTCCTCTTTTTTCATTACATACTCTTTATAATACACAAACACTCGTGAAACGCCGTAACATAGAAAATCTCAAGATGAGCATAGAAAGAGATCAGAGTATTTGATACAGTTGTGTGTACTGCACTTCGTGACGACGCAGAAAATTGAATGCACGAGTGTTTCAGACGCTTACTTAGAGCTTGGAAAATGTCCGTTTTGCTGAGTTAGGTTTTACTGTTATGAATACTGTCCGACACATTGAGAAGTACCTAATATTAATATACTGTATGTGTAATATCATCGTACGTGCGAATGGCATAGCTCATCAAGGCCATGTAGCGAATTCTGTCTGACCACACTCGTCCTGTATCTACTTATTACTTTGCACATCCTTTTACGGTATACGTAATTCTGTCACAATTCTCCTCACACACTTACTCCCAAGCTCGGAATACGTACTCATTCTCATACATTTTCAATTTCGGGTAACTCTGAAGCTCTCTAAGTACAATTTCCAGCTGGGTGGCGTTAAGATGTTAATTGCTCCCGAAGCTCGTATCTCGCACACACTGTGCAACCGGTGACAAATCCAGCTTCTTCCTATCTCTTTTATTGCTTATACCAAATACAGGTGCGCTATCGGACTTGCCGATACGCGCGCGCGTCTTGAAAGATACTTTACATTACATACTATGGAGAAAGGAACATGTGGGTAATAATATGCTAATTAGCGGCGCACGAGCATATTCATGTGACTGGCAAATAATCTCGGATAAGCCTCTGATCGTATTCACAATTTTTCGTCTTTTTGTTATTTTCGTATATATGTTTGAACGAGTGAAGGATATTCGCGCGCGTAAGTGACACGAGCCACGCTGATGCACCCCGCGTCATTGCTGGAGTGGTTACTTTGTATATTTGACAGTGTGTTGGGTATGTGTGTGGGTAACGCGATTGAGAGCCAGCATCATGTATGAGGAGGAAGTCGCGCGTCAGTTTTGAGTAGAAACTTTACCGTGGGTATGAAGAGTCTTTGGGATTTCTTTGTTTTTTGCTTGTTTATGACTGAAGGGTTTGTGGGCATGATTGTACATGAGTAATTCGGCGCGAAACAGGGCTACAAAAAAGGATCATGTCTTAAATTTTTTTCTTGGCTTTTTTATTCGATTCTATCATACAAAATATGAACTTTCCACCTATGGGGCCCCCCTACGGGGCCCCGAAAATTTTTTCATTACTCTAACCTAAAAATGTCACGTTTAAATAGGATTTTAGGGTTCTCGTAAAAAAAAAATATATCCGCACTCCGCCTGCAAGCCCACTTTGGGCACTGGAGGACATGTCTGTCTCGCTTCGCTCGACAGACAAACTGTCCTAGTGGGTCGCCCAAAATGGGCTACCGCGCTCAGTATGGAAATATACTATTTCAGGTATCTCCAACGTACATTACTTTGTTCATTTGAATTATCTCCGACAAAAGAACTGGGGTATTTTTTTTTCAATAAAATGCATATTTCCCGAATCGGTTAACAGATACAGAAATGCGGTGTGCGGCATTCAAAAGGTCTTTCAAAACCCACCAAAATCAGTCTTGTAGTTGATTTTGAGGTCTTGGGTGGTCTTTATTAGCAAAAAACTGAAAACATAGAAAATTCAATTTCTCAAAAACCAAATTTTTTGGAACCTTGAAAATTTGATATTTTATGTAAAATGTTATGTTCTCTCAGAAAAAGTTAGCCCAAATTCCTTTTTTTCGTTCCATAGCCTATCTTTGCGAATTATCACAAATCCATTTTTCACGCTTCTGGAAATCGTCATCATCTGTTTTCTGTGCTTGCGCAGAGATTTGGATCCTTGGAATCAGTCTCATCGGAAAGCCAAGAGAATTTTCTTTAAAATGACCACTTTCCGAAGTCAATTTCATGCATTCAAATCGTAGCTACAACATATGAAAGATGAACCCTCAGCTGGAGTGGCAAGTCGGTGGACGCCTTCCGATGGGGGCAGGCGCGGATTTTCCTTACTACTATCTCTGGGACCTCTGACCCACCTTTGAGGAACTATCGAAATTCAGTGGTCTTTCGCTACAACTCTTGCGCAAATGCATGGAATTGATATTGGTAAGTGGTCATTTTGAAGGAAACTTTCTTAACTTTCTAGTGAAACTGGTTTTAAGGATCCAAATCTCTGCCATCGAAACAGAGGACTTCCAAAAGCCTGATGAATGGATTCGTAAAAATTGGGAAAACTAGGCTTCAAAGGATCTGAGGCTATTTTTCTGTGAAAGAACACATTATTTTACATGAAGTCTCAAAATTTTAAGGTTTTAATCAATTGAGTTTTTATGAAATTGAATTTTCTACGATTTCCAGTATTTTGCCAGAAAAAAACAACCCAAGACCACAAATCAACTCCACAAGATCGATTTGGGGAGGTTTTTTAAAGACCTTTCGAATGCCGCATATCGTATTCCTGTATCTGTTAACGGATTTGAGGGATGTGCATTTCATTGAAAAAAATACCCCAACTCTTTTGTCGGGGATAATTCAAATGAACAGAGCAATGTACGTTGGAGATACCTGGAAAATTTTTTCGGGGCTTCATAAGTGGTGAAAACTCCATACTTTGCACCATAGAGTCGAATAAAAAAGTCGAGAAAAAATTTAAGACATGACCCTTTTTTGTAGGTCTGTTCCTCGCGGAACTACTCACATGTGAACTGGAAGACCGGGATGTGGTCCGTGTAGTTGAGATTTTCTGTGGCACTTCCTGTGCTAGAGAGTTGAATTGACTCATTTGTCTCTGTTCGGAACTGTTTGAGATTTTGAATGCTCTCGAATGTTCGAGGCCGTGAGCTGCGACGAACAGAGCGATGACAACCTTGCACATAACTGTATATGTATCGATCAGTCAGATGATCGCTCGAAATTTCACCCATTGGTGCATTTAAATATGAAATTGGGCAACGTCGCACCGCTCCTCGTACCTTGCCGTTGTCGATCATTTTCAAGCATGAATTCAGTAGCTGACCATGGATCGGCGAGACAGCAAGTTCGGCTGATCTCGCGCCGCGAGCTCCCGCCTAAATTCATCTAGCAATTGTTTTCTCCGCGACTAATTCACTCCTCACCTCTCGTCGCGTCTTCAGCTTTTTACACTATTGTTATCACACAAGGTTTGTGATTATTATAATAAGCTTCCACTGCCCCTTCGTTTTGAGCGCCCCACCTCACCTCTAAATATTTTATTCATTATGGGAGCATCTTCTAGTATTTTTATTCTTCTCGCGATCAGTCTCGTAATGTGATTTTGATCGTATTGGTCATCCTTTGGATTAGATATAGGAATCCCTCTTTCTCCGCGTGGCTTTGGTTCCGGGAAAGTAGCGCGAAACCAGAAAAGCGGATAATAAGACCTTAGTCCTATGGAAAGTGGGTGGTTACGTTCCACTGATTTGGCACATTCACGACGGACGTGATGAACCATCAATGTAGAACACTCATTATGGAAGAATTCTGCAAATTTGATGCATAAAAATATCAAATTATAAGGTCGAAGGAAAAATGAGTGTTGGAACCTCCAAGGAATCTATTAAAAGCTGCTTCAAAACTCGGATGAATCAGGCATTTTATATTTTTTTGCTGGGATCTTAGGTGTTTTCTGCGCATTTCCTTATATTGTTGCCCTGAACTATGAAACTGACGATTTGAGTTATTATCTAGTCACAAGTCATCGCCAAATCTCTATCAACAATAATTTTTGAGTCACATGGCTGCTCATGTGCATCATGGAAAAGATTTCCTGTCGGTCGCTCAAATACAATATTTCGATCAAATCTGTTTTGGTAGTTGGTCCGGACCACAGAAAATCTGTGATTGATTGATCACAAGATCATTTTCAACTCATATTTGAGATTACAGTTCGTATTCGAGATTATAACGGAATATGGATCTAAAGCAAATTTGTATTAGAATGAAATAATTTCCTGGCAATAATGACCATCAACACGTGGATAACAAGACTCAACCCACGTATCTCGAAGAACCGGCACAAACTAACAATCCACCGATAATAAAATCTACGGATAACGGGGGATTTCTGTTGAAGGTTTAACTTGAGATATGGCATTTTGTTTATTTAATTTGAAATAAAAGCTTTTTCAACATAACACACTCCCAAATCTGTAAAATTAGCCAATCAAGGACCATTTTTTGCTGAAATGACCCATGACTTCGTTTGCATTGCACGACAATTTTTGTTACGTTATCAAATGATTGCCATGAATTGATATGATTCTTGTTGGCTTCGAATAAGATATCATTATATTTTCGTACACCGTCTTCTCTCGCACGATATTCCAATATTCGATCACAATTTGTCAGAACAGTACATTTCGCACCGAGTTGATGAGGTTGTAGTTTCCCTCGGAGCAATTGGTTTTCGGCCTAAGCCGCAAACGAAGGTCGAAATAATCGCTCGGAAACGGTGAATCTCATGAACGAGGTGCGCATACTATTCTTTGCAATTTTGTAACCATCTGAATATCGGAAAATCGCAAATAATGTACAACACGCTATCATATGACCTAGATTTTGCATCTTTGTACTGTAATTCACGATATTTTCACATTCCGTCTAGTGATAAAGGAATTCTTCACAATGAAGATATAATTTTCAGTTCGTTAATTGGTGAGGTTCCACCAATTTTCTTTTGTAACATATTGCGTATGAAATCCTCATCGATTTTTAAAACTAGAAACTCTTCACGCGCGCAGGCGCGCTGACTTTCAAGATTATTGTAAGGGAATCACCAACAACCATTAAATAGACATTATTTCTTATGGTACAAGATCGGATTCGCCCGTATTGAACGATAGTACATAATTTGTGCGCAGCACACTCTTTTTTTGTGTGAATGTGCGGCTTTAAATTCCATTATATCAGAAGTGATTTATTTTGTCGATTTCAGTCGTCAGGAACTCTTGGAACTCTCTTTAGTACTCATATGATAAAAAAAATTGCCGGAACACTCCAACCAACCCAAATCGAATCTTAGAACATCTGAAATCTCTCATAAGATGTTGGCCCACGTATAATCTCTAAGGTTTAAGACGTTCATTCCTCTTGCCTCGATCCTTGAATCTAGACAAAATCAAAGGCTTTGGCGGGTTAGAGGTGCGGCGCGTCTTGTTAAAGATGTAAAAGTGAGATGCAGGAGTGCAGAAGCGTCATACTACGTTGATACGCCTTGAATTTAAGATTTGCAGTGGGTCAAAAACTTTTGTCCTGTCCTAATTACCTGGCATCAATTGAGATTACACCAGTATCTCCCAGGATGAGCAAGATGACATCATCAAATGATTTGTGTCTTTACCCGAATATGGTAATTTCCTCAGAGTTTAAAAAATGTCGACATTCCAACACAGCTCTTGACCCCTCTGGAGATATTGAATAACGTACTCAATAGATGTAACTGAATTGAAACCAAAATCGATCAATTTCATTAGTTACAAATACTTGAATATATTTGACGAAATTACGTGCTAGATTCGACGCTGGGTTGTATGGCTATCTTTAGCTGGCCATCCGTTCTAACATTAGAATTGTAGCTACTAAAATCCGATCGATTAACAATTTCATCTATAAATTACCCTTCGGTAAAGAGATTCGTAAGAAAATAGTTTGAGAAGGTTGGCTTTCAGGGTCTTTTTTCACCCCTCTCCCATTTTTTGACGCAATTTATCTTGATTCATCAATCATCACAATGAATATTTCAGGTTAAACGTTGAAGTCAAGGATTTGACCCAGACATTGTTCTAATAAGTTGAGAATTTAAAGTTTGAATCTTAGATTGATAAACATTACAAAGCTTACTTGGCTGGGTTTCGCTCATTCTCGCTCTTCTTCATGATCTTTAATAAGAAGAAGAAATATCTGATTATGAATTGCTCAAGCGGTAAATTTTCTTTCTCGTTTAAACGTGTATCCTTGATGAGTTGCCAAAAATCCTGTCCCCAGAACGCGTCAATCGTATTGATAATTCGCTCTCGATAAAATAGACAATAAAAATCAATGTATAGCCTCCATCTTACTTTGATGTTTTTCTCTCTTCTCTCTTTCTTGACATTGTGCAGATATCAAAATATCACCAGAAAGAAGAATCAGTATCAACTAACCTCAAGCACCTTCTATCACATCACAACACAACACAACATTAGTTCATCATAACAAAAACATCAAAATTCAGAATCAAAACAAACTTGAGATATCGGAAATCAAGAGGCGCGGTAGCGCCTCGCTGGCGAGTATGAGCAGACGAAAAATTGAGCGAGGCGCTGTGCCTATCTATACTTTGAATTGGGGTTTTTTAACCTCATTTCGAGATACGCCAACTTCTCGATTAGCCTGCGGATTAATAGAAGGGATCTTGAAGAGCAAGGATAACCTGGATGAAAAAAGTGACATTACAATTGACAATCGTTGATCCATAATTTGAATCTCCATTAGAGTCGTAGATTTACCGTCGCAGATTTTGAACGGATGAAATAATTTCTCAAATATATCCATCAAACCTCGTAGAATATAAATTTATGCCATACTGGGTATCGTTCATCTTGTGGCTCAGATATTTAAATCTCCCGTATCCTTTCAGATTTTTCGATGACTACGATTAATCTGAGAATTTTCACGTGGTAACAATTTTTCAGCCACTAGAACTCATCCGAATGTAATATATAATTCCTCTTTGATGTAGCTCTTGTACGCAGGAGCAGAACACGAGATGGCAATGCGGTCAAATTGAAATTTGAGAGTCAGTGATTTGTCAATTTCGTCAGCGATGTAACCTATGAACGATTAATTTGTGACACAAGCATAAAAAAATACTCCCTCATGTAGATCATTTTTCTTATGAAAAATTGTCAACTCCTCCAGTGTGCAATAAATAATGTGCTATCTTGTGAATGTCACAAAAAACTCGATGGCCCGCCTCGAATATAAGCTTTGCAACGAGCCGCGGAGAATACCTGTCGAGCAATGTATATCTAAGTTCGAAGCCAAAGGATGTATCAAAGCAAAGTTCGTCGTGGTGCTGAAGCAGAAGCTGGACCATAATGCGTATTTATGCGAGCGTTGAGCGAGCTTTACGAGGTGCGGGTCGAAAGCTGGTGACAATCGCTGCCTCCGTCCAAAGTCGACACTTTCTATGTATAGAACTGAATCGCAAAACTTTCGCGAATTCTGAGAGGAAAACTTTGTCACTTATTCGTCGTCACGCTGCTACCGACTGCCTGCCTACCTGCCCACTCCATGCTGAGAAGTATTATAGTGCTGTCCTGTTTGGCGCGGCTACACTCTACGACATTCGATTGTCTGGAAGGGAAAATATGGTCATTGATGAACTTGGATGAGAGTGTTGGCAATAACTCAGCCATGTTCTTTCAGACTTTTTTAAAGTTTGTTCTAGAATCAGGAAACAACGACTATTTTACTGTCATGACTCATTTTTGGAGTCGCTAGTTCTGTGTTTTGTACTATTTATCAGAAAAATAGGATACTCTTTGGTATTGGGATGATCAACTCAAAATGACTTAAGATAGTCAATCAGTTTCACAAGTTGAAAATCACGAACCAATTCATCTCCGGAACGATCTTCCACTAAGCAGGTCGACCGTACCCAACATGCCCCTATACTAAATTTGCACCCATAAGCGGATCTCAGGAATGAGCATGGGTTCGTTGACTTTGCAGCAAATCCCTTTCAAGTTTGTCATGTTGAAGATGAGAATAGTCTATCATATACCGAGTTGCGGAAAAGCGTCTGTTTTCAGCACGAGTCCGTGAAAAGACGCTTTCCCGCAAGAGCTGCATGTAATATTTTACAGTACTCTAACCTAAAAATCGCAACTTTGAACATGGTTTTTGGGATGTTCTCATGCTATAAAATATCGTATGAGACTGCGTAAAGATGGGTAGTGTCATGATATAAGGTAAATGTACCCAATTTGCCCCCATTGAGCCATTTTCTTAATAACTCTGGCCTATCGTAATATTTTATTTTAAAGCTTGTCTCAAGACCTTTAAAATGAGTCAAAGTACATCCAATTTGGACCAACTGGAGCCGAACTGATTTAATTATTCCAAAAGGTGATTTTTTAGAGAAGTGTGTACCCAACTTGCCCCGATCATTTAAAACACCGTAAATCGGCGATAAAGGGTATAAAATCGCTTTGATCAGTTTTTACCACCGTGCAGCGATACTTGGAGCTTTTAGCTGGCCCAAGACACTGTTTCCGACTATATTGATGTAATAATCACGTTCTGAGTGTTAAAAAAGAGCCACAGAACACACCTTTCCGAGATAACCATATGGGGCATGTTGGGTACACTCCGATGTCGGCCTTCTCGAATCATCTCCGTGTTTTGTACATAAAATCGCTCTAAATCAGAGTTTTGAAACTCCGTAAAGCAGATTTTGAAGGTCTTGAGATTAGAGATCGAATGTGCTAAGGTACGTTGAAATTGGTCAAATGAAAATAAATTTGCACCGGTTTTAGTGAATACGACTTCCTCGGTGAAATCTCAGCTGTGCAAAAGCGAAAAATGGAGAAATTACTTAAAATTTTCGGGAGAACGCAGAAATGATTCGGAGTCGATGCAAACTGCGGACTTTTCCATATATCAACATAACAAACGTAAAAAAATATGCGGGAAGGTCCACGAGTGCCCATTTCTGAGATCAGCATATGGGGGCAAGTTGGGTACAGAGACAAGTTGGGTGCACTTACCTTACTAATATTGCTGGAAACAAAGGAAATGCCTTTTCAAGCCGTTCCTGCACAGCGAGGACGGCTCGAAAATAACGTTTTCTCTGTAGGAAGCAATAAAATAAGTTATAAGAACTGACTCCGAATGATTTCTGCGTTACCGAGAAAATTGGAGAGGAGCTTCTGGATTTTTGTATCTGTGCACCTAATATTTTGTCTTCGGTTGAACTGATGCCAAAAATATTAGTAATCTACCAACCAATCTTGAAGTACCTTAGGACATCCGATTACTTTTCTCAAAACCTTTAGAATGATTTTGTTTGGAGTTGCCAAAGTCGAATCTGGAGTGGTTTTACGAGTAAATTATGGGAGTCAGTCGTGAAATGTGGGAATTTACTCAACTTGCTTCTCATTTGGTTATCTAGAGATATCGCAATTTCATAAAGTTCTCTTCCTGTCCTATCGGCCACTGATATCTTATACACAATAGAAAGGGACGGGGGCATGATTGGTACACCCTGCATGTGGAACTCACAAAAAAGCAGCTCGGCTCCATTTGGTCACTTACTCCATATTTGAATTCTCGAAACAAGCTTGGAAATAAACGAATGTACAATAAACAATATTAGTGTGGACCCAAGATATCGGAAAAAAATGAAGTATTTAACGCGTTCTCTGATATATGGGGTCACTGGTGGGTCTGGTATAACACAGGAAATCAACTGCAATCCCTTCCGTCGTAGCAAACGTAGCAAACACGATCGAATTGATCACACTTGTTGCCGAAGTAAGTATTAGATTTTGTCAAAATGTCCGTCACGGATTACACTACCAAAAAATTTTTTCTCCCACCTAAAACTCGTCGTTCTGACGATTTCAAAACACTACCATGCGTACATGGAGATCAAAAGAGAAGTATAAGCAGGAATCAGAAGTTACAAAAAGCTCAAAATGTAGATCAATTTGGACTTTTATATACTGCACGTTTCAACATCCGTTCTAGGCTCATACAAAAGAATGTAAAGCATGAAGTTGATCACCACTCGTAAATATATGTATAAAATAAAATGAATCTTCTTAGGGTTCATCCACACAGCTATCATCATGGAAATGCTATTATTTCTCAATAACCAAAACGATCGAATTCTCAATACCTATCCAAAATGTACTAAATAATTCGGGCGTGCATGCATGAATAATTTCCATCCTTTCAATAACGCTTCACACGATTAAAAGAGTATTCAAAGTGAGGCTTACCAATTCGGGTATATTTCATATGCAGAATATATATCCATTTCTTTGATCTCTCTGCAAAGTACAGTTACTCTGTCGTGAATGAGACAGAAATGGTTGCAACGCTGCATCAATGATCCATACAAACCCAGGCTCGGCTCTCAATTCAAGCATGCTTATCATATCGTACGGATTTTTGGAGATATGAGCTTACAACCACTTAGCAGCTTACGCTTCGCATTTACAATGGCTCTTGCAATAAGCTAAAAATGAATAGGGTCAGTGACTCCGAAATCGTTTCATAAGCAGGTTTATACTTTTTGAAACTTGGTCTTTGGAAAAGATATATAATGTTTACCAAATCCTGCCCTTCTTTAAAGACCCGTCTTGATATCGCTTAAATCTCTCAATTAGTGAATTCACGTGATAGATATTTCCTCAGAGTGGATTTTTGATGTCCCAATCGGACTAAAAAATAAAGCCAATTCTAGTTTTATGCATTTTTTTTGACACACAAACGGAAAAACATTCGCATCTAGATTATATCAACATCGCACAACCTCGCTATCGAGTATTTCCTGTATAGATGGACCTATCTAAACTGATGCAGCTGCAACAACGTGTGTCATGCAAATAGCATCCAATTTCCCTCACTGCATGTCTGTATACGTTCCAATGATATGGACCAACGAAAAGCGACAAATTCAGTTTCTCTCTCTGATGGTCAAGCCACCAGCAACACAGATGGACCATCGGCACCACAGTTGCACCCGATCGAATTCGAATCGAGTGTAAATAAGTCGGTGAAAAAAAATATTTCCGAATGTACCCGGTGCAAAAATTCGATTACCCCCTTGTAGTAGTACAATTCCATCCCGTGGCTCTTGAACGAATTACTCGCAAAATCAGCGTAAACGTGACCGGCCCTTTGCCCTCACACACACACACACACACACACACACACACACACACACACACACACACACTTTTACATGTATCTTTAGAGCGATGAATGCAGATGGGTGCATGCATGGACAGCTTGACACATTCGAGGAAAAGAGTAGAGCTGCAAATAGGTGGCATCTCCGTGCAGGCTTCGAGTAATTAAATTTGTAACTGTAATTTTCGACGTAATTACCCGACACTCGGGGAAGGTACAGGGCTCGATGTACATAGGGCGTGGCCCGGTGGTAAATAGCCATGTATACAGTCGAGTTGAGCGGTTTTGATGTGTCGTTTAAATGCTCGATCGGAAGTTTTTTTTTTTTTTTTTTTTTTGAAGGAGTTTGTCACTTAATGGAAGGATGATGGATAGAGTGCTAATCGACGCGCCACTCAAACAACATGGAAATTCAATCATGCGTGACATCGTTCGTGGTATGCATATTGGAGGACTGGTGTAAAGTATATGGTGTAGACGCTTGTAGTGGGTGAGATCACTTCTGCGGCTATGAGACGAGCTCTTGAATGTAGAATGGTTACGAGAGAAGCGATGCACGTTTGACGCCGGTGCGTCGAGAGGGCTGAAATAGTCATGCATTTTGAGACCTGCTTGTGAAGGTTTCGGCGATGCTATTCATATTTTGTGTATGGGATGAAAACATTGGATGTGAAGATGCGATTTTGGCTATATGTAGATGTCATCAGTTTGTGGAAGACTTTGTATTAAGGTGGACCAAAAATAGTATATTTCCGCATAGAGCGCGTTAGCACATTTCGGGCACTAGGACAGACATGTCCTCCAGTGCCCAAAATGGGCTTGCAAGAGAATAGCGGATGTATTCCTTCATCACGAGAACCCTGAAATCGATTTGAAACGCGTCATTTTCGGGTCAGAGTAATGAAAATGGAAATTGTGTAATTTTTACGTATTTGGGGCAGCAAAAGTTGTGTTTTCAAGAGTACGCAGGCAAGGGAATTTGATACACATGAAAAATGACATTTTCAACCTTGGCAAGTATTGAAGTTTGAAAAGACAGTTGATGTAACGTGCCATCTAGGAACTTTCTATTTTCTTAGTTTTTCCCTTCTAACCGACATACACGCGAGCTGTTTTTCTGGGTACTTCGACCTCTTAAAGGAGGGTGACCCTTGTTCCAAGAACAAGCCAAAACTGCGAGGAAGGAGGAAAAATCCGTATTTAAGGGTATTTTCTCGAGATAAAAACACGGCATAGTCAAACTTTTGAAAGAAGTTCTTTTTAACATCTCCATTTTTTGGGTCGCACCCCTCCAACGGATTACTCGGCCGTGCGAAAATTCGTTCGAAATCATAGAAACTACACCCATAAAAAAAGTTTCAGGCCGACCCGACTAGTTAAATAAGATGAGTCCCTTTTTTTCATCGCTTTTATTTCATCGCTTTTATTCTACTTCCACGTCTCCCCACTCGACGCTCGGACCACCCATTTTTCACCCTACTCCGCGATTCTCGGCGTTTTTTCTAGAAAAATCTTGTACGGTTGAATGTGTTGGTGACGAAACTTGTGTTCGTGTGAGCGATAAGGTATAGGGCCTCTACCCTCTCTACGGTGAATCTGGGATGGATTGGCTGTACAACGCGATTCCCCGTGGTCGCCCCGCCCCCTGTCAAACTTGTCAAAACCTGATGCATCGTCGCAAGTAGTAAGAGGACACAAGGAATGCATGCACATATGATATCATATGCTTTCCTATGCGCGCGGTGGCATCAGAAACGTTTCAAATCGTTTCGATCGCGGTCAGCGCGCCGAACTTTTTCACGGTCGGTTGTAACAATGCGTACATAAATTCGCGAATGCCCCATGCAACACTCTACGTTTTTTTTTTCTTGAACATTCCTAATACGTGCTGTATTAGAGAGACTATCTCGGAGACTAATTGTGTGGTTCCAGACATAATTAAATTGGAAGCGATTCAAATCGGAGATGAGATCGTATGCACAGAGTATTTTTGATCTATTGGTTTTTTAACTCAATAATTTCAAAATATCAGTCAAAGCGATGTCTAAAACTCGTTTTTACCAATTTATTTCGAGTCGAAATTCTGAATTCCCTCGTTAAAATGCCTACTCTCTCAACATGAATCAGCTATTTTAGCTAATTTGCAGCTAACGTGGACGGATTTTCACTGAAAATCAGCTAAAATAACTGATTTTCAGTCAAAATCCGTTCGTGTTAGCTGATTCATGTCGAGAGAGTACCAACTCGGAAAATATCAATTTTCCGGGAAATTCACAGACATACTTTTGTGTTTAAATCGAGAAATTGATTCGGTTACTTGAGATTAAATTGCAGTAGTTGAAATTTTTCCATCACAAATTAGACATTATAATGATATGATAATATTACAATGATATTGTGACATGGTGAGTCTCGAGCCGCTGGCCCGCGCCTCTCCTCGTCACCTGACGACGCACCAGGTGCACCGTCAGCGTTTCTGACGGATAATCGTCTGTTTCCCTACCAAGCGCGATGTCGCGTCGCGGATCCATCGTCACGGGCGACGGGCCACGCCGAATCTAAATCCGAATTGGAAGTACAAAGTACTTAAATTTTGTTTCAGTGCCATTTTTAAATACGGGGTCGGACAAATTTCTTCCTCCACATTTTAACCCTCGGTACTAGAAATTAACTAGAAAACTCAACAGGAATAAGTCTCAACATTATATTTTCGCAAGACAGCCCGTCCTCCAGAAAAAATGAAAAAATGAAAAAGACCCGTACCAAGAAGACCTGAAATTTTTACTTACACTTCTTCCAATTCTTTTTCATTCAATCTCTTGGAATAAATCCTCGATGATCTCCAACCAAGTAGAATGAGAATCAGCCCAGTCATTCATTTCACTTTGTAATTATTTCTTAGAGCTTCCTCACGAAGAGGCTTCACCATAATGAAAATTAGCACTCGAGTTTCTGCCCACTGCCTTCGTATAAAGACCCTCTTCGTTCAAGCGACTCTCTGACCCTTCACATTGTAGGAATCAGCAGTGAGTAGAATTTTTTCGCTTAAATGCTCAGCTGCAACGCTGATGCTGAACAGAGGTCGAATAAGTTTTGAATAAATTATGCCAGCAGCAGAGCTCTGAGCTTTTTGGATGGAAGCTGCGCACTCTTTCGGCTCATTGACTTCTTTTATAATTCAAGACATTGCATTTTTTCCAAAAGTCTTTCGGGCGCTTAGCTCATAAGCTACGGACGTAAAAAGTCGACTTTTTACTTTTTACAGTTTAAGTGGTGATTGAGACGATGGATACACTCTCACATCTTGTGAAGCTGAGGGTAAATGATCTATGGGAAAATGTACTCAATGCTATTTCGGGAAAATTTTTTCCTAGTCTCAGTAATTAATTGATGCTCGCTTGAAGACTCCTTCAAGTACGAAGAAAATCGAATAAACTCGATTATTCTGGGTGCAAATAGTACATTCTTGACCTGTTTTCGCAAGACTATTTCGGGCCCTCAGACCGTTGGATTCCCTAACAGGACGAGAGAAATCAATCACCGGAGCGGAATAGCCGTTCGAATACGGAGCAGAAATTTTATTTCATCCCGGAAGTCCAAAATGGCCCCCGCAAATAACAATTTTGGGGTAGAGGAATGGAAACTCTTATTGTTTGATCACAAAAATGAAGCCCCGTCAGTTTTTCGTGGGTTACTTTTTCACATCGAGTCTGAACTCGAATCACTTCCCTTAATCATGGATGACTGCACTATGTTGAAAAAGAGTCACCAGTATCCATTCCTTTTCCTGCAAGCTATAGAGTGTAAACGTTTTCCTAAATCATGATCATTTTAAAATGCCAACATTGCATCAACGTTCTGCCATTATGGCAGTAGACGCCTTTACAAAAATTAAATTCATGGTCTGATGAGCGTCTCAGTACCATAATTGGAGTAACGATAGTTTCAAATTTGTGAATATGCATCAGAGGGTTCAGATAGGGACCTCATCGAAGCAATATCCACAAAATGAATGGGAAGCACCAAGCGTGCGGGAGTGCTGGGATGGATTTTACACGATCGCCTTTTTGCGATACGAGTCATAACTATAGCTATGCAGCAAAATCGTGATCGAGGCTCAAATTTCATGAATGCTCCAAAGAATCTGTAGGGATTATTCGATGTTGGAGATCTTGCGTGCTTTTGAACCTTGGATGCATACAGTGCTCGATACAGTGGCCTTGACATGAGAATTGATGGTCGATGACGGGTTGATGCGATTCATTTAATTGCATTGCATGAGTGTCAGGGATCGAAGAGATAAGGTGATCCCTGAGAAATACCGAAACTGACCTTTTGGATATGACTCGTGGAAGGTTACTTTGGGTGAAAATACGTAGTGTGAGAAAAAAAATGTGAAATAAGGAATTATCATGCAGTTTTTGGGATTCATGCGTGAAAACGTAACTGTATCGGTGTCAAAACCTCGGTCAAAACAACCTGAAAATTATTTCTAACCAATTTGACAATGAGAGTGAGTTATAGTTGAATGATTAACGATGAATCGAATTATGTGATTTGTACGATCTACGTTATTCAAGTTGTAACCACAATAGGTATGTACTAGCAAAAGAAGTAAAATTTGCTCACGTCGGAAGTCTTACCCTTACAAATTCGTAATACGTACTTTGTTGAGGGAACTCAGAATTCATCATCCTCTTCAATAGGTATAGATATCCTGTCCAAAAATTTATGAAATGAGTGAAGACTTCGTATGAAATTAGGAGTAGACATACAAAATTAAGCGTTTTCATTTTTTGCACACGGTCATCGGGGATATTTCTCATTGAATAAAGGCACTGAAAAACTGTTTGAGATTTGTTTGAGGGACTGTATTCATATCTGTTTAATGATCCTAGACTAAGGATATATGTATGAACACTTTTCCATCCTTTTTTGTTATTTTTCTCAATATTTTGAGCGTGCAAGATTCCTTAAACTTGAAGCCCTTATCAGGAGGAAAAAGTCTGCAGGTGACTTTGACTTTCATAAATTTTATTACTATTCTCTTAATCCATGAGAAATTATCTCATAATACATGAATCGGTATTTTTCACTGGCACAGAGGACTGCACAGGTCTTACTCGTATCGATATTACAGACCATAGTTAATGCCGATAGAATTATGAAAAACGTCAGTGTACATCTACAAAATAATACTGAGAAGTTGAAGCTGCTCTGCAATAGGGATAGGCCAAGAGAATAAATTAAATGATTCAACTTTGAAACGCCCATCACGAACAATAATTCAATAACTCATTGTAGGCGCCTTGATTTTTCAAGCCTTGGGGAGGTCCGCACAGACATTTCTTAGAAGATTTGATGCATCTTCCAGTGATGCAACCCTTGTTCCGGCAGAAAGAGTCACATTGCGTGGTACTGAAGGAATGTGACGAAAATTCATGCCTGCAAGTATCCTTATCTGCACCTGAAAAAACAAAATTATTGTGGTTCTAATTTTAGCTTGTTATTGCTACGTATTATGTCAATCAGTTTATTTGCAAATTCACATGAATTTAGGGGTACTTCTGAATAATATGTTGAAGCTACGTAATTTGGTGAGGAAACCCCATAACTAGGGTGGAACTTTGGGATGAGTAATTCCAGAATAAATCGATATATTAATGGGTAGTCATTGTTTTCGATTCTGTAGATTAACCCGCTTACTGCGGATGTCCAATATACTGGACAGACGCGATTTCCAATATATTGTGATAACTTTTGAAGGGTCCGATGAAAAAATCTGAAAAAATTCAGGAAAGTTCCTGAGCGTCTAACAATGATATTAGCACACAAGTTACCCTTCAGGAGAGGTACATTTCCGAGAAAAAAAATAAAAATCGAAAAATTTTCGACTTTCTAATTTTTGTGTTTTTCACCATTTTGGGACTAGTACTCAATGTTCCAAGCATTGAAATGTCCTTCTGGAGCCCGGGAGCTATTCTGCACTGAGCGGGTTAAAATTTAAACATCTACGCTTGTAAGGAAATAGGGAAGGCCCCATCAGACCTAGCACCTGAACAAAAATTCTGATTCAAGATCTATAACTTTTTTTCGCTGAAATTGTTGTAGTAAAAAAAACGTCGGGTTGCGAGACACAGTTTAGTGCACCCAAGGAGTTAATACAAACCTATCGGAAACACTTGAGAATTCTCCAATTTTATCCTCAACAGGCTTGCATGTGGGTGACTCCTCGGAAACTAATTCTCAAATTTTTTTTCAATAATTCATTCCTAAAAATTTTACTGAAATACGTTTTTCCATGGGAAAAAGTAGAAATATTTTCTGGATGCTTCTTTGGGTTCCAGGCCAGCCTTCTGGCATGATTTTGTGCTTGCGCAAGAATTTGGGCTCTTGGAGACAATTTTAATAGTTTTTTGCTGATTTTGATTGTGCCAACCGGACCGTATACGGACTAGAGTCGAAGCGTCAAACATCAAGAGAGTAGGCATTAAAATGGAAGCATTTAGAAAAATCTCGAGGTACGAACCTCCTACCAACGCATTTGGTATATTAATGTGCTACTAGCGTTATTGCCACACTCGCTACCGCACGTTCGGCTTGTAAATCTTCTTGATAAGTCAGAAGCTCCTGAAGTGCTTTTGTAGTTTAATAATGATGGTTGTAAAATTATGATTGGTGATTGGTTCAAGATGCCAGGTAGAAGTTTCTCATGAAGTTTGCAGAAATGATATTATCTTCAGTTATACCTGCTGAGAGATATATCGAATTTAAGAATTCGAATATATTGTTCTCAATTTTCGAAACGGCTGTCGTGGCTAAATTAAAGGCCCGAATCGTTGGTAACCTCAAGGTAAAGAGTTGATCCGGGCGTCAGGCACTGTTATCGGTGTGGCTTAGGAATGAATTAAGGAGTCTGCATAAAACCACCACCAGACTCGGACTGATTCTCAGCCCACGGCGACTGCACCATTTATGAATAGCATTGTAGAAGATATTACTGATGAGCTAGTTTTAATTAGACCGAACTAAGCCGAATTAGACCAAACTAGATACGCAGTAGACCGAACTATATGAGTAGTTCCACGCGAAAGCGACCTACGAAAAAGGGTCATGTCTCAGATCCTTTTGTTAACATTCTTATTCGATTCTATGGTACAAAATATGAACTTTTCACTACCTATGGGGTCCCAAAAAAATTTTTTGGTCCCATCGCGAGAATTTTCGAAAATGAAGTAAAATACATTTTCTTAAAATTCTATCAGCTTTTTTCCACTAAAATGCAAATAAGTCGAATTTGCTCCCAGATAAAGATATGCGGCTTGCGGCATTCGGAAGGTCTTTCAAAAACCTATCAAAATCGCTATTGAAAAATTGTTTTTGGGGTTATGGGCAGCCTGTACGAGCAAAAGTGTAAAAATCACTAAACAGTGAGTTTCTCAGTTGCCTATTTTTTTCAATTTTTGAAAATCACATATTTGATGTAAAATTTTGTGTTCCTCCAAAAAAAGTGGTCCCGATTCCCTTTTCCGACGTCTAAGGCCAGTTTCTTCAAATTTCCGCAAACCTATTTTTTAGGCAGTTTGGAATTGTCTGTTCACTGCGCATGCGCAGGAATTTGGACTGTTAGAACCAATTCCATTGGGAAGCCAAGAAAATTTCCTTCAAAATGACCACTTGGCAAAGTCAATTTCATCAATTTGGCTCGGAGCTACAACGTTTGAAAGACCACCGAATCTCGATAACCAACAAGAGGTGGATCGGAGACACCGCGACAATGAGTAGGAAAATCCGGGCACGATCTCTGGCCCGATGTAACGTTTGCCTATTGATGCACTCGAGCTGAAGCTTCATCTTTTGTAGGCTGTAACTCCGAGCCAAATTGATGAAATTGACTTTGCCAAGTGGTCATTTTGAAGGAAATTTTCTTGGCTTCCCAATGAAATTGGTTCTAACAGTCCAAATTCCTGCGCATGCGCAGTATACAGACGATTCCAAACTGCCTAAAAAATAGGTTTGCGAAAATTTGAAGAAACAGGCCTTAGACGTCGGAAAAGGAAATCGAGACCACTTTTTTCTGAAAGAACACAAAATTTTACATCAAATATGTGATTTTCAAAAATTGAAAAAAATAGGCAACTGAGAAACTCACTGTTTAGTAATTTTTACACTTTTGCTCGTACAGACTGCCCATAACCCCAAAAACAACTTCTCAATAGCGATTTTGATAGGTTTTTGAAAGACCTTTCGAATGCCGCAAGCTGCATATCTTTATCTTGGAGCAAACTCGACTTATTCGCATTTTAGTGCAAAAAAGCTGCTAGAATTTTAAGAAAATGTATTTTACTTTATTTTCGAAAATTCTCGCGATGGGTCCAAAAAATTTTTTTGGGACCCCATAGGTAGTGAACAGTTCATATTTTGTACCATAGAATTGAATAAGAATGTTTACAAAAGGATCTGAGACATGACCCTTTTTCGTGGGTCGCTTTCGCGTGGAACTACTCATATAGAACTGAACCTAACTACTCTGAACAAGACCGAGCTGGTCCAAATTATCTCAAACTAGATCAAACTAGATCCAACTACGACGAACTGGGCCGAGCTGGACCGAAGTAAACTTGATCGGACATAACAGAACCGAATTAGATTGAATTTTACCGAAATAGAACTGACTGCTTCGAACCTTACTGAATTAGACTCATTTAGAAAGAACTAGACCCAACTAAAAGAATAGATCGGACTAGACCACATCAGATTGAATTAGACCGTTCTAGACTAACCTACACGTAATTGGCGATTCGATAAGCAAGATGCTGACGGACAAATTTTGGCTAGGCTTTTAATTATTTTGAATGAAAATTATGAGACTGTAGTTTGCAAGTAGTTACTTCAAGAGAGATTTTTTCAACATTTCAAGAAAATTGACTAGCAGAGACCAACTCTTTTCTGCCCGCATGCCCAGGAGATACCAGGTTATGGAATCGAAATTTGAACTATGCAAAAAAATTGGCCAAAGTTCCTAAAAAGCATTCGGATTGATGAATGACCCTTACACAAGCGCGGAGATGGAGTTGGGTTGTAGAGGTGTTTTTGAAAGGTTTTGTGCTTCCCATCGGATGCGCTAAATCACGCCTGGTAACGAATGTTGTTCTTGAGTTTCAACGGTTTTAGTGAAAAAAAGTCACAAAGATGTTGCAAAAACGAATTCGAAACATAACTTTCAATTGAGTACTAGGATGAGGAAAAAATGATGTAATATTCATCAGCTTAGTCAAATGTTGACCTTGAGAATCAAAATAGATGATTTGGATCGCAACCTGAGACAATGTATTGTTTTCTCGTGGAATAAGTCCACCAATCGAGTCATATTCAAGGTAAGTTTACCCAACTTCCCCCCTTATGCCGATCTCAGAAATGAGCACTCGTTGACTTTCCCGCCTATTTTTCTCATACGTTTGTGATGTTAAAATATGAGAAAAAAAGTGGTTTGGATCTATTCCGAATCATTTCTGCGTTTCCCAGAGAATTTGAAGTGATTTTTCCATTTTTCGTGTTGGCTCGGCTAAAAAATCACCGAGGAAATCGGTGATTTTTTAGCCGGGAAATCGCGTTCACTAAAACCGGTGCAAATTTATTTTCATTTGACCAATTTCAACGTACCTTAGCACATTCGATCTCTAATCTCAAGACCTTCAAAATCTGCTTTACGGAGTTTCAAAACTCTGATTTAGAGCGATTTTATGCACAAAACACGGAGATGATTCGAGAAGGCCGACATCGGAGTGTACCCAACATGCCCCCATATGGCTATCACGGAAAAGCGTGCCGTGTGGCTTCTTTTTACTACTCAGAACGTGTTTATTACATTAATCTAGGTCGGAAACAGTGTCTTGGGCCAGCTAAGAGCTACGAATATCGCTGCACGGTGATCAAAACGGATCAAAGCGATTTCGTACCCCTTATCGCCTATTTACATTGTTTTAAATGATCGGGGCAAGTTGGGTACACACTTTTGTAAACTCTCAAAAATCACCTTTTGGGATGATTAAACTAGTTTGGCCCCAGTTAGTCTAAATTGGATGTACTTTGAGTCATTTTGAAGGTCTTGAGGCAAGCTTTAAAATGAGTTGAGGTACTTTGGAAAATTTGAAATTGGACAGAGTTATTAAGAAAATTGCTTAGTGGGAGCAAGTTGGGTACTCATCTGACCTTATATCTTCTAAATTCAACTCACTTGCAAGTGGACGTTGCACGACAACTCTTGAGCTATCTCTCAATAGGTTATTGGGTGGACGAGCCTGATTCAATACAATTATGTGAAAAAGTGTCACTGAGAATAGTGCCACACAGAGTTTCATGTTCACTAGAGGTTGTAAATCAGGTAACCAAAAATTTGTCTCTTGCAAGATAACGAGCTGATTATTAGTACCATCCTTGAAGGTCAACGATTACTTGTTTGACCGTAGAATAGTTTTACGATAGCTCTACGATATCACTGAATTCAAATTGCTGACGCACAGATAAATTTACACTTCCGTATTCAACCTATTGTATTGAACGAAAAATGCGCGTCGATATTTTTTTGACAATGCCGATCGTTTGATGAAAAGTGTGTATTCTTTATACATTCTCAAGGTCTTGGAGCACGCTTTGGCATACATACCCTATATACGTACTCCAAATGTTATCTAATTCTTTGGCTCATTAATACATATCTCAAAGTCAATATTATTTGTACTTGAACATAACTTACCTTTGGCAGAGTAATAAAAGTTATCTCTGAAGAATTCATTAAAAATCGTACGAGTTGATTGCCATTGTTTTTACTACTTCAAAGCTCACAAATAAGAAGATTAGTCATATCCTATCGATCCGAATGTATATGCATGAAAACATTCTTCATTGGGGTCGATGATTTTCATCTCCATGTATTCTTACTAATCGCGCGAATTTTCATCTGCTACTAGATCGGCTACTAGATGTAGACTTCATGGCATTGGCATAATGTGGAATGTGGTATAGTGTATCGCTAGATCTTGATCTTTAGCTGTAATACCTATATAAAGTTTTAAAAGTGACCTTGAGTTCATGACAGTGAATACAAAAGGACTGTTTAATAATTTGCTGACAGGCGTTATAATTATGTAATTCTGCTCATGGTCTCACGGGCGAGTTTTCCCAGCTAGTGACATCTTTTGGTTTATAGAGTATGGACTCTCTCATATTTTTTATGTTCTCTTGTCCAGTCTTCATCTGAGCGCAAAGTTCATCTTAACTTATGGTTTCTGGGATGAATTGAACTGGCTTCAATTTTAATATATAGTTATGTCACACCGTCCTAAATTCTTGAGACAGGAATTTCACAATATGGAAACTCATAAGTCCAAACAATTCTCAAATAACTGAAACTACTCTCTTTCAAATGATAGAATTCAAAATTCAATTTGTGGACCCGCGCAAATCCAACAAATAAAACCAAATCTTACAAAATCAGCGGCAAGAAATTCTTTTAAGAGTTCTTCTATAGAAAGTCTTAGAGGTCGACTTGGACTTGCCACTCGAGTGTGGCTGTTTCAGTTTTTCAATTCTTCATCGAAATCGACCAGAAACATAATTCTTGCATTAGTTCATACAGCGCTGTGATTATGTTAGATTCGAAAATCTAGAGGACGAGATCTTTTTTGTCGGAGCGAGGGCTTCACTATTCATGACCAAGTTATATCATTTTCATCAACATTCCCACAGTTCCAGGCCCGTCAATGTCGTGAATCCCAGATCGGCTGAAGCGGAACTTTCTCAAGGACGCTTGCACAATTGCAATCGAATACGAATTGATCGCATGTACCAGAAACGTAAAATGCTTATTCACCACCCCGATCACACCAATATCTATATATTCGTACATCACCCCATCATGTGATAGAATAGCAACTATGATGGCTCAAAGCCATTCTGCGAGCCATTCTGGGTTCCTGGCGTGCTGTGCTATTTCTACACAAACAATATGATATGGGTGACCAAAGACGAACGTATAGTTATTATTATATGCCGTAAGAAGGCAACCTTACAAGGGCTTTTTTTTACGAAACAACGTACCCGACGACGACGAATCGCGATAAATCACGTGGCAACCCATACAAATCCTCACCAGTTGGCATATCAACTGACCGCCATATAATACAAACTGAAGATCCGCGGTCATCAGCTGCTACGCGGCTCGATCGCAAAAAAACGATTCGTCGCGCGCTTGGGAATTGTATTATATAGCGGCTCGATTCTCTTTCTCCATTTCTGTGTGTGTTTGTGTCTGTGATGTGAAGGAATCGAGAATCGGACCTTGAACGCAATTAAGGTGGCATAAATCGAGCCCTCGCGAAAACATCAGGAAGAGAGTCTGAAGAGACTGATATGCTAGTATCATGTGCAAAAATACCGGATTCGTGAAATGTAAAAGTGGAACTCTGGTGATGGGGACAAACTAGTAGGTGATGTCGCAGGAGATTGTTGTCGAAGACTATTAGGTTTATCTTGATCGGCAATTGATTTAAGTTATTGGATTGGTCGATGGGGTTCTAATATGTGTCTGGTTAGTCTCGGCTAGTTTGATTTGAACACTCGAAATTTGTGTTACTTACATGGAAATTTTTTGAAACTTATGATTATTCCCTGATTTTGAGAACTCTATCGATGACTGGGACTCTAAATCCTCGCACATAGGCATAGAGTCCATGATGATTCATCCTTGGCAATGTAAATTATTCGATTTCGAACAAATTTTTCCCGAGTCTCCAGAGTAAAAGCAAGCATGCAAGAACTAGTGGCCACGGAGAAATAAAAGTTTTTCGAGCTTTACCAAAAAATTGGACCTGAAAGATATCGAGGAGATTCACTGGAACATTCGGTTCATAGTGGCTGGAATATTTTTCAAGATTCTCCAAGATTTGTTGACCACGAGCACAGATGAAGTGAGCTGAAACGTGAAAATAATTAGTTGGATCAAATTCGTAATAATTCCTGGAGAAGAACTGAGCAAATCCCAGCTTTACTCAAGAGGTCTTTAGATAATGAATTAGATCCTTGGAAGATTGAATTATCGTTAACCGGGGCGACTTTGGCCATTTTGGAGCTTTTAATCAAATTTCACTGCGATTTTCTGACCGAACTTATATGAATCTTAGGTCATCCGACGCGTCTTGACTCGATTTTCAAAATGCCGTGCTCAGAATTGAATTTCACCTATTTGCGTTCTTAAGAGCTGTAAAAAACAGGCTGGTCACAGTTACCCCGGCTACTTTTATCGAGCACCACGAACTTTGTGCAAGGTAAGTGTACCCAACTTGCCCCCATTAAGCCGTTTTCTTAATAACTTTGGTCTACCTTAACAATTTTCAACGTGCTTTAGCTCATTTAAAAGCTTGTTTTAAGACCTTCAAAATGGACCGAGGTACGTCCAAATTCAATCAACTGGATTCAAGCTGTCTTAATTTTTCCAAAAAGTGATTTCTTAGAGTTTACAAAATGGTGTACCCAACTTGCTCCCATAAAGCCATTCCCTCAACAACTCTGGTCTACCCCAATACTTTCCAACGTATTCAAGCTGATTTTGGAGCTGGTTTTAGGACCTTCAAAATGCACTAAGCTACGTCTAGTTTTGATGAATTGGGGCCGAACTGTCTCGATTCTCCCAAAGTTAATGATGGAAATCGGCGATAGAGTGTTTTTATCGCCGTGCACGCACATTTGGAGCTCTTCGCTGGTCCAAAACACTCTTTTCGACCTATTTTGACGTGATAAATACGTTCTGAGTGGTAAAAAAAGTCGTACTGCACGCCCTTTAAACATATGGGTGCATGTTAAGTGTACTCCGATGTTGGCATCCTTGTTTACAAATCGTTTCCGCGTTTTGCACATAAATTAGCTCCAAATCCGAATTTTGCAACTTTGAAGAACGGATTTTGAAGGTTTCCAAACGAGAAATCGAATGTGCTAAAGAACGGTAAGATTGATTGAACTCAAAAAATTTCGCACTAATTTTACTGAACGCAATTCCCTCGATGCTTTCTTATAAGCAATCACGAAAAATAGAAAAATCACTTTAGATTTTCTGGAGAACGCAGGAATGATTCGGGGTCGACGCAAACTATACTTACTTTCTCATCTTTGAACAACACAAATGTGAAAAAAATTGCCGGGGGCCAAGGAGTTCTCATTCCCGAGATCGGCATATGGAGGCAAGTTGGGTACAGAGGCAAGTTGGGTACACTTACTATTTAACACAAAAACCGGTATTCTCTCCTTGGAACAAAGCGTCTGATCACAAGTAAGCCCAGAGTCAGATCATGAAAGTCTTATAACATTATGCCAATTAACGAGAGACTTGCTCCTTAATTTTGAATAACGAAATCAAATCGACTAATTCGGAGTGTCCAAAGACACACCAGGGGAGTGGCTCAACTCACCCCGGACGACCGAAAGATTCGAGAATGAAGAGAAAGACAATTTGACGTTCAAATTTTTGTTAAATTTTTGACAGCTCGAGTCGCCAAAATTGACCTGGATGACCCAAGAAATGACTATTTGTCGTTCAAGTGGTCTTTGAAAGTGGCGGATGGGGTGGCCACAGTTACCCTGGGGAAGCCAAGAAAGAACAAGTTTTCGTTCAAACGGTCGTCTACATGACTATCACTCCTGGATTCAATCGGCAATAGCGCAAAATGTAGAAGACGTCATTATCTACCAAGAAAAAATCATTGAGAGAAGACAGGGGTCGATCTAGTGTGTTGGTGCGTGGTGGAATTTTGTGGCGTGAATATTTTACTTGTAAATTTTTACTCCGTTCCAACGAAAAAAAGTGTCAATAAACCCATTCCATCACCAATGAGCTGGCATGATCTAGAAGTAGAGTCTTGCAGCTTAGAAAAGAGCTTTTGAACGTCCCTCTAGATGGTATAGCTTCGGAGCTACGATTCTAACAATCCTTTCCCTGGAAAGTGGCTGTCAACCCAGTGGCCATAGTCGCCCCGGTTTACGGTAACCTTACGTTCTTAAATTGTCAAACTGAGACAAAATTTTTAAAAAACCATCTGCAAATTAGTTGTCTTTGCAAGATGGAATCTTGATTGGCTGATGAAAATACACATATGAGGAAATCCCAGAAACTTTTGAATTTTGGCCTCTAAAAGTGAAATTATAGAAAAAAAGCGTGTACATGTTTGAAAAATTTTTTATACCCCTTCTTCAAAGGCTCCGAAAACATAATCTTCCATGTGGGTCATCTGAAAATAATCGCTAAACGACTTACAGAACAAAGTCTTGAGCGAGTACTTTTGGGAAATTCGTTTCTGAATTTTCATTGTTTGGGTAAGCGTTGGGGGGTCTCTTAGAATACTTGTATGGACATGAAAGAGTCTTAACTTTCAGAATGCGTGATAAAAATTACACAATGGTAATGATGGAGGCTTGTGATCTATTGAAAGGTGGCAGAAACACATTAAATATTGAAGTGTCTCGGGAAAAATTTCCCTCCATGGAGAGTGACAAATACAAACATCAAATACGATTCTGTCATTTTTATACCAATCCGGAATGTCCCTGAACCCTTCGAAAGATTTGATAGAACATTCCCAGACGACTTTATCTTTATAAAATTGTCAATTGTCCACATTCAAACAGATGACACTCTCAAACGCGCCAGAGTTTGAGCGTAGCGAAGTGGATATGGTTTCCCGATACTATTACCTACTATTTCTCGGTATTAAGGAGTCCGTCCGTTGATTACAGCAAGTGTACACCGCCAAGAACGGCGTAAATATACCACGAGTAACACTAATTTCATTCCGGCTGTACGCAATTTCTTGATTTCGCCATTGATGTACATAGATGTGCAATAGGTCGATTTCTTCGTTTTTGCGTGTGTAAGACAATGAGTTCATCGCAGAGTCCCTCTACAATGCGCTAAAAAGTGTATGAGCTTGAGAACAGGAATAATGATTCCTTATCGAAACGGAGTGACAAACCGTCCAATGCCTGTCACGGCTCAGTACATCGATGTACATCTCCCACTAAAAGAAAAATCACAACTTTGGATCATTAGAAACATCCCTGCGAATTTACAGACCCCGCTACGGTACGCTAGAACCGTGAGAGCTCAAAGAATTTTGAGAGTCGGTCCGAGTGACACGTCAATTCCTCGATTTTCGCATGTTTTCTCGCACATGACCATCTCTAGTATCTATCCGCATCCACCAATCGATCCCAAATCTAGTGTCCACTTTCAGGACATCTGAACGAAGAAAATTTGACTGGTTAGGCCTCGTGAGACGTCGCGTCGTACAGCCAAAATGATCGAGGAGTGACAGCAAAAGTCAAAAGTTTCTGGGATTTCCTCATATATGTTTGGCCACACGTGCAACCAAAGAGTACGTCAGACGCGGGGTGAAACGGGTTTTTGCGGGTAAAAGAGAGATCCCAGATATCATTTTTCAAATCTTTGGGCCCATGGCCGAAAGTTTTGCGGTCAGCACAATCCATTTGATCTTTGCGATATTCGATTAATTTGGTGAGAGGTCGGTACGCTGCACACATTCGAACGATACTCGCGAAAGTTAGTGTGTTGCACCGATTTTTCACAAAATTCATAAGAGAATGAACACTTTCGGCTCGAATTATCATCATCCTCACAAGAGAGTACGCGATGAAAATAGAATCTTTTTGCGAACGCAGTTTGGGAGTCGTTATACTTTTCATATCTTGTCATTGCAGGATCGATAAAATACACATTGGTACAGGTTTGCGTGCGGTCTCGTAGGCGGAGAACCAGAGTATCAAAAGGTTGCATTCCAATAAATGTCGAGTGGAAACTGCAAAAGCAGAGAAAAAGAGAGGGTAAGAAATGTGCGAACAGATCGAGCGAGCAAGCTATAGCCTGAGGCGTCTCAGCAATATCAGATGATTATCTATAATTATAATCATAACCATCTTTTATACGCGTTGAGAAGGGTTATACACTCTTAGCCTCAATAAAATTACATAGGTGCATTTACTCTTATATTGCCCTCGAGCTGAGAGATTATTCGCTGGATTATTACGTTATCGAGCGCGACTCGTGCTCGACGTGCAGGAGGGTGAAATGTAAGAGGTGAGAGAGAACATTACAGAACTCGATCTCGAACTTTATCATCATTTGGAAATACTCTTAGTTGTATGTGCTCAAATTTCTTGGGAAGGCAATTTAATCGGTGTGAGTTCGTTGTAGATTTTGCATATTCCGGTTTATGAGTGCATAGTATCCTTGCAAAACTTGCAAAGAGTGGGATGGAGATCGTAGGTTTTGGAGCATACGAAATTTGCCAAATTTTTATTACAATTTGGTTTCATCTGAATATAAGAGAATCCACAATATCCGTGTCCAATGTTCTTTCTGCCCGGAGATAATGACAAAAATTTCAGCATTGACCAAAAGAGTCCATGTTACTAACAAGGGGGGACCACGGGGGCCGGGTCACCAATCTCCCCCAAGATTTTTTTACAGTTTTGTACTATCGAGTATATGAAGAATCCAGAGTAACTCCGTCCAATGGGTCTCCTGTCCAGAGATACAGCCACTGGAATTAACATTGCTTATATAGGCCCATGTTAAAAAGTGATATATAGGGGAGAGTGGGGCGAATTAGGACAGGGGCGAATTAGGACAAGCAAGATAGCTCGGTTGTGGGTGAGTCTAGGCTTCCGCCGCATAAAAACATCTTCAATACCATCACAGGCAATGGTTTTTATCCAGGTTAGACCTTCCGAAACGACACTGGGGGTCCTCGCTGACGTAGGGGTGCTTTTTGGGGGCCTCACGCGGTTTATTTTGGAAATGCAAGAGTTTACGCTGCTCCTGCATAACTGGACGGACTTTATCGCCATTTGAGGGTCAAAAACTACATTACAAAACAAAGATTTTTAGCCATCGTGGGTCAAAATCGGCCCACTTGAACTCAAGTAATTGCAATTTTGCGAAAAAAACGGTTGGGGGCATTTTAGGACAAACTGGAGGGGGCGAATTAGGACAATGCTAAATCCCATCTAAAATCGGTCGACCGGTCGCGAGTCCGTGTTTTTCGATGATAATTACCCGTATCTATATATATTATATAGATATAATATGATGTATATTGTATATTGATACACATTATGTATATTATATATTATATGTATAATATATATATATATATATATATATATATATATATATATATATATATGATGTATACTGGGTATATTATATATGAATGATGTATATTGGGCGTTTTTTGAGGCGCGGGAGGTTCAGGGATAGTCAGGTGATTGAAAATGGGTGAGAAAATGAAGTTACGATGTCCAATGGCCATCTTAGGTGTCGGTTTGGAGGTCAGAAGTCGCTTTCAACGTGTTCCAAGATAGTCCTCGATTTTCGCATTTTCACTCTCGCATTCGCTGATATTGAGTTGATTGTGGCACTCTACCATTTGGATCGTTGACTTAGGGCAAGTATGAGCACCTCCAATATGAAGAAAAACTAATGAAAGTAGACTCTTAGAGGCTGCGAAACGATTGCCGGTTGCTAAAGACGGCAGTGCGCCAATAAACCGCCTAATTCAATAATGTTCAAAAATGACACAAAAATGGCTCGCTTTCTGAGGCTATGGGAGGATGTAAAGGTCGCGGGCGAGTTTCCCTCTGTATTTAGGGTTACTACCACGTATTTTGGTGAGCAAACTCGACTCTAATAGTTAAGGAATATTGTAGTATACCTCAATTTTCAAAGGCTGTCCTAATTTGCCCCCAAAACTGTCCTAAAGTGCCCCCAAACGTGGGGCGAATTAGGACAGATTTTTTTTCTCAAACTTCAAAAAAAATTATGAAAGCGGTGACCTGGAGGTCTGAAAATTTTTTTACAATATATTCAATAGTTGAACTTTCAAGTCGCGTAGCGCGCCTATCCCCAAGTATCGCCAGATAGCCCCACTGCAAAACCTGTCCTAATTCGCCCCACTCTCCCCTATAGATATACTGGTAGTGCTAACGTTTTTGCTTGTAGCTCTCGACAGGGGGCCCATTTGACGGAGTTACTCTAGATTTCTCATATTCTAGATGGCACCAAAGTGTGAAAACATTTTGGGGATGATTGGCGACCCGGACCCCGTGGTCCCCCCTTGTAAGTCATACTAGATACTTCTAGCTATATCTTTAGTAAGGAGGGCCATGGGGCAGACGCTTTCTCTCCTTTCTTTGAAGAAACCTCAATCGGCATTAGGATTGAGTGCTCAAATCATACTGATACAATTCTCGTCCACCTACTTCATGTGTTTGGGAGCATTAAATCCAAACTTGGGCTCAATTTGTCCCCAACACGTCGAGGTTTTGACTTAACCGTCAAAAAATTATAATTTTTTGAGAATGCTCGGAGCTGGTGATCCAACTATAGAATTTTATCATTTGCACTTACATCACGTTATTTGGTCAGCAGAAGCCGATTTAGGGGTCAGTGTGGTCCCAGCATGTCAAGATTGTGACGTTACCTTAAAAAAATCATGGTGTTATGTCAATTTTCACAATATTCGGATCTGAGAATCTCACAGTGTCACCTGAGTATTTACGAGTTCGCTGAATCCGACTCCAGGACCAGTTTCGTACCAACCAAGAAAATTCCAACATAAGCTCGAAACAATGAATGGATAGAAGAAATTCCATCGAGATATAGGAAAATCCCAAACCTTACGTAGGGCAATGATACCCACAGATACCTGAAAGCTCAAACCAGAAACTCTATCATGGGCAAAACCAATCCCAAAAACTAGGGAGGTAATCGAACCCGAAATCGCCCGCATGCTCGGACTAGAAACTCTATACGGAGATGAATCAATCCCAAAACCCACCAATTCCCCGACGCTGAGACTAGAAACTATGTCCGATGATACCCAAATCCCAAAACCTAAGAAGCCAATGAAACTTGCAAATATCCAGAGGCTCGAACAAGAAACTCTGCCCAGGTATAAGCCAATCCTAGAGCCTAAGAATGCAATCAGACTCGCAAATACCCGAATTTTTAAACCAGAAACTCTGTCGGGGGATGACCGAGGGAAGCATGTCCAACCCACAATTACCCGGAGGTTCGAACATGGAACTCTGTCCGATCTCTGGTCGATCAGCGGAAAGAATTTCTAGTCTGAACATCCAGGTTTTTTTCAACAGAGTTTCTGGTTCAGGGATCCGGCCGTTTGCGGGTTTGATTACATTCCTACTTTTTGGTATCGATTCATCCCCCGACAGAATTTCTGTTCCGGATATTTGCAGGTTTAATTAAATTCTTAGGTTTTGGGATGGGTTTATCCCAGGACTCAGTTTATAGTCCAAGAATCAAGGCATTTGTGGGTGTGGTTGCTTCTCTACTTAGGTCATGGATACATCACCTGACAGAGTTTCTGGTTCGAGCCTACGGACATTTGTGGGCATGATTAACTTGATAGGATTTGGGATCTTCTGATATAAAATCAGAATTCCTTTTGATCTATCCATGATTGTTGTAGCGATGTTATGTTACGTAACCTAGTGAGACCCTTAGATCCGAATATCTCGAGAATTCCCATACATCATGAATTTATGTGGTTACGTTAGAAACTTGATATGATGGGACCAGGCTGGCCCAGAGTCCGGCTTCAGCAACACAGAAAATATGATTCAAAGGTGAAATGAATTATGGTCGGATCATCATCTCCAAACACTTAAAAATCGTGATTAGTTGAGGTTATGTCAGGACCTCTTCGTGTTCGGGGGCCAAACTGACCCCGGATTTGACTTTAGAGACCCCAAAGACATGGCGTATGAGCAGATAAAAGTCTGGTTGGATCATCAGCTATAATTATTCTTAAAATCCATAGTTTTTGGGGTATGTCAGAGCCTTGGAGTGCTAAAGCGGAATAATAGACCTCGAATTCTGATTCAGTGACCCCAGTTACTAAGGTGACTGCAAAAACAAATTTACTATGATTTGATTTTGAACTCCGAGTGGCTTTGTAGAATCATAGTTTTTTGAGGTTGTGTCAAAATCTCAATGTGCTGGGACCAAACTGACCCCGAATTCAGATCTAGCGATCCCAGAAATATGAGGATAATATCGACGCCTGTTACGAAGAGTAACACGTCCGCTTACAGCTACGAAGTCTAACACATTCCGTTACAGGGGCGAAGATTAGCATTTGCTCGTTATCGCCACGAAGACTTTTCTTTATTTACTTCTCAACGACACGAGATACCCCCTTCGAACACATTCTTTTTAATAGTACGAAGACCAAAAATTTGGTCTTGACGACACGAAAAGTAAAACATTCTTCTTGGTGGCACGAAAACTGTCACATTTGTCTTATCGGGGCCGACAAGACGAGTGTGCTAGTTTCTGGAACTTATTCATCGGGGTTGATAAACGAGTGTGTTACTTCTCGTAGCGTTAAGGAGAATATGTCACTCTTCGTGGCCTTAACGAGAAATTGTTAATCTTCGTGACATCAAAAAAAAATGTTAATCTTCATCTATAACTAGCGATGAGGTGTTACTCTTTGTAAGAGGCGTTGATATAGTTTGGAAGTGAGACCAGAACCTTCTTTTGTGTGGCTGTGTTATTCATAGATTGCCATAGTAAATTGTCATAGGCTGGTATTTCTAGTCGAAATCCGCTATCGGAATAGGCTTGTCCATGGCGCTGCAATCTGCGTTACGAGTTTGTGTATCTATTCGGAATCGCGATTGTGGCGCCATGGAAAAAACAAATCCTGCTTGCGGATTTTGACTGAAAATACCAGCCATAGAACGCTCAAAATTGGCACAATGGTCTCTATCCTCCCCCGAAGATTCACCTCAAAATCTATGTTTGCCTTGAGTTCCTGGTTCTTCGCAATTGCTGAACCGGATTCTTGCAAAACGTATTGAATGGTACGAGTTTTACGAAGAGGCTAGGCTCCCTCATTAACTAATATCAATTGAATACCCGAAAAATGGAATACCGCATTAGCCGACAACCCCATGCACGATTTTACGGAACCTCTAAATTGACCATATCAGCCACATGCAACTGAATCCGTGAACCCGTCAATAGATCACTTTCCCACAAGGAATTCATCAACCACGTCGAACCAAGATTCCACGCAGATCAGACATCACGCGAACTCTCTTCTTTCCATATCTATCCACCCTACACGTATGTATATATGATACCCTCGCGTCGACCCCAAGCAAAATGAGCGTATAATAGTCTATAATCGGTCAGTCTATGCTATTGACTCTATCACGTCCGTAATATTATCGAGAGTTGCAGCAGAGGATAGTTGGCGGCGTGCATAGCATAATTCGCGAGCTATATGACGGGGGGCAAATATCGTGTGTGGGAAAACGAGCTCTCTTTCAGTAAAAGATGCAACCAGATAGGTCGACGTTATGAAAGAGAAAGAATGAGAAAGAGTTGGAGGGAGGCTGCAAAAGAGCAGAGAAGGCGGGACCGCCTAATTACACACCAAAGAGGTAGGGAGAGAGGGCCTCGAGGTCGGTGCAGCAAGTTCAGAGGTCACGACGTCAGCGAAAAAAAAGGAGAGATATAGAGAGAGCGGGCAGGTAGATCGCGAGTGGACGATTAATATGAACGAGCTGGACATGTAAATATAGACCCCCGTTCATAGGTAATGAAGACTCTCTGATTATCGAGCGAGCTTGCCACTTTGTAAGAGCTCTTTGAGCATCATTTATTTGGTTATGTGAATTTTTATTACACCCCTCAAGGTTATGAAATTCTAGAGAATGAAGTGGAAGAAGTTGGGTGTGGGTGATGAGAAGTTTTTGGGGGATAATACCCATGTCCAAAGAATCATTTGAGCCCGCTGGCCATATCAAATTTTCTTACTCCCCGAAGTCCAAAGTTCAAAAACCAGCGTTGTTTTTACCAAAGTTCAAAAGCCAGTGCAATTTTCTATTATACTGCCGATGAAAGTTTAGATTCACAATCTCATCCTCAGGCCAGAGTCACTTTTTTAGGGTAAATATTCCAGCAACTTTGATGCCATCTCATCACATCTCATTGACATCTCTATTCTGTAGGGAACCAGGAAAGTGGTGGTGTGACTTAGATTCCACAAATGGCCATTGCAGAATTTTTTAATTAAAGCTTCCCTTTTGGAGGCCATAACTGCGTCAGACCACGCTCCACTGCTATGTCATTGCAGTACTATTTACTGAACGACCACATTCCAGTTTTGCTTCTTGTCCCGACCAGCTTTCCAGTTATCATAATTTTATATCGGGGTAACTTCAAGACATGCTGAGTACTTTTTTTAATTGTCAAATTCTCGAATCGTTCCATATATTTAGAAGAACAGAGTCTTCCCACTTATTTTTAATTTTTTACCAGAGAGAATTGTGAGATCTTTTGTGGGCCTCTCGTACATCCAAACTGAAAACAACCTCCACGCAATTCACTGAATCTTGGTTCTTCTGAATGTGTAACAAGTTTCATCTGCATGTCTTATATACTTTTCAACAGGATTATTTTCGGTAAAGAGAGTGTGACAGCTTTAATCATGGAGCTCAATGATTTGTAGTGTAATCATACTTTATGCTCGACTTTATGGTATCCACATGAGTCGATTTCCCACAAGTAACTTTGGTGCACAATTCGATACTCAAATTTGGTGGGGAATGAGTGGGAATGAGTCTCTGTTTCGAGGGGCAAATATTAAAAAAGCCATCAGGAGCTGTCGGAATACTAGGGTTACAAAAAAGTACATGTCACAATCATACAGAGATCCAAGAGTAATGAAAGTTGTGAGAGTTGTGAGAGTCTTGAAATTCAGGATAAAATTCTGTAACTTATTCAACAACGTATCAGACTACCTTCACCTTATCGTTAGAACAAGCCTCTCGGCGTTTCCTCTTGCTCTCTGAATCTCGCACCAGTTTGCCACGTGAAGCCACCCACGATTCGGTGGTTTATCTTAGGAGGCTTGTTTATCTAGGTATTTGCAAGTTCCTCTTCCATATATGCCCATGTTCACCAAGAGATTTCATTCATTTCCTTGTCTTCACAGACTGTACGATTCTGACAAAACTCGCAAAGCAATGAATGCCACCCGCGTATACCAAACATAAAGTCAGAATATGAGAATAGCGTTGAGCGCCAACGAGGATAAGAACAAGTGATGCATATTCTTTGGAATATGTTTATGGTTTATCATGATTAGTCATGAGTGGACTTACGATTCCCTTGTGGTCAGTTGAAATTTTGATAGGGATTGCAGGAACATGTATTTAGTGAAGTACGGAAAGAGGCAGCTTTTTTGGAATGTTTCAAGGAATGAAAAATTCAGAAAGAGGGGATACCATAGACAGATCAGTTATCACATAACGTGTACGATCGGTATAGCGAATAAATTTTGCATACATCCGTGGATTATGATGATTATAGTAGTCTTTTGAGCCGCGTATAGTTGCGAGTCTACAAAGAAAGACTATTCCACGATGGAAATATCGAAATATTGTAAAGCAAGGCAAAAATAATGGAACTATACGCTGTTTTCGCGCATGTTCCACACACATATACCGCTGCTGAGTCTTCTCGAATTTGTAGTATCTTATCACTTTCCTTGAATCGAGAAGTTCACATCTTATGCGATCTGTTCGAATAGTCTGCCTTAGAATTGTTGTATGCAAAAAGTCGATCTGACTGATGAACATACTTTCCTCGATGCTTTCCAAAAAGAGACCCCCTACGCTCGAGCCGTTAGAAATTTATATGGTGCAGAGGAGCAATTGTATGACAGCATAATTTTGCCGAACCCGCCAATTTTTATCTCTGAAGTATTTTTTAAGGTCGCAAAACTTGACACATGCGATGCACTTTGAGACAAAAGGGGTCGCCATGCTTCCGGCGATGCACGCCAACATCGCAGTTTTCAACAACCCGTAATTTTGAATAAGCCTAATTCCCAAAGTGCATCGTCGAAAGTTGTTAAATCGTGTTGGGAAGGAGATCTTTTCCTAAAGCATTCATCGAAAAAGCCCATAGTGTTCTTCAAGCACGTAGTTGATTTTCTGGTCGTTTATTTTTTAGACGTCAGACGAAAGAGTACACATCCTATCTGAAATCAGAATTCCCGAGTGGTTCAGTCAATGAACCACTCCATGAAATTTCGTGGAAAAACAGATGGATTTTTGAATGAGGGTACAGAACTTCCACGGACAAGAGTGCCACACCAAAATTCCCACAAGACAAAAGTTCCACAACCCAGAAATGTCACAGCCTAATAATGCCACATGTACAAAAGTGCCGCGTATGCAAAAGTTTCAATATATACAAAGACTAATAATTCGCAACCATCATTTTGCATGCTGAAATGAAATACATGAAATGAACAAGAGCCATTGTAGTGAAATGGAGGGTGTATTTTGATGAGTTTTGCTATTTTTTAAGAATGAATTCTACAAATGCAGGTGAGCTCCAAGGACTTTCAAGTAGGTGAGTTGCGTATTGTTGGTCACATGGTCGTCATATCGAGAAACCATTGCATGTTGAAGATCCGTTGTTCTATTGCTTGGTATAGTAGTTTGATGGTAGGTCTCTACTTTTCTGACCTAAATTCAACTGCCTCATCATGCACTCACTATCGCCTTGCTCTTGCTGCATTTCACTCAGAAAGACATAGAAAGTTGGATGATCTTGACCAACTACAACTTTAAGGCCAGTCCGTAGTGCTTATACTTGTTCACTACTCCATAGATGGCACCACAGTGATTTGCATAGCGTAATTCAAACAATATTTAATTTTTAAATAGTTGCAATTGCAACTATTGCAACTATTGATTTGCATCGCGTAATTCCAACAATATTTGATTTTCAAATAGTTGCAAACACTTTTCGAACCAAATCATCGAGTCAGCGCGCTTCCCGATAGAATTTCCAACTGTTTGAGCTTTGTTGCGTCTCAAAACTCGTGATATATTTTGCGAGATTTGGAAAATGGCAGTCGTGCATGACAGCGTGGTTCTTAAGACGAGGCAGCGCAGCTCAAGATTCCAGATTTCCAAATCCTGCAAAATATATCAAGAGTTTTGAGACGCAACAAAGCTCAAATGATTGGAAATTCTATTGAGAAGCGCGCTGACTCCATGATTTAATCCGAAAAGTGTTTGCAGTTATTTAAAAATTAGATATTGTTGGGAAACCTGCATGTACTCCGGTGCGTGTCTGGTTGCAGTATTGCGGGGACTACGGACTGGCCTTAAAGCGGTTGTGACAGCCTCCTGATGCGTTGTTTGTGCGTACAATTCGTTGTTGCATAGCATAGTATTGATTCCAGAGGCTGGGTGCGTACATGATAGAAAAAGGTAGCAGAAAACAAGCTGACGTGGATTTTCCACGGATCATGTTGCAATATTATTCTGTTCTTGGTTTTAAAAATGACACAAGGCATACCTCTCTTGGGTCACTTGCATGATCATGGGATTGAGCATCGCCTCCGAAAATAACGTCTACCCCTTCACCATTGCTCACAGTTGTAGTTCGAGCACTGCATTCTTTAAGTCTTCTGCATTTCCAATACGTTTCTTCCTCCCTGGCACTTGATTTCAGGTAGACGTATCCACTCATGTGTAAATATCGAGTTTTTCCTTTCAGAATTATTTCACCCTCCATCTCTTGAGTTTAAAAACAATTAATTTTGGGCCAAAAAAGTTACTTGGGAAATTTTTATTAGTCGAATGATTATCTAAAATACAGGTTATAAGCGACTCTGGTGCCGCTGCAACTTCATTCCTAACCATGCATCACAAACAAATAAAGATTCTAAACTTTCGTTCGAATCTTGACGTTCTTAATGTATTTAAAAAATTGTTGCACTTTTGTCCTGTGGCACTTATTGACTGTGATTTTTTTGTCCTGTGGCACTTATTTACTGTGAAATTTTCGTCCTGTGAAAGTTTTGGATTGGCAGTTATGTCCCCTAACCGAAATTTTTATCTACTCACAATATTAGTCTGGTTAGTCACTGAAACTCTATAACACAGAGTTGTGAGTTTTATCCGGGAACAACGCGATGTATATTATCACAGGCACCCAATTCTCAGGGCTACAGCCATTAATAGTGAGAACATAATTTTGAGCTGATCTGCGTGATTTTCAACAATCTACTGGAGAACAACAACCAAACAAAAATGCTCCTCCCACGTAAGATGATTTACAGGAATAATTCGAGTGATTTTCTTCGGGCTTTCGACCTCTTTGAGATGTGCACTGTAGCTGAAGTTACTCAAATGGACAGTTTCCGCTCGAGACAGTGAGATATTTCGCGGCACATAAGGGATAAGTCGAGCCTCGGGCAATTGCAAAATCCTTCACTGATCACAGGCTATCGCAAGCCAATCCACACTTTTATGTTACTCTCTCGCATATTCTTCACTCATTTTGCATCATCTGTAGTGGGAGGACGAGGATGCTTTGGTTTAAAGAACAGGTTCACTTGAATCTTGACTGCATCATCTTATGCGCTTGACTGATACCCCTGTGCGATCGAATTTTCGTCAAAATGTGGAATGTGCTGAGCACGAGTGTCGAAATTAGGGTACAATCGTAATCAGAATTACGATATGGTGATCGTGAATTCACTCGTCGATTTGCAATCTAAGAATGATGCCAGAAAATTTACAGTCTGATAATTCATTTACATCGAGGGCAATGATCTCGGAATTCATTGCACCAAGTGACAAAATATTCTTGCAAAATGAAGTTCTCGTGTTACTTTTGATGCTACTAGATTGAATATCGATCGGGGGCCTTTCGAAAACGAGAATTGACATCTTTTGCAAATTTCAGGTACCTGATTGATTTCATACGAGTTGCTTCTGTTGTGTTGTGAGCAAAAAATTACTGATTCACCGAATCGATACTTGAGAAATATTTACCAAGACTTTAATTTGAGGTTCAAAAGCTTGCAATAATTACGTATAAGTTTATGAGTAATCTTACTTTATATATGCTAGATGGTTCAAGAGTTCAAGTCCATTTGAAAAATTCTTGAAAAAATACAGGAATATTGGGGCAAATTTCGACTGTTCACTTCGAGAATTGGTTGGAATTTCAACCAGCATATTCAACTGGCGCTTGAAAATTCAATCAGGTGTTTAGAATGTCAACCTGGTATACACCTGCTTTTTTGCATGGAGAGTTCGACCATCCTACTTTACCTTTTTTCCACTCAACCTTTTTGGCTCACAGAATGATCGAATGCTAAGAGTATCCAGCTAATGGATGATCTGATCCCCGATTTTAGTAAGCAACGACAGAAATACTTACTGAACGTTCTAATTCTAATGAGTGGATAAGATGATTCGCTGGTTCTATAATTGAGTCATTGATATCATACGAAAATTTTTGCCCATGAATCTCATCATGTTAACACAGGCAGCTTATCCTACTCCCTTTCCATTATCGTCATCTATCAGTGAACAAAAATCACGGCTATGTTGCTCACATTTTCGATCTTCCTCAGTTTTCGTTGAAGACCACATATGCAGGGACCACAAAATGTACCTCACGCAATTTTTCTTTCATTTCAGACCACCAACCTATATCTCCGCTCAAATACCAAAACTGGATGAGGCAAAAAGGCAGAACCTCTTGATCCAATCGAAGAATCGTCTCTCGGTATCTAGTTTGATTTATCGCAAGGCATATTGCCGCGAATTATATGAAGCGCAGCATCAAACCCGGCGTCAGATTTAGAATCTGCCCAAAGACCTACAATATCGGTAAACGAGTTGACAATCAGCTCCATATCCCATCACCCTCAACAAGCTCAAACGGACCTCGATACAACAATGAACCACCCTGCAAGCAGACGGTAAGAAGTTTATTGTGTGTACTCGTTCAACAAGCTTATATTGAGTCCGATCTCTGCGAGTCTTTGACGCAAGCCCGTGCAATACCCACACATACAAGAATATATATATATATTTTGGATCCACGCGCTAAATTGGCTCCTCGGCTCTCGTAAATCTCTCGCTAGTTACCCCCGTACTTATTTTTTTATTATTTCTGCACTTACTTGTGTATGTACACTGCAGTGAATGGAATATTAATCTCGAGCATCGTAAATGCATGAGCGATGGTATAATTATTTTTTGAAAAGTTTGTTGCTGGGATGGATTGCGTGCGGTGATTATTAAATCTACTGTACTCGCGACAGTGAATTTTGAATCAAGAATAGTTGGGTGAAGATCAGCTTGTCATGGGAGTGAATTTTGATTGACGCTTGCTATATTTGATACATTAAATTATGACCACGATCAAAATGAAAATTCAAATTTCAACATTGTTTCATGGTGGAAAGTTGAAGGTTGATATGAGTTTGTGTAGCTGTGAATTGATAGAAAGCTAAGAACATACTTTTCAAAATTCAAACCAATCAGTTTCAAATGGTGGTCACTCTTGTTGACATTCTCAGTGATAAATCAAATCATTCCTGCAGAATCAGGTCCTACTGCAAGCCAATGCGTGTTGAGCTCATTCGTTTTTGAATACTCCCAGTTCTCTCATTTTCAATTTCGATCAAAAATATAAAAATCATCCATTACGCAAGACACGATATCTATGTATATTGATTAAGTTATCTATATGAGTGATTCCGCCGAAAGTGTGATTTTTTGGGACCAAAATCGTCGTACGGAGTGATTTGGGTCAAAAAATTATTTCAGCCCCAGACGAGTTTTAATGGGTCTTTGCAGTTGGTTTCCACTTGTTTTGGCACAAAAAGGAAGTACCTAGAGCTTCGTAGCTCAAAATTGAAGCCGGACAAGATATGTTGAGTTTAAAGGGTCGCGGAGGGGGACGGAATGGACAGGGACGGAATTGAAATTTCGTCTCAGAAATATTCTCACGGCTCGCCAACTAATCCGAGACTCTTTTCCGCGTAGATTTGCTCTAATGCAATCAAACAATACAAGGCAATGTGTTTCACAAAACGATACAGCGCGTTGGGGAGAAGCACGACTTGGGGATGGAATTGAACAAAAATTTTGCACGCCATTCTGAAAACACGTTCATGTGGTGCGCCCGGCTACAGATTCGAGTTTTCGGCTACTGTTGCTCATGGATTGGGTGTATTTGGGTATCTGAAAATCAACCTCATTGGTTAGAAAGGTTTAATGGACAATTGGGGACTTTGCCGACCTAATTAGTGTTGTGCGAGCAGTTTGGGTGCAAATCCGTCTTCAAAATGTCGGATGTCCGTGCGCGAGCTGAGGGTTTAATTTGAATTCGCAAAGTAGTGGATGGAGTTGTTTGAAGTATTACAAATTGAAGTACGTAGCTACATATGAGGGTTTTCGACTCTGAATATGCGTTGCAGTGAATGCAAGACTCGAAGGCGGGTTGTCTACAGGGGACGGAATTGACATTTTGGCCCTTTATGAGGCACTACAAATTACGGGGACGTCAGAATCGTCTTCAAAACTATTAACATAGTTGCGCACCAATAGAATATACCCCAGAAAATTGTTATAATGCATATTCAAACCCTCAGAAACTTGGGGGAACTTGGAACACTGAAAATCACACTTTGAACGGAATCACTGATATATCGTACTCTCAATAAATTATTATATTATTATGTGAATTAATTTCTACCTGTGCCACATAGGGTAATGCCCCAAGGTACCGAATAAAAACGAATCTAATCTAATCTAATCATCTGTTCATAACCATAGTGAGATTAATATCTCATGGATTCATGTACTTTGTTAGCTCATTAGTTTCATATAAATTCTATCTTATACGCGAATTCATACACTTACATTGATCTTTATCGTAACCCGTGTAAAAATGGTAGGGACGCGAACGCGCGCGATCGCGTCCCCGCCGAGGGACGCAATCGCGCGCGTTCGCGTCCCCCTCGAGAGACGCGGTCGCGCGCGTTCGCGTCCCCCATGAGGGACGTGATCGCGCGCGATCGCGTCCCTTCAGGGAGGTGATTTTGTAAGTCGGAGTAGCATTTTGACAAATTTTAGTCACAATAACAATTGTTTGGATACTGTTCAATCTAACAGTTCAAAAAAATCTTCTCACACACTCAAGTGTGGTCTTGATAGATTCCAATGATTTTTCTGGTCAAAAATGTTGCGAACTGATCAACTGCGAAGTCTTTGAGAACCAGGATAGACCAAATGATGGCTCTGAATTATTCACAATAATGAAAATAAAAAAAATTTTACTCGAATCGTCTTGAAAACAACTCTCAATTGCTTAGCGGGCTTGGAACTAACAAGCCATGCTCATTTCAGGAAGCTACCTTGCCATGGTCTTCTCAACAAGCATTTTCAACCGATTAATTCTTGTGGTGGATCACATATGAGTAGTTCGGCATGAAAGCAACCTACGACAAAAGGTCATGTCTCAGATACAATTTGATTCTATGGTACAAATTATGGAGCTCTCAGTTTGATCCCATAGCGAGAGTTCTGGAAAATGAAGAGTTTTTACAAATTTAAGAAGTTTTACCCACTCGAGTTTGGTCACAGATAGAAACACGCGGTGGACAGCAATCTATGAGAGATCTTAAAATACATATAAGAATCGCTATTGGAGAGATGATTTTGAGGTTATGGACGACGTGTCAGAGCAAAAGTACAAAAAAAATTACAATAAAGTGAATTTTTCAAGAGCTCATTTTTTTCATTTTTTGAAAATCACAAATTTGATATAAAAGTTTGTGTTCTTTTTGAAAACATAGTCCCTATGAAGTATTTCGCGTTTTTAGGCCTGTACCTTCTATTTTTCGCGAACTTTTTTTCGTGGCGATTCGACATCGTCTGTTTACTGCTCATGCGCAGGGCTCTGGAAAGCTGGAATCAATTGCATTGGGAAGCCGAAGGGAATCTCCTGCAAAATGACCACTTGACAAGGTCAATTCCTTCAATTTGGCTCGGAGCTACAACGTTTGAAAGACCACTGGGTCCCCACAACTACCAAGTGGGTCGGAGCCACCGCGACAATATTAGGGGAATCTGGGTGCGATTTGGGGTCGTTTGGCCTATTGACGTACTCGAACTGACGCTTCATCTTTCGTACGCTGTAGTTTCGAGCTGAGTTGATGAAATTGACTTGGTCAAGTCCAATGTTATTGGTTTCAGCGATCCAAATTCCTGCGCATGTGCAGTCAACCGATGATCTTGAATTGCCTGTATAATGGATTCGCGAGAAATAAGAAAAAGAACGCGAAAAAGTGCATTGAGGCCGTTTCTTCTGAAAGAACCCAAAATTGTACAATAAATATGTGATATTCAGGACATAAGAAAGAAGGCTCTTGAGGCATTCATTTTTCAATGATTTTCACACTTTTGCTCCTACAGGACGTTTATGACCTCAATATCACTCTTCCAATGACAATTTCAATCGGTTTTTCAAGACCTTTCGAACGCCATCAGTTGTGTGTCCTTTCCTGCAAGCATTAAAGTTGCTTGTATTTTACAGCAGAAGAGTTGCTTGAATTTGTAAGAAATATATTCTACTCTATTTCCGAAAACTCTCGCCATAGGACCACACAATTTTTTCGGGGCTTGACAGGTAATGAAGAATCCATATTATGTACCATAGAATCGAATGGAAATGCCAAGAAAAAGATCTGAGACATGACCAATTTTCGTAGGTCACTTTCGCGTGAAACTATTCATAAATGAGTAATTCTTTTCAATATCACCAACTGTTGGGTCGAGGGTCATGTATTTTCCTGTAACTTTAGGATATGTTCCATATGATGAAGAAGATGGAAAGCACAGTTTTTACTCGCCCAGCTATAATTTAGCACATCCCGAATGAAAAAATGTGTCGCGATCAGGTACATAATATACTATTCTAAGCCTTAAAAGTCATCATTGCGAATTTTGTGCACTATTTTTGTTTTTAAAAATTGAGAACTTGTCCATCTTTCAAGTTCTAGATTGATTTCTCACAAGTATAGGACCCTATAAAAAAGATATCCAAAACATCTATTTCTACGTAAAAAAAGCAGAATTCCACGAAAATAATACTTTTTGAATCAGGAAAGGTCAATGTAGCCCGAAAACAACAATTTTTTCAGGATAATTGATTTCTCGGGCAATAAGCCCTATTTCATCTCAAATCTGAAGTTTTTATCGGATTCCTCGTCTAATTTTTCGTCGGATACCGTTTCAGACAGATTGAACTCAGGATGGCTTTGTCCACCCTTAGCGTATTAGAAGTATGGTCATCAAAATAGCGCTAAATCGCGTATTTTGGGAGGGTGATTTATCATACCGGACAACAACATTTTGGGTCAGAAATAGTGGATGCACCGTGAAATGGTTTTTTGGGCATTTTTCGACGAAGAAACCGCATACGACCCCAGTTCTGCTTCTGGACATCAGGATTTTCTTAAAATCGCAAAATACTGAATTTATGGATAACGGCGTTATTCTAGCGTTCTTTGCTAATTTTGTAAACACATGGTTTTGATGGTGCAACCTTGTAGTATGCTCAGAGCATAGCCGAGGTATAAAATCTCACTAATTTTGACCTGCTAAACACGATGGCAGTATCTTAAAATTGCTAGGATGTTCACGAGACGGGTGAGAAGCTGATCTTTCGAGTTGCTATCGGCGTTCGACCAATTTCGCGATGAATCTGAAAGGAATCCAAAAATCGACGGAATACATCCTTATCTGAGCTAGCGAGTCCATATTTCCTCCGTTTTCATACATTTATTGGGTGAAAATTATTTGCTGTAGCCTCGAATTGAATGGGTCGAATATACGTGCATTATTCCGAAAGAGGTGTTCTATCATTTTCTGAGGTGATGCTCTAGCTCCTCGTCATAAGTCAAACCTCGAGAATTGGTACCTGCGGGACACTAAAACTACTGAAACGGCCTCGTTTGATACCATGATACGATATCAGATGTCCTGGAGACCTATATTTTGATCATGTCGAAGAACCTTTGATATAACTACCATTAAGATATGAACAATCATGTTCACATTGAGGGAGTTGAATTGCTTTCCAAAAGACGAATCTGGTGACAGAAAGTGGCTATACTCGGTACAATGGGATCATTTTCGGGCTCAAACAATAGGTGGTACATCCAATAATTGATAGTATAGGGAATTATCTCTCAAAGATTGGGGCGTGGCATAAATAAACAAAGGAGGCGTGTGTTTTTACGTCTCTTTCGATTTTTCCGTCATAATAGTCGGAAAATATCGATTTTTCAGGAGAATTGGTACAGAGATGATTTGTAGATTCTTAACACGTTCACTGCGATGGCAAAGATCGCGATCTGGTCCTGTGTGCGATGGGCCCCACCGGTGGCGCCCATTTACTGGGATTTTGATCACCGCCGCATACAGAATTGGACGCATGGGCTCCACCGGTGGGGCCCATCGCAGTGAAGGTGTTAAAAGATTTACGGAATTGAGCTGTACTTTCCTCCTCGCGAATTGCATCCCACTGGAGTTATTCTTCATTGTTCATAATGGGCCCAAACTACTCTTCTAAGTGAGCCAATTTGGATCAGCAAAGGTCTTTTGGTTATCTTCCCTGAGTTCGATCGATCGTTTCCGAGTAATGTAAATAGCAAAATTCGCAGCTCTCAATCCTAAATGCAGTCATGAAAGCATCGCATTTGAGTTTGGAAGTCACGAAATTTGATATTTTCACCACTCGGAAACGATTAACTTGAACAAAAATACGAGGAGATTCTTCCTGCTCCTCGATAACTCAATTATCTTGAGAAAATAACTTTGAGACCATTATAAATAATTACGGAGAACTTTTTAATGTATTCGATTTTGACTTTGATGCGAATCAGTCCGAAGGAATGCGATTTGCGAGGAAAAGTAATCAGACCAACTTTGTGGATCTGCGGAAGATCTACGAATCATTCCTGTACATATTTTCTGGAAAAATCAATCCTTCCCGACTAATAACGGAAAAATCGAAGAAGATGTAAGAGAGTGCATCTTTCCGTCGTTTATTGATGTCACGCCCTAATTTTCATACAATAATTCTTGATAGCATCTATTGTAGGATGTGCCATCTAACGTTTCCGCCAGAAGTCGTCCTGTTTTACCGAGTTCAGCCACTTACAAGGATAGGTCGTACCTTGTGAGTCCTGAATTCGTCCCAAACTCTGGGAATCATCTTGTTTTGGTGAGAAATAGGGTATCCCAAATAATTTAATCCCATAGGCCATCTATCCTGAGATACAGCTATGAAGATTAGTATTGGCCATATTGATAATTAGTATTGGACATATTATATGCCCACGCTCTCCATTGCTGCATCTCGGGATGAGTGGCTCATGGGATCAAATGATTTTTCACCAAAACAAGATGATTTCCAGAGTTTGGAGACGAACCCAGGACCCGCAAGGCTGGAACTCTCCTTGTTAGAGATCGAATCCTGGAGGGAATTCATAAACCTCATTGTTTCTCACTCTAAGCTCATGGAGATTTGCCATGTTATTAATATGGAGGCAATTGAATTAAGACATTCAGCACTAGATAAACCGCGAGATATACCAAATCGAGCGTTTGGAGAGGACTATCTATATGTCGTAGCCGGTTTGTAGAATCCGCCCGTGTATAGACTGGCTGGTCAGTCTATAGACGGCGCGCGGATAGTAGACTCTACGTGAGCAACGCATCTCTCTATCAAGCGACTAGTCAGTTTATAGACTGGCTGAGTGATCCAGCCGGTTTATAGACCGACCGCTCGCGCTCGCGCGCATAGTAGACTTTTCGTTTACATTGGCGCAAATCAAAACAAGGTGACATATATAGAGATAGAGTATAGTTTTGAAGAAAGCCATTCAATTCCATCAAGCTATTCGGATGAACGGGGCTTTATTCCCCATTTGAAACTCGAAATCATGTAATATGACAAGAACATTCTGATCATTTCTACTTACAAAAATTAATCTTGTAATTAATACATAATCACTGAAACCACTATCAAAAATGTGTAGATCGTTTTTGAAATGCTAGATGCAATGAAATCTGAGTCATTTATTCTTAAAGTACTAGAATTGTGACTTGACACTTATTTTGTTTTGCGCAAATGTAAACGAGAAGTCTACTATGCGCGCGAGCGCGAGCGGTCGGTCTATAAACCGGCTGGATCACTCAGCCAGTCTATAAACTGACTAGTCGCTTGATAGAGAGATGCGTTGCTCACGTGGAGTCTACTATCCGCGCGCCGCCTATAGACTGACCAGCCAGTCTATAGACGGGCGGATTCTACAAACCGGCTACGACATAAATTTAGAAGCACGTGGGACTAGGAAACTGCATATTTGACCCACTACGAGGAGGTTTGGCCTTACCTCAACAAATTATCAAACGCTTCCTTTTGGAATAGCACCCGTTCATCTGATCCTTCGTTTTTTGAGCTACTGCAAATAATTTTGTCTCAACATACTACTGTATCAAGACGAAGGCAATGTGGACTCGGTGAGCCCTTTCAGATTCGTTCCAGAATTGGCCAAATTTCTCCGATAACAGCTCGAAAGATCAGCTTGTCACTAGTCTCGAAGGAATCTTAGCATTTTCAAGATCCTGGTATCGGCATTAGCAGGTCAAAATTCGTGAGATATAACTCGGATACGCTTTGAGCAAACCACAACGATTCACCATCAAAACCATGTGTTTACAAAATTAGTAAAGAACACTGGAAACGCCGTTATTCATAAATTCAGTATTTTGCGATATTAAGAAAATCCTGATGTCTAGGAGCAATACTGGGGTCGTGAGCAGTCTCTATGTCGGGGAATACACAAAATGGAGTCATTCTATGGTGCATGCACTATTTCTGACCCAAATATTGTTGTCTGGTATAATAATAAATCACCCTCCCAAAATACGCAATTCAGCGCTATTTTGATGACCCTACTTCTGATTTTCATGGAAGTCGAACCCACCCTGCGCCCAATTTTTTCAAAACGATCTTCGACGTGAAATGTGACAAGAAATCTGATGAAAATCTCCGATTTTGTAATAAAATAGGGCTCCCTGATCGAAAAATCAATATTTGTGAAAAATTGTTGTGTGGGGGCTATGTAGCCTTTTCCCGATGTGGAAAGTATTATTATATGGAATTCAGCTTTTTCACATCGAAATAGATGTTTGGGGTATCTTTATGATGGGGTCCTATACTGGTGAGAAATCAATCAAAAATTTGAAATATTATAGCTCGCCAATATAATAGATAGCGCGCCACGTTTTCGGGGCCTAGAAACTGCGATTTTGATGCTCCATCATATGCAACATATCCCATAAGTTGCAGAGGAATATATGACCTTCGACCCGAAAGTTGGCAATAATAGAAAGAATGACTCATGGATGTGATCCACCATGGGAATTGACCGTTTGAAAATGCTTGTTGAGAAGACCATGGCAAGGTAGCTTCCTGAAATGAGCATGGCTTGTTAGTTCCAAGCCCGCTAAGCAATTGAGAGTTGTTTTCAAGACGATTCGAGTAAAATTTTTTTATTTTCATTATTGTGAATAATGTAAAGCCATTATTTAGTCTATCCTGGTTCTCAAAGACTTCGCAGTTGATCAGTTCGCAAAATTTTTGACATGTTTTTGACCAGAAAAATCATTGGAATCTATCAAGACCACCATTTTTGAGTGTGAGAAGATTTTTTTGAACTGTTAGATTGAACTGTATCCAAACAATTGTTATTGTGACTAAAATTTGTCAAAATGCTACCCCGACTCACGAAATCACCTCCCTGAAGGGACGCGATTGCGCGCGATCACGTCCCTCATGGGGGACGCGAACGCGCGCGACCGCGTCCCTCGGCGGGGACGCGATCGCGCGCGTTCGCGTCCCTACCATTTTTACACGGGAATCGTGTTATTAGGCTATTTCAACCCTGTGGGACCCATTGTCCCTGTAGTCCAGGCAAATTAGCTTATTTGAGTTACAAAATATACAAGTCCACAGTTTTTTTTTCTGGATGCGCGGGACCTCCAAGAGTCAGAATATACCCAATTGCCCTTCGAACTCGGCCGGCTTTTTTTTATACGGCCGATTTAGTGCAAAATTTTGCATTTTTTTTCCTTTCTCTCCGAATAGCTGGAAAACTATGGATTTTCCGGGATTTTGGCTTGGGCAGTTTTGAAGCTAATAAAATTTCGAAGCGAATGAAAAAAAAAAACATGACAATATGTTGATTTGGTCGTCAGCAGCTGCAATAAACAATGAATTTGACACAATATTTAAATTGTTTATTGCTCCCTGAATATTGGCAGTACAAGTCTGAAATGGCTGGAATTGACGTATTTTGGGACGCTCTTGATATTGACAAAATTAGAACCCGATACAATTAAATTAGCCCGTTTTAGCCTATTTGTTTATAAGAAAATAGTGCAAAGTTCATGTTGAAAAATTTCTGGGTTCCGATCCTCTGAGCTAATGGCCAAAAATCAGGTGAGTCCTCTGAAACATACTATTCAATAAACCGTCGAGAAAATTCTCAATACATTATTGGGTATGCACAAACTTTGCATTTGTTTAAAAAAAGAGGATTTTGCCGATTTTGTTTGTTCAATTGTTCGGGAACGGTAGGGACTATTGAAATGATTCTTTCGGATCTATGATACCTGATTTTTGCTCCAAATTTTAAGCCCAAGTACGTCCCTTCACAGTAATTTGTTTTCGAGATACGCTTTTTTTTTTGAAAATCAAAATCTCATAAACAAATAGAGATTAAGAGCTCAAATTTGGTCTAGACGTGGGTGAGTTTTCAAAAAATGCTACAAGGCATCGTAGAATATTACTAGTCTGACCATAAATCATAAACCAAGAGTGAAAGTTGAAGGAAATCTGGAAAGGGTCGCGGAACGACCGGAGGAGGCGTGGTGGGGGAAGCCAGCGCGCGCTCTGAGCTAAGCGCGAGAAACTGAATTGCACACTTCAAACTCGGGCGCGTTATAATTTTTTGCAATATTTCGACATCCACCGGTCCAATTCTCTTCATTCTTTCGATTATTAGGGGTGCCATTCTCCAATTACGACGAATGGCGCATTTACTTTTTCGAATTGACCGTAACAAAATGAGTTATTTGCAAACCCATTCGTAAAAAGATTTTCAATGTTCATTGACAAGCAATAGGATGAACTTGATAAAGTCACAAACGTCCCTTTGTATGAGGAATTGGATAGTCATCAACAAAGTGTCAGATGCATTTTACTCAAAAGTTCCTTGTTCTCGAGTTTAACCGTATATTCTGTATAGCGCTATCGGTAAACGAGTCATATGGCTCCAATCAAACTTGGTTCAACCGTTCGAAATTATCCGGGGTGGAATACAACTAAGAGTATTCAGTTGAAGAAGTTTGGCCATTCTATTTATTCATATTCAATCATTTATTACTAGCAAAATTTTTAGTTATACAGATTGATGTTCGGAGATAACTCACACTAAACAGGTTCCATTCTCAGTCGACATACGCATCTTAATTAGAATCATGCAACATATGTTCATATGCGTCCCAATTATCATCATTTTCAATACAATCGTCATCATCATCAACAATTCCTGATGGAATAATTCCACTCTCCGAGGGGATATCCACCGAATCCTCGACAAAAGATGAATTAGGATCATCTATCGGGATTGCGATTGATTCCTCGCGCACATTTTCACATGTAGCTCCGTGGCACTTGGAACACAACTCAGTACATGGAACACCGTGTTTTACACATGAACAGATCGCAGTGCGGCAGCCACCTTTACAAGAACATGATATTCTTTTGATCAAATCTTGAGGTATGAGACTATCGCTTTTGGAAAACATTGGTCTCATTCCATCCTCAGACAGTTGCCACCCCAAACTAGAAGCTTGAAGTTCGGTATTTTCACCGAGCCATAATTGTACTTGGAGGTAAACACGCAAGCAATGCTGCTCTGCAACAGAATTTGTTGGTGGCAGGTTCTCTAATTTGAAGCTCTTACTTGCTGTTTTACGGATATAGAGTTTGTATCGCAAGTCATTCAAGTTGAAAGTCTCATCTTTCTCATCATACAATTTGCAAATGATTTTAATACCATTTTCTGTGACTTTCTTTTCGTCAAAAGGATCGTTGAAGCATTGAGCGAGATCTTGTATATTCTTATTTCCTTTGAAGAGTTTCACAATGGAATTTTTACCTTTGCCATAAAAAGCTGACGTAGTGTCACAACCGCAAAATGCATGGAGAAAACAAACTATGCTCAATAAATCTGGGTGACGAAAACTTGATTTTGAGTAATATCGTCCCGGAATTTTGGGTCTGGCTGGCTTGGAGAAATAAATTTGATCCATGTGTTGCGATAATTGAGTCAAAATGACTAACAAACCGATATCTTCGCCAACAATAACTGTAGGACAGTTGGGAGTCTGGCGGTGAGTTTTCAAGGCTGTGGTAACAATCATAACATCAGCATCCTCATCAGCTTGTTCTGAAGGATACCCCGCATCATCTAGAGCTTTCATAAAATACTTTGAATTTTAAATGACACTGAATATGTGCCATGTGATGTTATTTTTCGTGTTCATTGGGTTTTGGCAGATTGTGGGGTTAAATTCGAGAACAAGGAACTTTTGAGTAAAATGCATCTGACACTTTGTTGATGACTATCCAATTCCTCATACAAAGGGACGTTTGTGACTTTATCAAGTTCATCCTATTGCTTGTCAATGAACATTGAAAATCTTTTTACGAATGGGTTTGCAAATAACGCATTTTGTTACGGTCAATTCGAAAAAGTAAATGCGCCATTCGTCGTAGTTGGAGAATGGCACCCCTAATAATCGAAAGAATGAAGAGAATTGGACCGGTGGATGTCGAAATATTGCAAAAAATTATAACGCGCCCGAGTTTGAAGTGTGCAATTCAGTTTCTCGCGCTTAGCTCAGAGCGCGCGCTGGCTTCCCCCACCACGCCTCCTCCGGTCGTTCCGCGACCCTTTCCAGATTTCCTTCAACTTTCACTCTTGGTTTATGATTTATGGTCAGACTAGTAATATTCTACGATGCCTTGTAGCATTTTTTGAAAACTCACCCACGTCTAGACCAAATTTGAGCTCTTAATCTCTATTTGTTTATGAGATTTTGATTTTCAAAAAAAAAAGCGTATCTCGAAAACAAATTACTGTGAAGGGACGTACTTGGGCTTAAAATTTGGAGCAAAAATCAGGTATCATAGATCCGAAAGAATCATTTCAATAGTCCCTACCGTTCCCGAACAATTGAACAAACAAAATCGGCAAAATCCTCTTTTTTTAAACAAATGCAAAGTTTGTGCATACCCAATAATGTATTGAGAATTTTCTCGACGGTTTATTGAATAGTATGTTTCAGAGGACTCACCTGATTTTTGGCCATTAGCTCAGAGGATCGGAACCCAGAAATTTTTCAACATGAACTTTGCACTATTTTCTTATAAACAAATAGGCTAAAACGGGCTAATTTAATTGTATCGGGTTCTAATTCTGTCAATATCAAGAGCGTCCCAAAATACGTCAATTCCAGCCATTTCAGACTTGTACTGCCAATATTCAGGGAGCAATAAACAATTTAAATATTGTGTCAAATTCATTGTTTATTGCAGCTGCTGACGACCAAATCAACATATTGTCATGTTTTTTTTTTTTCATTCGCTTCGAAATTTTATTAGCTTCAAAACTGCCCAAGCCAAAATCCCGGAAAATCCATAGTTTTCCAGCTATTCGGAGAGAAAGGAAAAAAAATGCAAAATTTTGCACTAAATCGGCCGTATAAAAAAAAGCCGGCCGAGTTCGAAGGGCAATTGGGTATATTCTGACTCTTGGAGGTCCCGCGCATCCAAAAAAAATTAAACTGTGGACTTCGGTGTTCTGACCAAAATCTGCCCCATTCCGATCTAATTTGCCTGGACTACTGGGTGAATAGACCAAATCAATCAAGTCAATCTTCAAATTTCAGAGAGCGGCTCACCAGGACGTAGTGCGATGTTGGCCTGGTGTAGGCCGTCAGCAAAAGTATCAGCAGCAACAAGAGAAAGATACTCGACGGCCTGGAACTTCTGCTTCACATCTGGTCGTTAACGAAGATACAAATTCAAACGCCAGTGGTACCGGTTATTGCAGTGAACGCAGTGACGAAGCTTCCGACGAGTACCAAGACGATTTTAACGATGAATTTGACGAAGAGGACAGCTGCAGTTCGGGTACGAGTACTTCGTCACCCTCCACATCGTCCGCGAGCGAGAGCGAAAACGAACGACTGAATGTTGACGAGGCAGAGGTGGCTAAAGTGCTTGCGGCTTTTCGCAAATGTGACGAGTTTCTGCAAAGGCATCACATTAGGCCCGAGTACTACTGCCGTTACGAAGACAGGCTTGCACTTCATGCTTGGTTGCTAAGACGAGTTTCCGATAAGGCGTCCAGATTTGTTACTGGTGAGTTGATGTGTAATTTTTTGCATCACAGTGTATGGTTGTGGGCCACGTGTTTTGAATCGTTATCAGGGGATCGCGGGTCAGGAAATCTGGGAAACAAGCGATTAATTCTAGATATGATGATAATCAAAATTATGGAGATAGATTCAGTAATGAGAAAGAATTGGGTGAAATATTGTAGGTTCAAAATGGGGCTCATATAGATAATGTTATATTGTATGATGTTGATAATGAAATATTGTAGGTTCAAAATGGGGCTCATATAGATAATGTGCCTATGATCACGAAAAATAAAGAACACACGTGAAAAGAGCTAGGATTCATTCATCATGTATTGATGTGTGCTCAAACTCGGGGCGAGGACTCTGCGTGATCATTTGCGAAATGCGGCTCTGAAATAGTCCTAACATGGGTATACATATCTCCAAAACAACTTCACACCTGAGAGAGTTTGAGCTGGAAATGGAATCCATCAGGATATCAACATTCAAGCAGGAAGTTTGGATTCGTGTGAAATCTAGAAAGATTGTCAGGTTGTCAAAGTAGTCGATTGAGTGTATAAAAATACTCTCAATTAAGTACTTTGACACACGCACACTTCGACATCCCCACACACTCATAATTCCTGTTCTGATTTTGGATATCAGTTCGATGGTTGAAAATTCATAAGAACTTCTCTGTCTAGGGAACTATTCCTTCTTTGGAGGAGTGTGAGAAGGAACTTAGAGAAAATGATTCTTCGCGAATTTACATACATCTTTTGTACAGTCTATCACAGTCTAAAACCTTTGATAGCCCCTACTACTGTTCCAGTCGAGGACAAGTGCTTGTTTACACCTTGGATCACTCATTGCTAATTCTATGATGATTAGTAAATGCTTCGAAGTTGCCTACATTTTAACCATTCCCACGCTAAAATTGATTAATCAATGGTCGTCAATGAACATCTAAACTGCCTAAATTATGTCCATTTAGTGTTCATTACATTTGGACTTCGAATATTCGTTTCTTTCAGATTCCAAAACTTTGGCCAATTGTTGGCCAAAAATTGACCAAGTGCAGAACTGGCTAAAAATTAGTCTAAACATCGTTACATCTCTGGGCTAAAGATTGTCCAGTTCAATTAACTAAATATTAGCCAAACTTGGAGTCAACTGGCCAGTTTTTAGCCAAAAATTGGAATGAATTTCTACCAGGGTAGAGTCGAATTCGTATCCCAGATATCCCGCGAAGTTTTAGATTTCAAATATTGTCGATTATAGAGGAGGCCAGACCTGTTTAGTTTTGGAGTGTCAATGTTTTGAATACAAAAAAAATCGTACGAAAAAATTGACGATGGCTCTACACGGACTCAGTCCCGATAAGAACAGTCTCAAACTACCTGATGAGGACCAAGAGTCGGTTCAGATGAATTAAAATAAGCCAGTTTTCATATAAAGTATCGCTCGAGACCCCAATCAAGATAAGAGTCGTGGTTAATATTGCGATCAAAAGCCCAAATTTATAAGAGTCCAAGTTTTTTATTCAGATCCGAATAATGTAGGAAATTCTAAGGCAAATATAATGAGCACCATAGAAGACGAATGACCCCTGTATATATGAAGACTGGAGGGTGCGGGTGATGTATGTACGCGGATCTTGCCTCCCACTACCCATCTTTGCAACTTTTTGTTCAGAGCTCGCACTTGCTCGGTGTGCGATACTTATCCTGCAGGGCTCTTCGAGTACTTATCGTATAATAACACGATCGTTGAGGCGCCTATCCTCAAACCCCATATCCTTCAAACGGTCCGATGTTGTACTAATGCTCTTATGCACGAATCTCAGCAACCATAAATAGCCTTGTGTAATGATGCGCTGCCACATGGTGTACCTATCTTGTGTTTATACTATAGTGAGCCCTTTATAACCCTTTCACATACGTGTATTTTGTATAGTAAGATTTCTGTGAGGTGTGAGATTCGCTATAGAGAGAGCCTTGTATAGATGGTGTGATTTCCTATTGCTATTGCTGCCGTGAATGTACGAACTATGCTTGGGGTATCATCTATAAGGCCTGATCGAGATCATTTGTATCGAGGGAAATTGAAGGGTATATCTTGTTGGATGTTTTATGGGAGCGGGAACATTTTAAAGAGGGTATTTCATGACAAAGATGATGAATCTTCCTAATACAAATCGATGCAGTTTTGGTAATTTGTGTTTTTCACGCCACGGTGCATGGGGTTGGATGAGAATCAGGGTTTGACACGAAACTGATTTTTGAATTTCGGTTCATTTCGGGTCGGGGGGTCAAACTTCTGTGATAATTTCGGAGATGTAACCGATAATTATGCTGCTGTGCATTCAAGATGAATGGAGATCAATTCCGAAATTCTCACAGGAGTTTGACGCCCTGACCCGAAATGAACCGAAATTTAAAAATCAGTTTCGTGCCAAACCCTGATGAGAATGCAATTCATGCTACTCCACGAATATTATCGTCACATCGATTGTTTTCAAACTTTTGAGGCGCGTAAGTTAAAGCTTTTTGAGTTCCCTGCATGAGACAGAATTCGGTAAAGTTTGAGCTTGAATTTGAATGATGCTGATTTTTTACAACATCCTCCTACTTTTATTGTAAGAATGATTGTTTCTTCGCCGATGCTTTTCGAATCAATAGTGAATTAACTTCCTTAAAATGAAACTGTTTCTGTCACGGATACGGTTTCAATTGAGGGGGTGGGTGGAAAAAGGGCGTAATTGCAAAACGGTCATTTTGAGAAAATCAATAAAAACTTGATAAAAACCGCTAGAGACATAATTGGACGAGTTGAGCTGACTTATTTCGAAGAAAATAGCATTCTCGAAATAGCCCAACCCGATCCGGGGGATGAAATTGGATTGTGAGCTCTTTTCAGCAATTTCAAAAAATGCGATTACGCCCTTTTTCCGAATACAGGGTCAAATTTTGGCCTTTTTTCCTCACAAAAAGTGGAATTGAATCTCGCGATCATGTCCAATCGTCTCCAAATTTTTTGAGAGTGTTCCTGGGCATGTTTTGAAAGATATCTGATTGCTAGGGGTCGGTTCGATTCATGCTCCATGGTGCTATGGACACGAAAAGCTTCCATCAGTCGTGTGAAAATGACGAGACATTTTTTTCACTAGGGAAGGGTAAAAACACTCAATTTGAAGGTAAAACAACATGTTTTCATCGCTATATCAGGTTGAAAAGCGTTTCCAGGCTTTGGAGAATTTTTATAAAATTTTTCCTCGGTAATTAGGCCCTTTTTCTAGATCCGCCCTCACTTACGCCCTGTTACAGAGTAATTACGCCCTTTTAAATCTTTTCATTCGGGTACTTAAGCCCTTTTTCCAAATCCTGTTGGGCTGAGCAAAAAAGAAACTTTTGAAATGTTATCACAGCAGTTACGCCCTTTTAACATCTTATCATAGCAGTTACGCCCTTTCAACATTCATCATCGCACTTACGCCCTTTTATCGTGCAGATGAAAGGGCGTAATGGCGGTTACGCCCTTTGATCTGCCAGACGGTTTTTGGGGTCTTACGAAAAACGGATTTCGGGGGGTGGTAGACCTTGGTATAGGGGCTCAAAAAAAGCGATGTCCGGAAAAAGGGCATAATGGCGGTTACGCCCTTTTTCCACCCACCCCCTCAATTGGTTTTGGATGGAACCAGGCATGATGGAAATCATAGACGCATTTGGCACCGGGAATCAGAATTTGATGACGCAAAATTCATTTGACCTAGTATTTCACAATAATCACAATTCATAAATTTTCTGACTTTAGACCTCATAGTTGATCGCAAAATTAGGAATTTTCATCCATTATCCAACGAAAAATTTTTACAAAATTCAATCGAAGTGCGTGGACTTTTCCGTCTGCAGTTTCAGGAACATATCGATACCTCTTACGAAGACTATCACATACGCTAACGCCCGGCGAGGAGTAACACTTGCGCGATAGTCTCCGACGAAAAGTAACACATACGCTAACGTCCGGCGAAAAATATCATTTAGCGCTTGTGCCCGACGAAAAGTAACACTTGGCTTTGAAAATTCCAATGAATTTTTCGTCCCAATCTGATATCTCGCGAACAAATGAATATTTTTGGATGGTTCAAAGTGGAAATTGAAGGTGAAAGCATAAGGAACCGAGTGCAAATGGAAATATTACTCAAACTTTACCGTACAATGAACAAGTTCAGTCGAAAGCAACGATTTGCTGACTTCTATACTGCACCAAACTTCCAAAATCTGTGAAGCGATTTCGAAATGTTTGGGAGTATTATGAAGATATGTGCAATGTTCCAGATCGATCTCGTTTCAGAATCCATTTCGAATAGTTCAAAAAGATCAATCCGTCTTCGAGAAATTGGCGGAATGGCTGAGAGATAACGGAAATTTTTGTCGCGCAGCAAGTGATACTCTTGGCCGGGAGTCGGCGTATCTGAAGAATATTTTCCACTACAAGGACCATCATAGAACATCAATCAGGTCCCAAAATGTAACTATGAGCGAACTCTTCGCCAAGTGTTAGCGTACGTGTTACTTTTCGTCGGACGATATGGAAGTGTTTTTCTTCGTAGGAGGTATCGACATGATCTCGAATCGTGTGAGTGTCGTCTCAAACTCAGAATCTTAGCTAGTACATGTATTTTATGGTTGAGCATCATTATCAATTGATATCTTGTCATTATTTGATGTTAATTTTTTGACCATTCTATCTAGACTGGCTCACGAGGAAAGACATTTCGATACAAGGTCATTGATTTGCAATGATTCAAAATCTACAAAATATCTGATCTCTGCTTCTACATTTTGAGCCCTCCTCGTCAATAAAGTGGTCTCTTATAATAGATATGGACAATCAGAATAGCTGCCTCAAAAAATGCATCCAGTCTCATGAAAATTTGTAACAAACGATCAATTGGGTGAGAGTGAAATTGAAATTGTGAAAAAGTTGAAGGATATGTTTCTATTTAATCATGTGGGCGTGTTTGGCATGCGTGTCGATCTTATGGCTGACACGAGCGAAGAGATGAGGCACACTTTTTCAATTAATACGACACTTCATCAATAATGTAGTCACAAAAGCATTAAAAACGATGCGAAACTGACACTTTTCCATCTTAATTCTCTCAAAGATTGCGTTTTTCATTATTTTCTGAAAAATGTGACCGTTAGCTTTCTACTTGATGACCAGCTTGGAGAGACCGACCACGTATTGTCTCCCCAAAACAAAAATACAATTCGAGCCTATATCCTCCCCACAAGCTATATCAAATTCCAGCCATTTATTTGCAAACGAATTTCTCAGTTTCGTTCATCAGATCTGCAAGTCTCGGCTTGCGGGGAACACAAAAAAGCTCCTCGCTTTGCAGCAGCGCAGTATTGTCTCTATATCTAACCATTCGTCTCTCGCGTTTCGAATACGAATTTGCCTCTCGCTCATATCTGCACGTATTGCGACATATAGCAAGGGATATGAAAAGCTCCAAACTCTCGCACTAACCACATTTTGTACGTAGATACCTATATAGTATAAAAGAAGAATGATAGAAAGAGATACGATATGTGGGAGGGGGCAGTTTAATTGCCGGTTTCGATAGTAGTACTCTAGCTGTGCAGACCGCACATTTCGGAAGACGGGTGAAAACATCACGTGCACATGCGAATGTGAAGAATTTCGTGCGTCTGATGCAATTTTTGTATGAGTGCATGTGTGGTTCCCACACATCCACGTGCAATCTCGAATACAGGTGTATTTACGCGCTCGGGTTTTATGGCACCCCTTGTATGTATACCGTATATAGGGGTATGTCTACAGTAAAGCAGAGAGCTACCGGTTCTTTTCTCTTTCATTTTTTTTTTCTTTCAAAGCATCGTCAGAGGGGGTAAAAAGTCTCAGGGTCGTGTGTGTGTGTAAGGGGTGATGTTACATCGTAAAAGAAAAGGGGTGGTGGCCGTCGTCGTCGCGCCGATAATGACACTTTGATGCACGCTCCTCGTGATGCTTCTACTGCAGCATCCGCGAACTTTGCCCTCGGTCTCGCTTGTGTTTTATCACTGTGTGATATGGGCAAGAGGTTGACTTGTATACGTAATACCAACACATTGATATCGTGCATGTACATTTTGTAGAAATATTTATGAGATGCGGTGGTCGATTACACGTATACTTTCATTTGGGAAAAGTGTTTCTTCATTCTTTCTCGAAAGCTTTTCATCTGTGATTTTATGATTTTCCAGGTTTTTTTTGTACACGATTTGTGACAGCTCTTTTGCGGCTTGATTCCTGGTAAGAGTGTATTTTTTACGTGGATTATGAGTCTCTGGGATCTCATTGTAGAGTCTGTGGAAGTCATGATACGGAGAGGTTTGTAATTGGAATCGTTCGTGGATTGACACGCGGTCGTCGTTATAATATTCAGCACCCGCGGAGGAATTTTGCATTTTGCGAGACTTGTGGTAAGTAGACGGAAGACTAAAAGTCAGGAATCTGGTGAAAAGTCGAGCGAGGTACGAGTTTTCCAGACGAGATGAGGAAGTTGTGTTTCCGACGACGATATTGGAAACATTTGATTTGGGTGTTATTACGTAAAGCTAACCTGCACGAGTATTTGGTTATTCGAGAATTTTCATGAATTTCATATACAAGTTGAACCTTTGGTCTCGTCGATCTTGAAGGACGGTGGGGAACTAAATAAATTCCCAAAATTTCATGATGGAAATTTTATTGCAACGTTTCGTCCACTAGGTTTTGTGGACCTCATCAGGCTTCAGGTTTGTTATTCTTTAGATCGTCATGATATTTTGGACGATCTTGTAATAGAGCACAGACATAACGTCTGGCTCCTGTCAATACAAGTAAACAGAGTGACTCAAATGTCGAAAAAAATATGCTGCTCCCTCACCAAAATTGACAAATCGCATTATTCCAAGTGCCAAGAATAGCTCAAGTTAGCAGATGCGCGCACGCGCATTTCAAACTTAGCCGCCACGCTTACTACTACTGTCGATCGATTACACAAGCCACGTTCTACTTCTACTCTGTTCCAGAAGCACTCGTTTGCAAGCAGCACCGCTGGTGTAGTGGTATCATGCAAGATTCCCATTCTTGCGACCCGGGTTCGATTCCCGGGCGGTGCAGCGATTTTTTGATTTTACTCAAAATGTTTTGACATGATTTCAATTTTTATTTGACAGAAATTCAATACCCGCGTAGTAGGGAATTACGAGATATTTATTTGAATCTCCCCTATACACATCATGTGGATATGCAGATTTTAGAAGATTTTTTGAAAGTAATTTTAATTATTGTTGCAAGTTATAAATCAATTTCAGCTGAAAGATATCGAATGAGTTCCTATTATAGATATTGGTAGATTGTTCATCGTTTTTTTTTTTGAGAGGCTGGTTGTTTTCTTTTACGAAATCAAAAGATTTCACAATCTGCATCAAATTTCAAATATCTGCTGAATTTAGGATAAATTATAAATATGAGGAGCTGTTCATTAACGATTGACTCGATAATCAGACGGTGGCAAACGCTTTTGTTGAGAGTAAAAATTTTGAGCACTCTAAAAATTCAGTAGGGACTGCTAAAATTGTTGAAAAACACGATGGTTGGGATGAGATTTTTTAAATGAAATATTCGAGGGTCATTTACTAAGCCAATCATTTTCCTTGATAGACTCATTCATCAATTTTTTTATCAGTTCGTTCAGTAGATTTGTGTGCTGTGGAGGGGCCTGGATGGAACTTGATAATTTCTACGGTTTCCAGCCCTTTCATTTCGATGGGGGAAAAGTCAAATAGTGGACCAAGAATTATTGTTATCAGAACATCTTTATAAACAAATCAAATGTTGCTTTTACCGGCATTGAAACAACTCCTGCACATTTCGTAAGTCATTCAGAGTCAAGGAGTTTTCAACTGATTCCCATAAAAGTGCTTGACTTCTTTGGAAAAAGTCCCAGTAGTTTGAATGGACTCAAATTTGCAATTAACAAGTTGTTGCTGCTCGGCTATCAATCGGATTATTTCAACGCGCTCTTATTCGAATTGTCTCCTAAAGCTTCCTCAATACGTAGGCAGAGTAAATCTGTCAAGAAAATGATCTACCTCGTCTGTCATGTGAAATTGTTCTTCTCGATATATTTTTTCCGCCATCTGCTCACCGTTCATACACATGAGTACTTACGATTTTGTACTTCTTATTGGGCTCTCCTTGCTCAATTTTCTTGGATCTATCTTGTTCTTCATATGTCGGATTATTCAGCCATGAAAATTTTCCGAAAATTTTTGGATAAGTTTTCCAGGAGTCTTCAACAATTTCCCTTGGGATTCCCACCTTTAAACATTCCGACAATAATGAGGTACCAGCTATGGCCTCTTTATGAAAAACTTGCCGAGACCCTCTCAACCTGAATTCATTCAAAAAATGTGTAAAATATCACAATTCTGTTCTGTATCAGCACTACTATTTCGGGCCCTAGGACCAACGAAACTTTTGAGTCCAACATAGCCTAGTAAATACGGGGCAGAAATTTTTTCATTCCGAGGCTCCCAAATCGCCTCTGCAGATATCGATTTTGGGCGAGAGGGATGAAAAATGATTTTTTGTGGTACCGTAGAATCGGGTAATTCGGACGAGGGGAAGTGATTCGGTCCACTTTTTAGGAATAAGAATGTGTTAGTCGTATACTTTTGTCTCGTGCATCCTATAGCCTTATAAGTGCTCGTTTTGAAGTCCTATATCTCGGCTACATTTCTAAAAACCTCAGTTGATCCATACGATCCTTGGACCCTTTTTCTTTGGAAATAGAAACATTAGAAAAATGTTGCTAAAAATCGACCCTCTAAGACTTTTATTTGGCTCTCTACGTAAAAAAGTCTCCTGCATGTGAATCCTTCTCTCTGTATTTTTTAGTGATGCCAACATCAAAATCTAATTGAAACAGAGATCCGAAAGATTGTTACGTTATTGACAAGAGGTGCGAGATCGAAATAGTGTGAGTAAGGGGCTTTGGCGGAATAATTCGACCCATCCCGAAGCAGCTACACCACGAGGTTTATTCATTTGTTATTCCGTCCTTAGATGTATAATTCCAAACAAGTTCCTCTAAGCTATTGATATTGCTATCCAGACATACGTTGAATAGTTCCGCTTGCACAAGTTCAAGTTGCAAAGAATCACTATCCATCCATCTAACTTATGAATGAGAAGTGCATTCCATAAGAGCAGATATTGCTTCAAAATTCTCACTAATATTTTTCTTTTCAAATCCAAAATTGTTCTGACTTCCCATTTCATGCACTCCTCGTCACTTCCTGAATGTGTTCTTACAGCTAAAGAAATGAAATCACCATTGACAAGAGATGAGGTAGCAACCAAACCAAAAAGGATATCTCACACTAATGGAAATTATCCCCAATCTGATTTGGAGAAATGTCTGCAGCAACTTACTATTTAGAGACTTTATTTATGGAACCATAATTTTGAGTGTGGGACTGGTAACAAGTTGATGACTCTGTAATTGGAGTATATAAATCACATCATCTTTAATATGTTAAGATCTTACGAGATTTTGATAGAAATTTTGAATAAAGGCTATCAATTTTGTAAAAATTCCACTTTTTTCGGCAATTTTCAGGACAACCATCTTCCGAAGTTATTCAGTTTCCTAACCATTTCAAGGGAAAAAGAACATCACATAGAGCCAACATGACTAGGAACAAGCTAATTTTATCCCAGATTTAAGGCTCCTGAAGCTTTTCACATTCCTCAAGTCTATTCACTCCGATCTCAGTTTTGCGCAAAGCATTGAAATCCTGAAGCCGAGGCCCACATTTTCAATTTTTGAACGTTCTTGTAGCCCTATTCTAGTCAAAGTTATGGCGATCAGAAGGTCGAAATAGGATCCGAATTACCCGATTCTACAGTGCTCACGAAAGTGGGTAAGCGTGGAATTATCTTATTTTGTGTACCTGCACTCTTTCTGATCCAGATAGTCCGAAATTTTGAACAAATCACTCGATTCCTGATAGAATCTTCAATTAAAACATCATTCTATTCACTGACAAATTTTCCGTAGAATTCGTGCCGGCAACTTTCACACGAAACGTGCTTACCGATGTCGGAATAAAATTTGTCTACAAAAGTCGATAGGTCAACATTCCTCTTTTCTCAAATCAAATCGAATAATCTCAACACTCGCACCCTACATCAAAAAAACGCCTAAGATATTGACCAGCGATATCGCTACCAAGCCCTTACTTTATTCAGATAACCAGTTAGCAGTCTTGTAAAAGCTCCCTCTTTTCAACCGTGTACAAGTGGAGTATTTACCTACATCAGCGGCGAAACACACAACAACGACGATTTCGCAATGCCTTTAGTACATTTTGCGTACGTGCTCGGAGCCAAGATAGATAGCCGCTTCCGTGCTCATCGATCAGTAGCAGTAGAGTCGATGCGTATCGCGTTTATACACTCTGAATTGTGGCTCGCGCATTAATTACCCCCGTCAATTGATAATTACTCGCACCACTGATTGCGCGCCTCGAGCTCGATGGGATGTATGTACATATACAGACACTCTCTTTGCCGACACACTGAATTACGCGTGAGACTCGTTGACGCCTCCTCCCTCTCGTACACTGTATTATATGTACTCGTGGGGCAAGTGTATCATTGGTAGCTTTGCTTGCACCATCCATCTTTTAACACCGTAACATGGTATTATCTGTACAGGGTAGTATTTGGTGCGATATGTTTGTTCGTTACGTATTGTGATTGGGTCGATTAGGGAACAGATTGAGCTTGTCTTGAATCCGGGGTCGAAAAGAATCTGTGGGTTTGATACGGAGAGTTAGGCTCAAGATCCGTGCAGATTGAGAGATTGGCAGTTGATATTCTTGATGATTCTTATGTGATAGGTGATAGTGGGTAAGTGTTCCTTTGAGTACGGTCTCAGGTAACGACTGATTCATTGTGTGTGTATAATGCAAGGCCAATATAAAATCAAAATTGTCGATTTTGACACGACTGGGGTTGCAAACAGTGTATTTCTGTTTGTAGCTGTGCAAGAATTTTTTGCTGGAAAAATTCATTGAGATTTTTTTAAAAATAGCATCCGTTTCAATGGGAAACTGTACAGGTTGGTCTATTTTGTTTCCACTGTTTATCACATCAATTTGGCGTCTCAATATTTTCCAACATACCCGAGTCCATTTTAAAGCTTGTTTAAAACCTCAAAAATTACTTAGACTGACAAGGGGGACCCACCAAGTGCGGGTCACCAAAGCTCAACAGAATTTTATCGCAGTCTCGTAGTAACTCCGTCAAATGAGCCCTCTGTCCGAAGTTACAGCCTATGACATTAGCATTGCCCATATAGGCCCTCGTTAAAAAGTGATATATATAGATATACTGACAATGCTAACATTTTTGCTTCTAGCTTTGAATAGGGAGCCCATTTGATGGAGTTACTCTGGATTCTTCATATTCTAGGTGGTGCAAGACTCTGAAAAAAGTTTGGTGATATTTGGTGACCCGCACTTCGTGGGTCCCCCTTGTGAGTTCAATTTGACCGAGTACAGCTAATCTACCTTGGATTTAAGTGAAAAAAAAGATTCTCTTGTAAAGATGGCAAGAACACATGCAACATTGATGTGGCGAAGCTTGCTTAGAGATCAAACCTCGTGAGCCTGTAATTTCTATATATAGGCCGTATTCTACCACACCCACGAATACCATTCGGGACCCCGGTGAACCCGGTCAAAATGTTCCAGCGATGATAATGTGAAGGTCTAACATCCAAGACTGATGGCCAATAGTATGATTCTTACTAACTGAAAGGACAGCTGAAACGAGTTCATAAAATCGGTTTTCTCCCTGAGGATTGTGAGTGTGATTCCATGTTGTGAGATCTGCGAAAAAGACCTTCAATTCGCGCAGCAACTGTGGCATCGCAAAGTTTGAGTGCTCATCAACCTTTACAATATCGCAGATGCATATTTTTTGAAATGATTGGAAATCAATTTTCTCTACGTGAATCTACGATAGATCAGCAATACCTCGTCTGAATTAGTTTTACTTCAGCTCATTTTAAAGATTGTGGAATGAGTTTTGAAATGAGTCAAAGTACGTTAGAAAATATTGAGATGCTCCAGACTTATCTGCTAAATGGTCCTAGGTGACTACCTCGGGCTGTACCATTGGGTAGTGGTTTCCATTCAGAGTGCAATCCATCTTCAGACCGTACTCCTTGAATTCTGTCGCGAAGTTAGCTGAAGAATCACTCTAATACTTTGTCTGTACAAATCAATTTTTCTAATCTTTACGGGAAGTTTAGCATGTGAGATGGTGTCAAATGCCTATGAAAAGTTCAAAAAGATTAACACCATGGGCGTACGTTCATCTACTGGATGACTAGTTCATTCGAGAAGTTGTATTAGGGCAGTCTGTGTGGAGTATGGAGGCCGGAAACCAGAATGAGAGGGATTGAGCGATTTGTGCTCAGACCAGATGCGACATTAGTTACTCGTGCACCAGTCTCTCCAGAATTTTGGAGGCCTCAAGGAGTTGGGCAATGGGGCGCGTGTCAGAGATGGACGAAAGTGAGGCAGTCTTTGCTAGAGGCATGAGTGAAGCCTTCTTCCAGTTTGTAGGAAAATGACCCCCAGATGAAGATTCATTAATATCCATATAGAGCTGTATAAAATAAAATGAAGCAAGTATTGACAGTGAATTGACATTATACCATATCCGATGAGATAAAATCAGCGCCTATGCTACGTGGAGTGCTGGTTGCATCAGTCTGGAGAACGCCATTCAGTGAGATGGGATGAAAATTTAACGAGAGAACGTGCTCAGGAGTAGGTTTTTGGCACACGCAGTCAACGTCGGTGGGGAATTTTCTGGGAAATGTTCCCGGTCGGAATAAGAATCCAGCATTGCGACGTACACTACAGTTACACCACAATAAGTTCTTAATACTCAAATTCGTCGAGGTGCTCAGAAATCCCGATTACTCGCGCATTGCGCAAAAAGCCCCATTAATGGCCGTAAGAGTGTGTCCACGAATGAAGCGCATGAGCCGTGAGCCGTCGTACCCCGAGCGTGCGCTTGCGCACGGCTCATGCACCGGTCACCAAATTTGAGCCGACTTGAGCGTTTTCAAGTTACCAGCTGATCCAAAACAGAATTAAAGTTTGGCTATCAAAAACGATAGACGATCTCGTAGCAAAACAATGCAGAAACACACAAGCGGGCTCAAATTTGGTGAGCGACGCATGAGCCGTGCGCCAGCGCACGCTTCATTTGTGGACACACCCTAAGAGAAGGGGATCCCCCAAAGCCTCCACTGGGATGCCAATAATACACACACACATAGTCTACGTCGGCATCCAAATGCGGTTCAGAACTCCATGGAACCGCAGAGTGATAATTGGTTAGAGCATCAGTTGAGAAGTGCATGAGCGCCGAAGTAAGTCTTTGGAACAGTATTCCAAGTTTACGCAGTTTTCTTCACTAGGATCTAGGATCAGGCTGGGAAGGATCCACAAAACATCACGAGTGTTCACACATGTGAACGTTGGAAAATTATCTGAAAGCATGCGAGTCTGAAACCACCCATTCCGGATCAGAAGCTTACAGTTCTTCATTCCCACTATATGGAAATTCTGCTCTTCTCACCTCGATCATGCTCTGAACCTCGTCTCGATCATCCCAACCTCAAGGCACAGATTCGTTTATCTACACATCGATTTGCTATCAGAGACACCTCATCCAAACGATCTTTGAACAAGCTCTCGTCACGGTACAAACTCCATACTTTTCCCAATATTCAGTTAATTCGGCAAAATTCATATTCTCAGTTAAGCTTTTGGTTGATGAAGTTGTGTTCCACTACTTGGCGCGCAATGGGGAAAAACTCCGGAAAGCATCGTATGTTGTTTTGTCAGACGTACAAAAAAAGAGAGATACACTAGCACGGAATGCAGTTTTCTTCGTATGACTTCTAAACGAGAGTCAGCGTACAGGTGTATGACTATAGTAGATGAATAGACCAGTGCACAAAATAAACGGAGATATAGGGAGGATATGGTATGAGGGTCTAAATGAACTAAGTTCTGAGCGAGTATTGCATGGATCTGTAGCTGCGGGCAGGAATACCAAGCAACTAACCAACCCCCGACACTAGAGCAATGCACCTGTCGAATCGATGAGCAAGTTAGCGCCACACGGCCCATCGCTTTGCATAAATTTGCATCTTAGTGCCGCTTCGCGCGTGTCGATTGACTCTTGGTGTTGACAAATTTTTTTTTTGCACTAACGCTTCTACGCGTGCGAGTCATTGTAGAAAGTGTAAGAAATATTTCAGATCTATAATGCATTTTGGTGTGGTATTCTAAAGGGTAGGAGAGAGCGTTCGCACAAGAATTCTTGAATGCTTCCAAGCTATTTTGGGACGTTTATCGTTGTAATTCCGATATATATATCTCGAGGTGGCGGACCTCGTTACGCTCAAGATGCGCTTTTCACAGAAGGGGGTAGCTGGCTGGGGGCTTGGTATGAATAGACCCTGCTAAGCCTGGTCAATCATTAGGACCCGTACCCGAAGATCTTTCCTCTTCGTTCTCCTCTGCTCCTTGGCGTTCTCCGACGGGAGAGAAGACACCTTCCTCCTACTGCTCGTTGATGGAGTGCATTGACTGTTGGGGACAGCTACAGTGGCGCTGGGAGCAGCAGCAGAAGTGTGGCCGATGCCAGCCGATGCCTCTCGCTGCAGCTCTGAGGATGATCCCGAATTTTTTCCTGAGAGTTTCTCCTTGTCTCCTTGATTCTACACTCCAAAAAGTCGCTTTACATTGAGGGTAAGGCCTTCAAGCTCTGCCCTCACTCTTTTCCGTATTGTATTCACCGTCTTGTCGATGTCATTCATCTATTGCAGGTAGGATCTAATGTCTTGCATGAGACTTTCTTCTTTTTTGCAGAGGGAGTTGATCGCTCCCCGTTTCTCTAGGAGGTCCTTTGTCATTCGGCCCATCTGCGATGTTGATAGGCCACCCCCAGAATTCAAAGGGCCTTTCGCGGGAGCCACCGCAGCTTCCACTTATTGTTAGTAGGAACTCCCAGTGGGACTCAGCACTTTCGACGGCCTCTCTTGTTGCAACGAGAGCTTTAAACCTCTGAATTCCATCTTGTTGTCGGTCTGATACGACCTGGAAAGGAATGGAACGGTCTGGGACGGCCGGGTCTATGCTGACTTGAGCCGGGGTGGGCTGGGCTGGCTAGAATATAATACGTGGCCGTGTGGGTTATGGGTGGGGGTGCGGGAGATCCGCTAGGGAAGTAGGTTGATGGTCGAGCAGGTGGGTGGACAAGTCGTTCTGTGGGTGGATCGACGAGCTGGTGGCTGGTTATAACTATTGATGGCGCCAGTTCATGAAAGTGTCATTTTCACGAACTCCATTGAAAGTCTCGTTAAGATATCATCGATTGATCATTGCGCATCATTTCACGAATATCACTTTCGAGCTTCAAAAGCGTTTCGGGGGCCGCGGAATTATGAAAGACATGTACATACAAGCCAAACTAGTGCTAGTGAGAGAGGCAATTCCGCCAGTTTTAATTAGATAACTATGTGGAGAGTTGCCTGGAGCAATTATTGCCTTTATTGACAGATTCTTCGGGAGTACAGTTTTGGTATTCTGTCTATCGAGAATTGTTCAGTAGAATGTCTGACAAGTTTTATCTGAGCATGGAAATTTTCTGGAATCATCTTGTAAGAAACTTTCGGCGGTCGCAATTTCTTGATATTATCTCACCATATTACGCGAGAAACATTGATGTAACAGCAGTGCAAGATAGCAGTCTAGTACAGCTCACTTTGAATCACTCTCAGAGGGTACGTACAGATTCGCGGAAAATGTACTGCACAGTTCCCTTGATGCATTAGATCATGCACTTAGGAGAACCTGGCTACCTAATAGCTGCGATGTTTACCAGGTACCAATCCGAACGCCCCGCACCGGGTGATCTAGAAGAGCGGGTACTCAATGTTCCCAACATGAGACTTGAATATGGAAGAAGATCTTTCCAGGTCCAATGTGCTCATTTGTGGAACTTTCTTCCTCGGGGCTTTCGGCAGCTTGGTAAGATATCATTATTTAAAGAGTCCTTAAAAGACTTCCTGTTAACACAGTCTTCCCAGAGGATTGATGTGGAGAAAAAACACTATTTCAATCTGTAAACTGTGATAGGCATGAGCCGATTCAATTGATGTTTTCTACTTTAGAAGAGTTATGCGTGGCTTTCTTGCTACCAAACTGAGATTCTTGTGATATTACTGTGGGCCCATGTCTTTTTCATATGTCTTCCCAAACGTGAGAATGTTTCTTTTTCCTCAATCTTCCTTGTCAAGACTGATATATGTATATGGAAAAGTGACTTTTTCTTCTTTTTTTTTCATGACTCTCATGCATCTTACGATGCCTCAAGATGACTAGTCACGTTCTGTGATAATTCCAATAGCCTTAACCAAAATGACGAATTTTTATAAATTTAATGTATTTATTATGTATGAGTGACATATGTTTCATATGCTACTGTATTTTTGTATTTTTTCCCTTGGGCGAATAAAGGTTATCATTCATTCATTCATTCATTCAGATCATTTTGTCTGCTTTGGCTGGAGAAGGTTATATATGTGAAAATCGATTCGATTTCATTGATAGAGCGCTATTTTGGTCTGAAATATGAAAATAGGTTTCTCATCCTCAACAATTTGACAACTATGATCGATACTTTTTGATCTTGGATGGCAAATTAGAGCAAGTGAAATACATAATAAGACGTAGAAACTCTTGTATAATTACGATGTTTCATCCCAAACCAGTCGATCTTATCAGGCTATACATTTAAAAACGATTCCACATCACATGAACGATTGTAAAAGGGATCGGATGTGCGATTATTGATCAGATCGTGTCAGCTGTCTCGTGGTCCACAAATTCAGATCTGGTCTTAACGGATTAGTGTATGCGATATAATATCGTGAGTTTAATGTATAGCCTTACTAAGTTGACTGATGATAATCGAAGAAATGTTGCAAATGTACAAGTATTTTAGCATCTTGGGAGAGTGTTTTACTTTTTTTATGGCCGTATGGTGTGATGAGCTTGTTTTTGTCACGTAGAAATGGTGAGCATTTTTTGGCCAATAACTGGCCAAATAGGATGGCCACTGGCCATAAATTGGCCAAATGTGTAATGCTTTTTTGGCCAGTTTTTGGCCAATGGGATTAAGCACGAATCTATTTCAGCGGCTCTTCGAATGGTTTCATAATGAATTTTGTCAATTGTATAAGCAATATCTATCTTTCCTGAAATTCTTAGCCGATGAGCATGTCAGCTTCAATATATTATACAAATGAAGTCGGAGATCTTGATAGATATTGTCTTTCAGAACTACCGGAACTACCAGGATTCCAGCATGGTTTTATTATGAATATTTGTATGAAATTGTCAAGGACATCGATAAAATGAATGCGAGATGACGGTTCAAAAATTCTGGAAATGTTCATGAAGTAATCAGGAAAGATGAGGATAGTATTCTAGGATATGGAATAGTGTTCGCGAGAAAAAAATTTGACCAAAGAGTGTGGTTAGCTCAGATACTCAAAATGTCAAACATAAACTCAATACCCGTAATGTTGGACATAATCTCAAAATAGCTCTTAATAATTAAATACCAAAATAAAGGTTGGCTCTTACTCTTTCGATGATCATATCTGGGCTTGGAGGGGTATTCGAAGACTCAAAAGGCAACTTTCTATATTGAGATAATGATGAAATCCATTAATCAAAAATCCTGAGAAGATGTTTATCAATGATTTCACGTTGATAATTCAATAATAAATACTGAAAATTATCAAACAAATCATCTTCAAAGATGAATTTTACAATTATCTCAACACAAAAGTTGCCTTGGGACCCTACGAAAGCACAGATGTGTTCATCGATAGAGTAAGCGTCAACCTTAATTCTGGTATTTACGTGTATTCAGTGCTTTTTTGAGATTATGTTTGACATTTTGAGTATATAAGCTATCAGAATGGCCAATTTACCACATACATAAGATACATTTGTGGGTACTTTCATAAAATATGTAATTCCCCTGAAATATGTGATATGAGCTCTAAAATCACTAATTGGGGAATTCTCAAAAATTCATAAACACATGTTAACCGTTCCCTTGAGAAACGAAATAGACGATTTATCTTTGAGTTATTACCATTTTGAAACTTGATTGTCAATTCTTGAGGTTATGTTGGCAGAAATATGGCCAAAAATTGGCCATTTTTTGGCCATTCACATGAGACCATTTTTAACCTAAGAAAACTGGCCAAGAATTGGCCATTTTTTGGCCATTTACATGAGACCATTTTTAACCTAAGAAAACTGGCCAAAAATTGGTCAGGTGTCCAAAAAAAATGCTCAGATTTCTACCAGACGACATTATTGAGATTTTTGGAGGATATTTTTCATATAGTTAGGAAACAAACTGCCTTCATAAATTGTATACGAATGATTCACTATTTCATTTTTTAAGAGGTATTCTATTCCTGTTGATCCTGCCAAAACATTTGCATTCGGTCCCTTGACAAGATCCTCCATCGTAGCCATCGTGTTTACAGAAGCAATTGCATCTCGAGTTATCCAGTGAGAGTTGCCCGTACCTACAGGTGCCTGGTCGTAATCCTTAAAAAGTTGTGATTTGCGTCATTAGCAATTCAGTGAACGATCCAAAACTCATCAAAGTCATCATGAAAAAAATCAAGAATTCAACCACCCAATCCAAAATTTGACATGATTGAAAAGAGGAGGCTCGAATTTCCTATACTATACGGTGCAAATTCGTTGCAGTATCCGTTCGGACAACAACTTCTGAAAAGATAGAGTCGTGAGCTGTTATAATGATATCTCTTTCCATTTACCTGAGGTCATGTGAGGGCCAATTTTCATTTTGCCTTCGGGACAGTTACCAATATTTCAGCATACAGCACATGCAGAAGAAGAAAACTAGATTAATATTGCTTACTAAAAAGAGAAAATATTAAAAGGAGTTCACTTTAGCTTGCAAAGTCTTGGTGAGGTTCATCGCTACTATGAGTTTCAAGTTGAATTCAATAGCATCCAACAAAAACTGAGTCTCGTCGGGTAGACATTTGGGAAAATGAACGATCATCTTTCCTTTGAACTTGTTGGTGATTTTATTTGATTATATCCTTCATTTATGTCGAGTGAACTTTGCTCACTACATAGCCCCACGATGAAAAAAGATGTTCTAAACTAGCTAATTGGTGAACAACATTGTTTCACATTTTTGGATGACTAATTTTGAATCCGCTGTTGGTTTGTACTAATATCACACGAAAAATTCCAAAAACACTTATTTGAATGTGAAATATTATGCTCTTTCTGATTTTGACGTGGAAAATAAAATGTCATCGAATTCAAGTCATATTCGATACCTCAGGTTTGTTCAACAGCAGACAAAATATATAATGGTATCGTATGCATATTCAGCGATCTAAAATACCGTTGTATATGAATTTCCATCGATTTTTCACTTTGTGCTTCGTTTTGAAATTCAATATCTTGCAAGAACAACGAAATCGGTGCAAACTCACAGTGGATTTGGAATCTGCGACTCATGAAAAGGAGGCGCTGGTCAGACCATTATTTTGTGGGTCTGTGCTCTCGAGGAGTTTTTTGGCAACTCGAATCAGCAAGGAACTGATAAAATCAATTAGACCGATGGTATCAAGGAATGATTCATTCTGGATGCAAAAAACTCGAAATCCAGATTGATAGTGGAGCCTCGATGGTTGTAGTTAGACAGTCGAGCAAACTGTAGTCGCCCCCCCCCCCCCCAAGCAAGCCGATTTGGTGGTCCGAAAGGATGATACATTGATTCATTGAATGCATAGAACTTTATTGGTTGGAAGAATCGACCGAGTGGCGGTCTTAGAATTTTGATTGGGGGCCGTCCATAAATTACGTCGACCGATTTTAATCATTTTTGACTCCTCCCCTCCCCCCCGTAGCCAATCGTAGCTTTTTGGCCAATCTGACCCCCCCCCCCCCCCCAAAAAAAAACTACGTAGCTTTTCTAAAAATAATAAAAGTTCTATTTCATCAAAAAGAACCTAAGATCCTGGAAACTATTTTATTTTTCAAAATATCTTGAGTTGGAGTAGCACGACTGCTTTAAAATATCCTATGTGATTATAATTTAGATCATTCACCTTCTCCCTGATTACGGGCATGATTCGTCTTGTCAGACGTATTAGAGGGTTTATCTGCCTTATGGAAGAACATTCGAATCCGAAGTCAGGAAGATTTTAGGGAATAAATTTGGAAAACATAGGTAATACTTGATAAAGGATATACAAGTGAGCCAAGCTCAAGTATGAAAACGATTCACCAGTTCGGAACCTCAAAAGATACTTACACACGAGCATTCAGCAAATCTTACATTATTAATGGATAACTTCGATATCGAGATTCGAGGCGTTCCGATCGAGATTTCGCGCGCGTTTTACGAGTCGTCTCAATGTGTGTTGCTTCGGATTAATGACATTGGATTATTTGAATGTATCTATACGTAGATCAATATAATTGAAAGTATCCAATTATGCGATCTACATAGCCGAACTATTATGTCTGTTGATTATTTCCAATTTATCGAAAGAAAAGTATTCAGTCATCTGAACTCATGCACTGTTCTGTCTGCTTCGTTGTCAACATTAAGCAGGTGATCGGTCGCGCTTGCGCATCATATCGGGTTTTATTACACCTGCATGTGTTAATCGGATTGCCTGCTAAATGAGTGATAGGAAAGTAGATTGCTGCTTGACCGACAACCGAAATATCAGATATCCCGTGTAACAATGAGGTTAATGGTAATCATTTGAAGATTTATTTTCTGATATTTAATTCATCGTCCTTCAACGATCGAAAAGATTTCAGGAAATCTTATCTAAATTCTCAAAATGATCCAAACTTCAAAGTTGCATCACTGTTTTTTGATTGGGTTAGATGAACTAGAATTTTTTGTGAATAATGAATATTTCAACATAATTCTTAATTGCATGTATAAAATTTTGTGGTTGAGGTAGATCAAGTAAAATTCTCTTCCTGAATGTTCAATACCTTACATCATTTCTAGGAAAGTTTTCAATTTGTGGATGTAATTTTTCAAGTTGGAATGTGTAGAAAAACTCTCCAGTTGGTGGATGGCACTGAATGGTACTGAATTGGACCGAATGAATTGAGGAATTTTTTATTCGTGATTAGTGTATTTTTTCGAATTGTACGAGGTTCAATGACTTTCTCACTTCTGGATGATGATCAATTGAATTTCAAATAATCGATCGAAAATTTTTAATTTGTGGACTAAAAAGATTTCTGCAGAAGCATTTAAGAAATTCTCGCTTTACTAAGGCTGATTGGCTGATCTTTGTACATACCCTCGAAAAGTGTTTCCTCCTTCTCTCTTATAGCCGACTTAGAGGAGAAGGAGAAGAAGGAGAAGGAGGGAAATATTTTTCCATCCTAAAATAAGTAGGGGAGAGTGGGGTATGACGGCCACTCTTTCTTTTCAAGCTGCACAAACCTTCATTTAAACTCTCTGACCAAAACCAATGCCATAGATTAAAAGTAGAGACTCCAAAGAATACAATACATCAATCAAAAAATTTTTTGAGGCAACAATTTGCGAGTAAATGAATTAAACATTCGAAGTGGCCATCATGCCCCACTCGGGCATGATGGCCAGTCGAGTCGGGCGCGTTGGCCATGGGAATGAAGGTTTATAAATTGTGATTTTTCCATATAAGTTAGCATGATTTCACTATAAAACGTCGAAAATGATTGTATGAATCATGAATCAACACCAGAAAAGCGCCGGATCATAAGTTTTCTAATATGTCAATTTTCGCTACAATGCCTGGGGTTATGTCGTCTGCTCGTCGGCTGGCGCCGGACTGCAAATTTCTCATGGCCATCGCCACCCGACTGCCCGGCCATCATGCCCCACCCGACATCTCACCTTTCGATCTAAAATATTTATTGTTAATATTGTTCAAATACAAATCACCATTACATGGATCGAAAGCGAAAGCTTCAAACTTTCTGATAAATTGACTTATGGAAGTTGAGAAACGATATTTAATAGATTTTTTAAGCCATGAAAAATGCTCAAAATCTGGTGAAATCGGGGTCAAAATACGATAGCGTTTTTTCGAGATTCAATGATAAATTTCAACTTTTTCGCGCGATAGGCAAATAGACGGTGTCAAAATCTCCCGTATAAAATTTTTTTCAGATTTTTATTGTCATTACTCTTTGAATAATTCAAGTGGCCATTAGACCCGCACTGGCCAACAGACCCGCCTCTCCCCTAAGAACCTTTGAAAATCTCAATCGAATTGAAAACCCACATATTTCACGTGAAAATTGAAATTTTCATGCACAAGCGTTGCATAGATTTGATACATTGATTTTGGAGTTGAGCTCAATTCTCCAGTTCTCAAAATGATCTTCATTCCTTGATGGTCAACCTCAATAATATTTCGTAAAAACTGTATAGTTCTTTGATCCCACACCATATGGGTGGTTGAACCATGCGCGCGCAGCGCGCGCACTTCGTAGATCGAATAGTTTCTTGAAAATATTCGAAGAATCCCTCAGGCTGCCTTTCCATGGGACCATGGGACAAATATTTTGCCGGAATCAGCCCGCGAGATTTGAAAACCCCTAACCTAATAATGAGTGCGAGAGAGATGGCACGACTTCGGTGTCTCTCTCTTACACATTGAGAGGGTACCCGCGCCATCTGCCATGGAAAGGCAGCCTCAGACAGGCGTGAATTTTCGAATCAACAATTCATAAATTTGGATTTCGAGGCATGTTAGATAGATAAACATGGATAAACAACTTCTTCGTTCCATATTTTGATACTATATTATTATATTTGCTTCTTCCTGGTACCATATATACCTGCATAATTTTTTTTTAACACGTTAGCTTCTGCTATAATTTCCAGAATTTTGAGTCATCGTAACGATCCGCGCGCAACGCGCGCGTTTTAGAGTTCTAGTGTGAATAATGACGTGAACGAATGAACATCTGACGTACATGCTGTACATGTACAACCATCGGCTGTGTGGCTTCATAGATTATTATTACATCCAATCTAAATTTATCTGACCGATAAGAATATTGAAATCATGTACCGAGAGTCATTTTCATGCACGCAATTTAAAAATATGAAGCTACGTAGTAAAGCCGATGACCCCCCCCCTCCCCCCGTAGCCGAACGTAGTTTTTTTAAATTAAATTTTTGACCCCCCCCCCTTTCGCCTTGGCCACCTACGTAGTTTATGGACGGCCCCTTGGATCGAAATGCCATGCAATAGGTTGTGAAAGTTCGTCGAATTCCCAACCCGATTTCAGCAAAAATGAATACAACCGGGTCATTTATTACACCTGCATCTTTTTTCTATGTGAAACTTAACCGGTCTGTTAGTTTAAAACGATATGGTCATCATGCACGCTGAAAGTTATTCGCACTTTTCTATAACCCTCTAACGATTTAGGCTCAGCAATGGGTTAACGGATACTCATCATCATCTAACTTGAGTTCGTCTTCTCGTCGTTGCACCCAAATCGCAAGAGAATCGAAAAAATGTGTGAATGACTTTGAACGTGCTCAGTGCACGGTAATTGCATCGCCTCGAAAAATTTCTTTACGGTGTAATTCCATTTTGAATTGAATACCACGAATGTCGCCCGAGGGTAAACTATTCATATTGCGGTTGAACCAGAAGCACATATTTGTAATATTACAGGTAGGATAAATAATTGATTAGTGAAGGATTGAACGGAATAAACTATAAGGTTGCAACTCACAATCGTTAGGTGGTATCCCTGCTGAACTCTTCAACACGATGATAGCCGTACAAGCAAAAAACAGTACGCTCACTACAATCTTAGACATCTTACAGGTTTTGGGGGAGTCTGCAGACGTTAGAATATTCGTATGAGATGGACGGCAGAGAGAAAAACTCAGAGGTACTTTAGAGTATTATCAAAATCATCGACCGTGACGTATTTTTACTTCATAAGCAACTTCAAAATCAAAGAAACTTTTCGTATTTGTACGAGATGATGGAAATATTCATGTATTCAATCAATCAAGGCCAGTTTATCGTCTGGATTTTAAATTCTATATAATGTGTCTATTTTTGTTCACTGTCGGTGTATACCTAACGAGTTATCTCAAGAGATCAAGGAAGCATTTTACTCGCTACGCTTAATGAGGCATGAGCGAGTATACTCTCTCCGTATCCATCAGTGAGAATCCACTGAACTTCAGTGCATTACGGATCAACTTTGACTGATGACTTCAGTGCATATGCACTGGGACTTCAGTGCATATGCACTGAAGTCATCAGTGACCCTCACTGAAATTTCAGTGACCTCGAGGGTCGGACGGGTCCTGATCACTGAAGTTTCAGTGAGGGTCACTGAAGAATCAGTGAGATAATTCACTGAAACTTCAGTGACGTCGGGGGTCGGACGGGTCCTGATCACTGAAGTTTCAGTGAGTGTCACTGAAGCTTCAGTGAGTATCACTGATTGATCAGTGAGCTTCACTGATTCACCAGTGAGAATTTCCACTGAAATTTCAGCGAATATGATTTGCCGGGACCCTTAAAAAACTGAAAATTACCTTGAACTTGCTCGTCTGCTGCTTCGCTTTTGCTTTTTCTATTTGCATTGGCAATGATCAAACAGAGAAAAAGCATAATCCGAACCCCCAACGTGCCCTAGAAATTGATGAAAAATCGAGAAAGCAAGAGTGATGGAAATTTCAGTTACTATCATGACTTCATGAGTTTTCCAAGCAATGGTTGTCCTTGTCGAAAAAATGAAGCTTCGCAACTATACATCCCTGAAAATTGCATCGAATCGGTGCCTTCAATCAGTTAGACACTTTACTAAATTGTACTTGCCGACATTGTCAGGAGTAGGATTCATTTTGATTATTTTGGAGGTATAGGATGAATTGAATGGGGAAAATTGAAGCAGGAGTTTGTCACTTATAGCAAAATCATAACTCAAGCATCCAAAAGGCAATTCATGATGTCAATTTCAAGTTCTACATAATGAAACTTTCATAAGAAAAAACAAGGTCTATATAATGAAATCGTAAGAAATTCAGAATTATATGGTTCTCAAGTCATGATTGTGCTATAGGTAAGAAACTCGCACTTATAGTAATAATGAAATACTCAGATTCAATAATGAACTTTATTATCTTGATTAAATAAATGTTGACAAAAACAAAAAATCAGCGGTAGCAGAATTGCTCGATGTTACTGAAACATCTGAAGAAAAAACACCTTATCAAATCAATCAAAATCTGCATATGAGGGTTTCCATGGAACATTTGACTATTGACCCTCTAAAATAAAAAAAAAATTTTCTCATCGCACACGTTTAAAATGGGTTTCATGTGATTCTTATACCTCGAAAACATGTGAAAAAAGTGGTGCCACTCTCTTCCGAGCCGAGGTATCTGGTTCAGAACGAATTGTACGGAATTTCACACTTGAAACATTCGTGAATCAACTTCAATCGAATAGATTCGATCCAAAACATTGTCTAGACGATCGATACGGATTATATTTTGCCTGACTTGACTTTAAGATGAATTTCATCATCGATTTCTCCGAAATTCGATATGAATTTCCAAAATCAAGTCAAGAGCTATGAGTCTCATTTCAATTTCTAGAACACACTGAGGTGTTATTTTGTTCATATTTCAGCCAAATACTATGTAGAAATCAAGAAATTCGCGATACCATCACATTTAGCGGCTTATTTAGCTTACCATCCGGATTCAAATATTTCTCCTCAGCTTCTCACAGAAATACCGATCGACAATTGCAACTCAGAACAGTGCGGTTATATCCCTTTTGCGATGAAGAAAAAAGAGCACAACATTCCAATCCTGTGCTTTACGTTTCCTGAGTATGCCATAAAAAAATGACCGTTTTGAGAGCCAGTGGCGCGATAACTTTATGAGCTTTGAAGCTTTATAAAATTTGTCCGGATCAACGCACACTCACAAACCAAACGGGATTCGATTCGTCTTCTTTTTAACTTCGAAAACTCATTGCTAAAATTTTCCGTTTTGCACAAGGTATTTCATCAATTTCGTAAACAATAGCCAGAAAAAGTTCTCCCACAAAACTCAGTTACATCGATGAATGAGAGTTAATATCATAGCCAAATCAGCGCACACCTCTGAATCAAAGATTTTCTCAAAATATGAGATTAGTAGATGGATATATCATTCCACCGAAGTAGTTGAGGCATAGGTATTTTAGTTACAGCCTTATCAATTCAAAAAATCGCGTTGGTACGTTTGTAAACTACCCAAAAATCATCCTTTGCGGTCTGCTATTGACAAATCAGGATGCGTTTCAACAAAAAAGAATGTAGTCCATATTGAATGATGCCAAATACTATAAAATGCCACTCCTGCGCACTCCGAATAGTTCAAAATACTCTTGGAACACTGCAGTAACACAAAAGTTAAAAGTTCCGTGGAAACTCTGATATGCATCTGCGCCATCAGATGCATATGCAAGTTCTACTATAATGAATCCAATCAAACGCCTGCGAGAACACATTACATCACTTATCTTTTTTTTTTTTCTTTTTATTTGAAGCATATGAGTCCATGAAGGACTATTCAGCTATACAGAATCTGTACATATTCTTATATCTAAATTAAACTAACTTGTTACAAGATTTCAAAAATTCAACTATATATTGACATGCTTTGACATTCGGAATTTCAATTATATTCTTAATTTGTAATGGTAGATGAAGATTTATGTTTCGTAATTTCTTAAGCAAATTCGGTCTCTCATCATTGCACAAGTTACACTGCCAAATTGCATGATTCAGATCTTCATCATATTTGTCACATAGACATTTAGAATTTTTTATAATTTTGACCCTGGCCAAAGAGGCCGCCAAGTTGTAATGATTGGACCGCCATCTATTTATAGAGACTATGATCTCCCGTAGAGCATTTACTTTGGTGAACCACGGCTTTGACTTTCCTTTGTGAAACAACTCAAAATATAATTTTCCTGTTTTTTGCCCCTCTTCTTCTATTGTTCTGCAAGTAGCTTCATGAGCCTGTTTCTTGTGATACGCTTGGAAGTCTGTGAATGGAATCGCAATTGATAAATCTACAGGTAAATCTGTTGCAAGCTTGGCGAGTTCATCAGCTCTTTCGTTGCCGACGATTCCGATATGGGATGGAATCCAGCAGATAGAAATAGACATGAGAGGGTGTGCTGCTTTGATTTCATTGTACAGCCTCTTAATTTCAAGAATGAATTTATTCACATTGACCTTTGTGGTCGGACATTTCATACTCTGAATCACGCTGAGACTATCCGAAAATATTGTGTAGTTATTATGAGGGTTGGAGTATATAATATTCATTGCTTCATATATAGCAACACATTCTGCTGTATACACCGAGGCTTTGTTATCAAGAGATTTCGTGATTTCAAGCTCCAGGTCTGGGCAGTGACAGGCAACACCTACTTGTTCATTCGAAATTTTACTCCCGTCTGTATATATCGCGCGTATATTGTTCAACCAAATGAATGATTCTATCAGCTGATTCGGATCTGAGCTGTTTCTAATTTCTTGCCCTAACTCTGTGTTAACAGGTACACATGTATTCAACGTGCTGTATTCATATCTATACATATTATAGTTTTCCTAGGATTCTATTGAATCTTACGGTAGCGCTTCAATACATTCTTGTAGCAATCGAACTTTTTTCTGTTTGCACAAACTTTTCTTCGTGATGAAGTCATACATGACCGAATTTTTATTGGAAACAGATTTACATATAAAATTATTACAAAGGTATTTCGCCCGTTCTTCAATCAATAGTAACTTTGATTCAGCAAGAATCACATTATTGGGCGTGCTAACACGATACCCAAGAGCTTTTCGAATAGCTGACCGTTGTATTTTCTCAAGATCGTCAATTGCTTGCTGTTTTATTGGAAAGTAAGCAAAACATCCGTAGTCCAAAATAGATCTTACAAAACTTTTGTACAAAATAAGCAGGGTATCGGGTGATGAGCCCCACCAAGTACCGCAGAGGTATTTAATTATATTGGAAGCACGAGTACAACTTTTTTTTACTTTATCAATTTGTTGTGTGGAAGACAATTTATAATCAAATATGATGCCAAGGAATCGTGCTGTCTCGCTCGACTTGATTCGATATCCCCCAATTTGGATTTCAGTTTGACCAGGAGTGAAGCTATTTTTACTGAAATGTATCACAACTGTTTTATGTGGCGCTAAGTCCAATCCAAGTTGAAACAAATTATCCTGAATGAGTGATAAAGTTCTTTGAAAAAGTTCAACTGGTTTGCAAGAGCGTGTCATTTTCAAGAAGATAGCAACATCGTCAGCGAATTGAAGTATCGAAATACTCTTGGGTAAATTTTTCCCAATGTCCTTAACATAGATTGAGTAGAGCAGGGGACTCAAAACTCCACCCTGATGAACGCCTTTACCTGAGAGTCTGTACTGTTGGCCCAACAAATCTGTGTATATTCTCCTTTCATGAATCAAAAATTTTACAAATTTTACAAGATTCTCCGGGCAACCAATTTCTGCTAATTTATCCATGAGTGAACCGGAGACAACGCTGTCAAAAGCTGCGTTTACATCGAGGAAGCCGGCCAGAACGTCCTGCGATTTGGCGAAGGCTTGATCAATATGCAAAGTGAGATATGCAAGATTATCGGCGCACGACTTGCCTTTTCGAAACCCTGATTGGCTTTTCGGTAAAATATCACACGACTCACACCACCACTGCAATCTATTTTTAACAAGTCCCTCAAATAATTTACAAATGCAAGATGTTAGAGAAATCGGCCTGACACCGTTGTTACTTTTTTCAATGAAGTGGACATATGAGTCCTTCCACTCTTCAGGATACGCATAAGTTCGATACATCTCATTGAATATATCCAAAAGCAAAAGCTTGTATTGGAGCGGGAGTCTCTTTAAAGTCGAATAATCTATCCCGTCCATGCCTGGCGATGACTTGTCATTCGCCATGTTTAGTAACGTATTGAACTCTACAAAATCGAAACTTGCACTAAGAAATTCGTACTCAGCGCATTCAGGGATTCTATTTGGATCAGTATGTACCCACGGAGGGCTGATTTTGAACGCATTTTTTATTGCCTCTTCTGTTTGTAAATTTTTATCGCTGTGCGATTGATCGATTTTCACCCATCTGTTTTTGAATACCTTACATTTTGACCAGACATAATTTGGGTTAGTTCTAAAATTTATAGATTCAGCAAATTTTCTAAAAGAGTCCCGTTTCTTTCTTCTGAATGTTTTCGTAGCAATCGCGGCTAATTTGTAGTATTCAATGAGATCATTCAACTCATGCGTACGTTTCCACTTTTTAAAAGCTTTACTTCGATTATCTTTTACCTCATTACACTCTTCATCCCACCATGGAGCGGGATTCCTGTGTATCTTACGATTGACTTTTTTCTTTTTCGGAGTTGAAAATTGAATAGCAGATGTAATGATATTAATGAATGTTTTCATCTTTTCATTTGCTGGAGATTCATCATATTCAAGAGAAAAGAAAATTTCGTAATTCTCTTCGAGATAATTTTCGAAGTTATCCCAGTTCGTGCGCAAGGTGTGGAGTCTGAATGTTTTTTTCTCATAAATATCTCTTACAACTCCTACATTACATATAATTGGATAGTGGTCAGAGCCCCAAGTCTCATCCACCACAGTCACATCAATTTCTTGTGCTATATCCATCGTTGAGAAAATTAAATCAATATTCGAGTGTTTGTTTTGTCTAAAGTCAGACCTAGTAATTGCATCATTATTATGAAGGAATAAATCATGATTCTCTATACTGTTCTTCAAACTATCACCATTACTATCGGTATAATTACAATTCCAAATAACATTGTGAGCGTTAAAGTCGCCCATGAGCAGAGTCGCTCTGTTGTCATCTACGTTATTGATAATGGTATCCCATTGAGCTTGGCTGAGAGTGCGATGGATGTGACTTGGGGTTCTATAGCACGCTATGATGTCTAATGGTGGGTTTGTATGTGTGAGACGAATACCGCAAACTTCGACAGAAAAATGAGGGGCCTGAATATTATTTATTTCTTGGAAAGGAATATTCTTACGCACTAAAATGATGATTCCGCCACCTGTCGAGTAGTCTCTATTCTTCTTGTACTGCACGTATCCAGTTGCAAATATAGTTTTATCTTCTTCTGTAAGCCAGGATTCCACACATACGAAGATGTCCACTCCCGCTAAAATTCTTGGAAGTTCTTGTACACGTTTTTTGATGCTTCGAGCATTCCAAAATAGAACTCGAAGAGGCATCGGTTTGTTCTCCATTGAATCTTCCGTAGTTGAATGATTACTACTCGATGATGATTGCGCCATTTCAATTGTCCGTTAGTATTTCTTCACTCGTTTCGAGACCATCGGATGTTGTGTCATTCACATCATTCTTATCGGAATCTTTGGTAGTGAGTTTTTTCTTCATTTTAGTGATTCTGCTTTTCAAAACTGGATCGGTAAGGTGATCGTACACTCCACTCAACATTTCATCTAGTGAGTCAAAATTTTCGGTGAATTCTGCTGCTGTAGATCGAACATCTGGATTCCCATGGGTTTTGAGGAGAAATGAAGCAAAATCGTCGTAATTGAGAGGATGCTTCAAATCTTGACTCATGATATAGTTACGTGCTGGCTCTAGTTGGCGATCGATGTCGGTGCTGTTCGCTTGTCTCTTGATTTTTTTCTTTTTTCTGCTTCCAGTTGCCTCCTTTTGGGTTTCATCGGAGAGCGTTGGATTCAAGTCCTCCGCACTGCATACAGTTGCAGTGTCTGAAGGAGGTCTTTTATCAATTGCTCCATATCCGAATTCACATTCTCTGTCACAACTTGTGAAGTAATTTCCTGGGAAACTGCTTCTGATCTTTCGGGTGTTGATGATGCGTTTGGTGGGGTCTCTACATTCTTGCAGTGTCTGGCTGCGTGCCCTTCCTCCTTGCAGAGGTAGCACACAAGTTTTTCGTGAGAAAGGTGGATCCAAAAAGATGAATTATTCACCTGGATATTCATGTTGCCTGGAAGTTTTTCCAAATCCTCGGGGTTTAGAAATACTTGGCGCCAAAAGCTCATTATATGGGCATAACCTTGAACATTTACACTGCACTTGATTTGAGAAATTTGCGAGACTGGAGTTATCCCAACTTTCTTGAGTTCTTTCAAAATCACAACATTGGGTATGCTGGGTCTAACGTTGGAAATAATAATACGTATAGCTCTAGAAATCAATGGGCGAAGTGGTAGAGATTGAGAACCGACTTTGATTTCTGTCTTGCTATCCACTAGTTTGTTTACAAGATCTTCACTCGATAAATAGAAACATATTCTGTTGTTCGATATACGTGAAAGGTAATGAATATTCTGTGGGTTAATTAATGAGCCTAGAGCTAAAGCATAATCTTGTATACTGTGACCTCCAACTGCATCCACTATCACTGCTTGTTCGTCTGTTGGACACTGAGCTTGCTGCACAATTCGAGAAAAAGTAACTCGAGGATTAGACTGAGTAGTTGAGCTTGCCATACTGCACTTGTGGCACACTGATCCCTGGCGGGATACTGGTACCGTGCCCAAGAGTGCAACAGGCACAAAATTTACTCGTAGGTATTGGTTTTGCAACCAAGCTGGTATTCACGCACTGACATGAAAATCGCCGAAAATTATAGCCGCGGTACAATCGAATTATCGCAGGGCACACCGTTTGTAAACACGTCTGCTCTCTGTGACTGCTCGATCTAAACTCCACATCACTTATCTATGACAAGTCCCGGATTTTCTCATTATCACATCTTAAAACAATAAGATAGAAAATAAAGAAATCACGAATCCTTTCTGTGAACGCAACAAAGTTTCATACTGCTGATATCGACAGACAGTAAGCTTGATGAACTGAATGCATGTCCATCTGCCTGATACGCGCAGCAGGAGATGAACATGAGAAAATTGTACAACTTTGGTGGGTACAACGGATTCAGAACTTGATACGATTCAAAAAGCAATCAATTTCTCAATGAATCAATCATCAATTAATCAACTAAACAGCTCGTTTGGGACTGTACCCATTGATGACAGGTATTTACACCTGTTTACTTTATCCACTAGCTCTGAGTAAAGAAGAAAAAATCATATTGTATGATAATCTAGTAGAAAAATAGAGGAGTTTGACTGCTCATGAGGCAGAATAATTCATTATACCGAGATTTGTATAGATTGTCTCAAAATACTTGAAAAAAAACTGGAATCATCACTCGATTATACAGATTTCAGTGTGAAACTGACTTCGGAAAAGTTTTTTTCTGAAATTGATCACAAAAAAATATCCATCAAAATTTGATCCACATAAATAAACTTTGTTTGGCAGAGCGGTGTCAATTTTGTGCGACAACTCTTATTCTTCCATGAAAGAAAGTATTTGATGTTGTAGTTCCAGCTTTAAAGCTATTTTCTCTTACAAACTAGAATTTCAATACTTTGTGGAGTTTGGGTAGATTCAACCACAGTCTAGCTCACACGCTTTTTCAAATGTTCCAGCTCTCTTATGAAATGATTTTATATTACAATCACCCGGGTCTTCCCCAAAAATAGATAAGACATTCCTTGAAAAAAATGCCCTCTTGGCAATTGTTGTCTATTTTCTATCTGAGAAGTGACTGAATGATTTTTAATCGAACAATAGAGAGCGGAGATTTAGATAACTACTGCATCCACAAAGTATCGAATTAGAGCTTCCCAAACGATAGTCCCAAACGAGCTGTTTAGTTGATTAATTGATGATTGATTCATTGAGAAATTGATTGCTTCTTGAATTGTATCAAGTTCTAAATCCGGTGTACCCACCAAAGTTGTACAATTTTCTCATGTTCATCTCCTGCTGCGCGTATCAGGCAGATGGACATGCATTCAGTTCATCAAGCTTACTGTCTGTCGATAACAGCAGTATGAAACTTTGTTGCGTTCACAGAAAGCATTCGTGATTTCTTTATTTTCTATCTTATTGTTTCAAGATGTGATAATGAGAAAATCCGGGACTTGTCATAGATAAGTGATGTAATGTGTTCTCGCAGGCGTTTGATTGGATTCATTATAGTAGGAGTTGCATATGCATCTGATGGCGCAGATGCATATGCAGATTTTGATTGATTTGACAAGGTGTTTTTTCTTCAGATGTTTCAGTAACATCGAGCAATTCTGCCACCACTGATTTTTTGTTTTTGTCAACATTTATTTAATCAAGATAATAAAGTTCATGAATGAATCTGAGTATTTCATTATTACTATAAGTGCGAGTTTCTTACCTATAGCACAATCATGACTTGAGAACCATATAATTCTGAATTTCTTACGATTTCATTATGTAGACCTTTTTTTTCTTATGAAAGTTTCATTATGTAGAACTTGAAATTGACATCATGAATTGCCTTTTGGATGCTTGAGTTATGATTTTGCTATAAGTGACAAACTCCTGCTTCAATTTTCCCCATTCAATTCATCTTATACCTCCAAAATAATCAGAATGAATCCTACTCCTGACAATGTCGGCAAGTACAATTTAGTAAAGTGTCTAACTGATTGAAGACACCGATTCGATGCAATTTTCAGGGATGTATAGTTGCGAAGCTCCATTCTTTTGACAAGGATAACCATTGCTTGGAAAACTCATGAAGTCATGATAGTAACTGAAATTTCCATCACTCTTGCTTTCTCGATTTTTCATCAATTTCTAGGGCACGTTGGGGGGTCGGATTATGCTTTTTCTCTGTTTGATCATTGCCAATGCAAATAGAAAAAGCAAAAGCGAGACAGCAGACGAGCAAGTTCAAGGTAATTTTCAGTTTTTTAAGGGTCCCGGCAAATCATATTCGCTGAAATTTCAGTGGAAATTCTCACTGGTGAATCAGTGAACTATCTCACTGATCAATCAGTGATACTCACTGAAGCTTCAGTGACACTCACTGAAACTTCAGTGATCAGGACCCGTCCGACCCCCGACGTCACTGAAGTTTCAGTGAATTATCTCACTGATTCTTCAGTGACCCTCACTGAAACTTCAGTGATCAGGACCCGTCCGACCCTCGAGGTCACTGAAATTTCAGTGAGGGTCACTGATGACTTCAGTGCATATGCACTGAAGTCCCAGTGCATATGCACTGAAGTCATCAGTCAAAGTTGATCCGTAATGCACTGAAGTTCAGTGGATTCTCACTGATGGATACGGAGAGAGTAGACGAAGAACGTTAGAGAGCTAAAAAAAATTCTCAAATATATTTGAAAGAGCAAGAAATCGACAACCGTTGAGAAGTGGGGGGGGGGGGGGGGTTGCTCATCATTTTCCAGAGAAAAAAAATCATGAAACTTGAGTCCTTATACATGCGTTCTTATGGGAGTAAACATAGAAAAATTCAGTAATCTGTAGCGAAGAATCCTAGAAGTCTCAAAAAAATTGATAGACTCGCATAAAACCTGGAAGAACATATTGACGTTGGGGGAATGTAGATCAAGCCATCCAAAATAACTAACTATAGCTGTGATAAACAATGCATCTCCCGAGTAACGACCAGCAAAGCAGACGCTCGATCACGGTGCGGGGCGCGCTTTGGATTGTCGGTGAGCTCGGAACATGCATGTGTTGCGGTCAGTGCGTATCAAGGAGTTTAGAGGCCTGAACTTTTTGCACGGGGCCCCCCTCTTGATACGTCACCATGCGCTAGAGACACCTTACTTTCTATCATAATTCTCGATAAATTAAAAACACTTTGATTTGGTATGGAAGGGGAATTGAAAAGGGTCTCATCGCGTTGTATGATCCAGGAAGATAAGAATATTCCATTCACATAAATGTTTCAGCTATCTTTGCGTGTGAACTTCCGCAGATGAACAAAACTGTCATTCAATTCATACGTCACCTCCACCAGCCCCTTTAATGCATAAGATCATGCATCTTGGAGAACCTGGCTACCTAGCTGCGATAGAGGCCGCCGTGGCACACTGGATAAGTCACCGGGCTCCCATGCGGGGGTCCTACGTTCGGATCGCGGTCAAGGCACCACTGAGATTTTTTCTCATGTGCCTTTTTTCGGCGGTCTCGGTGGTTCGGATTCCACCTAAAACTGTAGGTCCTCCCCACCGAGGTACAATTCGGTAGTTAGCAGAATATGCTGACGCGCTGGTTGAGCGTACCTCGACTCCACGCACATGGGTGCCGTCTGGGTGGAGCCTACCGGCGGAACTAGAGGTAAAACTCCAAACCATAGTTTTACCTAGCTGCGGTGTTTACCAGGTACCAATCTGAACGCCCCGCACGTGGTGATGAAGAAGAGCGGGTACTCAAGGTTCCCAATATAAGACTGGAGTACGGAAGAAGATCATTCCAGGCTCAATGTGCTCATCTGTGGAACTTTCTCCCTCCGGGCTTTCGGCAGCTGGGGAAAATATCAGTATTCAAAGAGGCCTTAAAAGATTTCCTTCTGACTCAGTCTTCCCAGAGGATTGATGTGCAGAGGAGGCATTATTTTAATCTCTAAACTGTGATAGGTTTGGGCTCTTTTCAATCAGCGTTTCCTATTTTAAAAGAGTTATACGTGGCTACTTCGTCACTGTATTGTAATTCCTGTGATATTTCTGCTGGCCCAAGCCTTTTATAGGCCTACATGAATATTATACATATATTCTACATGAAAATGTTTTCTTCTCCTTGATCGTTCTTGTGAAGACTGATATATGTATATAAGATGTACCATTCTGTTCGTCTGTGCGCGAATGGGTCATTTGCATACTGTTTTTCGCATTTCATTTGCTCACAGAAGATCAAAAACATAGTATGACACTTGGGCGCAATGGTTTTCGCACTTCGAGTGACTTTTTTAGGCCCGAGCCGCAGGCGAGGGTCTAATTCGATTTGGCACTATTCACAGACTACCAGATATACGAATGCATTTTATCTCTGGGTCCTTATTCTAATGCATTTTGCCACGACGGGGTGGGAGAAAACCCAAAACTCCCAATTTCCGCCTAGTTTACATTTAGTAAACAAACTGAAAATATCATCAGGATATACTTAATGGCGTATCCTTCCGAACCCTCAAAAATTTTTCAGTACCACACAATTCAAAGATTGGCCGAAAAGTCATCTTAACGAGATTAAATCATTTTTAGATCACAACATTTCCGCTTACTAACCTGTCACTTTGATTGTGATCGAAAAGTGATCCAATTTGTTCTTGAGATGACTTTTGGACCAATTTTAGGATTGTGTGATGTTGAAAAATGTTTGGGGTTTGGAAGGATACGCCATAAAGTATATTTGGATGATATTTTCGTAGCAATGAACGTTGAAAACTAGTTTGTTTACTAAATGTAGAGTAGGAAAATTTGGAAACTGCTGGATTTTCTCCCACCCCCCGCGGGAAAAATATATTAGAATAAGGCCCCGTGAGTGAAAGTGTTTGTTAAAAATTCTTCTTCAACCCTTACTTATTCAAATCAATTCATCTACTGCGACCCGCGATACTAAATTTTTCAATCTTCACTAACGCAAATTGGCTGAAAAGGTATTCTCAATAACAATATATCTCGGTGATTAACGTTTCCGAAGAAATGAACAACAAATCAAAAGAGGGTTCACCCTCATACAAACTTTGTCAAAGTAGAAGTGTCAAGCTCATAATCGAAACAAAATTGCGAAAAATTTCGTAGCAAACGTGCTAATTATGGGTTATTCAAAGTCAGAATCAAAAGAACTTCATTTCAACATCACGTCATTACATCTACTATCGGTACATTCATGAATTCCTTGCGATGATTTTGTTTGAGCAGAAGTTCCTCCAATAGCCTTTTCGCTCAAAGTATTGCATGCGTCAAGAGGCACCAGGTGAATCACAGCTGGAAAAATCACAAAAGTTTGTCGAATGAATAATTTTTGACATTTCTTTCATCAAAAATCAATTAAGAATTTCAATGGATGCTTCATATGTATCAAAAATGATTAGTGGTAAAAATATGAGTGGGCGATCTGCACAAAGCGATCGCTGTACACACTTCAACGAAGTCACTGTTCTTCCATCAGTGTGGCAAGGCCCACCAGTGAGTCAAATGACAGTCAAACCTATTCGAAAGAGTAACTTATGAAAAATTTTGACTGTCATTGAAGCCAATATCAAGCGAAGCAAGTTTTCGCAAACTAGAACAGGACATCGATTTCAGCCTCCGCGGCCATTTTGTTGAATGATGGGGGCCAGTTGGGTACACCCCATCGTGAACTCTCAGAAATCAATTTTCAGAATAATTGAGATAGCTTGACTCCAGCATGTTTCAATCAGGCGTAATTTAGTTCATTATGTAGGGCTTAGAACAAGCTTCAGAATGGTTGGGCTACGTCGAAAAACGTTACGGTAAGCTACAACTTTTGAGAAAATCGCTTGTTGGTGGCAAGTTGAGTACCTACACCTTGACTAGAATCTATGCCATTTGTATCGATTACAACATGAACCTCCCCAGTGTTCTATAATCATTGTCAGTTTCTAACATTGCAGACTAAACAAAATCTATCCTCGATCACTTTAAAGACTGCATATATCAATGGAGAGAAGTCTCACGATGCTTTCTACGTGCATCATCATCAGTTTTTTTCTGGCTCCGTGCACTAACCATATTAAGTCTTACGCTGTCAGGTACGAAAAGGAATGCAGGAAAGAGGAAGCTATAGTACTCACGACGCGTTGATCGATCGAGCATAGAAGTGTCTTGAATAATCCGTCAATTAACCAACTACCAACACTCCAGTCATTGAAAGAGAAGATCCACGAGAAAGTTGGTATGTATAGAAGGTGGATGGTATAGAAGGGATCGAGGTGTGCAAAGACAAGATGAAAAAAGTGTCGCACGTAGGAATTTAATTAAAAGCAACCAAGACGATACGTATACTCTGCACTTTTGCAAATACCTGCTGTTGCAACCTAAAGATTCTTCCTTCAGAAAAATTCCGGTACGAAATTCACGACGGCTTGAACAATCTAGCTTCCGAAGTGGATCATTGACTCTTCAGTCAGAGGATAGGTTCGACATTTTTTTATGACTGCGAGCAGAGCTTCATTTCTCTTTAATTACGGGGGAGCTTCTGCTTGACATTTTGCATTTTAAATTAGCCCGCCACTGGCATAACGAAGTTTATAGGATAGTTCATCGATTTTCGATCTTACTCTATACCTTTTGTGAATGAAAATGTTTCGATGAGCTGTGGATGCTGATGCTATGGCATTTTAAAGAGAGTACCAATGAATTATACAGTATTGGTTACTTTGGGTGTGGTGCTAGAGAGCATAAATGAGCTCGAGAGTCGAATTGATGAGGCTGAACATATATCGAATGAGCTCTTGATGAACTCCTTGCCAGATTCGTGATCTCGTTTTGAGGATAAGAGGGATCAAAGGTCAAGCTTTGATGAGGTTTGGGAGGGGCGTTTCAAGATGAGATAGATATTGGTGGTGGTTTAGGTCCTTTGGGTAAGGATTATTGAATCCAAAGGGAAGATGAAGATTGGAAAGGGTTTGTGGTACATTCAAGCTCGATTCATGAGAGGATATTCAACTCAGCACAGTTCAGAGCGCAAGGAATCTTAATCGCAGTTCATCGCAGGGATGAGAAGATTTCCTGAAGATTCAAGGAAACATTAATCACGAGACCCTTTCAGAGAATCGATTTCGAACACTTAATGGTCCTCAAAAGAATTACGCGAGGTGAGTGTACCTAACTTGCTTCCATATGCCGATTTTAGGAATGGGCACTCGTTGACCTTGCTGCAAATTTTTTTTTTTTATGTTCGTTATGTTGAAACATGAGAAAATTAGTGGTTTGGGCCAACGTCGGATGGTTTCTGCATATCTTGGAAAATTTTAAGTGAATTTTCCATTCTTCGCGATTGCCCAGCCAAGCAACCCACGAGGAAGTCGCAATTCATAAAACCAATGCTAACATTATTCATTCGACGTACCTTACCGCGTCCGATCCGTTGTTTCAAGGTCTGTAGAATCCGCCTTTAACAGCTCCAAAACCCCGGCCTGGATTCATTTAATAACATTCATTCAATAGCATCGGAGTGTACCTAACATGACCCTGAATGGTTATCTCGAAAAAGTTTGCATTACGACCTTATTTACCACCCAGAACGTGTTTATCACGTCGAAGCAGGTCGGAAATACTGCCGTGCACTGGAGGAAAGCTTCAAATAGGGTTGCCATGGTGATAAAAACCATTTTGTGTTCTTAATCGCCGATTCATATCGTTTTTTCTTTTTTTTTTTTTGGAAAATTAAGTAGCAGGGCCCTACTTAATCGAAACTAGACGTATTTCAAATCATTCAACAGGTCCTCAACGAGCTTTAATATAGGTTAAGGTGCATTGATAAATTTTGAAGTAGACCAGAGTTTTCGAGAAAATGGCGTGATGGGGGCATGTGGGATACATCCTTTTGCAAACTCACGAAAAATCACTTTTTGAGAAAATTGTGATATGGCGGTCATGACTTATTTGACCTCATTTGAAAGGTCTCGGTACAAGCTCTAAAATGCGATCAAGCACGTTGGAAAATATTGAAGTGGGCCAAAACTATCAGCGAAATGGCTTAAGCGGGGGAAGGTGGCTATGTTGAGTATATCAGAAAATATTCGTGACATATTTTGTTGTGTACACCTCTTCTGAGTATTTGCGAGAAAACCGCGAAGATGTGAAGAAAATGCGGGGTCACCAAAGTCCTCCATAAGTGATGTATAGGGAATTCTTAGGTTGACAATTACTCGAAAGGGCGAGCTGATACAATTTCGCTTGAAATCAAGTTGAATTCGTGATGATTCGTACAAAAATATTCTTTTCGATACACTGTACGTAAAAGTGCACTTTACGCACAGTTTGTCGACTTTTACTCACAGTTTATCGAAAAGTATAGTTAGATACACGGCCGTAAAACCTATCATTCGCATCCTCGTGATGATTCCGATCCTCGCCCACGGCTCGGGCCGGAAACCCATCACTCGGATGCGAATAAAACGTTTTACGCCCTTGTATCGAAATGTACTAGTCATTGTTGTCATTTTTATCGAACTCACCAGAGGTGCACCGTGTACAATCGTCGTGGTGCAACAGGTAAGATAACCTCCGCGGTGATACCAGAAGTTATCAGATAAAGACAGATATAGATGCTGCACGTGTATCTCGTGCATGAAAATTCTCATAAATTGATGTGAAACGTTAGATGAACCGAATGAATGCATCACTTCTAAAAATTTGTTTTCTTATTTGAATATCGCGGGATCGGTGTCGATATCCAGGGAAAGATCGGCTTTTACCCCACCATTTTCGACAACTGTATGAAAAAATGAAACCTTGATTATGATTATCACATTAACACGTTCATAGCGATGGGCTCCACGGGTGGAGCCCACGCGTCTTTCCCTGTGTGCGATAGGCCCCACCCGTGGGGCCCACTTTTTATCGAGTTGCAGCTTCCACTACACAGCGGAGACATATCCAATGGCTTATGCCGTGATTATATCTCGTTGTTTATGTTGTAATGAAGATGCGTACACAGCAGTATCTTATCGAACTTGGAGTTTTGCTCGATCTCCGTTTTTTACATAGTTATTCGTTAATCAAGTGAGACCAATCGATGAGTAGCAGATCATCCCCTTCAAAGTCAGCGGTATTCAACGTGTCGTAGCTCGTTCGAGAGCTCATTTCAAGATCTACAAACTGAGTAGAAATACGTTTGAGAACGTTGAGCGCTACTCGGGCAATCTTCAATTGACACGAGAGAAAAATTTGGGGAAAATCGGAAATCGTTGGGTTCTTCCAAGCACAGCCTTGGCTCCGTCTTACCTGGTACCATCATGCGCTGTAACTGTCGGAATTCAAACTAGAGAAGAGATTGCTCTATTTGAATATTTGGCTTCCAATGCTGCAAATATCTGAAGTACGTCAATGGACCGCAGCCTAAAGATCAGGCTTGGCAATGCATGTGAGTTGCAAGCGCGCCAAAACCATGGTCACGATTATTATATGCCTGGAGGAGATATTGAAGCGGTAGCCTTTTCAGAGGCTGATAACTTCGACTTCGACCATTCGGTTGGTACCCCTTATCACCCTTATGGATATTCTCAGCATTAGAGAAAACTTTTTGGGCCCCACCGGTGGGGCCCACCGCACAGAAAGATGGCTACCAACTCTATGTGCGATGGGCGCCACCGGTGGGGCCCACTAAATTTCATGGAAATACTGTAAATAGATGCCAAACTAATGATTTTCCAAAAGGTTTGGCTTCCGTAACTGCTCAAACGCGCATTTGTATTCTTTCGCAATCTAGACCGAAATCGCGATTTCGCCTTCGCAGTGAACGTGTTAAAAAACTAATTCCTGTGCCAGAATTCGTGTGCGCGAAGGATGTACGATGCTAAAAGAAAAGGCCTACTTGATCAACAGTCCTTTAAGGAAGTTGCCATGTAAAATTAATTGACAACAGAATGTTTTGTAAGTTGGTGAGAATTTAGTTCAAGCATTGACGAGTATCTGTGCGAAATCTCAAGTCAATCGGCCGTTTCGTTTCGGAGCCCTAGCCATGAAAAACGTGCGTTTTCGTCGCATTTAACATCGCACTTATGAGAGAGGGAACGCAAAACGGCACTATTTTGAGTCTCACAACTGATTCCGGCAACAGAAAATGATGAAATTGTAGGAGAAAAAGTTTATACAATGATAAATCTCCTGTCCAAGTCCGCTCAGGATTGATCGTTTAGTTTTTTTGTGGCAGGCACCAGAAAATTGAAATTGCAAAATGGCCTCCACGAATCCTGTTCATGGCCAAATTATCGTCTGGTTTAGGCCGGTTTTGATCGGAAAAGTATTTCAACTCATTCCAGCTGTCTTTTTGATGGGCAGAACAAGCCAATTCATCAAAATTATAATTTTGTTTAAATCTATGTTACCGAAAACTGAGGTAGCCATAGGTCAGGTTAGGTTGCGGGACAACTTTCTTGAAGAGACTGATCTGAACTGATAATGGGATCATCTGCGAATAAAAGTTGAAAGTTGTGTGAGATTTGAATACGTAATATTGTGATCCAAAACTCGTACGCCATTGAAAACGCACAATCGTGAATTGTCCATTAGAATTAAAATTAATGACTACAGTTCATCCTCTTGGGGAAATTGTCACCAGCCACCGAGCCTTTAATATGACATAATCAGGAAGCAAGTGGCTTTTTGTCACCGGCTTAATTGCAGCTCTGTAGCGCACGAAGCTCGCGTACACAAAACAAAGAAGAGACGAACAGCAGCTTCAGTATCGTGGTCTCGCTACCTAAAAGCTCTCATTTTGCTCGCATCCATCATGTTCTTTCTTCTTGAGTCTCGGCTTTGGTTGTCATGCATTGTCACTTGCCATCGTTTCCGGCTATTTTGTATTATATTCCCTTTTGTCCCTTTCTGAGCCTTGGATCTTAGCCATTACATTTGTTATCACGCTTATTTTACGATAATATATCTCGTACATATATGGCTTATACTTCGTTTGATAATGGCTTGAAATAGGAGATTTGTTTGTAATTGTATCGAATGATTTATTGAATACGTTTTTCCTACACTGTGAAAAAAATGGTTGATATCCGACCAAATTCATCGACAATCTGTATCATGAATAGGAATGTTCGATAGCTCAAAAATATCCATTCGGCCATTATCAATACGTCTGAATTCTTCCAATGCAATCTGCATAGAAAATCGCATAAAAAATACCAACGCACCCAAATATCGATACGATATCTCAGTATTTTTTCAAGACTCCTCTCCCTCACATAATTTCAGTCTCCTTCAATTCAATTTTAAGAAACCACGAAAACAAAAGTCTAATAGGAAACCATTCCCTCACATGATACAAAGGACAATCAGTCGGATTACATCTCGTTGGACCTTATTCGATCAATCATATTAGATCAGATGAAAGAAAACAAGAGTGTGACGTGCCCATTCTTTACCTGTATTTTGTTTCTCGAAAAATTGATTCATCTTTAGCTCAAAACGAAACCTGTTTTTGCATGTCACCATATTCAGACATACAAAGATTCACCTAGGCTCAGAGTGATATCAGGAAAATGGCTTCTGAACCTCGCGAATATCTTTTCACAATCCACTCGTCAGAAAATCCAGAACCACGCTACAACCATGAGGTACACTTTCCTACCTGATGGAGTCCAAAATCGCACCTCAGTTAAACATGCAACCCTCTTTTGGGTTTCATTCGCCACACCAGACGAAATCCAAAGACAGACCGCACCTTCACATAAAGCGCAGTATTACACCTCCCGCATCGCACATGAAAGATACTTCTGGATTCCACCCATCGAGATCAAAAACGCCCCCCAACCAAGTGCTAAATCCATTTCTAGATTTCATCCATGTAAATCCGTGAGTATATACGACCCGGTTTTTTAAGTCTCGCCCTCACATTCACTCGCCAGTCGAGCCACAGTGAGGACGTGGCCACGCTCATCCTCGTGGTGTTCTCAACCCGCCACCATTACGCCATCGCACATGACCTCGCCTTGGCCGTCGTTGCTCCGGAATCTCTCGAAACCCCGTCATACCCCAAGTCGTGTTGAATCCATACCACCAGTGATCAACACAGTGTGACAATCATTCATGTACGTGCAGTGTTAAAGTTTCACACTTTACTTCCTCTGTCATATTTCTGTGAGTATATTGTGTGTAACTGGACTCAACCTCATCAACATCAATCTCAAATCTAGCCTCCTCAACGTCCGAATTGTGCCAAGCATCAATAGTGACATTGGAATTTCAAGGAATGTAATTAGTCTTCTCCGGAATCAAACCGCCTTGTCAATTTTTTGCCCAACGTACGTCGCATAAATTGGACTTGACAACCCACCTCGTCAAGCGACTCAGTTAGTTAGGTAACCAAATCTATCAAGCAGAAACATGGCACCCGGTTGGGAGCGGATGATCAACTTGGAATTTTCGTGACAACATTTTTTGGGCTGTTCCCGGTCGGAATAAAAACCCTGCACTCAAACTACACGCCATACTTACTTTGGAATACACAAACAACAGAAACAGATAACGAGAATTTGAAGAATGTCACCATCCGATCGTTGATTTACCGTCTACAAAAATCACTTGTGTAAGGGGTACATTCACTTGTGTCAAGTTTCATGTGCCATCTGGTACAGACAGATATGGCCAAGAATGTTAGAAAAAGAATAACGGAAGACCAATAAATAGAAAGACTATTCAATAGATTGAGTTTTCCAATGGATACTGGAATCGTAATGCACTTATTCAAACAATCGTAGTGCTAGGCCTGAAAACAATGTCTTGGTTTGCCAGAGAGAAGAGTAAAGGAATTTCCCGACTAGCGAGGTACCGAGAATGTTATCGAAATTGAGTTGAACAATTATGGTATCGATATGAGTCCGATATGGAGGCGAATGCAGAATATCGCTCAATTGGACTTAAAATATCGGCACAGTGATACATTGATATCAATCGAGTATTCCTACTCAGGAATATGTGATTTATAAGATGGTTATATGTGCCCGACCCCGGGGGACGCTACCGGATCAAATGTACAAGTTTCGTTATAGTTTCTCGAAAACAAATAGAAATTAATATCTGTAGATATAAAGTAATCACATGAATTGAGACGCATCGAGTACAATATCTTCATTTAACCCCATACACCGTATACCAAGAATTTCAGAAATGCTCAATGATGATTGTTCACAGGAGTGCTTACATGAAGATGAGAGTAAAAGACTGACGCATCATGAGTGTGTTTGATTACTTAATTTCATATACATACGATTGGCACTTGAGAAAGGTGGAAAACCCCACCAAAACGTCATGCTACTCAGAGAAGTTGTCTTTAACTCATGAAAAACGATTGACATTAATAACTTCCAGAAATATCGGTGAGGTCGCAGAGAGCCTTTTCAGCGTAAAATGTAGGTTGAGCATCGGTAGACGGGATCTATAAGTGGAAGGGTGACCATCCATCCTGATACGCCAAGCTGACCATTAGCTTGTTTGGTATTTGAAACTTATCGATCAACACCAACCTAAGCGGTCAACAGCCAAATGCAGGCTTATATAGAGAGAAATTCATTCTAACGAATTTTGCATGTAAGAGTTATTTACCCTGAATGATCGATAAAAAAGGACCTGAGTAACTTCACTGCATTTTCATCTGTTTGTGAGAAACTGTGATGAAACTTGTCATTTTGATCCATCTTGCGTAATTACAACCATACATTTTGGCGGTGACTGAATTCGTCCCGCGAGCTAGGATTGACAGACCAAGACGAGCCGTCACCCATCCAAGTATAAATCCCGTCTAAACGTTGCTTAACCTGGATTTTTGATCGTGAAGGTTTTCAGCAACGCCAGACAAGAATATTGCCATTTTTGGTTGGAACTAAAATCTTATATTGCATGTATAATGATGTTTATCGTTTCGCCATCATCACTGGACGTTTGGTATCCACATTGGGAATACGGATGAATAACGTATCGATTGGGAGATTCAGAATGTGTCAGTGTTGGCCAAATTTTGTACTTCATGGCCACTCATGAAGCCAAATGTTACGAAAAGAAGATTCATATACTTTTTACCATCGCAAGTGAAAAATATTCCAACTCGGAACCTACAGGCACCCATTCCGCATTAGAACTTTTGTGGTCTCGACTTCCGCAAAAGGCGGACATCTCAGTGACACCGTAAGCATTAAAGCTCCATAATGTTGCATCCAAAATGCAAACTCATAAATCACGACTAGGATTAACTCTTTTCTTTGCATACCTTGTTTCTTATCTTCTAGTATTCATTCTTCATTCCTGGACAATTCTTGCTCACAATATATATCTGTATGCATTGTTGGATCTTGTCAGATGCCTCCGTATCTAAGCATGCGTGCGCCTGGTGATCTTCTATGAATTGGCGCCAGTCCTGCCTGTTATAAATTTCCATTCGGTTACCTCTACATTGAGTATACACATATATGTACAATCAACTCTGTGTACTTTGCAAGAATCTAGCAAGACACAACAGAACCGTATTTATGGACAAGTACTCAAGAGCAAGCCGCTTCATTAGATATACATTATACTTCGTGTGTCATACCGGCTAAGTATATGTGTGACGAGATGTGCGACTTGTCATAGGTTAAATTTATTGACTCGGTCGAGCATACATAGTGCATCATGGCTAATTGCTCCGAGGATCTTGACACAAGCATACACATTTTAAACACATGCTGCCACGGGCGCAGCAAGTAACATTGACAGTAATGCCACAAAAACCACTGGCAGCATTCCAATATCCATAGAAATCTGTCAGCAGCTATATAAATTTGGGTTGCATCAGTGACATCTGCCTCATCGATGAATTCAATTTGGAGCAATATACTGATACGTCTGAGGCCCACGACAATATCTAGGTCTGAATCATACTACTATGTTACAGGTAAACCTGATGGAAACTATATCCGAACTTAATCATGCGGCATTTATGTGCACACGTTAGTCAATATTCTTTCAGCACAACGAGTGACTTGCTCGGAAGTTTGCATTGAAGTAAAGATCTGTATATTTTGTCATAAATTTTCGAATAAGCTGAGCTGCGTGAGAAAATTCAGAAAAATGTAAAAGTTATGCCAAATTGAGAGATGCTCTGCAAGTGCAAATCGGCTAAAAACGATTCGCAGATCACTAATCTGGAAATACGATCTTTCGGCGCATTTAAAAAACCGAGCAGCTCCGGATTTAATTACAACGTGATTCTATTCATATGACATCATAGAAAATGACTACGTACGTCAAAATTGGTGACACATTTGAATCGGATATTCCACCGCTTCCCGAGCACCGTGCCGAAGCCATAGACTGATTCAATTTCGTGTTCACAAGGAATCCGTGTTGTGGAGTTTCTTTCCCGAGACCAATATGATTCTGCTGTTAATGAGTTATGCCATATCAAAGAATCTTAGGATGATAGAATATTTGAATAATTATGATGTAGTATGCAGATACATATTTCCTTTGTTTATTTACATGTCTTATAAGCAATCATATGCGATATTTCTATGCAAGTAGTTGATTAGCCCTTCAATTTGTGAAAACTCTAATCGGAGTGTTTCATCTTAGTTTGTCGTCAAAAGTGTTCTCAACAATCACGAGATACCCTCCCAAAACAGTCAATAAACTCGACGGAAACATACTTCATTTTTGAATGGAGCTCGAGATAACCAAGAGCTTTGACAACATCATCTCGACTAGATCGAGATTCCAAAAACTCCAGCTCAGCAGGATTATTCTCCGCCTCGTCGTCTATCTTTTCGATCTAATGAGGCAGTCCACAAACGGCAAAATAGTCATCAAATGAAATAGAATCGTTGAAAGTACCGCAGCCCTGCATGAAAGAATACTATTTAACGAGATGATCGGTTGAACCAAATTCACACTGGATAAAAATTCTCACCACTACTCCACTTTTTTGGGCTGTTCCCAATCATCATTCGTACTTGCCTCCAATATAGTCTCCACATGCATGATGAGCTCGTGGTTCGTTCAACAATTTTCGAAGCGGTTTTTTATGTCACTTGAGTGGATGGATTTCCACGACGACCCTATTGCTCTTAGATAGTATCGAGAACATTTCATCAAGCTACTTTTCACGTTTCCCGATTGCTCGAGTCGCATCTTGAACGGGCCTCTTCCGGAATCTGGATTTTCAAAGAGCATTGATGCCTTGATCGAGGGGTTGAAGCTAGCTCGTGCTATTTAGTGGGAAAAATTGTGGCTTTATGATTGACAGTTCGAGTTCTCCTACATTGTGTGCGGAACAGTTGTCCAATGTCAGAAGAATGTGCCGATTCTGGGAGATCATGTGCTGATAAAAATTCAGCAGCCAGGAGCGAAAAGATATTTGTCCGACCCACGAGTTTTGTTGGTGAGATTGATCAGACGAAGTCGTGATCTATCGATATGGTTGATACAGCAAGAATTATTAGGTTTATTCGATTATGCGGGTCGGTCCGGTCTCGTCCATCACCGAACGCGCGTTCGGACAAAGTTCGCTCGGAGCGCTCCGAACGCTCCGTCTAAGATTTCTAGCCGGGGAGAGGGGAGACAGCCTAGTTCTAATGCTGTGGACGATTCCTCCCCTCTCCTCGGCTGAAAATCTTGGACGGAGCGTTCGGAGCGCTCCGAGCGAACTTTTGTCCGAACGCGCGTTCGGTGATGGACGAGACCGGACCAGGGTTGGTAGTCCATAACACGACACCTTAACTTTGCGATGTGTCACACATCGCACGATGTAGTTTTGACGCGGTGCGCGTGCGCGGGCATCTGGCTTCGAGATGAACGATGCGCGCCGAAAGAGAAGCAGATGAGATGACAAACGAAAGGCGAAGGCATCGCCGGCTCGGCAATCAGATGAATATTTGCATTTGTATTCGATTTAAATTTTTGATGAACTCAGGGTCATGAAGGGATATTCTCTGAGGACATGGGAATCGATTCATGCATTGACTTCAAATCGAATCATGAGATTCGATTTCCGTGACCACATCCAAGGAGGAAAAGGCAACTTTTCTCGATGTCCGGACTTGGTTTTCGACGCGGATTTTTAAAACTGTCTCGACTATAAATGCTTTTATCATCCCAAAGTGATAAATATAGGTTTTTTATCATTATAAGGAGCCATTCATACAATGATTCCGAGTCGGCTGCTGTAATTCGATTTTTGTTGCCACATACAAGGAGAAAAAGTCACAGTTTTTGGCGTCCCGACATGGTTTTCGACGAAGATTTCTCAATCTGACTCGAGTAAAAATTTCTTTATCAACTCAAATCGATAAATATATCTTCTTCATCATCATGAGGAGCCATTCATGCATTTATTCCGAATCAAATCATGAAATTCGATTTTCGTTGCCACATACAAGGGAAAAATTTCACATTTTTTCGATCTCCCGACTTGGTTTTCGACGCGAAATTTTCAAACTGACTCGACTATAAATTTTTTTATCATCCCAAGCAGATGAACATGGGTTTTTCTTCTCATGAGATTTTTACTCGTGTCAAATTGAGAAATCCGCGTCGAAAAACAAGTGGGGATATAGAAAAAATTTCACTTTTTCTCCTCGTATGTGGCAAGGAAAATCGAATTTCACGATTCGATTCGAAGTAAATGTACGAATGGCTTTCCACGAGAATGAAAAACATATACTTATGACTTTGGAATGATGAAAAAATTTTTACTCGTGTCAAATTGAAAAATCCGCGTCGAAAGCCAAGTCGGGATATCGAAGAAATTTGACTTTTTCTCCTTGTATGTCGCAACGAAAATCGAGTTTCATGATTTGATTCGGAATCAGTGCCCAAATAGCTTCTCATGATGATGAAGAAGATATATCTATCACTTTGGCACTATGAAAAAATAAATAGTCGAGTCAGTTTAAAAAATCCGCGTCGAAAACCACGTCGGGACATCAAAAAATGTGACTTTTTCTCCTTGTATGTGGCAACGAAAATGAAATTCCATGATCCGATCAGAATGTATGAATATCTCCTCCCGATGATCAAGGACATATATTCATCACTCTGGGACAATAAAACAATTTTTACTCGAGTTAAAATGAAAAATCTGCGTCGAAAACCAAGTTGGGATATCGAAAAAAGTTCACTTTTTCTCCTCGTATATGCCAACGAAAATGAAATTCCATGATCCGATCCGAAAAGAATGTATGAATAGCTCCTCCCGATGATGAAGGACATATATTCATCACTCTGGGACAATAAAACAATTTTTGCTCGAGTCAAATTGAAAAATCTGCGTCGAAAACCAAGTCGGGTTATCGGAAGAATATCACTTCATCTCCTTGTACTCCGCGCCGAAAATCGAATTCCATAATCGAATTTGAAGTCAATACATGAATCGATTTTCATGTTCTCAGAGAATCTCCCTTCATGACTTTGAGTTCATTAAAAATTGTAATCGAATACAAATGCAAAATATTCTGAATGCCGAGCCGGCGATTTCTTCGCCTTTCTTTCGTTTGTCATCTCATCTGCTCTGCTTCTCTTTCGGCGCGCATCGTTCATCTCGAAGCCAGATGCCCGCGCACGCGCACTGCGTCAAAACTACATCGCGCAATGTGTGACACATCGCAAAGTTAAGGTGTCGTGTTATGGACTACCAACCCTGGACCGGACCGATTCGAGCGGTCGGAGCGCTCCGAGCGCTCCAACCCGCATAATCGAATAAACCTATTATACTTTCCGATGATCCACGGTCGTAACTTTTCGCTCCCATCAGAGTTACAAAATTAAGGGAGTGACCTCGGTATCGTCCTAGTCGAATTGATCAACTTTTTCTAAACATCGCGAATCTGCGTCCATGTTTGTCTTATGTGTTAATCAGATCCCAATGGACTCCCACTCAAATTTGCATGAGCATCGGACGCATGTGAGTTATGAGATTTCGAACCCTAATTATCAGCAGATTTGTCTTGTTTATATATGACTTATTCGTGACCTCACGCTGCAAATTGACCAGAACTTCTAGCTAAGCTAACTAGAGCTCAAAAAAAAGTTTGAGCATCTTCTTTGTGAAATTGTCTACAAGTGAGCGTGATAAGGGCAAAAACTGATCGGTCGGTCTTTTATAGTTTAACAATCAACGCAATGCCCCGTGCTTAACCTCTAAGAATGTTAATGCTGATGGTTTGAATCAGAGGTAGTCGAGGCTCGTGAAATTTTTACTGTATTCATTTGACATGAAAATACACCTCTCTGCCATGTTTGATCAAAATCTGATCGGTTGATCTTCTACCGAGGTTAATCCCTTAAACAACAGCCACTCTCTGTTTCCTTTTGCTGCCGCCATGACACGACTCACCGTTGATATGCAGAGTGCATTCTGGTGGGAGATTGTAGAAAATTCCAGCTCCATCCATATTGAAAACATTCTTCGGATGATATCATTGAAACACGATCAAGAATTCTTTGAGCCACTCATTGAAGTTTGCTTCGTTAACTTTCTTCAATTTGGGTCGAAATGTCTTTCGGTCCTTGAGTTTGCCCAACCAACCATTCGAGCATTTGAAAATTTCAACTCCCAATTCTTTAGCGATCGTTTTCGCCTTCTCTTAAAGAAGGAGCCCATTCACGGGTATGTTACACGAACGCACATGATGAAAGAACTCGAACAGTTCTTCCTCGACAACCGCAAAAGTAGCTTTTCTGATTCTTTTATACTTTTGATTAGCTGATCCAGTAACCACAGCTGCGTGAAGTTTTTCTCGATTTCTTAATATTGTAAAGGCATTGATTGTGGATTATCGAATTGTTTAGCGATCAGTGTTTTATTCTTCTCTGAATCTGCTTGTTGCCAAATTTTAAGTTTTGTACTCATTTAAATTGGATTTTGCTTCCTCTTTACCATCACAGAACACGCGCACTCCTAACAGAAAGTCGGAGTCCGAGAAAGAACGATACGTGCTGTTGGCAAGATCTTTTCATATACTGAAGCAGAAAACTCATTCGGTAGAGCATTGAACAAGGGCTTGCGATAAATATGACCGGCAAATTCAAATGTGGTTGTACACAGAAACAATCGTTAATATTTTCGAGTCGTCAAGCTGACGGATGTCAAATTCGTATTCCTAGGCAGCACGCCTACTCTCTAAGTTACGCAAAGAGAGAGTGAAAATGCGTTCACCCACAAATATCGGGCAAAGAAAGAGTAAGAAAGGAAGTCGTGATAATTGTCACCCGCTAAAATGCTGTGAGAAAAGGCTCTTTGTGATCGCGCGGTCACGCCATGTCGACGGAGCTCGTCTAGTCGTAGTCAAGAATCGCTCTGGGGAGCCAAATTCACTTTGAGTTTCGTACTCTAGAGGTACTTCGTATTACCAGAAAAAATATGCACGTGCGTCCATAAAGCTCAGCCGGGACCCAAAACTGCTTCGTGCAGTCGAGTATTTCGTCTTATCGTGGCTTCGGGTTAATGAGGCTCTTATACTGTATCATGGGGCTCAATGTATATGATGACAACTTTGTTAACTACTGTCTCGAAGACTGCGGTTGAAGGGGCAGTGGCAATAGCCTCGCGATAGTCTGATTGGTGGGAATCCTAGACCAGCTAAGGTCATAGATGTCCTCGTCACCAATGTTGATACATACTGTCGTCAATTGAAATCATTAGAGATGACTTGGAAGATGACGAGGGTGGTTTGGATTATATCGATAAATTCAAGCAAAACCGGGATTGTTTGAATGACTTTGTTGAGGAGTCAATTGTGACCTCCAATGCAAAATTGGGATGATAAATATTATACTTGATTCACTGAACGGTGGTGTGAAATATTACGAACTTTCTAGACAGGTGATTGATCAATGATCAGTAGCAAATGTAATCTCTGCCCAGCTTCAAACTTACAGTCATAAGATTAAGATCTTTGTTGCTTACGATCAACTCATGATCTATTGCTCTGCGCAAGTTCAGCTGTAGAATATTGCAGGGGTGAAACTTTGATTACAGCCTTGGCTGTTCTCAATAGAATAAATTAGCGAGCAGCGTGTTTTGGAATGTTCGAGAAATTTCTCGGATTCAAGATATCACGTGATACATGTCTGGAAATATTTCCTTCACCGTATTCAATATTCTTATATTAGTCTTTTCAACGTGAGAGGTCAATTAATTCTCTGATAAGGTATATGATCTCAGAGAACAAATACAAGATTAAGATTCACACGCTAGTTGAATCGAGCATATGGATAGAACCACTCCAGTAAATCAATAAATTTGCAATACATTTTGCTTTATTTTTAGTTCCATCGCTTCATTACAGGATGTGTCGCAATTCGAATGTGTGAGTGAAGTACCGTATTAAAATAGTTATTCGATTATACGATTGGAATTTCATCAAGAAATTATGAAGGTCGGCTCTAATTTCACGTTATATGAAAATTCATTTAGTCAAAAATTTGAAATTTTGAGGATAATGTCGATCTTTTTCATCAGTCTCTCATCAACATCGGTATTGTCAAAGATCTGCCATCACTTAAGGCACTAGGTAACCATTACTGTCTCTTTTCCGTGACACAATTCAGTAAGAGATCATTACAAAAGATGAGCGCCCTAGAATTTTCTCTTGAAAACAATCATGTCATGTACATGACATAAAAACATGATGTCATGTTTATCAAGAACGTGAGTAACGAACTTGGAAAAACATGACATTATCACAAGACAAAATCTCATGATATACTTCCATGACATCATTAAGCTGTGCGGGAAATCGGAAAACCTGCTTTTACAATATCAGGCATATCATGGCATCGTGTCATGCATGAGAGTTTGTCATGTGATCGTGTCATGTTCCTTACTCGCGTTTTGGATAAAACGTGACATCACGTTTTCATGTCATGTACACGCCCCAGGAAGGTAAACTGCACACATTAATCACTCATTTGAATTTCTCTATGAATGTCAATGTTTAATGGCGCTATTGGAGTTTAGAATTCTCACATATGCTCCACACGCCCTTATGCATCGGGTCCAGATGATTTTTAGGTCGAGAAAATCGGTAGAATTACTTTCTTCTTCCGTTGCACACTGGCCCTGTTATATTTTTGCATTGATTCCCAACACAACAATATAACATTTCCAAGATATTAGATGTGCGAATTATGGAGAAACATGCAAATTTGAGCAACACAACACGACAGCTGGTTGTCGGTTACTCACACATGCACTATATTCAACATCTAGAAATCCAATATGGATGGCGTTGGTGGACCGCCATGTCTGCGCGGTAGCCGATGCGTTTTAACCGGCCGGGGTCTCACACCTTGTTATCTTTACGCCATGGTAAACTGCACAGTCATGACGGTCAGAGTAGCATTCAAGATCTTCTGTCTCACTCGCACTTATAGGTTATGGTACGAGTACGAGTGAGACGGAAGATCTCGAACGGTAACTGACCGTCATAGCTGTGCAGTTCACCTTCCTGGGGAGTGTACATGACATGACTATTTTCAGTCGGGTTACAGCCGATTCTATTAGTGAAATATTGCAACAATACCAGCTGTCGACTAAGACAGCTCGTCTTTTTACTAACTTCTTTTTGTAATTTTGATTCTTTCACAGTGTGATACTTCCCAGAATTCATCTATTCGATTAGTATCGTAAATTGAACTGTCCCCAGGCTTATGAACAATCATTACTCAGTTGAGACGATATAGACGGGACAGCAGCTGATAGTTATTACAAGCAATATCATGGGTTTATTATACATTGAAGCGCAGATGAGGAGACACTATTCACCTCGATAAGGAACTTGGAGCATGGAACTTCGTAATACTTAGAAGTTACATCTCATTGAATTATTCGAAGTTTTTTTGTGGGGAGTCTTTCAGTAGTTTCTCGAAAGCCAAGGTGAAAGAAAGCTCGAAAGAAAGTTATTGAAGATGCTTCACTATTCGATGATTGTGTTACTGCTTGGCGTGACAGATGGTAAGGAGCTTTCCTTTATCACTCATGATTTTCATCATTTTTGATCTTCTATACTCATCACAATCACTTCATGTGAGTTAATGACGTTCGCAAATTTTTCTTATCAATAAAACAGTAGATAGCCCATTAGTGATAAAATTCCAGTGAAACTGTTGTTCGAACTTGTCAGAATTTGGTGAATCCTTACTGTGATTTGTTTCATCGTTCATCTCATAAATGACTCGGTTAATTGTATGGTAGATTCAGAAATATATTTTGGTTTCTTGTCAAAAATTATATGGATTTACTAATATATTTCATCGATCTGTACAGAGTAGAAATATGTGTCAGTGCATACATCTCATTAACATATCGTCGGAATCACTTGATTTTGTCAGTTGACAGATTTATGCAATGAGCTAACCGATTCTCTTCACCAATTTGGGTCATGTTGTTTGACAAATTTCACCAGTGCATTTCCGGGCTTAGGTTAGTTTTCGAGTGAGATTTCTACTCGAAAACAGTATGCCATAAAAAATTAGACTACTATCAGTAAAAAACATTTGGCTCGCTTATTCTTACGGCATACTAAAAAATGTACGGTTCTATTTTAACCTGATTTCCAATAAATGAGGTGAAATGGAATGAAATTTTCGCGTAGCAGGGGAAATTACCAAAATTATTGCCTCGAATCATTCTTACATTATTATGCTTGACTCATATTTCAGAAACTCTTCACAATCAAAAGTTTCAGTATAATTACGGAACTAATACACTTTACAGTCTAATTTCATGATTTCGTTATTTTTTTCACAGCAATTACTACAAACACCTCAACTTGCGGTATAAACTCCAATTTGACTCAATGTCTGGATGTTTCTGTCAGCGTCCAGAAATATCCTTACCACGCCAGTATACTCGCTCATGAATGTGAGATCTACCCTTACTCATGGTGGGCAGATGGAGTCATCATCTCAGATCGATACGTCCTCACTACTGGCGATAAATTTTTGCCCCAAAATAAGTGTAATTACACTGTGTGGGTAAATTCAGACACCCAAGATTTAGTACCTCACAGGGCAGAGCTTCAGAAAATAGATAACATCGTCCCAGAAACATTCCTTCTCAGAGTCGATGAGCTTATCGAATTTGGACCACAAGCTTCGCCAATAGGGTTGATGAAGAAAAAAGTGGAATCAGGTGAACGAGCTATCTTGACAAAATTAATAGTAGGAGACAAGTCGAGGAAGGTCAGAAAAATTTTTGAAACCAACGCTACGGTGATCGATGAACAGGATTGCAAGAATATGCTCGAGCAAAATGGTAGATTTAATCGTCTGAGCAGTGGATCATTTTGTACCGAACTCCCACCGGAAGAGTGTTCTTATCCTTTGGGCTCGCCGTTGGTCATGGCCGGTCAACTGATTGGGCTACTAAATGATGACACGTTGTTCAGGGTTAAGAAACCCACACAGAGTACCTATAAAGATAATTTTCGATGCTTCAATATGTACCTCAACATAACTCATCATAGGGCTATAATCAAAGAACACATAGCTTTACGAGCTCAACCTTTGAAGTTATGATGGGATATCCAGGAAGAAGAAGTTATGCTTGTACAGTTCCATTGTATGAGTACCTGATATTCCTTATGCATCTAGATCCATGATCATGAAGCTCTTCTCAGAACAACCAAATTCCATGAAAATGTTTCTGGTATTATTTTACACTCGATCTATACTATCATCATCGCTATCATTGATAATTTAGCAGTTAACAACTCAATGGAAGTTTGCGAAATTCTGATTATCACGAATATTTTCTATAAAGTTGGATCAAGTTCGATGTCATGCAAATCTGGTGCCTCCTCTGTGAGAATTGATGTAAAGAGAATATAAGATCGGACCACTGTGTGCATATGCCTCAAGACCAAAGAATCGTGGTCGATATGATTTCCGTTTCCGATGGTCGATAAGGATGTTGTGCAGGAAATGCAACGATCGATGGGCCAGAGGCCCAAGTAGGATTCTTGCATCGCATGAGGCCCACAAGTGATAGTACTGCAGCGATCTGTGCTTAGCAACCCTTTCTCAACCAGCGTTTCGCCTGCTGCGCCACAGATAGAGCTACTGCAGCTCTCGATCTACTGAGTACACTATCCTCTCTTTCTTTATGCAAGTAAACAGTTTTCTGTAAATATTTTTTGATAGAATTGAAAAGATAACGGAAGAGTGATGTAAAACTTCGTGTAAATAGAAAAATGAGTTTTTCATTTGAATAGTAGGTGAAAAATTTTGAGCAACAGCCTGTACCATCAGGCTTGACAATGATTTTGTAATCAAATACATTAACATCAAAATTGCGATAAGTATCTTGTGCTGGTTGATGTTTGTTTTCATACACATTGGCACATTGCGAGATTGACGATGCGCCACATAAAGTCTTGTAGATCAGTTTGCAGCTCGGCATACGACGGCCAATCGGGTACGATTTGTGTGAAGATCTCCGTAGCGATCACTCTTCAAATTTCCTGGACAGAAGTAGAACAAATGGTACAAGGACTCCTGTTCACTTCCTTCCAAAATTTTTCCAAAGAATTAAACAGGAAGATTCGTGATTACAAATTTTAATAATTAAAATTCTGTTCCTCATTTCTGAACATTAACCATGGATGCAACATGGAATTACTCGCGCGATTAGTCATGTTAGGTTCTTCCATGTATCACATGACGCTGCCAAATGGATGGAAGGACCAATCATCATCGAGTAACTCTCAAGAATGGTTCACATCATCATCGAGTAACTCTCAAGATAGCAGTTGTGTAAGCTTATCAGTCAAGTTCTGCACTCTCTCATAAGTATCACAAACTCCACAAAATACCGAAGCAAACACCACCGAGTACCGAGTCTCTGTGTAAGTTGTAGTCGAGGCAATAACAACTTGGTTTATTCTCATTCGAGAGAAGCGGCAGGTCTACCGCCAAAGAAAATGAAAAGAAAAAAAAATGGGGATGGGAAAGAGTTTGTGTCGAGACGAAGGTGTATCAAGTACGATATAATACCTTTTACGTGTGAGAGGCGAGAGGAACCGGTTCACCATAAGGGAAAGAAACGCGGGGTGGAGGTGGCCCTGTTGCTGTTGCTGCTGTCGACGCAGCGATATGTACGAGAGAGGCATCGGGATGAGGCTGCTCTGCTGCATTCATGTAGTCCGACACAACACAGAATCTCACGTGCGAGGATGGTGAAGGCAACTGTGCAATCTGCTGTTGTATGCGTAGACCCTGTCACCTAATGTATACATATGTGTGTGAGACCACATTAGTCTGTCCATGTGAGCAGTTATGCATATATTCCCTCATTATGCTCTGGTTCATCTTGTACACACACACACACCAGACGTTTACTCACTGAAGCTGCATCGAGGTCTGAGAAATTTTACACCGCAGCTGTATTAGATGATGGTTCACCTTATTCGATATATATGGTTGGAGTCAATTATACGGACAGAATTGTTGAATACACAGTCGTCCGAGGTCTTTGCTGTGCAAGTTTAAACTGAGGCAGGCTCATTGGTAGTACAGTCTGTCTGGTCTCATGACAATGCGAAAATTTTGCATCAAGTCCTAAAAGGTTGGATTCCCATGAAATCAATTTTCGAGGTTCTATATGAGTCGCTACATGAAATCGTACATCCAAAGTTCAGATTTCAAGCCGTATGAGTAATAACACGGCTTCACAAAAAATGGTTGGACTTTTTGCTCATACTACGATATTTTTCCGTTTTTTTGGGTAGCTGATCCCGATCCCGTGACGATTTGCACCGGTTTCATCATTTTTTCGAAATATTGAAGTTCAAAACGAGGTGAAAATTGGAGAACTTCTGTGAACTTATGTGTAGGGGTTTTTGGGCCGATAAAACACGAGTCTCGTGTTGTATTTCATCTATTGTCACATGGACTTAGCACATCGACCATTACATCAGTTTCATGACAGAAATTTCGTTCCTTGACCTCAAATTCTGAAAGAGCACACAACTTCACGTCCCGTTATGGACATATTGAGAATTTTGAGGGATTTCTAAAAGGTCATGCAACGGAACCAATCAGAACTTGATGAGAAGATGACTATCCCAGTTCACTGCCCTGTAAGACGACCTGCTAATCCACTGATCTTTTGACCTGATGTATGACTCACTGACCCGCCGACTTAGTGACATGATGTATGACCTACTGATCAACCACCTCCTTTAGCTGACATGACCCAACATTGCGTCGATCTGGTGACCTAAGGACCCACCGACTCACTGCCCTGTCATACGACCCGCCAACTGCCGACCTGCTGGAAGACCTACCAAGCCACCAGACGCTGTATATGACACATGACCCGCTGACTCGCCGGCCTGGGGATCTTCCGGATGACCAATCTCACCGTCCTATCCACCTGTCGTATGATTCGTCGACCCACCGACTTGCTGGATGACCTATCGACCCGACGAAATCTTTACCTGGCATATGGCACAGTAACCCGTCGATGACCAATAGACCCACCGACCTACTGACTTGTCATAAAACCCGGCGGGTGATCTGCTGATCCCTTGACCTGTTCGTCTGACTCATTATCGGCCTATACGTAGACCTAGTGATATTTTGGATGACCCGTAGACCCACTAGCTTGTAGACCTAATATATGTATTACCTCATGACTCCCCGACCTGATGACCTGCCGCACATCCCGCCGATTTGGTGACCTCGCGTACGATGGATCGATCATCTAACCTGATGTATGACCTACCTGCCTACCGACTTACAAATCTGCCTATATCCTAGTGGGTATAGCCAGAACTATAGCTATGGATATAAAATGAGATGCACTGTCTTCGGCCAAATGAACCAATCAATCAATAAATCAATCAATCAATCTCTCTCTCCCCTGGGCCCATTGGGTCACGCGTGAGATCAGTAAGTTGGTAAGTCGTAAGTACACGTATCAGATCATTCGGTACACTGTTTTAAGTCACCTCAAATGTCACCAGATCCACGAGTTGGTGGGGCGTGAGGTCATTTAGTTCACGTCAGTGGGTTAGTAAGTCATGCGGCGGGTTATATAACAGGTCAGTAGGTCGGCAATTCTACTGCTCATCTGAAACATCACAAGGTCGACGTGTAGGTGGGTCATGTGTCAGATAAATAGGTCGGGGAATAAGTAAATCATGTGTCAGGTCGACGGATTTTATGATAAGCCAGTAGATTGGTGGGTCTACTGGTCATCCGGAAGGTCAACAGGTCGACGGGTTAGTAGGTCATGTGTAACATGACGAGTTTGATGGGTCGGTAAGTCAGCCTGCAGGTTGACGGGTTAGCGGGTCATATGGAATTCATGTGAAATTCCCGTTGGATTTCGTTCAGCCAACCGTTTGAAGTTTTTTTCTGGAGGGATCCCACACCTCGTTCTACACGAAATTTCCCAGTTGGATTTTTCACTTCAGGATGTTGTTCAGTTAAGCAGGTCTACGTGAGGAATCGAATTTTCGACCACAACTCTTCGTAGTTTTCTAGTTAGTTTTTTGAGCAAGTTCTCGCAGAAATTGCTGGATATACCACGTGGACATATGTCTCAGGAAATTTTTGAAGAGATTAAAGTTGAACCAACTGTGTAAGATGTAGAGAGTTTTTGTTGGATCCCACGTAGCATTCCTGATGAATTCCGATTTCCGATGGGACGAGCTCAGATATCTGGGTCAGCAAAATCTACGAGGTATTTCACATAAGGACTTCGTAATCAGGGAATTCCTGAATTCGAATAATCTACAGAACAGTTCATAAAATTGTAAGCTTTCTTGATTGGGTCGAACTTGTTCCACGTAAAATTGTTGGATTTTGTTTCTGCATTTCAACAGCGACATTGATCCAGCATCAGCTATACCCGGTTTTATAAGAAGTAGTTGAAGTGTTTTTCATCCGCAATATTTCCACGACATTATTGATGGTATGCTTTTCATGAATGTAATATGTAATTACCTCACCTTTCCTTCTCATCACACATAGAATAGAACTCGAGCAAATTTGAGCACTTTTTATATCAATGAACTCGCGTTTCTGCATTGAACGAAATAATTCAGCGATAAAGGGAAGATTTACCTTAGTACTTCGAACATAAACTGCGTCGCATATGATCAAAAGCCAAAGCCCGTTACAGTGGTACCCTATCAATGCAACGTATGTACATCGCTCCCGAAGGGGTTCGATTGATCAACTAATAAAGTATCCTCTGTAAAGCTGTACCATCGCACATACAGTCAAAACTCGCGTAAAACGCAATCTTATCGATGCGTGGCGTGAAACTCGCTCTCGTAAAGCTTGATTTTTTGCGCACCCTGGGCTACACCACTATCGTGTACATTGCAAAAACATATAGACACACACATAGCTCAAACGCGGAGCGAGAGAAATTCGCCCCGATGGAAAATGCAAGACAGTTATATTCTCAATCCAGCAGCTCAGAATTGCAATTGCACAGAGAATAGGGTAATACTATACACATGCAAAGACTCTATACTACTCTATAGCCTTATACCATATCAGCTATATGTACGCGACCTTTCTCCAATGTACATACATCCTTGCATTTTTCTGTCTCGCAAGCTGCAACTTTTAAACTCTGTCCGATCGTCTATAATGTGTATAAGCAATAGATCCGCGGACTCACAAGCTTGGCGCCTCGTGTAATATAACGGGTAAGTGATGCACTTTGAGAGTGTACAGGTTGCCGTATGCACAGGGTATTTCAACTGACACAAGAGGTTTTTCAATTTTCTATTTGTTTTATTTTGCATTCTTTATTCATTTAAGGTAGTTTTACACTAAAATACAAAATCTACCAGAATGTCACCAAAGTTGGTGAGAATCTAGTTCAAGTGTTAATGAACAGTCGTGCAAAATTCCGAAATGATTGACCGTTTTGTTTCGGAATGGTATTAGCCATGAAAAAAAATAATATGGGGTTGACTGTGAGACTCGACAGAGCGTGGATTCCCGTATAAGCGCAATGTTAAAAGTGACGAATTTTCATGGCTATCACTCCGAAACAAAACGGTCAACCACTTTGAAATTCTGCACAGGTGTTCATTAACATTTGAACTAAATTCTTAACAACTTTGGTGACATTCTGGTAGATTTTGTGTTTTAGTGTACAACTACCTTAAATCAACCACGGGTTTTGAATTCGGAATATGCAAAGTGAGCATCATCTCACTGAATAGAGGGTTTTGAAGATAATGTGTGTAAGGTTTGCCGATGCTGAAAAGCTAAAACTCCGTCGTTTTTTCGATAATTTCATTCGCTCCGGTGCTCATGTGTTTTTTTCTTGTTAATCACGTGAGCGATTCCTCGCTTGCCCGCATGAACATCCGCGGAAAATCGATTCTGCAAGTCCCCGAGCATGGCATAAGGATACCTATATCTAGATATGGATAGGGGATTCTTGGTCTATGCTCATGTTCTTTCTGGCTTTTTTCCCCGATGTTCGATGGTGTGCGTTATCTTCGATATCAGCGAAATTCACGAGATTTTGCTTTTACGCGCACCTGTGAAAATTTTCTAGTACGAGTTGTTTGGGTTTCGAGCCTTGGCGGGAATGTTTGATAATGCATATTTTTCCATACTTTAACTTCAGTTTGTACTCTACTCTACTGAATCGAAAAAAAAAACTGATTGAAAACGAAATGTAAGACTCCAAAAATATAGAGCACAGTGAAACAGGTGTTGTGATCCATCCTTGATATTATTGGATCAGGATTTGAAAGAATAAAAAAAGGAAATGCGGTTCTCTGGGAAATCTTCGTTAAGGAGTGCTTCATTGACAAAGGTCCCAATAGAAATGAAGAAATACGAGATGAGGATACACATGCCATTCAAGGTAGAATTTACCAGGTAAACCTTAACCCTCGCCTTAACCTCAACAGGTGTTCATGGCCCTTCGTTGTCTACAATCAATCTGCCACTTTGCAGCGGTCACTGCACTGGGCCACAATGAAAACAAAGATGATGTGGGCGATCCTTTCTTGAGCTAGAAGGAAAAGTCTCGAAAAAAGTCGAAAAAGGATGAGCGAGGAAGGTAGATGTTGTGGTTTTTGGTTGAAGGTGAAAAATAATACATAGGATCACTTTGTAGAGTTGCGAATCTGCTCTCCGGCAGACTTGAGCCGTTACTTTAAGTTAAAATAAAAAATAAGTGTATCCAACTTGCTTCCATCAAGTTCCGTATCTTCTGAAGTACTTTAAGTAGTTACTCTCGCTAATTTTATAACTTGTCTCAAGACCTTCAAAATGAGCTCAAATACGACCAGCTTTCATTGGTCACCAATTTGACCGACTAAAGCTAGGCCATCTCAATTTTTCCAAGAAGTAATTGGCAATCAAATGCATGGAATCATTATTTCACCCCTTTTAATCTACGAGTAACCACATTTGGAGTTTTTCTCCGGTCCAATACACTATTTCTGACTTTTTTGACGTGACAAATACGTTCAGAGTGGTAACTAGTCTTACTCTATCGCCTTTCAAGTTTCAAGATAACCGTATGGGGGCATGTTGGGTACACTCAGATTTTAGCCTTCTTGCTCTTCTCCGTATATTGCACCTGAAATAGCTCTAGATCGGAGTTCCACTGCTCTAAAAAGCAGTTTTTGAACGTCTTGAGACAGGAAATCGAGTGAGCTATAAGGTACGTGGAAAATGGTCAAACTGAAAAAGTTTTCCTCCGGTTTTATTGTACGCATATTTTTCGGTGACTTCTAAGCTGCGCTCGAAGCTGCGCAAACACATGTGATGGAAAAATTACTTTAAATTTTCTGAGAAACGCAGGAATGATTTAGGGCCGACCCAAATCTTTTCGTTGGTCCCTATGAAGACTAGCTCGAGACTAGCACATTTCGACTTTGCCACAAAGACTATCACATTTCTCCGATGCTTTGACATTGGCAAGATGTGCTAGTCTTCGTGGAAAAGTCGAAATGTGCTAGTTTTTGCAGTAGGGGCAACGACTTATCCTTTCAATGTAGAATATCTTTTTTCGATTTTGAAGGACTGGCTTCGAGGAAAAGGAAAATTCTTCCTCGATAGAAAGGTTTTATTTTCGTCTGCTTGGTTCGCATACCTCTTCAGAAAAGACAGCTTATATTTAACAATCCATATGATAAACAAAACTAAAACCAAATTATCGAGACCGAACGAGCTCATAGTAAGAGCCGTTTGTCTTTTGTCAATAATAAAGGCTCGTTGACAAGATTTAATTGAATTTATTGTATAGATTGTTAAAAGTAAGCTGTCTTTCCTCAAGAGGTCTGCGAACCAAGCAGACGAAACGTCGAAAATGAAATCTCTTCATCGAGGAAGATCTTTCCATCTCCTCGAACTCAGCCCTTCAAAATTGAAAAAAGATATTCTACGCTGGTTTACAATTCAAGAACGAAAAAATTCCATCGATTATGACTTATCATTTCATTAATTGAGATAACAAACGTGAAAAAATTTTTAAGGAAGGTCAACGAGTGCCCATTTCTGAAATTAACATACATATACAGGGCAAATTAGGTACAGAGGCAAGTAGTGTACACTTACATTAGATATATAGATATCTTGTAGAATGATTAACAACAAGATGATTGAGTAAGGGGCAACGAATGAAACTGTATATCATCTGTACAATATTATAAAACGGTCGACTTTCACCCGAAATTTTTATTCAATTTCTCGATAGAGCGCATAGAATCCAAGTGTGGAGCTTGACAAGGCTTTCCATACAGAACCTCTCATTTTGATAATAAAAATTTGGTTATAAATTTCTGTGAATATTTCATGTGACATTGTTCAAGAGTCTCTCGTTGATTTTTCGTGGACATAAAAGGAAAGGTCCTAAAATGTTCTATGAATAGAATTCACGTATGCGACTTTTCATGGATCTCATTTGCTGGGATATTTTGGGACTTTTCCCGAGAATAGGGTGTTTATAAAAAAATTGCCGGGTGATATTCGCGCAGATTTTGATATGAAATCTTGAGGTCATCGTTCATACTTTTCGACTCGATAAACAGCTATCCAATAAAAATGTGTGGAGGAAATACGCTCCATGTCAATAATGCTCGGGACAATGTTCCTCTCTGGGTGAATCAGTTGGAACCTAGAATTTCCAAGGATATCCCTTGTGTTGTCCACGAGACTGTCTTTGTGTGAAACGTTTGGGATGACCCATGAGTATCCTTTCATGGATTGCGCTTGGAATCTTGAAAGCAATTCGTATGGGAATCTACCATGATTTTGGTGTTTGCTGAGATAAGATTCCTCATGGCGAGCTTTATGAGCTATGACCTCGGATATGACTGGTGATGTCAGATCAGTGCTAATTACTGGTTTGGTCGAGGGTTTCGTAACTTTTTATAGATATTCTTGGCTTTTTCACGGATGCAACAATAACTCAACATATTGGGACTGTATGGGGTTCCGATATGATTTTAGAGTGTTGCTATAGAATTTTGCTCTTCTACATGAACTTCATCTCAGACCACTGAGATTTTGACCAAAACTTGTCACTATGAATTCTCGTCTCATGGTGACATTGGTCCACAGGCTTTTACAGAACATTTTCAGTATTTGTGCTCTGATTTTGTTCGTTCCATAACTTGTGAACTCGGAGAATCGTTCTAGAAGAAAAGTTCCAATTAGAATAATCAACCATCTCTCAAAGACGTCTTAGTTTGTCATTATGAGTCTACATTTTGCACCACTGATATCATACGCCTCCAAACGTAAACCTACGATGTTTACTCGGGTCCGCCCTGATCATGCTTGTGATGCACCGAGAAACTCAACAAGATACTCGCGAGTTTATATAAAGGCCGAAGGAGGCCGCTGAATTTTTTCAGTGCAACATCCCGACTATCATCAGCAGAGCAGCCTCAGCAGCGTCAGTAAAACTTGTACACCAGAAGATCGGTCCCGAACGATCCCCGCCATAAAACCTCACCTTCGCAAGTCCACACCACCGGCAAAGATCTCAACACAGTCCCGGCGCTCCCCCCACTCCACATCTTTCACTAGCTAGAGTCTCGCGCACCCCCTCCACTCCCCCGCAAGGCCCTTATACATGCATGTGCGGACCCAAAGAGCGAGATGGAGCGATATGGTTATATGTATATGTGCCACCGCATTCTCTCTCTTTTTCTCTTTCGTATATTCTGTATCTCACTGTCTCTGTCTCCGGCGGGGGCCAGCGACCGTCGTGGCGAGTCAGTTTCAAAGTATACATTGAGGTAGTCGAACGCGGCCAGTCGTACCTTTCGCGTCATTATTACAACCGTATTTCGTAAATACACTTTTTTTGGAATATTTTCATTTTTAATTTACAGGATTCCCGTATATTCTTGATGATGAAAGACTGTGTATAAGTGATTACGGAGTAACCGCGTGCATCATGTGATACGAGTGCCTCGTGATGTTGGATCCAGAAGAAAAAAGTGATGACGCGTGAAATCAAAGTTATGATTGTTGATTATGTGATGTCGTAGATGACAAGTGCGGTCGATATGTTGTGATTGATATATTTATACAACGGTACTGGCCTATGGTGCTTTACTGGTGCAAAGGTTAAGATATGGCCACCCTGGGCTTGTCCAAAGTCTTCATCTTGGACAAGTATTTTACAGAGCTGCAGAAATTCTGGGAGACCGAGAAGAAGCTGCAAGGTAGTACACTACTACTACATACACCTGTTTCTATTGACATATAAAGTCTGGTCTATACCTGTATATTCTTATGGCTTCGATACAGGATTGGTCAGGTCGCGCGAGAGAGGCCCCTTCGCCTCTCTCTTATACTACTCTCTTGGGGCCCGTTTTCTCTCTCGCTCTTTTCATCTCCTTCTATCTTCTTGTCTGTCCTGCTTCCTTCTCTTCGTAACTGCTATATAGATATGGACCCGTCCTCTTTCGCCACGGAGCGCGAACAGGTCCATCGGAGATATACCTATGCATGTTATGTCTGCTACAACGTTGTATGTACTGAGGTCATTTCTTTCCGAGATTTTCTTCCATGGATTGGTACCTAATCCTTGGGGGGATGGTCATCTGTTTAATATGTTTCTGTATGCACCTTTTTATCTTATTGCTCGAATACTAATTTCCTGTATCCATGTTTGCCAGGTGAAATACAGATTTAGGTTAATCAGGATGTGATCGGTGCTGACACATTTCGAATTCAAAATCTTTGATGGACCAATGGTTCTGGACCTGTCTTGGATTATGGTAATCCCATCCTGGAAAAAAGTCTAATACTATGAACTATCGGATCAACTCGATCGGTAACAATCGATCTACCGAAACTCAACAATTGGTCCAGGGTAATGAAATGACTAGACTTAGAGATGCGCGCTACGCGCGCGGATTTCAAGTTAGCGATGTTTTTTTGCAAGTTCGAGATTTCCAGTGCAACAAATGAAAAAAGGGTTCAAAGTCATATTTCAATTTCGAGCTCAAACTTCCATAGATCTGGATTACAATTTCCTAAACTATTGTCTGTTCTCATCCCAAATTTAGTGACATCCACATCAACCTGCAGTTGACTTTTCAACATCGTACCATTCCAATCTTTTGTAGCACGTATATCGCATAATTGCACCCCAGTTAGTCTCATACATTCTCAGAATTTGTGCTTAAAATCTTACATAGAAATCGCAAAAGATGACAAGCTCTCTACAAATATGGATATCACTCATTTCCGAGAGATTCGTGCATGGTTTTAAAAAATTTAGACCACTCACATGAATCCAAATATCTTAGCAAAAGATGAGAGATACATGATTCGCTCATATACCTTCAAGTTGCGAAGAGTATCGTAATAATGTCTCAAAAATTCCGCGTATGGTGGTTTTTGGAATCGGTACTATCTCTATGGCTCTCACACGGTACAAATTCTTCTCAGTTTTTTCAATCATCTCAGTACTTCTAGCATGTGGCAAGTGATTCTCTTGTACATTATTATTTCGGGATACGAAATATCATTTTGACCATGAAACAGCATTATTATTTTATCACTCAAAGACTTTCCGTTTAATCAAAGAATGAGTTTGGTATTCTCTATAGGTCTTTCCAAGATCCACATAAAAGATCTGTTGATAATTGTCTAGATGATGCATCTATTCCGGCTTGTGAGGTACTATTGTTCAAATGTTCTTGATTTGCAACATGTTTATAATGCATCATACTCTATATTTAATATTTCCGGTTTATTTGGGAGGACCGGGAGATTATTTAAAAGTCTTTTTACGCATATTCATTCAAGTCATCCAAGAAAAATAGTTCAGATAATCCTCTGATTTTCCTAAGCGTGTGAGATTTTTGGGATCTAGAGAACAATGTATGATTACAGTATTACCAAATGGAGAACATCTGAACAACGGTGCCTTATAACTCGAAATAATCTCACCATTTGAAAATTAATCAGAAGACCTATTTAGCAGATTTAGAAGAACCTCACAAAGAAATACGATACTTATTACTTGATAAACAAAATACTTTCTGAATCATAATAAATAATATGGTGTTTCATGTTGAGGCTGATGATTTTTATCCCGTGTTATTTATATAGGGAATAATCGTTTTATCCATCTTTGCGATGAATGAATTAATATAACCTAAGTTAAAACGAAATATTACTGTATATGTGTTAACGAAGGACAAATTGTGGGCAAATTTTCAAGACTTGTGCTGAGCCACGCTCCAACTCTATTTGCACAGGCTAAATTCTACCATTGAAATTCATTCGAAGAATTTTGAAACATCGTGATTTCAACGTGAAACTGCCAGAAATGTACAGGATATTCTCTTAAACTCCTTCTCAGACGTGATCTGGAAAGGCTGATATGGAATTGAGTGTATTTCTGGAGTGTATTTCTGGAGCATAAGTTACGAAAGCACCTGTTGATCACATCGCAGTGTAGTCTGATAGCATGTTTAAAAAATTCAGACGATTGTCATTATTCCAAATTGAAATTCAAGAGTCATGAATATATCTACAGGTCGATCATAGTATGAATAAATTTTCCAAAATAGCAATATATACATCGGCCTTCGTTAATGCTGCGTAAAAAGGGAATAAAGTTGTTGTACGACATGGTATAGCTTATGCCGCCACTCATAAGGTAGTTTCCAGATTGATCCATCAATATCAATGATCTATCAAATTCACCTTATCTCTTGAATGGATACAGATCTATCTCTTGAGCAAGTCATAGTTATCTACGATTTCCATAAAGCAAATGATGTAAAGTAGTTTCGTTGCATAGATAGGATCTAGCATCTTTTTTGTTCCACTGGTTCATCTCAGTATAATCCGAGAAAACTGGATCCTTCAAAAGATTGACCGTGATTCAAGCGATTATTCCCGGGAGAACTCAATAAAAACTCATAGAGACAAAGCTTGAATAGAAATCTTCAAAAATTGAATTCATCAAGTCGATTCTCGAACAATTTGAGATTATCCAAAATTTCTGAAGTCAGCAATTTGCTTAGAGTTTCTAATATAAAGACGGTATATTCAAGAATTTCAAGGTTCAAAAATTTCAGCAACTTGAGATGGAAAAAAATACATTAAAGAAATTCATGATTCAAAGGAGTGAATGCGAATTCATATAACGATGGAGTTAAAAATTTTTCATGAATATCTGTGCTATCGATGACAGTCATTGAATGATGCCTGTAATTTTGAAAACTCCAAAATCTTGCAATTATCATTTCCCATGAGATGATTCTCTTGTACAATGGAGAGTTGATATCAGAATAATCTTTAAGATTAGATAAAAGCAGAGGGTCTGATGATATTCGCTCTTATAAACGTTAAACCCTTGAGTCATAATTAATCCCCCACCTACCACTTGATCATAAAATTTTGGTGAATGGTTCATGCCTTATATCCCCAACTTGATACGATACAAGAATTTGCTAAGTTATCATCACATTCACTGAATAATTCTTTATTTGAGATGGAAAATGATGAATGATCTCAACATAACATACCCAATCATTACCATGCAATCATACATCAACAATTTATTGTTGATGTCAATCTTTGTATCAATCACTCATCACACTGACACTATTTTATGGATACACACTGTGATGTATGATAATTAAAATAATGTTTCCAGTCATGAATAACAATGATCATATGACAGCAACTCTTACCATTGATAAAGGACAACCAAAATTTTGTGTATCACAATCAGGAAAATTATATGATGGTTTTCAATTAAATTATATAATGTACTGGCAAAGATACATCTAGTGTATCTCATTATACAGTCATGGGAGCATTTCAGGTGATTTTAGGATCACTACTCTAGATGCAAGAACACCAAATCATGATCCAGGATAGAGCACAATGATTGTTTTGGGCGGAGATTCTTGAATGATCATAAACCTAGAACTTTAGTGTAATGTAACACAAATCTGATGCTATCAAAATATCCTTGACAATTCCAACTTGAATCTAGATGTCGCATGTCTTCCATTTCCAAATTGCTTCCAATATTCATAAGAGCTTATCACATTCATCAAATTTGACATGAAATAGATCGACTATCACCAAACTAATCCTCAAGATTAAAGGAAGATAGGTACAAAACTCAACCTCTACAAATTCCACCTCAGCTACGGATGTTGATGGAACAGTGGGTATTCATACAAAACCCAACCTCCACATAATCCACCTCAGCTACGGATAGTAATGGGACAGTGGATATTCTCATTTCCAGAAATTGACTATCCCTAGATTCCAAGAATCTAATACAAAGATTGTCTGCGCCTTGGGGTTGAGTGAACTATGTCTCCAGATGTCTCGTCATCAAGTTATGAAATTGATCATGAACAAAATTTCCTGTTAGAGCAACATTCAAGTGAACGGAAACAAAATGATCATATGATGATGAATCATAACTACACTCTTATGTCACAACAATTACTGAACTGATGGGTATTCTTATTCCGAGAGATCAACCATCTATAAATTCTGAAGATCAATCACAAAGATTGTTCACACCCTGTAAATTCTAAGGATCAATCACAAATATTGTTCACACCTTACAAACGTATACCATGAGTTCGGTAGTATCTTTATAAAGTTGTTACAATTGACTATCAGCAAAAATTCTGTGAGAGTTATGTTCAAGTCAATGGATGCGATAAGATCTTTTGTACGGCTATCACCTAGGGGTTTACTTCAAGACTACTCAGTTTGCTGCAGTTTAGGATAAAAAAAGGCCATTGTCTCAGAGCAAACCACTCAAGCATTACAATATGACTTATATCAACAGCAAAAACAATGCAAGAACCGTTTTTTTGATGAGTGCTGGAACCATGTGAATATCTTCTGTATTTTAATCCACCAAGCAAATACTCTGTCAGAAGAGTTAAAAAATTAACCAGCCGTTAAACAACATAGGACCATGATGATTATTCGAAATAGACCCCAGTGTACTGAATCAACTATCTGTGGATCTTATTCATTTGAAGAGCGTGAAACTTCTTTCTTTAAACTTATCGTAGATGCTAATGAAGTTATGTACTAAAGCATACCATAGTCATGGTCAGTTATGAGTGACTCTGATATATATCACAAATCTGGATGATCCGTAACAGCAATCACTGTTTGAAAAGAAGATAGTGCACTCCGAGTATCATTTCTTGAGCTTGATTCCAGCGACAAATCGAGTTTATAACTATAACGAATAGAATGTCATCACTTAGAAAACAAAATTGGCATACAAAAATAATGTAAGAATCTTGCTCATTGGGGGCATTAACACAATCATGCCGGAACGCTCGCTGGAATGAAAGATGAAAAATTCCTACTCATCACTTCTGTTTCGTAACTGGGAATCACACAAAATCTGGTTACCGAAACACACAAATTATCACACACCAATAACAGCACTGCAAACTTGAGACTCTCAAATTCAGAGACGTCGCGAACAACGAGTCCGAGATGTAACCATTCTACCGTCCGAGGAGGTTAATCTCTTCTGAAACCGTGGAAACAGGAAATCACGGGAAATCTAAAAACTCAGACACAGAATGATCACATATCAAGCACATCATAAATAAACAGCATCGCGATTTGAAAATCCGAGACGTAAAACATCCAAAAAGGTTAGAGTGGCAAAATCTGTCTGCTAGCTATGCTGCATGCTGCTGATGTCGCTGTACATATATCGCCAGCGATATATATAGAATCCATCTATTCCCCTTCTTTCAGACACACCAATACACCATTGACCCGGTGTATCGGTGTATCCAGCAGTAGGCGCGGATATATATAGAATCCATCTATTCCCCTTCTTTCAGACACACCAATACACCATTGACCCGGTGTATCGGTGTATCCAGCAGTAGGCGCGCACAAAGCATAGCATCAATCGATCCAGCTCGATCCAGCCAGAATCGAGATCTTTCCCCTCACGGAGGGAGAACGAGAATTCGACCAAACGAGATCAGCGATACGATTCGAGCGAAATTGCCATCCTATAGAAGAATAGCGGCGGATACACTATTTCTGCAAAGGTTTTGGTGGGGCCTGTCCAAAGTCGGGCTGTATCGTTGACAACCTGACGCATTCCCGAGATAGTGTTCACAAGCAAACCCATTCCTTTTTATGTTGTACAATATCAGCTGAGCGCATTGGCAAATAAGAGTCATCAAATTAGCCACAGGTAATCAAGATCTAGCCAGTGGCTGAAAATTTACATATATTATGTTGGAGTAGATTCATAAAAATTGAAATGATGCCCAAAATGAAAAACTCCTACATTTCATGGAGTCTTGGGCGGAACTCTTCCGGTTCTAAAAGCAACAACAATAATCAATGAAAACTTGACTAACCCTGTCATAATCTCTGTTACTATTCCAAGATTCTCAACATAGACATACATTCTATTCCAACATTGTTTCGTGCGTCCATTAAAGAACAAAACAACGCGGACTCCACAGAATCAAAAACGAGATAAAAAATTTCCATTTTGTATCACCACAACAGCACCATCTCATCCCAAATCAATTCTGAGCCATAGTTTACAAATATCAACAATCGATTCCCCCAACGACCCAAAGTGACTGACTTCACTTCCCCTAAAACTACACACAGAAAAAAACATGCAACTGAAAATTGATTCAGGGATACATACTTGCAAATGCAGATATCCATACTTATTAGGTATATGCATCATAAACCGGATAAGCTTATTCCGCATTACACGGTAGTCTTCGTCTACAATCGAAACGTTTACCGAGCTATGCATTTTTCATGTCTGATAATGAGAGTAGTTGGTAGTATACCCCCATCTCTGACCTTTACAGCGATGTCATAAGATATGCCAAACTGCCTTCCCTTGAATAATCTTGCCCAACAAGTGCACTACATACAAGGTGTATACCATACACGTGTGTTGGGATCGTTTTTGCATATATACAAGGTGGGTGAGGAATCTCGGGTTGCTCTTTTGACGGTTATGCCTGCGATTGTTGAAGTGGTGCATAAGTATTATGCGAATGAGTGAGTTCAAGACTGATTACAGCGCTTTCCAATTATACAAAAAAGTGTGTAATTGACCTGTGCATAAAGTATATTTGCGTGATGAGGTACCCGCACAATTAGACAGGTATATAACATACCAGGTAATCGTACATTTATATATGTATGTACGACTCGTGACGTTTTGATGGAAGCTCACAATTGCTCACCCGTGAAGTGTTCGGCTACTGTTTTGTATTGCATTTTTTTCGCTTGTTGTATTTAATACGGTTCCCACGTAATGATAATGGCTTGCGATGTTCTATTTTAATTCTGGTAAAACTTCATGATTTTGGATGTTGATATGATGATTACCTGAAGGTGCGAATTCTTATCGGACTTGTTTCGCATTTTTGTTGGACAAGTCCGGGAATTTTGACTTCTTCACAGTTTTCAGGTTGGGTTTTGGATCATAAACAGGTTTTTGAGAATATTCATAAATTATAAGTTGTTTTTGAGATCGGCAATTCTGATTTGAGCCATCGATACCCTGTAAAATACTTATTGGGATCAAAAAAAAATATTGAGAGTTTTCTCGTGGATTCAAATTCAGGGATCTTGATTGCAATTCTTCATTGCAACTCCGAGTACGATTCAATAATTGTAATTAGCTGATTGATTTGCCAAAATTTTGTGGATTTTGATGGTTGGATTTGTGGAGTTGTCTGGAGAACGTATGTTTAGTGTACATTCACGTAACATTTACTCATGAATCCTTGTAAATTCCGCGCGCATTACTCGCTTGGGAATCTTCGAGGAAGATCCAAGGAAAGATCCCGAAATGGTTTGTGAGGTAGAACCCACAAGGAATCTGGCGTACATTTTAACGATGGTTTTTCCTGAGGTGACATTTTTCGATTTTCCCCGGAATCTTCACGGGAAATCTATGATAATTTCCACAAAAAATTTCCTACGTAAATGTTGCATAAAGTCTATAAGAATTCCAGAAAGATTGATGAAACGTTCTCTTGAAATTGTGACCACGGATCAACCACAAGAAAACTTTGGATATGTTTATCCAAAGTTTTCTTGTGGTTGATCCGACATATTTGGAATATTGTCATATTTCCCATTGACTCATTGAAAATTCTGCATTCATAATAATATTCTCGGCTAATGATCGAGCTAATGATCGATGAATTGGTGTAACGGATTCGCGTTGCTCAATCAAAACCTGATTGAAAAGTAGCCCAACTGAGATAACAATTGCGTGTGAAGAACGCTATACAGACTAAGAAAACAGAGAGACCAGAATATGCGCGGTTAGTCGAAGGCCACATTGGCAGGTTGATCGGGGACTCGAACCATTCAAAAGGTGTACACTAAACCCACTCGTTAGTATCAGAATAATGCAGGATGCTATGCAATGTATTAGTATGGTTTAGGTATATCAAAATGTCGGCACGAACCCGTACTTTTATAATACATAAGACGAAACGAACGGTGAAATCAAATTGCGTCTGATGGACTGTTGAGCGCGCGCATTTCGCAGAATCCATTCGCGGGTGCCGCGCGAGGGCGAATTATTTTGCTCCACACAAAGGATCAACAAGGATGTATATGGCTGTATATGTTGTTATATACATATATCTATACCTTATCCTTCCACCTTCCACATTAGAACACGTATGAGATTCTACATGATGTGTATGTATGTGTGAATTGAAAATAAGGATCCGAAATAGTGGGCGGGCTGACCGATCGTGAGGAGAAGCAATTTTTCTGTTCGTCCTTTTTTTTGAGGTTAGCCTTACGCATGTATGTATTCGTGCATGGCAGGGACACGATCATCCGTTTCGTTCTCCGTTTTCACTCGTTTATTCTTTTATGTGTGTATGTGTGCGATCCTGATAGTATATAGCCTATACTGGCGAGACCAAAAGAACTGCACCAAGATTTCACCCAATATAATATACCGTGTGGTATCGTTTAGCAGCCTGTGTGAAGGTATCGGGTTTACTCTGTCTCTCAACACCTAAGTACATGTGCGACGTGTTTGTTTGCAGTGTTCTCGACTTTCTTGGATTTTCAGGTCTTACAATTCCTGAATTCTCAAAATCTGTAACTCAGAGGAAAGTAATACTTGTATAAAAGCTTACCAAAATGATATCATTCTCTTCTGAAGAAATTTCAATAAAATGTCATGGATGCCACTCATTATATATTTACAAAACCCAGGTGATTTCGTACCCGTCTTGATGAAAAATTTCGCGAGGATAAATTCCGTGGGTTTTTAATGATTTTGATAGGATACATTTTACGAGTGGAATCTCTTTCCGTAACAAAAACTCGCTTCAAACGCTCACTAGTCTCATTTCGATGAATATTTGAATTTAAATTTGAGTGGCCCGAGTGAGATTCCCAATGATAATTCCGCGAAGTCTTAGTTTTTCACGAACCTAATTATACTCGAAAACCATCAAAAATTCCACCAGAGACTTTTCAGTCAAGGCTTGGAGACGATCATAATACAACTCCATCGAATCCCAACCGCATACCTTTTTTTTTTTTTTATTTAGCACTTCAAACTTCTCTATGGAAGTTTATATTGGCAATACAAAATCAAATTCACATATGGTACTTAAACTCTAAGACCGCAATCGTTCAAAAGATCATGGATCAAATGACATACTTGTTTTTTTGGTTTATAAACAATCACCATTACGCACATTGGTAGTTGGTGACCAAGAGATCTGAGGCTCTTGATGAATTTAGTCCTCTGTTGTTCATACAGTTCACATTGCCACAGAATGTGTTCTATATCTTGATTTGCATTACCACACTCACATTCAGATTTTTCAATGATATGAATTCGAGCTAGAGATGAAGCTAAACTGTAGTGGTTGGCTCTAATACGACTAATAGTAACTGAAACTTCTCTAGGTAGTTGCATTTTATGATACCAAGGTTTTGAACCAGCGTTGTAATAGAATTGAACATATTCTTTTGCCTTTTTGGCACAATCTTCAATGATGGTAGTTTGAGTATTCGCAATTGCTTGCTCTTTGAAACCTCGGAACAAATCTGTGAGCGGAATCTTAAGGGAATATAGGGGTTCTCTTGCTGCATACCTTGATAAGGATGTTCATATTGATTGAGTCTCATCAAAAGTAAATTAAATGCATTTTTACGTCATTTTTCAATGCAAACCCCTCCGTAAACCACATCATCAACTAAATAACTCACCATAGGCATCTCTTACTACTCCCTTACTACTCCATGAGAAATTTCAATTTGTTTATCTTCTGATACACTGAGCGTAGAAGTGTATTTTTTGCACATTTCGTCATTTTTTACTCACAGTTAATCAAAAACTATAGTTCAATACACGAGAGTGAATAGCTAGTTATGACACTGTACGTTCGACGGATAGTTTGTACGATACGAACGACTGGTTATGACACGAGCGAAGCGAGTGCTACAAGTTTTTCGAAACAAAACTCCCAATCTGCAGGCAGTGTTATACACTATTTTTTGTTACGAGTATGTACATATTACCTAGAACGCATGCTCAAGATTTTGGTTTTTAGGTTCGAGTAAAATAAAACATTTTTACTCCCTTGTATCAAAGCGTATCATTAATAAAATTATGTTTAATCAAAACGTGATATGAATCATATGATAATATCCTTGCCGCTCAGTACTTCAAGGAATTGGTTCAACATTTTGGTCTTTCTCACAAAACGTATGAGAAAACAGGAAGACGGCGAAGTTGGATCCAACATCCACGAACCGATTTCATTTAAAAGGATCGGGACCATCTTAACTCATCCTGAGATCCACCAACAAGCCCCTTGAGACCGCATCACACGAAAAGAGGACCGCCCTTGGGCTACTCGAACTCGTTTTTTCGTCTACACAGGTCTTTTCATTCTTTTCTTCTCGATCACTGGTTATAATCTCGAGCCCGTATAAGGATGTGTACCTCGAGTCTTATTTTGATGATATGCAAAATGTGCACAATCTTGCACCAATACGAATTAACTTTTTATCTATTCACATACTTGCCGATGTGAATGAGAAACTATCGCTCGAAGTAGATTTTTAATGACTCGTATAAGAGACCCAAAGATAACACAAATCAATCGATATTTTCTCACGCGGTAATCCAAACGATTCCATTATGCAATGGTTTTGTCTGCGCGAAGTCCTGTGAGAAAACACTTTCATATCGTATCTAAGATTTTATCACCACTATCTGGAAAGTCTGAGTGAGTGCATTTGTATAGAAGGGCGGTTGTAATACGTGCAAGGTAGATTGCAATCTCGAAACTTGCAAGATTGAGTAATTCTGAAGTTTACCAAAGTATCTACTATTATTCGCCTTACTCCGAGGATGTAATTTCACTTCTCTCACACTTCAATCATCATTTCCTTTCATTCTCACTTCAATCGCTTCCTCTTATTCTAACTCTTGATACGGTAGAACTTTGAACTAGCGTGTAATTGTGCGTATATAGGCGTGAATGGCTGTGTGTGGGAGGAAGAGAGAGAAGATAGGGAATTTGAATCTGGTAAGAATTTGAATCTGGTAAGATGCCTTGCTAACATCACTGTGTTATCGACAATTAAGCATTTTTTAAATGAAGTGATCATACTGTGATTAATAGAATTCGAATGGAAACTCGTCAACACGATGATTTTTCGCTGTAAATTGTTGCAATGAAATTGATGAAAAAGATTGAAATTGTTGTGTGACTGACCGGAGTCTAAAACCTACACGATTATATGACTATGGCTGGTATCCGACTTGTTTCGGAAACTCTCATTTAATTATTTTTTACGGCATGTCATCGCAATGATTACATATTAAGAATCTCAATTTTATTTATTTCAGAGTGAAAGCAAAAGTTACACTAGAAAAATTCTAATCCTAAGAAATTATGTGGTTCCTAATATTTTCATTTTTCTTCTTTTTTTTATATCAAAACTTTCTCAAGTCATCATCAGAAAATTGGATAGGTAGACCCTTGCACTGACAGCCTAAAATTGGGGTGCATTTAAAATTATGGGGACTTAGGTGAACCTCGGTGTACAGAGCATTCGAAAATAATTTGATCTATTGCAGTGGAACAGTCACAGATAATCGAACCTGAATCGTTCTCACAAGAAGAAAACACTTTAACCCCCCCCACCCTCCCCCATCCTACCCAGGTTGCACTATTGCCGATCATATTAAGTGTGACGTGGGTTCAGAAAGAGCCTGATTGCGAGAGAAAAATGTCATTCGAAATTGTAAACCGGCTAATTTCCGTTCCACCTAGACAAAAAATGCCGTTTGAATCGAAATAAAAATTGTTAAAAGACAAAATTCCGAGAAAACTTGTTATTTTCAATTTTTTCTCGTGTATAGAAAAACTACAGCTATCAGCTGATAGCCTGCCTAGGCCTGCGGAATCGACAACTCTGGTGCATCTCAGTATTTTCCCACGTAATTGAGCTTGTTCACCTTTTTTATGAAGCTTAATTCAAGAGCCCTAGAGTAATGGATTCACGTTCATTTTTTCGAATGGCAAATCCCGAACGATCATTCTCCCGAATGATCAAAATCCCGAATACAAATTATCTTGAACGTTTAAAATTCCAAATATAAAAATTCGTTCGGGAAAAAAGCGTTCGGGACTTTGATCATTCGGGAAAATGATCGTTCGGGATTTGCCATCCGGGGAAATGAATGTGAATGGAATAATGTCTTCCATCGCCTGCCAAGTTTACAATTTCAATACCATTGATGTCTTTCAGATGTGTCAAACTGGAAGACAAGTTTTGAGATGAGATCAAGTGCATTGAAAAATACCGAGATGCACCAGAGTTGTGGCTTTCGCAAGCCTGGGCGGGCCCCGATAGCTAGAATCATCCTATGGCTCATATCTCATAATTGCATTCGACGTAAAGGTACTAATCGTATCTTGATCTTTTTGCAATCACAGGCCTTTCTTTGAGTCTGTTTGTCTGATTTGGCGCAGAAATCATCAGTCGATCAAATCTAGAGAGTGAAAATAAGTCATTATTATCGTCATTTTGGCCAGAAAAACGTATCCTCACTGAGAATATGTTAGACATAGTGAAGCACTGGAAATTCTTTCTCCAACTGACTCTTGCCTCACACGGTATTCTTCACGGTGAACAAAATAAGACATCAGTCAACTCATGCTTTTCTCCTGCGACGTAAGTGGACTATCATCGTGTCAAATGGGATGATCTCGTTGTATCACTGGACGAATTATGAATTTCGCAACATGAATAAACATCTCTCGCATCAAACCAAGTGCGTCAAGTAATCCACCCCTACTTTGAAACGAAGAACGAATCATCGACTCAGCCATAAGCTTCAACAAAATAAAGAATTTTTTTACGACAATAGCTTCACACAATCTACGCAAGAGCAGCGTGGAGCCTGCAAATAATACTCGCAATACTAAAACGAATGGCTGAAGATTAAAAACCAGCCGTGATGCGCTCGTTCTCGCAAAACTGTATCTAAGTATATCTCACAACAGAGCTGTTGTTATGGTGCTACCGCTGTAAATTAACGCGTAGAGTGCGAGTGCAAAATTTTACGGTTTCCAAGTTTTGCCCGCGTCATAATAAAAAAAGGAAGGCGTATCTATATTTCGAGCTTGAGAAGAGTTATAATGGTCAATCTGCTGCCGTTGAAATATTAAGTATTTTGATGGTGAGGCTGCTCTGGTGCTTTTGTTGAGGCGTTGATTCGCTGTACATAAAATGCCCTTTCATCAACAGTTTTATATTTGAAGCACATTAATCTATATATACTTTACCTTCTCAACGGTATCGTTCTATAATAAAATGCTTCGTGCGAATGATGCTTTCACCAAGTTTTCCCATTTTATATATGGGGTGTATAGACTTGAAATTATCGTCTCTCGCGGGGGTGCTAGTATCACAACAACAAGAGTAAGTATATATAGTATAGCAGCGAGAATTGCCTGTTTTTATCGCCCACTTAAATCTTAAATCGGACGGCTTCTATACGGGTATTGGAGGGTAAAGATGCTAACCTTGCGAGATTCGTAAGATGAAAGTATCTCGGGATAAGCGTCCGGGCTTTCTTTCATCAAAATGAATGAATGCTATTGCTTTGGATGGATATAGATCGATGGATTAAAGTGGCCCTTGGTTATATTGATGACCGAGTCGAATGATTTTTTTTCTTCTTCTTTTTTTTTGTGAAGATGACCTGGTCGTTTCGCGAAATGAGGTGCTTTACGGTTCGACAATATCGCAATCTAGACAGCTTATCCGCTGCAGTGATATTTTCCGTGTCTGCGATGTCATTTGTTGTCTGAGAGCCTACTGGCTATTGTACTACATGGAACTTGAGAATCGAAGTTGATCCATGGGAGACTTTTCTTTTTTATATTGAGCAAAACTTCCGGAAAGTGGTTTATTTGGTAGAAAAACAAATTATGATGCTCGTAAGTTTTTTTTCGAATTTGGAAAAAATTGAGGCATTTTTTATGTAAACTATAGGTAGACTATTTTCACGAAATTCGATTTCATACTCACTGTCAGGATAATACTTATTCGAGTGTAGCAAAAATCTTGTCAGATTTTGTAATCTAGTAGGAATATTCTCGTAGTGTAACAAAATTTTTTCCTATAAGAGAGGTCAATTTTCGACTGTGGGTGTTGATCCACCATGAAATTATTAGAAAATTATCATTTATGGACTTCTTATGGTTGAGCCAAGCCAAGAGATTCTTCAGAGTGAGGTGGATTTTGTACCTCAGGCTGTTCAAATGTTGAAACTGTACATATTCTACATCAATCAAAACATCGACAAACGCCTGATTATCGCTGAGAGATGTAATCTGCTCACCCAGAAATTTTTGACAATATGTACTTAGCTCCAGTGACCGTTCGAACCGATCATCGTGATACCATCCATGCAATTTCTATCTCACTACAAACCCAAAGCTATCAAAGCAACCACCTTTGCATGAAATCTCAGTTGTTCCTAGAGGATCAACCCAAATCCTGTCCACCACCGTAGAAATTTATCGAAACGATTCAATCTGTCTGAAACAAGTATTATCCCAGAAGACTATCGTCAAATCAATTTCTGAAAATTCGGCAAACATAACCTCGAAGCTTCAATTTCACTCTCGAGTGCATATTCGATTACGGAATGCACACGAGGATCAGGATAAGTCAGTCGATGACAATAGAAGAACCGCGTCCACATACTGACCACAGCATTCAGAAAATCTCTTTGTACCTTATGTATATTCTGAGATATATTCTTACCACAGTTTCGTTGAGGTTGCGGTGGTCGTTTCCCTTTCAGTCTTAGACTTGGAGGTAATCAGTGGCGACTTTGTCCTCTACTGGCTTATTACTCCGCTCATCTCATTGCCAAAGAAGCTCTTCTCATCGTTTGGATGATAATGAGATTCTTACTCGCAGAAACGTTCACCGAGGATTTCAAAGGCATCGTCTTTTATTCAGAACTTGAGCCTAGAAGGAGCAAAAGAGTTAAAATATGTCATCTGCATCTCTTACTCGTTATCTTCCGAGTGGATCTGATTCATAACTTGAGGGTAAGAATCTTCATCGGATGGTAAATTTAATTATTCGAATCCTGGAGATAGATTAAGGTATTATCATATGAGACCAAATAATCAACTCGTATATTAAAATCAAGGACGAAAAATCTACAAAATTACTCATGATAAGGTATTATCAGTTATCAAGATATACGAGTTTCTAATTACCTGTCCTAAAAATTCAATGACAGGTTAATTTTACAGAAATTTTTTTTTCCTTAAGACTATAGTTTTTGACTTGTATCATTCGTCATGGTAGTTACGGTACATAAATTCCAAACTCGGTACGATTCGACTGATGAGTTCAATGAAGCATTAGGAAATATATACCGTTCGATCTGGATAGGTAAGATTCGCAATCCAGACGCTTGACACGCGTATAAGTGCCGCTGATGGCAAAAAAGATTATCGCCGTTACACAGATTTGCACAGATTCATTGGGTGTTTGGCTATCGGTATGATGAACAGGATTGCAGAATCGAGTAATAATGAGATCTATTGAGATAATCTGAAGCGATCTGAAAACTCGACTCAAACGGAGGGAGAGTAGAACTTTGCCGATGAGATTTAGATGTTCTACACTGAAAAACTGGTGGTCTGAATTCGCACCTAGTTAGTTACGTATAGCGCCCACAGCGAGATCACCCCTCCGACCGACGCGTGGTCCAGATCTGGCGTGGTCGAGAAACTGACCACGGAGTTCGGAAAAGGGTATTTTGCTCTGGCGCGAGCCGCGCGTCTGCTATATATGGACGAATGCGTTTGGAGTTTTTACTAATATATCATATGAAAAGTGAGCCTACTTCGCCAAGAGACAATCATGCTTATTTGATAATTTTATAACTTTTAGGTGTTTTGGTTATCGAACGTGCTCGATATCATAGCTCGATATAGAGGAATCTTGAAACATAACCTCGAAGCCGGCTTCGTTTGAGTGAGTGTTTGGGAAATCTCACACTCCCGTCGAACGCTGTCATCGAGTAGAACAACTCGGATTCTTCAACAATACATCTATTTTCGGTGTGTAAAATAGTGAACCACAACAACAATGCCGAAAACTCAAGCCCCCTCGGGGGGGGGGGGGGGGGGCCGATGAACGTGTAGGACATTTGAGCTTCACTAAACAGCGATATCCGTTGGTCGAGCGATATATCTTTTGCCTCGTGAACGAAAGGTCGTGGGTTCAAATCACCCTTCGATCAATTTTTTTTTTCGCGAACACTTTTTTTTATGTTTTCAACTCTTTTTTTTCATTAAATGGATATTTTCAGAATATTCGATTCGTCATTTCGAATTAATTTCTGCGATTCTTGGAACAGTCCCATAAGTATTATTATTCGCATAAGCAAGATCAATCTAATCTCTAATTCCTCGCTGATGTGCAGGTGGATTCCAAAAGATTTATTCGATTGGAGTTGAAAACTTTTAATCGAAATGAATATTATCTTTCAGAAACTACCGGTAAAATAACATTGTCTCATAAATATTCACATGAAACTGTTAAGAAAATCACTGAAATCAATTCAAGATGAGAAATCAAATATTCTGAAAATATCCTTAAAGTAATAAAAAAAGTAGTTAAAAATATAAAAAAAGTGTTCGCGAAAAAAAAATTTGACCGAAGGGTGATTTGAACCCACGACCTTTCGTTCAGGAGGCAAAAGATATACCGCTCGACCAACGGACATCCCCGTTTGATAAAGCTCAAATGTCGTGCACGTTCATCGCCCCCCCCCCCCCCCCCCCCCCCCCCCGAGGGGGCTTGAGTTTTAGGCATTGTTGCTGTGGTTCACTATTTTACACACCAAAATTAGATGTATTATTGAAAAATTCGAGTTGTTCTACTCCATGACAGCGTTCGACGCGAATGTGAGACTCCCCAAACACTCACCCAAACGAAGACAGCTTCGAGGTTATGTTTCAAGATTCCTCTTTATCGAGCACGTTTGATAATCAAAACACCTAAAAGTTATAAATTTATCAAATAAGCATGATTGTGTCTAGGCGAAGTAGGCTCACTTTACGTTTGAATATTAGTAAAAAATCCAAACGCATTCGTCTTGCTGCTGCCAGACGCGCGGCTCGCGCCAGAGCAAATTACCCTTTTCCGAACTCCGTGGTCAGTTTCTCGACCACGCGTCGGTCGGACCGGTCGGAGGGGTGATCGCGCTGCGGTCGGAGTAAAACGCGATCACGCGGTCGGGATTCCGGACCACCAGTTTCTCAGTGTAAAAGGCGTCACCAAGGATCCGGTACGATAATTTTCAAACATAACCTTCGGATTACAGAGGTAATCTGTAACTGAAAATATGTCGGCTAGAATGGTTAAACCATCATATTTTTCACTCGATAGAAAGTACAGGAATGAAGTATTGAGGGACCTGGCTGTTATCTTAATTCAGAAAAAATGTCATGATTACTAAGCCATTTTCTCTACATTGAAACTGAATATAGATTTCCAACTTTCAAAGATCTATACGAATCCTAAAATGAAATTATTTTTCTTCCATTTAATCAAATGCTCAACGTGTAGCCACGTAGCATATAAGTCTATGGTAAGGATAGACGGTGAAAGTGTACACAAATTACGGAGTTGATTATCCGGCAATTTTTTTGAGAACGCTTTCCAAAAATATCCAAAAATATTCCTTGAAGCTTGCGAGAAAATTTATTCTGTCTTTTTTCGCCTTCATCGAAGGTCCTAGTTCAAACTTGATCGTCTGCAAGATCACATAATCCATACCGATTGGTTCTTACCATACGGTTCTGGGACTTTCTCATACTCGATTATTGCACCAACGTACATAATATGCATCTTCCGACAGAAAAATTGCAACCTTCATACGTCGACCCCAATGAGATACCTAATATTTGCAAGTAGTGCATCAGAGGGTTAGAAACCTTAGCGTGGGATAGTGCATTCGATCCCTATTAGACCCTGTCGAGAGGATGTTCTCATGGAACAATATATATATATATATATATATATGGTGGCGCTACAGAGTCACCTGACTCTTTGCACATCGAACAACTCGTATGCGTGCCATTATATTACACTCAAACTCTCACGGTATTCATTCAAAATATATCCATTCATGTTACTGTTGGTCGCCTAGCCAGATATCCGAAGTCCTTATAGAAACAAGATAATTTTTTTATCATAATTGAGGATAGTAAAGATATTCACTCCGGCTTTTCAGAAGAATTTTTAAGGCGTTTTATGGTGGTGATAGTTTACAACTGTTCTTGTGATTCAATTTTTGCTGCAGTATATCACGTGTTAGAAACGGTACCTGGGAGATCATAACCCATGTAAAATGGAAAAGTATTCTTTCGCGATGAATTATTTTGGATATTTTCGCAGATTTTTCTTGGCGAAGTAGCTTCAGAGTTTTTTTTGGATTATCTTGTATTAATTTTTCAATGATTTTGATGGAAATTGGTGTCTAAATTGACCAATTCTGGGTTTTCAACATAAAATTTGTAGACTTTTTTCAGAACTATGGGCAATGTTTCCTCGAATACATATCATATTCTCGACGCAAGAAACCACGTATCCTTCTAATTCTTTGATTTGTTGAATCCATAACCTCGCATAGCTCATTTTGGACGCCATCAGTAAAGTTCATCCATTGGATGAACCTTTCAGAACTCTTGTAATAATCCAAGACCATTCAATCGACTATCTTGTAAATAACCCTTTTCCCACCAATCTCACTCGTACAACCAACTACAACATGTAGATTCCCAAAAATCAACTAGAATTTGTATCCTCAGTCACGTTTCATAGCCTGTATGCATGCAGTCAAAATTAATCAAGAGCCCTTGCTCGACCTGTCACCCGACACAATTTCTTCGAAAAGCATGAATACGTTCATAGAGCGAATAGGCCCCCACTCTTACCATTAAATTTACGCTCAGATAGCTCAAAAGAGCTCGCACTCATCTCACGCGCATACACTTATATGTATAGCTAAAATTCAGCCACGGCAACATCGTAATTCTGAATGTGCACGCGTGACTTGGCTGCAAAATATTCGCACTCTAAGAGTTAAGTAAAGTCGACGGGATACATGCACGCGGCCAATTGCGCAACGATAATTACATTGAGACACGTGTTGTACATATTCGCACAGACATCAGCAACACTCAGTGTACCGTGTACATATATATGTATATATATAATACAACTCGAAGCATCGGAGCCGCTAATTTTTACAAGTCGGAGCTATATGGGGTTTTACGCATAATATGTAGAATAGGCAAAAGTTAGCCGAGCGAATGTAATCGGAACTCTTATCACGTACCAAATTACGCATCCAGAAAACCCTCTAGTACCTTCGCGTACAACATTCATTCGGTTTGCACAGTCTTGGTTGATGTAGACGACTGTGAAATGGTTTTATTAATTTCTTGTTTCATTTGCGTTTAGGGGCTGCGTACAATAATGATACCTACTGCTTGCACTCATTGTGGTGTAAATTATTGTGAGGATTTCAACGATGGAAAGATGACTTTAAGATTATAGATGAGACGAGTATTTTCATTGTTTGTGGTCAGGTTGGATGATGATTCGGGAATGACACGGGAAAATTTTTTTAAATTTTAAACCAAGTTCTGAAAGCTACACTCACGCTGATAGATCGAGTGACTGCATCTGTTGTGTCAGGATATAGAGGGGCAACTTCGGCTTTGGGACATTCTTGCTTCGAAATACGCTTGCTCATCGCTGGTCTATTACCGGGAATGATATAGTACGCGAGCTAGGGTCAAGGCAAAAAATGAGATGGGCACTTTGAAAATGCACCAGCAGTGTATATGGAGGAAAATTTGTTCGACCGCGACTAAGGAATGCATCCAAGATGCATCTATTATGAGGCCATTGCTGACTACCGATCACTGTAGGTCTTTCGAAACTAATGCCCAAAAATTCTCGATCTTTGTGTTGATCTGTCATATCGTAATCTCATTTCAGCTTTTTAATGCCTTATTTTGAGTGGAATCCGATTTTTCAACTGGACTATGCTTAGCCGAGTGGTGAACTAATAAATGAAAAATTTCTCCATTGCGACTTTTTATGATCGGGTTAGAATGAGGGACCCGTTATTTGGATGAATTAAAGTCCTGAGTACCGGCACTGAAAAATTTTCCACTGTATTATGGAATAATGAGACAAGATGTATATTTTTTTTTCAACATGCATATTTTTATTCACAGATGATTGAATTTCTTAAGATGATAGCATGACACTGTAGATCACTCTTATAAATCCTATAGAACTTTGTCAAAGAAGTAGTTTCAAATATCATATCTAATTGTATAACAAGGACCGATACGCTAAATTCGTTCTCAAAATTTTCAACGTCAGAAAGAAATTCAGTTTTTACCGACTTATCTTTGACAGAAAAAGTCACGAAAAGTCATAGAGTCGAGAGGCGTGGAATTGTACCTTCTCGCACTCGAGGTTGAAATACGCCCAGATACAACAGCGAGATAAGTACAGTGAGATTATCTTGAAGATGGGACTAAGAAACTTGTACGTCTCGCCTCAACTTGTCTACTTTACAGCCTGTCCCGAGGCGTTTTTTCGCCCCTACCCACGCCTACCTTGATGCATTCTTCCAAACTTGCGTGCACCGGCCCAATATCTACCTCATGGCTTCTATTAGCCGGTGCAGCCAAAAATGTGACCGCCTGCGGGCCCGGCGGCGTGCGCCTGCATAGGAATATACTTATATTAGATACAATTAGACACAAGGTAGCCTGTCCATGCATGGCAGAATTCAAAAAATAGCCGTGGGAAGAGCGCGAATTTTGAGGATTCTAGTTCATTATATTATGCTATACTGAACTCTTCTATTCGTACTTGGAACTTTTGTTCGATTGCCCTGAAATACGAGACTAGTTTTGAGCTCCCTCATTTCTGGCGATCTAATTTCTGTACCAGGGCTCGTCTTGTAAATTTGACGGTAAAATTTACAATACGAGCCCTGTACTGTCTCTTGCCATGCTGCGCTTTGAGTTGAATGGAATCTAGTGAGCCGAGTATGAGACTTGCTATATAGACGATCATGTAGTTTTGATGCTTGGCTAGTGACTTTTGGGGATGTTCAATGTGTCGTGATTATTTCTCTAAAATTCGGAATCCAAATACGGTCTCACTGTTATAACTTGGTGACGATTGTGGTTATACATTGAAGCGTTCTTCCAACTTTTGATTCATTAGTGTTGAATTGAATTCATCCTGGAACTGGCGTCCTACTACAGATTATTCTATAACTGCGTGTACAGATTTCAAATGATTTAAATTTCGATTCAAATGAATAAATCCTAAAATCGAAAAATTGTCCGAATAACTGTCGAACAACATTTTACGACAACGGCGTAGTACAGCTCCGTATTACGTATTTACGGCTGGTCGACTCTTGAATATATTTTATTGAATTAAGCCATAGGCACCTGATGTATCCTGCAGGACCCATAGACAAAATGTTTAATTTCGTGCACTTGAATCAACATTCTATGCCTCTCAAGGTTCCATCAGCTTGTTCCAGGCCATACCTAAATGTTTAGTATTGTTATCAACAGTCTCCGACGTTCCCTACCGCTTCCAAAACGGCGTTAGGCCAAATTTTCAAATTGATTAAAATGACTCGTTAGTGTACGAACCATATTTCACATTTTCTAAGTTCCTGATCGGATTTGAGTCTACGGGGGTTTCCAGTGGAGTGATTTCAGTTGTGAGAAATCTAATTATGATTCTCCGGAAGACTCAGTTAATAAGTGACGTTTTTGAATGCTTCATGAGTTCCAAGCATTGCGTATGATCGGAACCTCCAAAGATGTGAATCAAGTCAAAAAACAAAATATCTACCTGTTTTTAGATGGTCTCGGTTTCTATGGGTTAAGGACCGTTGTCTGATTTCATATGATGCAAAATAATGCAAGTCCCCGTGGTGTAATTATTCACAAAATATGCATTTTCAAGTCGCGACGCACAACTCACGTGATCAAAACTCTGCACTCTGACCGTTGCTGCACTAAACGATAATACAGCGTCAAAAGATCAAAGTGAAACTCTTGACTGTATTTGTTCCGACAATGTCGATCATCAGTGCATTATTGTTCCTATTATTGCTGAAATTCACTTGCGAGACTATAAGGCGCGGATCCGCAGGGCGGTGGGGACGACCCCCTTCCCCGCCCTCCAGGAAAGAAACCGCAAGTTCGAGCCCTGTAAGATGGCGTTGAAGTCAGTCCTCTAAGGTAGAAAAAGTCACGTGATATGCAAGAGGCAAGTTCAAAAATTTAAACAAATTTGGTATAGAGTCATTTAAACAACTGCGAGTGACAAAATCGTTAAAGTTTACGTGTTTGAGTTGATGAAATATTTAGAGGAATATAATAAATCGGGTCGTAGACCGAGTTTCAGACCGTTCTGTGATGGCTTGTTTACTGTTTACTTCTACCTTAGAGAGTTTCTTTTCCTCGCCGCTAGATGTGCCACTTTTGGTCAAACGTGCGGAATCTTGAATGGGAAACAGGCAACGGACAACCCCCGTTGTGCCTGAAAAATTCCGCACCCCCCTCCCCCCAACTTCATGAAGATCGGTTCCTGGATCCGCTCTTATTAGCAACATAACCACGGAATAAAAATGTTCATCCCTTTCCACCATGGCTGAAAAATTCGATTGAAATTGATTTACGCTCAGGGATTCATTACTTCGGTATATTCATTAATCCCCGAGAATCTACCACCAAGGCAACCCTACTAAATTTCATTAGGAATTGTGCAAGGAATTGATAGACAACTGAGACTCGTAGACAACTTCAAAATTCAATGCAAGCACCATGTTGCTCCTTGGGTAGGATCATTGAACTCTATCTCGAGGAGTATAGTGCAACCTTACAAACATCAACCATGCACATATCGAGTGTTTATTCAAGCATGAGGTTTATATCTTACATACTGCAGGTATATATGGCTACAATAAGTTTATGCATGGTATAAAGTAGGCAATTGTTTCGTCACCGATCTGCAGCCATGAAGTTGTGCTCTCTCGTTCACTTTGACTTTTACATTCACCAGCTGCTCTTGTGCGAAAATAAACAGATATTCCCTCGGCTATTCAAATTTTATCTACGAGGTATTGACTTTTGAATTTTCTGTGAATGAGATTTCACACTCTGCGAAATGATTCGATTGTGTTATTCAATTTTGGAATTAAAGTTGTCTTGTACACAATTCATAATGCAAAGTTTGGAATCTGGAATCATTTTTGACATTACAGCCAAAAATTTTGTAGTTGATCAAATTTCTACTCCTTGCACGAGATGTTTTTACGAATACTCAAGGACGTTTGCCTGACAATTTCTCAAAAATGTTCATTTCAAATCATCGATGTTAAACTTGATCTATGAGATTCACGTCATGATTCTTTAACAATCTTAATGGTCAGCTACCCATCAAAAATTGTCATTCACACATGTAACTTGAGTTGTAACTAGATCAAAGGTTCTGTAACCTGATGTAGTCTGCACAAAATTATTTGACCGTTGAAATTTGTCAGTTGGTGACAATAGGCAGCAGGAGACGAAGATATCGTTGGAAATCGAAAAGTGCATCAGTTGACCCTCGCCACAAGTGTATACAGCTGTGAAATATCAATTACGTTGGAGGTCCTTTGACATGTCTGAACCTTCGTGAGTCTGTTCTTTCACTCGGTGTCAGAGGGTGCGAGGGATGAGGCCGAGGGTGAGGCCCATTTCGCTCCTTACAATAGTAGCTATTATACTATTTCGATGGCGCCGTCGTGCCGCCTAAAAGCCCACCCGCCCATCAGATGCACTTCACACGCGTCCGCCGAATGGATATGTGCTCATGCATCTTACGTAGATCTGTATTACACGTGGAGTATCTTTGATGCATCGTAAACCAGACTTATGTCTCATTTTTTGGAACCCCGTTGAGTTTAGGGTCCGATTTCCATTTTCACCTGCTCTTTCATTGCGTTTGTACCATACATTTACACCGATGCATTTCGTCTTGTATTTGTCGAGCTCTGCGTAATACTGGATTCTTTTACGGGCTTTTCTCACCATGAAATCGGCTCAACTTAATTTTTCCGTTCACAAGTTTGAATCTGAAATAATATGCAAAGAGCCTTTTAAACTCAGAGTTCTTTCACAATTTATTCAACTTGGAAGAACTTTAATGAAGGGACTTACAAAATGTTCCATCTTGTAAAGCTTATTTCAATATTATTCAGACAACGAACAGAACATGAAAAAATTGAGTGATAAAACCTACAAGAGTTTCCAGTCAATATCTAGATAGAAAAGAGTATGATCGATGGCTAGGCGTCGGAGAGTCCCTGATCCAATGTGAAGTCCGATGACAAGTGCTTTCGCAAACTCAACGCTGAGATTTGTATCGACATATGTGTCAGAACAACTTCTGAACGGATTTCCAGAGATGATCCTTTCGGGTCGATCCCTCCGGGCTATAGGGAGGGTAGAAAGAACCATCCCTACTACGGATGGCATACTCCATAAATTTTTCAAATTTACTGAGGGTAAATCACATCTGCTTCTGCGCAGAGAATTCGAGGAGCCTCCAAAGCTTCAATATTTTAAAATTGTCATTCCAAACACTTTTTTGAGGATTCTTTTCCCCAGAATTTTATTTTGTATTCTCGTCTTTGAAAAGACTTTATTCAATGTTATTCACTGAGTGCTCTTTGAAATTAATGTGGCATCATTTCGGATGAATCTATTTAGAAGATCTAACCTGAGGTGATCATCAAGTCTGATCTACTTCGGCGCTTCCCTGTACAAAAGTGTCACCTGCTGCCAACTTTGACTAATGCTCTCAATTGGAAGTGAAGCTTCGTGTTATTTCACATGGCAGAACAATCCAATATGGCCAAATCTCAAAGTTCTACTATAAGGAATACACGGGGCCAAGATGGTGGCCTTCCAAAAGATGGTTACTCCCAATTATTGACATGAAATTCAATCACCCTTCTCGAATGTGTAGATTTGTCGAATATGCACAGCAGATTTAGTGGTATTTGCTGACCTGCTACTTCGTTTGCAGAGCTTACCCACTTCTCCTGCAACATCATTTGTAAGCTAATCAAATCACGCGAATCTGAACCTAACCCGACAATTGAGGGTTTCTGGAATCAAGCATTTTTCTTCTGCTTCCTTCTCCAGCATCAGTTTTGATAATAATCTTAAAAATAATACCATTTCTTATATTTGAAAATTTACAGATGCATCGTCATCGAACGAGGCGGTGCACCTTCAGCAGCGTCTGCGAAGTCTCAGTACCGAGCTAGTAACCTTGCGGAATCGATTGCACGTGAGCCAACCTAACGGATCTAATGCCAATAACTCGACACAGCAGCAACAACAGGGATCTGCATCCACTAGTCCAGCTGTGCACGGTGACAATGGCATCAACAATAAACTGGACAAGGAAGCGCCAGCTGTACCACCTCGAACTAGCTTATCTCACAACAACAATAACAACAACAGCAATGGAACACATGCGCTCACAACATCTGCTCTGGTACAACAACAACAACAGCAACAAGCGCTCAGTGCGTCCACGCATCATTCTCTAAATAATGGTCAGTATTCATATTATCAATGTCTTCAGGGATTTACAGTAAATAGGGAATATTTTGAACCAATCGACCAATCCTTGAACCAATCATGCGAGTATGGTTTTCCGCGGGATCCCTTAATCCAAAAACGCCTCTAGATCCAAAGAATTGAACAGTACCGCACGAACCTTGCATTTTGAAAGTCGATCAGTCAAATCATTGGAAGATGAATTCTATTAAGGCCAGGCCGTAGTCCGTCGCCATATTGAATGTAGCCCTGAATCCGTTCGGAGGATAAGTCAAATTTTACTCGACCAAATGACTTGAAATTTTACATACATCTATAGAATGCATGTCTCAATCGCGCTACGAAGCCAAATATGTCAATTTCACTCGAAAAAGTATCCAAACGAGATGTACACAAACGTCGTCTGCTAGAGAATGGCAAGCTACGACATCTCGAGTAAACCTCATCTGGACACTTTTTTTCAGTGAGATTGACATATTTGGCTTCGTAGCGCGATTTAGACATGCATTCTATACATGCATGTAAAATCCCAAGTCATTTGGTCAAGTGAAATTCGACTTATCCTCCGAACGGATTTACGTCTATTCAGCGGACTACGGCCTCACCTTAACTGAACAGTGCGAATGAGCTATGGCATTTCCTACTAGCTCCAAAATTTTTCAGAGAAATCTTTGTTTGTATTAGGGCATGATCCCTCGTGTGCAACTATATGAAATGAGAACATAGATTCTCTGGTAAAGCTTCAAGTCATCAATTACAGTAATCCCTCGGTATCCGCGGTTAACTGGTTCCGGAAGAGTACCGCGGATACCGATTTTTTTTTTTTTTTTTTTTTTTATTAGCGGATACCGATTATTGCGCTTATAGAAAATCGGGTAATGCGTACCAGCTCGCCCAGATCGTCGGCATGGAATGTACGTTTCAGTAGGTAAATCATGAAAAATATCTAAATATCTAGTTGCGAGAACAATTGTATATTCTGTAGATAGTATATCAATGGGTAGTGTATTACACGGATCAAGTCTGATGTTTTTGTATGAATTCTGTCATTCGAGATTGTTTCGAGCGTCTCACAAGGTCCCTGTACAATTCTTCGTAGGGCCGAAGTAGCTTTTCGCACTCATGCTTAAATTTTTGACTGCGAGTCATAATTGGATCGATATTGGCGGCCTTCTCAATCCCTTCATTGAAATGATTCAAAATTTCCGCAACAGACTTAGCTGTGAATATCTCTTCCAACAAATTTCCATCATCTTCAGCAACATTCGAATCGTCGGGCTCTTCCAAAATGGCTTCAATTTCTTCGGGAGTCAATTCTTCGTGTTGATGTTGCACTAGCCCCAGAACTTCTACATGACGCATGTCATCAAAACATCCTCCGCCAATTTGTACCGCAGTGGCAATTAATTTGGTAGAGCTTGCTCTAGAGCTTGGGAAGAGTTACAAGCTCCAATGGAGTTTCCAGGCCACAGCTATTCTAGCTCTCCCAGAGTAGATTCTTGGATTTCTGCCCACGATTCAGACATGATATCGATAGAATCTGCGATAGAAAACTCTTTCCAGAAGTTTCGAACTGAATTAGTTCTCTGCATCGCAGGAACGGTTCGGTTGATGAGTTGTAGCATTTGTCTCATGACTCGCCGCAGGTAATACGCTTTGAAGCTAGTGATGGCTGTCTGGTCCATTAGCTGTAATAACGAAGTCATGTTTGGAGGTAAATGAGGACTCCAACATCCGGGTGAGCTGTCATTAAAGTTTTCGGATGACTAGCAGCGTTATCGAGAATCAGGAGCACTTTGAAAGCTAGATTTTCTTTCAATAAATATTCCTTCACTCTTGGGATGAAAGATGTTGAAAACCATTCTTCAGTTAGGACTTTGGTGACCCAAGCTTTTTTGTTCGACCTCCAAAAAACCGAAAGATGATCTTTTCTCTTGTTTTTTAGAGCACGAGGTGATTGGGATTTGTGAATAAGCATAGGTTCACACTTGAACGTTCCTGAACAAATCAAATTCAAGAGTTTATTTGAAGCCCAAAAAAATGAATGAACATAGATTTCATAGAGTCACCTGAGGCATCGCTGCAGAGGAGTAACGTGTATCGATTTTTGGATACTTTAAACCCCGGTGCTCCCCGTTCTTCTTTCGTCAAAAAAGTTCGAGTGGGCATTTTTTTCCAAAATAAACTAGTTTCGTCGCAATTGAATATTTGAGTTGGACTGTAACTTTTCTCGGCAAAAAGTTGTTTAAATATTGCGGGAAATCTAGACGCTGCATCAATATCAGCTGACGCTTTTTCGCCGGTAAATTTCACGTTGTTCAAGGAAAACCTCGTTTTAAAAGACTCAAACCAACCCTTGCTGGCGACAAAAGATTCGTCTTTCGAAGAAGCCCCATATTTTCCACAATTGTATTCATAAAACTCCAATGCTTGTTGTCTTATATCATCTGTACTGAGTGGGATGTGCAAGCGATATTTTTCTTCGATCCAATAGTACAGAATTTCCTTCGTTCGTTCGGCTGCGGGACCTACTGTTTTGATACTTTCTCTAATTTTTCTTCATTTTCGCGAATACTTCTCACTGTAGATTCATTGACGCCAAATTTTTTTGCAACTTCTGCGACTTTCAAAACTGATTTGAGCTGGTCCAGAACCTTCACTTTGTCTTCTAAATTCATCACTTTTCGTGATCTTTTAGCAGGAGTTTCTTTCAAGGGAGAAGTTGGTTTTCTTCTTGCAGCCATGTTAGACTTTTTTCACTATACATTTCGCTTTTTTCGATGATAAGTTGATCCAAATATGTTGCCGAAATGGTTGTAAACAAGAATTTTGAATTGTGGGTTAGGAGGTTAAACAAAACAGAAAACAAATATAGAAGGAGAGCAGAAGCAATATTTGAACCTACTTCAGCATTTGGATTCGAACAATCCAAAACATGTATGCTGCTTATCTTTGAGATTTGTTATAATTCAAAAACACAAGTACATCTCGAAGGAGACTCGAAATTATAGAATCTAAAAAGACAATGCGTTCCGCTGAGAATTTTACGACGAATATTCCACTTTTCCAATATTACAACTGCAAAACCGCGGATAACCGAGGGATCAACCGCGGTTAAGTAGGGAATGGTGTATTTCCAAAAACCGCGGATAAGCAAAACCCCGAGTACCAAAACCGCGAATACCGAGGGATTCCTGTACCTCCAATTGGCAATGAACAACACCTAAGAGATGTAAAAACTTGCATTTCTGGGGCATTTCTTGCTTTTCATACTGCTCATGATAAAAATCCATTGTACCCGTGTTTACAAAAATACCATGAAAAAAATCAAGGGATCCAGAGTACAGAAGAAAAAAACGTCTTCGCCTTCTAAAACTAATCCATGCATGTCTCGCCAAATTTTACAGAGTCAGAGCCAGTAAAGCGGGGCAAATGCAGCCTCCCAGACGATGGTCTGGTGTCGTGCGGAGTCACAATGTTGCCAGGCAAAGGCATCCCGGCCCCGATTCAGCCGTCTCGAAGCCTCAGTCATGCCAAACATCAGCTACAACAACAGCAGCAACAACAGCAGAAGCAACAACATAAGTCGAGCGTCGGACCAGTAAATATATCAACTTTGGATGACCTGATACACCTGCCAGGACCTCTGACTGAGGATGCGGTACTCAAGTGCCTTCAAGCACGATTTTGTGCCAAACACTACCACGTGAGTTTGATTCAGATTATTTGACTAAACTTGCAAACCTGGTGACGCGATGTTGACTACCATGTTGATGATAGGTATGAGATATTAATTACGTGTGTTGGTAAGGTTAGTTATGAATGTATTTGATTTCGGTCAAGTGGAACCACAGTCCATTCTCTCCACAGCATGGAAATTTGATTCGACCAGCCAGGGTATGCTGAAACACCGTTTGAATCGTATGAATTAAATCACCGCGGATGTTAGTGAATGACGTGAATATTTACGCCTCAAATGGCGCTTGGAGAATCTTTTGATAAACATCATGTTTTGCTTCAATTGGTCTATTCGAAATAAAATGTTTTCTAATGCCAATTATTAGGATAGCCCAAAAAGCCATCAGTTTCCAGATCAGTTTTCATTGATTTGCATCAATGTTCGCTCATAAATGTTACACTGTCACCTGAACGCAAATCGCAAATATGTCAAATCGCCAAACATCGTGCATTGGGTTGAGGATCTAGAGAATAGTCTTTTTACCGATTTCCAGTATGGTCTTCTGTTTAGAATATTCACGCGAGTACTCATATGAGGAATTCCCAGAGATTATTCTCCTCTTGCACAGAAAAATTGAACTTTACAATGAAAACAAGTATCCAGATTCATCAGCAGAGTTCTTTTTCCCAATCTTTGGACCATTCTTAAATATTTGTAAATATTCTATACAGCACATTTTATAAATTGTATCTTCAAATGTGTTTTGAACTCACTGTTAGTGAAATAGCCATCATTATTTTAGAGACTAGTACATTTATTCTTAAATCGCCTCAAATTTTCTTCTCTCCAATAGTACAAAGTCTTAGCAAGATACGTTCTCAAAATAGCTTCCCGCAACTTTGTACACTCGTGACCATTTTTTTGCTCACCTGTTTCTTGAAAGAGAGAGAAAAACTTTTTTCTCAAGTTAATCCCTTTGTTTTCATAGGAATCCTCCTAGTTTACTCGGAAATCTCTTACCAGAACTGAAATCCTCCTCGATTTTCTAACATTCTACTGGCACGTTGGCTATTTACTTTTCTCGTTGCTTTTGCTTTCCCTACTTTCTTTCGCTTCAGTTTCGGTGGCATGGCCATCCAGTTTATACCTATACCCTGTTTTCTCTCCACTGCATCTTGTTTCGCTACTCTACCATCTCATTCTACTCCTCTCCCTATATCCTGCCACTGAAGAAGAATGCAATTGGAGCAAAACATCGTGACATAGGTTAAACCGGTATGTGTGCAAATGTAGGTTTACATGCGATGTTACGTTGAAAGGACTTGAATGAAAAAAATTCTTGAGCTTTAAAATTTGTATTTGGTTGAATGAGCAGTACAGAGAAATAGCAAACATAAATCATAGGATCGTCGCTTGCTAGGATACAATAGTGTAAGCTTATAATTTCTCAGAGCTCAAGTTTCGTGCCCTATATAGCATTCGTGAAATCAATGCATTGAAACTTAGCTCCAGGAACAAAAAAAAAAATTCTCGTGAATTAAATTCTTTGATACTCAGACTATGGGCCTCATCCTTGAAACCATCAATTCATCTAGAATCCGAGATTATTGGTTCTAATTCACCATCGATGACTGTATCTAAATATTTATTCTGGTTGATTTTCACAAACCTCAACTGAAAAAATTTATTTCAAACTACCAAACCATTGAAGGTACGACAAATAATTTTATAACACACTTCCTGGAACACAACCTTGGTCAACTTTGCCCACCTTGAAAGCTCATAAAATTCAATACTCTGAAAATATATAGTTGGGCAGTACAATTTTGCTCCTCACTCACAACCTGCACAAGCATCTATATAATATATAAGATGCCTCAGTCCCAATATAGCGGATTGACCCAGGTAGCCTAACACCATACTCTCATCTCACAGCCTTTCTCTTGAGCCTCTCAAAGTTGTTATACCTCCTCTCGTGCATCGGAGGGCTCGCATTGGATCGCAGGCTCAACTTGCAGGATTCAGAGAGTTTATTTTATATACATATATATATGTTATAAGGATCGGTCGAGAGTAGGTAGGTATATAACCAGGAGGCGTTCGCTCTCTTTGCGGCTCGGCCAATGACGTTTGCAAGGCATATAAAGTGAGGAGACCGGCCTCAGACATCGAAGGCCTTCAGGCTTTTGCTGTAGGATATTATTGAGAGTCGAGTCGTCGAGTCGAGTCTCTTTGGATGATCAGCCTCGTGGCGCGAAAAAGAGAGATAAACGAGATAGGAACTCATCCTGGGTATAGACTCTAATCCATTTCTCGGCTATGGTTGACTTGGTAGTCACCCACACTCAATACGAGGGTTCTATAGACTTCGTCACATGTATATAATTGGACGTGAAGCTGTGTGCTCGGATCATAGATATGTGCTATGATGCGGAGCTTTCACCTTTGTAAACCAAGTCTTCCGCATAAGTGCTAAGATCACCTTTATTCAATGATCATTCTGTACCTGAATTCATTCACGATTTTTGGACTCGAAGAGTTACGGTGCACTGCGATGATTCAGATTCAGGAAACATTTTTTTTGGCTTAATGAATTCAAAGATGAAGATGAGGTTACTGAAGATTCCAAGCAAGGACTTCCGTTTATACCTTGGTCCAAGACAAGCGGTATTTTCGTGTAATGACAAAGATGATAGTTCTCATTACAAATGAATTTGAGCTGGTTTTTGCATATTTGCGGAGGTTTACAATTTTTTCCAGCAAAAAAAGGAAATCATAGGCATGCTAAAATAACACCCCATATTTTTTTGTTGAATGCTACTCATTGGTGAGCTCTGAAGTGTTCTTCTCACGGAAAAGTTATCCATTGATTTTCTGTCTGGGGAAAAAATTTTTGAATGAATACTTACCGAAATCAGTGACTCCTGAACGAGAAGCTTGATTCATAGTGAGCCACTCGTAGCCTCAGTAAATGTCGACTTTGTGATGCACATGTTGAAAATGCATAACTCATTTTATCGCATTGATTTTGTCAACAAAATTTCGTTCATTGATGATTACATCAATTATAAAACCGATTCACCTGGAAGATCATCTACGGGCTCATATTCTCTAAGCATATCTTCCTCAACGTGAGAGTTTCATTTTTGCTTCGTCTTCGGCTTCATAAAAAAAAAGATAGAAAAGTGTAGCATGAGAACGAACGAGTGGTCGACGAACAAGTGCATGTGCAGCCCGACGAATACTTGAGTAACCATGCGCCTATCGAATTTCACGCTCTCCCTCGTCCTGATGACGCACTTGCTGTCGATTCAATTTTTTTGCACCCCCGAGTGTGTTGAAAAATTGCTACACTTGCCGTCATTCAGCTTCCACACTTTGCTCACATGATCTTCGAATTTTGTCGCTTGAATGGAGTAAAACCACCTGTCGCACTGACGAAAACTTGATGCAAACAGTACTCGAACACAATATTAGGATTTTGAACAAATTGAAAATGTCAAAACTTGAAAATGTAAAGTGCAAAGAGAATTTACACGCAAAAGATATTCAAGTAGTGTGTCTTAGATTATCCCGTGAAGACCTTGGGTCATCTGATTGTTATGTAATCGCATTATTTGATATCTCACAATGAATTTTTCATTAAATAAAATCACGACACATTAAAAGATCGAAATTCATCGTTCCTATCTGATCGATCTGTTGGTATTTTTTTTCAGAATTTGTATGGAAATCGAAAGTATGCTCATAGCATAACGTGTATTCGAATTTTTGTTCGAAATAAATGAAACTCTGAGCAGTGTGCACGTGTATTCTTGTCCCAGTTGAGCTGCCAGATCCAATTAAATGTGATAATTACTTATGTCCACCAGACGAACGTGGGACCGATTTTGGTGTGCCTGAATCCATACACAAATGTGGGAAACCCATTGACGCTGACGAGTACCAGAGCCGTTCCTCTGACGCCTCATCTGAATAAAGTTGTTCAGGAAGCGGTGCGGCAGCAGTCGGAGACTGGTTATCCCCAGGCTATCATCCTGTCCGGTGAGTTTTAATATTACTCTTATACATTGGGTATTATCCTTTGTTCATTCGAATGTAGTTTTTAAATAATTTACCTGTAGCTATGGTCAAATCAACCACGTTCTATAAATTTAAAAAATTAAATATGTTAAATTCATCCATCATTCTCGAATAGCATTACTGCCTCACTCAATGCCCCTAGTTCAGCTTATAAATAGTCTTGATCAATCGAGGGTATTAAAAAGAGATTACTTGTGATGGTTTTGATGAAGATGACATTTTGTTCAACAAGTACCCCTCATAGTTATAACCACTCACCAGCCCGTCCGGCTATCAATTCATCAACGTGCTTACCCACTTGCCTTACCATCAATTTACCTACTTACAGAATCTGCCCCTCCCCGACTCATAACCCATCGGGCACGTATTATATTTTAGCCAAACTACACCAGACCATACCGTTCCAGACCATTTCAGACCATCCCAAATCATTCCAGATCGCACCAGATTCCAAACCATTCCAGACCATTCTAGATCGTTCCAGACTGTACCAGATTGTTCCCGACTGCAGCAGCAGATCTATCCAGACCGTTCGATACCATTCCAGATTGTTTAAGACAATCCCAGGCAAAACTAGGCCTGACCTAGACCTGACCAGATCGTTTCTGACCATTTCAGACCATTCCAGATCGTAAAAGATCGACCCAAACCGTCTCAGGCCATGCCAGTTTGTTTCAGACCGAACCCGATCGTCCAAGACCGTACCAGACCATTCCATCAATCCGTCCCAGACCATCCTTAGTCATCCCAGATCCTACTAGACCGTCCCAGATTATTTCAAATCGGAAATGACGAAATCAGACCATCCACCCAACCATGATCCATACGGTCGCCCATTATACAACATTATCCCCTTCCACATTAACCGGATATGCACGATGCGGAGGGACAGATTTTTGGTGTTCAATTATTATAATGTTATAATGAAAGAAGTGAAATCTCTATATTCTGTTCCTTTCGGGTAGATAGTTGCCTTTCCTGCCAAGACATTCAAAATTTTAAACTCTCACTATATTGATCAGATATCGTGGCTATGGAACAAACACGGGACAAAGTGTCCAAAATCAACCTAGTAATGCGACTATAATTAATCAGACATGCGTGCATACACATAACTCATTAGATATGATTAACCTCGATCTAGATTATTCGTCATTACCAATTCCACGCTATAGCACCCAATCAATCGAGCAATCAATTGATTCGACGTTCATTTGTCGTGTTGCTACGATCCAAATTATCCTATCACAATTGATATACTTAATCGCAGTGATGGATAATGATGTACCCCCGGATAATGAATACCACTCTAAAAATGAAATAACAGAATGTGCCCTCGTTCAATTTTTGGAGATAAAATTCCACTTCGCACTTTCACACTGGTATTCATAGTCGTCCGTAAACCACGGGTTACGGACGACTATGAATACCAGAGTCACTGTATAGTTTTCTGCACATTCTAATGAAAATCTATCATGATTTGCAGGTACGAGCGGCTCAGGCAAGACGTTTGCCTCGATGTTATTGCTGCGGCAGTTGTTCGATGTGGCTGGCGGTGGACCCGAGACGGATGCTTTCAAACATCTTGCAGCAGCTTTCACGGTTCTAAGATCCCTTGGATCGGCCAAGACGGCCACTAACTCCGAAAGCTCGCGAATTGTGCGTATAACATTATCTTTCTTTCCGTCACTCCCCCCTTCTCTTATTTCACTTTGCACTTTCCACCCCATAATTCGCACAGGTTTTGAGATGTCGGCCTTTCTACGAGAGTCATTCGCGTGAATGAGACGCCCACGCTGTACATAATACTCACTCACAATCAGTCATGTGTCTCATTGATCGTGACAGTGAAAGCTGTTTGATTGAAATATGGGGTACTTTACACGACAAAACGAGCTTTCCAATTCGTGGATGCTTGGGTTGTTCATTCCATTCATTAATCGCGCTGAAGGGAAAGACATAATTCGTTTGAACTATCGCAAAAAATTTTTCCAAAAAATTATTGCCTGAGAACTTTTACAGAAGCAACCTGAATATTCAAATATGCTGTGAAATTGATTCAGGCTCGCTATTCTTGAGGAAAATTTCGGTGAAAGTTTTAAATCAGCAGTTATTCGTAGAAGAGGATAGCACATTTTGATACTGATTTACAACTTTCTCACTCAAGACTTGTCGAAAAACACAGTTTGATACAGGTGTAAAACCTATTTTTCGCATCCTCGTGTTGATTCTGACCTTCGCCTACGGCTCCGGCCGGAAATCCATTATATCACTCGGACGCAAAAAGTTCTTCCACCCTTGTATCGAAATGTACTATTTTATCCTTGAAATTTCAATGAAAATAAGAATGACATTGTTATTGGATAAATCGGCTCCATTGATTCAGGGAAATAAAATTAAATTCCCGTACGAAAGCATCCATCTTCTACTGACCACATGGTGGGTCCAAAAATGATATTCCATGGAGTCTAATCGTCATATCAACATTCAACGTTCCTCGTCCGATCTTGATCATTCACATTGCTTGTCTTGCTGCAACTGCTTTTTCTCTGGAAAAACATCATTCACCGATTTTGAACACATACAAGAATCTTTATTTTTGGATTGAAACACTTTGTGATTTAGATGAAAATCAAATAATTCTTCCTTTAGGGTCACTTCATCGAAGTGCAAGTGACGGACGGCGCGCTGTACAGGACAAAAATCCACTGTTATTTCTTAGATCAGACGAGAGTGATCCGACCTCTTCCCGACGAGAAGAATTATCACATATTCTATCAAATGCTCGCTGGTCTATCACACGATGAGAGAGTCAGACTGAATCTCGAAGGTTACAATCTCAAAAACCTGAGATACCTGCAACACGGCGATACGAGACAGGACGAGGCCGAGGACGCGCTGCGATTTCAGGCTTGGAAAGCTTGTTTGGGTGAGTTGTCTCTCCTGAGAATTAATATTATTTGCATAGAGAATACATCACTCTGTACTCGAATAGAAGAGGAAGCAGCTTCTGATATGATATTCAGAAATTTGAAACTATGATTACTCGATCTCATCTTGGGAGTATCCCACAGAGATGTGAGTGATAAGTACAACTTTGAACACAAAATGTCAAGACTAGGGTGTCATTAAATTGGATATGAAAATAGTCCTTTGAGCAACATTTTGTGCATGGTTCTCTTTAGCAAATGAGCAAGACTTACTTTTGTTCCTTTTTTTTATCCCACGTTGAGACATCAATCTGGTCGGAATCGTGGGACAGAGGTTTGTCATAGTTTTCATTCGGAAGCTGCTAAATCCAATCGGAGAAGTAAAAAAAAATTCCAAGTTCTACTGGGAAATTATGAATGAATAGGATAATTATGGATTTGAATGGTTTTTCTTTGCAGGCGTTCTGGGTATACCATTTTTGGACGTAGTGCGGGTTCTCGCTGCGGTACTGATTCTCGGAAACGTGAACTTCACCGATGGACCCGGAGTCGAAGTCAGTGTCATCGGAGAGAACGAGCTCTCGTCAGTGGCCGGACTCTTGGGCGTCACTCCATCGGCTCTACTGCGAGGACTCACCTCCAGGACCCACAATGCCCGTGGTCAGCTGGTCAAGTCTGTCTGCGATGCGAACATGGTGAGATGATGTCATCCAAATATTCTTTGTTACATTCTCCACTTTTCCACGTCATCTGAATCACCCGTATTATTCGAGAATCAAATTTTACTTAAGAATCCCTTTGCATTCGCGAAAGAGAACTCTGATGAATTCATCGTCGATAAAATAATATACATTTTGCACCAAGATTATGATGTTGTAGCTCGCTTCTGAGCGATTGGTGTTTGGCCTGAGCCGCAGGTCAGAGTCAAAATAATCACTCGGAAGCGGGGAACTTTATAAACGAGGACGAGGTGCGAATACTATTATTTGCAATTTTGGAAGCATACTGTAAAAATTTTCTCCGAAAAACTTCCACCCACTGGTCGAATGGTAAATGCACTTACTTGGTAGAAGAAAATGGTTGAATTTCTTATTCAACCAGTTGTTTGGAGTTTTTCGAAAAAATTTCTTGCAGTGCACCCAAAGATCGAAAAATTACAAACACTATTTCGAGTCGGTAGATTTTGTCCTTATTTGGTAAAGTAGTCTCACAAGATATAAACTCGAGTGTACAAATCTCACTTTTACCGCAGTGCTTCTCATATTGAATTTTGATTGATAATTTTTACATGTTGCTACTATCTCAAATTTTTCATAAAATAATTACTGTTCGTAACTACGATTCTTGAAAAAGCAAAAATTGATGTTTAAATTTTTGAATGTTTGAGCAATTGTGATGTTCAACTGGGTCAAATATGCAGTGGCGCATGATTGTTTCTCTCCCACGAAATCTTTCAGCTTCTCAATATTTTTGGTTAACATTAAAAGCCACAACCATCCTGTACATTATCGAACAGGAAGGAGCACAAAAAGTCGGGTGACTTTTCCAACATTTCAATACCCTCATTTTTCTCGAACTCGTTCACCTCACAGCTCGTTCTCGACAGCGTATGATTCTTCCTCCAATTTTTTTTGCTGATCTCAACATTTCATCCCTCTCTCATAATCAATCGAAGTCACACAAAGAGAGCACAAGAGCGTAGTGTCAATGAATTTTCACCTTATCCTTTTGTTTTTCCGCAGTCCAACATGACGAGGGATTCACTAGCGAAGGCCCTTTATTGTCGAACAGTGGCGACAATAGTGAGACGGGCCAACAGCTTGAAGAGACTTGGATCGACTCTGGGAACTCTTTCCTCTGACTCTAATGAGTCTGTGCACAATCAGGCCGAGGTTACGAGTCAGCACGCCTCGACCATCGGCAGCGGAGCTGGTAACATTTCTTTCTCACTCTCTCACTCTTTCTCATCACAAAGCATTTTTAATTGGATCCCCATTCATCTGTGGCAGCGATTTTTCTTCGCCGTACATCCTATACACTCTCCTGCTTTCGTTCCTACTCACTTCGTATAGCTTCTCATTTTTTTATTTATCTCGCGAGGCACGTGAGATGTGTAAGTCACAGTAATGATCCTGTCGATTGCAGCGAAAGTTTTCTATGCTCATCAAAAACGTATTGATTTGAACCTCGACAATGGTAACTCATCATCGGCGGATGCTGCTCGTTTGGTGGAATTATTCAGGATTGAATTCTTTGCATGAGATTATTTGATGTAGTATGGACTTTTGGTTCTTAAAAAAACGATAATGAGATGATTATGTTAACTTTTGCAAAGAAGCAATTATTATAAGTCGAGGGTAAAATATGAAACAATAGCTGCATAAAGTGATCATATTTGGGTATAAGCAATTCAAGTAGCCGTCAGAACACGATGGAATATCGCGGAATCTTTTCAACTTTACTGGTTGAATGTTTTGGGCTAACATGCAAGATTTTTGTTCGTTTGAGCTTGGACAATTAAAAAGGTTAAATTTCCAAAATTTCTGTGATTTTATGATTGTTGGGAATTCCTGAAAATAAAACACCTGTAACACATAAGGATAATGACACAAATTTATTTTCTGGTCTGTTGACATGATAACTGTAAATTCCGCACACCCTCCACCTGAGTACCAAAGATTCTAGTGTATCAACTCTTGCAAAACTACTTTTTCTCAGCCCAAACAAATCGTTGTAGTTCATGCAGATGGTACTTTCATGAAAGTTGGACGGATCAATCCAGATTTTCAATACAAAACCGTGTTGTTGAACGGGACATGAATAACACAAATAGTCGGGCATAGAAAGTTGCCGCTAATCGTGATATCATCCAAATAAATCAGAAAAATCCATCCAAGAAATATCAAAATGGGAGTGATTTTTCAACATATCGTGGATTGAGCCGTGGATACAGGAAATAATTTTTGAAAAAAATTGAGCGATTTCGACAACTAATTTGAAAACATTTCGATGAGATTAATCATTCGTGCAAAATTGTATCTCGAACCTACAATTAAATCATACCGTTACATCATGTTCCAAGCGATTCACTTGCCGGAAAAGTACGATCGACGGTACGAAACGAGACTCGATGATTTTCGTGCTCAGCAAACCAGGTCGCAAACGAGACACTCTCGCGTGTCTCAAGTATGTATCCGCGCTTCGCTGCTCCATCATCATCGTCATCATCTTCTCGACCGAGACTCACATTTTTCGCATGGATTCACATCCACTTGCAAAGTGACACCCTACCAATGTCGACTGCTCATCTTTTTCCTCTCCAGACTTCTTACCCACATAAATCTCACAAATATATGAAACCCTACACCCATCCTATCACTCGGTAATATGTATGAAAGGGTTAAATTCAAGCATATGCATGTTTCTTATTGTATGATCATTTTTTGTTGTTATTTTGTACAGGTGGTACGGGTTCGAGAAGCATGGCTGCTTTGAATAATGCAGTGAGGCACGCGACGGATGGCTTCATTGGAATTCTCGACATGTTCGGCTTTGAGGACCCTAGGCCATCACAGCTTGAACATCTGTGCATCAATCTGTGCGCCGAGACGATGCAGCACTTTTACAACACGCACATCTTCAAAAGCTCGATCGAAAGCTGCCGAGACGAGGGCATCAGGTGCGACGTCGAGGTCGATTACGTTGACAATGTGCCTTGCATCGACCTCATCTCATCTCTGGTAAATCACTATTCCCCCTTCCTTATACACACCCTTTTCTGTGTTACCAATTTTTTTTCTTCCGTTGCTCCCCATTACTGTGCAAAGTTTCCGGGCCAACGTGAGATACATTTTTCATAGAGTGTGACGAGTCGATCTTGAGTTGAGAGTTTGGTGACCTGATTACTTATTGTTAGTTCGCTCTTCTTGTTAACGAGAAAAGTGTGCTCAGTTTGAAAATTAAAATAATTACTTTCTTTTCAATCTGTAACGTGGTTTACAAATAGCAAAATGATTGATTAGAACAACTTTTCATTGGATTCTCAATCTCACTTCCATGACCCAGTTTTCGTGAATGTGAAGAAAATTCGCGCGTGGTCTCGTTTCATTCATCTTAGAGAATATTGGGCAAGATAAAAAGTCATCCTAGTAGATGATTTCATGAATGCTCAGACATTTTTCTCACGAGTCATAAGACTGTTTGTATTCCACATCCAAAATCATACAAAATTATTTCTCTTGGAAATTCCATACTGTACGAATTCTCCACCACGATGAGTAAGTTGCAAAGTGATTTTTGTGGGAGTGGGGTCTAGAAATTATTATGTGGGGCGAAACCTTTGCAAAAATGACTTTAAATTAAAATTCTTTTAAACCGATCTTTTAAAGTCTACATGCCGGTCTCCTAAACTTTAGTGGCAATGATCAGAACGACGATCAGAGTCCAATTTTTTCAATGGTAAGTAAAAGATAAAGTTGCTATCTGACTCGAGTAGAAAGAGCAACTCAATTTTAAATGAGAGAGTTTATGGCACAAAAAAGCGATAACTTGGATTCTCTTTGATTTTAGCGCACGGGACTTTTGAGTATGCTGGACGTCGAATGCTCAATTAGGAGTACGGCCGAGAGCTACGTATCCAAAGTAAAGGTCCAGCACAAACAAAACCCGCGACTGTACGAGCCGAGAACTGTAGACTGCCGCTCTTTTGGAATTCAGCACTTTGCCGGCCGAGTTACTTACGATGCTTCCGACTTTTTGGGTAAGTTAATATGATTGCCTACATTCACAATTTATGGTTTATCAATGAATAAATGTGACTCTCCTTTTGGCAATGAGCATGAAATGGCCTTGGTCAATCGCTGCTTTTAATCAGCAACCATAATTTCATCATCGAGTTGAGTAATAGAATATTAGCGGAAGGAACAAGTTACTCAATGTGTCTGCGATACCTATTCACAGTCTGAATTAATTAGCTTACCCAGTGTCGCGTAAAACTGCATAGTAGTCTGGGCGCCCACCGATGCTCCCGTATGCACTTCATTTGCCCCGGAAAATCTTCACGTTTTCCTACGTATTTCAATGTTCTGAGTCGATTTTTCGAGGTCGCTTTTCCGAGTTTTGGTAACTTTTTTTGTTATTAACAATTTTGTGTGCAAAATTGAGGTTTTTGGCAAATATCTCGAGTTATATGCATTTCCCGAGAAAGCTTCATCGGATCAAAGTTTTAGATCGTGGAATTTTCCACAGGAAAGGTCCTCACAAGTTTTCTGGGAAGTGAAAACCCCAGTCGGAAAGAGCGCGAAAAGCGCTCGGCGCGGTTAACATGCGTTTAAATGGAGCCGTCGAAGGAGCGCTGTTTGATGCACTGCCATTTTCACAATTTTCATTTTTTTGCGAAGCGACCTGGCTCATGTTGTAGAGGAACAAGTCTACTTTGATGTGGTATGAATTAGATTTAGAAGGAATCGAATAATTTTGGACTTTTGACGAGGTAGAAAAAAAATCGAGCGGAGGGGATACATGTGTGCGTGTGAGATAGGCTCATACACTGAGTGCGTGTGCTTGTCGCACACGCACACATGTATCCCCTCCGCTCGATTTTTTTTCTACCTCGTCAAAAGTCCAAAATTATTCGATTCCTTCTAAATCTAATTCATACCATATCAAAGTAGACTTGTTCCTCTACAACATGAGCCAGGTCGCTTCGCAAAAAAATGAAAATTGTGAAAATGGCAGTGCATCAAACAGCGCACGGTCGACGGCTCCATTTAAACGCATGTTGACCGCGCCGAGCGCTTTTCGCGCTCTTTCCGACTGGGGTTTTCATTTCCCAGGAAACTTGTGAGGACCTTTCCTGTGGAAAATTCCACGACCTACAACTTTGATCCGATGAAGCTTTCCCGGGAAATGCATATAACTCGAGATATTTGCCAAAAACCTCAATTTTGCACACAAAATTGTTAATAACAAAAAAAGTTACCAAAATTCGGAAAAGCGACCTCGAAAAATCGACTCAGTACATCGAAATACGTAGGAAAACGTGAGGATTTTCCGGGGCAAATGAATTGCATACGGGAGCATTGGTGGGCGCCCAGACTATAGTACCCACCTAGATTTGACATGCGAAAACACACCACTTCCATAATGCAGGTGACCAATTTTTCTGTTTATCAATCCCTAAAAATATATAGCTCTATCACTGTTTGATGCAGTCTGAACCTCAGACGCAACTAGTTGCCCAAACAAATTCAAGTTACTTTTCAAGTGAATGGATTACAGTATTGTCATTTCCGAAAAGTTAAGACTACTATGGTTATTGATTATATGGCTATGCCATGGTTTATGAACTATCATGAGAAGATTTGTGAATAATATCGTCCTTTCCTGGCGTCTTTCAAAGGGTACCAAATTTACGAGCTTCTCATGAGAACTTCGTCAATTGGGTACCCTTTGAAAACCGAATGGATAATGATTAACTTAATTGATGTTAATGATTGAAAGATGGTCAGGTCGTCTCTGAACTAGTGGATGATCATGAATATCATCTATGTTCTCGTTTCGAAAATTGAACGGTTCTGAGATTATCAATATCACAATCCAGCAATATTCCGATCTACTTCTCAATATTCACAGTGCAGTCTGGATACATTGAATTCTTTGAAACTGTGTCAATTATAGTCTCACCTGACATTTTTTAACGTTTGGAAAAATTCAAGATATGATTCAAAATTAATAACCTTATCAAGAATAGTGACACAGTGATCAAAGATTCCTATCAATTAAATAGGAGTGACTCGTGTACCCTTGAAATTATAATGATTTAATTTGGATCAAAAATTTGATGAGGTATGGTTCGACATATTGTATACATTTTGAGGCCTTATCATAAATTTCTCGATGACTTGATCATCGAATCACGATGGATGCTAAATGTATTTGAACTCAAGATTCTATATGATATAAGAAACAGTGATGCAACTGATAATCTTATAAGAATCAATCTTTCGAATTAATGACGGTCTGCAAACATCGTAATCTTAGTAACTCTCAGCGAAGGACATTAAATCTTTTTCACATAAATATTCGAGAATACAACGAATTATTGAGTAGTATACACGAGAGTCTAGTTTGAGACATTGGCTCAAGTTCTTCACAGCCTTTTCCCAAATGTCATGCATAGTTTTTTGATCCTTGAATCGTTTGATTAGGTCTTTTCCGTACAAAGGAAACCGGTCAGATAGATTTTCATCATCAAATTCCTCAAAAACTGCGTCATTCCTCACGAGCTTATAAAAATCTTCGTCTGCTGTGAGCACGCTATGGTAAGAAATTGAATTGTTCAGGATTGATGATTTCAGCAAGCCAATCTCTGTCATACAATCGTTATAGTATTCACATAAATCGGTACATTCACCTACATCTTGCAGATTTATTGGTTTTGCAACTGATGAAAATCTACTTTCGTACAAAACTCGATACTTGATGATACATTGAGCTCTCACAAGTCGTTCCTGATCAAATTCAAATTGGAGCGATCGATAAAAATGATCATGAATCGAATTATATTGATCTGCCGAGGAACATGGCACAACGAGCTGTTTGAGAGAATTTCCAATCTCAGCTCCGGCATCCATTAAATACTGGATACACTCAATCTCCAGTAGACCTACATTGCCAATTCCAATTTCTAGCGGCGTGCGACCTTTCAAATCCACGTGATTCACATTAGCGCCATGTTTAAGCAGCAATTTTACACAATTCGCGTGCCCTTTTTTCATTGCGATGCAAAGGGGAGTATGCCCATTTTTATCCACGTGCTCGATATAAAAAAAATGCTTGGTTTTGCACTCTAGTAAGAAAGACAGCATTTCTGCACTCTTTGAATCTTTTTCGATTGCCACGTGCAAAGGGGAAAAGTCCCATGTATATGTGGGTATACATTTGCCAATATCGAGACCATGTTCGATGAGAAGTCGAATCTCTGGGACACCGAATCCTCCGTAGCTGTTGGACACAAGAAACTCAAAATACGGCTGCGAATTGGTGTTGTGATCATCTTCGTTAATGTCGGCTCCGTGGGCCAGTAGAAGTTCAAGTATGGGTATACCTGCATTATATCTCAAAGCCGTGAAAATGATTTCGTTCGTTTGATTTGGATCAGCTCCACAATTCAAAATATACTCCACTATTTCAATATTTCCAGTCTTCACTGCTGCTTATAATAAAATATAATGATAATCATTATGAATGTTTCAACTAAATTGCAATAAATGGAGATCGGAATGAGATTCAAACCAAAAATATTTCACGTGAGATTAAGTTGATTTGCGGGTGCGGAAAATTATATTTCGATACACTGTGCGTAAAAGTGCACTTTGCGCACAGTTTGTCGACTTTTACTCACAGTTTATCGAAATAGTACATTTCGATACAAGGGCGTAAAACGTTTTATTCGCGTCCGAGTGATGGGTTTCCGGCCCGAGCCGTAGGCGAGGGTCGGAATCATCACGAGGGTGCGAATAATAGGTTTTACGGCCGTGTATCTAACTATACTTTTCGATAAACTGTGAGTAAAAGTCGACAAACTGTGCGCAAAGTGCACTTTTACGCACAGTGTATCGAAAAGTATAGTTTATCGAAATGTAATATTTTAACACGTTCGCTACGGTGGGACCCACCGGGGGGCCCGCTCGTCCTTCTCAGTGTGCGGCAGATTCGAATTCTTTTAGTGAGTGGGATCATTTCGCGGGACCCACAGCTGGTTCCCGACGCGCACAGGGAATGAACTGCGATTTTTGCTGTCGCAGCGAACGCATTGAAGATTAAATACACTCGTAAAAAAGTCGGAAGCAACTGATGTATAAGTCAGCACTAGGAAAAGAATTGTGAGCCCATCCGAGTCCATCGAGTTGTATAGGATCCAGTGAAGAAATGGCAATTTTGTCACATTGTTAATTTTCTGCAAGGAATTGATTCGAACTATCGTTACTGAAGAATTTCCCTAAAGGAAAAATTGAATCTCGATGTGATGATCTATCTGTGATGGCTCAGTAAACCATCAGTTTTACATAGTTTGCTACTAAAATTTTTGTTCTTGAAAGCAAAAATACTTCACTTCCACGGCAAATAGAGTAATTTTACAAAAATAGAGATACGCACTACAATTTAAAGGATTCTTCGTTGTACACTATTCTTTCACATGCAAAATCATATTGGATCCCTGCAAATTCATAATTCACTTCGAATCATCCGCCACAGATCCTGTGCTTTGAAGCTCATAAATAACGTCCGAATAAGAATCCCAATTTTTTAAAAAAATATTGAAGAGACAAGTAGATACGCCGTATTTTTTGGTTTTTTCTTACATCGTTCTTCGATAATTTAGGAAGCGTCCAATCTGGCGTGAAGTGAGTTAGAGTAACTAAGTTTTTTCTTTCATAGCTTTAAAAATATTCAAAATCTGTCCGAGGACCCTCTTTTGTGATATTCAACACTAAGATTGATAAGTACTCGATACTAAGAATTTTTGGGATTTTATTTCATTTTTTAATACGAGAAAACTCACTATATCTTGAAATGTGAGTGCACAGAATGATCCTCAGATTTCCGTAAGAATTATGGTTCTCTTCTAATTTACCGAGTTTTATGATAACTCGGCTTAGCATAAATATACAGTAGAACTCGGTTATAATACGAGCTCTCCGAGAGATCATACAAATTCGCTCGTTATAACCGATGCTCATTTTAATCGAGCTTGACTCAAAATTGTTGAAGCTACGCGTAGTGATGAATTGTTACATGGAAGAATGTCATTCAACACGTTCACTGCGAAGGCAAAATCACGATTCCGGTCTAGATTGCGAGAGAGTACAAATGTGCGTTTCAGCACTTTTGGGAGTCAAACCTTTTGGAAAATCTTCGGTTTGACATCTATTTACAGTATTTCTATGAATTTTAGTGTGCTCCATCGGTGGGCCCCCATTGCGCACAGAGTTGGCAACCATCTTTCTGTGCGGTGGGCCCCACCGGTGAGGCCCAAAATTTTTCCTCTGATATGAAGAATATTCATGAGGGCGATCAGTAATATCAATTAAATCATGAAATTCAATGCTATGAGCCTCCGAGACAACTTATTTGTCCTTCAATATCTGTTCCATCCAGAGAATAATGTTTGATCGTGGTTTTTTTAGCGTGCTTCAGCATTGCTGAGCCTGATCTTGGGCTGCGGTTTATTGACGTTCTTCAAATCGTTTCAAGCATTCAACCCGATCATCTTGTTCCATATCTTCAATGCCGAGAGTTTCAAAATCCATAACGATACACAGACGACAGAGCAAAGGCTGTGCTTGAAAGAACCCACGTTTTTTGATTCAACAGAAACTTTTTTTCGCGCATGAATGGAAGATTACTCAAGTGGGTTTCGATCATTTCCAACGTGTTTGGGCTCTGTTTGTAGATCTTGAAATAAACTCTCAAATGAGCTGAGATACTTTGGGAATCAACGAATCCAAAGTAAGTAGTCTGCTGCTAATCGCTTGATCTTATGTAATTAAAGAATCAATCCCGTAAAACCGAAAATCTGGAAAAACTCAGCGAAATCGAGTCCAATGCCAAAACTGCTGATGTGCACACGTGTTCATTATGATATAAACAACAAGAAACCACCACGACATGAGCCATTGCATGGATATGTCTCCGCTGTTTGATGGGAGTTGAAACTTGATGAAAAGCGGGCCCCACCGATGGGGCCCATCGCACACAGGGAACGGCGTGTGGGTCCCACCCGTAGGGCCCATCGCAATGAACGTGTTAATCGAGTTTTACTTAAAAATTCGACCATCAATATCATACACAAAAAAGTTATGAGAGTAAAATAAACTCAGATGTATATAGATATGGATTGGCAGTTGGAAAGATGGATGAAAAATATGATGTCATTTAAAAAATGCAATATTGAGCACTTCATCTAATTTATATCATAATCACGGTCCACAAGATTGTATCTTTTATGAAATCGGTGATCAATGTTTGTTTCTTGGCTCGAAGATCATGTTTATAAAGAATTTTTTCCAATTTCGAACAGTGGTGAAACAACTCATCATCAATATTTACACGAGTAAGTTGAAAGTCGTTCAAATTTTTGAGATTGTTGAAATCGTTGAATTGCTCACAACGTAGATCTTGCACAATTCAGCATTCATCTGTTTTTGCTCCAATGCTTTCATTATTTCAAATTTATCCTTCGGCGTAAGAACATTTCATTTATTAGTGCTCATGTTGCTTATATTGAGTGTACTAGTTTCAATATGATGCTACATGTTTACAGTAAGTACCGAGATCTCAAATTCACCATCGCGTTTAGTGTTGACATCGTATCTGCTCGCTATAGCAGAGCTGCAAATTTCAATTTTGGCAAAATTTCTGCTCGTTATAACCAAGAGCAATGACTTACTGTTAGTAGAGACACCAACCTTGAGAATTCTCGTTATAACCAAGTTCTACTATATTGGAAAATTCGATTTCGGAAAGAAAGTTCTTTCGTATCACAACGGTGATATATTCTGCCAGAATATTTGCGGGAAACATTTTATGCATTCTTCAAGATCTGCACGTTCTCAACCGACTCGTTTTTGAGTAAAATGAAAATTTCGAGACGCTCACTCACCCCCTCGGCTCGAGGAAAATTCCTGGCACAAAAAACATCTAAATATTGACAAAAAGAGTCAAAATTACAGAATTGAAAAATCTTAGTTACTCCAGATTCCACTAAGTTAGAGGCATATAAAAACTCCATTTATGTCGGAATAATATGGTTTTGGCGTTACTAGAAATATTTTGGGACTTGATCGGATTTTTATGATATATGCAACAAAAATCATTACAACTATCGGTTTGCGGGCATGTCCAATGTAAGGGGCGAGGTGAGTGACAGGGTTGAAACGCGAATAAGTTCTTTGCCCTCCTAAAAAAAGATTTCAATGAGAATTTGCAATTGTTGTACGAAGTCCATCAACCTGGAAGTTCACGTTTCAGCCATCCAAAAGCAAATTACAAAAAATTGCGGCTACACGATAGAATTATAGAAACGGCGCTAGTGCGGCCTTGAAATTTCACCAGAATATGGAATACCGTCAACCTGGAGGTTAATCTCACCTGCAAAGGAGTGAGCATCTGAAACTCTCGTCGGAATTTCAATTCTATTCGATGGAGATGATGTATGTCAGCTCCTGCCTCAACGAAGAATCGAACCAGTTCCATATTCTGGGATTCGATCGCCAACAACAGGGCACTGTGTCCCGTTTCGTCGACATTGGTCAGTGAGGCTCCTCGAGACAGCAGATATTTAACCATTTCTACGTTACAGCACTCGCATGCCATATGCAAAATTGTCGAGCCATGTAAATTTGTTGCGTCCACGTTCATCCCTGCTTCAATCAATTGCCGAGCTATGTCAAAACACTTTTCGTATGGGTTGTCCACCTCACGGACGTTTGTCATGTCCTTCATTTCTGGATAATTTCTAACGATCTCTGGCAATGCTTCAGCTCGAAAAATTGTTATTTCGTAGGATCCACGAAACCACTTTTTCTCGTAAAATAGGCGTGAAGTTTTCTCACCGTCGACGAGATTGGGCCATGCTTTAGAATAAGAATCGAAGGTCCTATAGATACTCTTTTTGCTCCACGGTTCTTCCATTAGGTAGTCTAAGCATGACTTGCCTTCAGAGTCTGTCACGTTAGGATCAGCTCCTTTTTCAAGAAGCTCAGGAATTTTATTATAAAGATCACTTTTATCCATAAATAAGTCACTAGTCGCAATTTGCTTTATGGTGTCGAGTAGCTGTACACTATACTGTTCATTTCCTGTGCACTTGGATTCAAATTGTGATTGCATCTTGAAGCTCCCGTACGCACACTGGCTACTCGACAAATTTTACGATCTGAATTAAAACACGTCCGTGGAACACGTTATGATGATCGATTGGCCAACAGTTTGAAGCCGAACCCTGCATGAGACGAGGGCTACGAGTGTACTGAAGACCATTGATCTAGCATAGAGGCTATAAGAATAGAGTGAGCGAGTCCCATGCTTGTCACTGCGAAAGAATCCGGTGATTCCCCGCAGATGGAAAGAGACAGAACGATTCTTGTACTTCCTATATGTGATCCAGTCACGGTTATATCTAAAGCTGGAGAGTCTCTTGGAGTCTCTAATCTGAACCTGAAGTAAACAGTAGGCGTTTTGGGATTCTTGAATGTTTTCTATTGCCCATGCACAGGTAGTTATACCAATTTTTTTTATCAAAACAAAAATGTGGAACGCTTCACGATTTGCGAGTCATCCTTTTGGGAAGTACATAATATAATAAAATTTGAAGGATACAGAGAAGATTAGCATGGCCACTGCGCAAGGATGCATGACACGTAAAATCGTTAAGCGTTCCACATTTTTATTTCGATAGAAAATATTGGATCTATAGAAAGCATTCGAGACTCCCAAACGTGTTTGAGAGTCAAAAGATTGAAGTAAACAGTGTACTCGGCGAAAGTGATGCAGGATAAAAGGCGCTTATCGCGAGTTAATAAATCAGTATTTATCGTGAGCGCATATTATTGTCTGACCATAGAGTAATAAACAGGCCAATAGGCAGGCTCTGGTTCACTGATTTTGCTGCTGAGCATCGTAAATTTTTATCGAATGCAATATATTTTGACCAAAACAAATTGCATCAATCACACGGCATGGCATCCAAGAAGGATAAATACGATCTAGCAAACAACAACAAATATGGGATTCTAAAGTTTTCTACTCACTCGGGTATGGAAAACTGATTGCCATTGGAAATCTATATCTGCTTGCTATTTCAAAAAGTTATCAAACCACGTGAATCCATTGAAGGAAAATATGGCAGGAACAAGCTTATCTCCATTGCGTTGCCTCGATGTATCAACAACTTGAGAGTGATGGGTTCCAACAGTTAATATGTATGTGTCATTCTTGACTAAACTTCAAAAATTATGCCCTGCACTTCGTGACTTTTGAAGGACCCTGAAATAATCGGTTGACAATAGCATACTCAGCACATCTCCATCGCACCTGTTCATCATTTGCGTACTCAATTGTTCGAGGAATTTCAAAATTTTTCAGAACGTGAAACATATGATATTTTGATCGATAAGTGTGGATGTGGAATAAATTTTTGACACAAGATCAATAATGGTAAACACAAACCGATGACTTTCCCTTCTATTTCGTTATCTTTATTTTCTAATCCATTCTCATGAGTCACACACTGAAAATTCACGATTCATTGTCGCATTCTTATTCTAATCGTGAAATGCATCAAACCAGAGCTGAAGATAGAGAATACAGTATACTTAAAACCTCGGAATAGTGAACACCTCTAAATCCCGGACATTTTGAGATGCTTTCTTTGACTCCCTTTTGATTTCTACAGGGCTAAACCTTCGAAATAGCGGTTACCTTGCATACCAGACACATCTTTTGCCCTCGATTTGATCGATCCCATGTTAATTCACCTCGATGTATCGGACTCTTGAATTTTGAGTCTGACTCGAAAAGTGTTTGTAATAAGAAACTCTGAAAAATGCCTGCTTACACTGATGGTGAGGAAATTTTTCGCTCAAAATATTTCAGGTCTATCTTTGTCAAAAATCTCTCAAGTCCAGGTAGAGCATCAAAACGCAAACTTGAAAAAGAGAATGGAGAGTTGGCTCCTTATCGGAATAAATTTGATATCATTAGCTCTTGTACACTCGATTTTGAATATCCTTCTTTGATGAGAAAATCTAAACTTGAACAATGAATGATTTACCAGCACTATTATATCCATCCGACAATTTTCCAAAAAGTACAGCTTCCGTAAGAGCAGAAATGCACATTTGTACACTGGTCAGGAAGGTAAATTGCAGTGCACCGAGATCTACCATTTCACTCGCACTCATAGGTTATGGCACCCTAACCTATGAGTGCAAGTGAAATGGTATAGACATAGACCTCGATGCACTGCAATTCACCTTCCTGCCCAGTGTACTCTCTTGCATAATCTAAACCGGTATGGCGATATCGATTTTGCAGTGATCGTGTTGAATGAGGATTCAGAGTCATAATAGATCATTTAGTTTCAGATTCATATTTTCACATGCGATGAACTTACAAAAATTCCTACGCTGGACCCAAAATTCGGCGACTCTCGACATAGCGGACATTTTGCGGACACTTTCATGGTGCACCGACGTGTCCGGTATTGCGAAGTTCTTTTGTACTTTTGACCATGGGTTTGAAACTATGCAAACAGCTTGCTTTGAAAACTGAATATGTGATGATATCCTGAGTTACAAATACCAATCGTCAAGCTTCATAAATAATGAACAATTGTCTCATGAATAATATATTTAGTTGCAAATACTCGCTAAAAACTTTTGATATCTGACAATAATCTACTGATCTGGGTCGAGCACTAAATTGGCTCCACAGCGAGAATTTATCAACAACGAGACAGCGCGCACAAATCAGTTTCTTTCAGACGATTCAAAATATCACGAATTATCGAATAGAAAGCATCAGCATCAAGTTTAAGAAAATAGCTCAGATTTTTAACAGCTTTTTCCCAGGTTTCTTGCATATCCTTTATACGCTTAAAACGTTCGCTTAGATCTTCCGCGTACACGGGAAAACAGAACTTGAAATTTCCCTCGTCAAGTGATGCATAAACTTGATTATCTCTAACGCGTTTATAGAAATCTTCAGCCCCAGTAAGGATATCGTGTAAAGTCGTCATGTCATGAAATAGCCGATTCTTCATTTGACTTATTTCAATCCTACAATCTGCGTAGTATCTTCGCATTTCGTAAGACATACGTCTTTTTCTACTTCTTAATGATTCTGCAACCGAAAAATTCAGACTCTCGTATAAAACTCTGTACTTCACAATACACTTTGCTCGCTCGAGGTAATATCTTACTTCGTTGTCATTTGGAATCCGTCCCCATTGATAGTTACACGGTATACATTTAACTAAAACGTCCCAAATTTCTGCTCCAGATTCTACCAATAGCTGAATACATTTATAATTGAACACCCATCTATTTCTCATCCCAATTGCTAGAGGTGTGCGACCGTTAACGTCAACTCCATTCACATTAGCACCATACTTTAGTAATAATCTAACACAATCCGGTGATTTTTTTCGTACAGCAGCACAGAGTGGCGTGTACCCATTTTTGTCCAAATGTTCTAAATCAAGTTCGCCTTTGGTATTGTATTCCAGTAATAATGATAACAATTCGCTGCCATTGGTGTGCCCAATAACCATGTGCAGTGGTGAAAAATCTTCACGAGTTTGGGGATTGTATCTGCGAAGGTCGAGTCCATGCTCTAACAGAATCCGCATTTCTGTAACCTTGACGAAATTTCCTCTGCTATAACTTATGAGATATCGGAAGGGCGACATCGATTCGAAAATTCCTCCGTTATACATATCTGCTCCGTGATACAAAAGATGTTTGATAATATTCTTGTTCGATGACATCTCCAAGGCAAGAAACAGTATACTTGCACCATGAATGTACATTAGATTTGGATTGGCACCACATTCTAGGAGGCATTTCACCATCTGATCGTCGTGATTTATTATTGCCAGCTGAAATGAAAATATCAATCAAATTTTTGAAAATTCTAGCATGGTTCTTTTCGAGAAAGATAAAAGCAGATCAGTAATCCCAAATTTGAAACTTCTCGAATTCATCTCCAGAAGCCGCAGATTTTGAGTTTGCGAATAGTGTTGGAAAATTTCTGAGAATTAATAGAAAAATTAATTATGAATTTTATCGTTCAATTTTTTGACCGTGGACGTAAGATACTTTCTAGATTGTGTCTTGACCATTGTATCGATTGAAATTTTCCGAATATCCAAACACAAACTTTGAACTCTTTCATCCAAACCAAGATTTTTATTATAGGTTCGGAATCCCGTTCGCCATGTTGATTCTACCTGAATTTCAAACTGTGGGAACATGATTCAAAAGTGGGATACATCTTCACAGAAGGAGACTGAATCGTCGGTCCTCTTGACATCTGAATCATATCATGAGAAAACGGTGAATCAGAAATATTTCGATCTCCGCTCCTCATTTTTGGTCATCTCTTTCAATTCTTTGAATCAAAATGCGGAACACATGAAAGAATTCGAAAACATTTTTGATACCATAACACTGAACTAGAAATTCCCTAGGATTTTAGGAATCAATTTTGAGAAGAAATTCATTTGTGCCTATGACTGTACGGGAAAAAATCTAGGCATTCTGGTGTATTGTGAGAAAAAATGTGCTCGACTACGCGATTTGACTACTGTGCACCTTGAAACGATGTACTTGGGCTAAGAACCACATCACATTTGGAGGAAGAGCTGAGGAGTAAGTCTCTGTAAACCTAACAATCAATTGCACCGCCCAGTTTTATGCAAAAGCTCCCGCTTGACCCGGTGGACTATCCCAGCGCTTGAAAGCGGCTCAAATATCTGTTACTCGCACGCAGAAAATTTTCGTGAAGTCCTCGAAGACGTGTTTTGTTTCGAAAAATTCAAAACTATAGAATTCTCTTTGCATGCCAGGGCCCAAGAACTTTTTTTCAGATCATTTGGAGACGAAAAGTGCACATATTTCAACCAACAGAATTAAAAATTCCAATGAAAAATGGAATCTGTGGCTTGGTGATTTTTCATTCGTTGTTTTCTCGTAGAATTACTCATATTCAAGCCTCCTTCTACACGCTGGGTTCTACGTAGATTCTTACGAATAAAATTCTGAGCGATCGATTGATAGATATCAATTGTGATACTCAAGTGAAGTGCACTCTTCGGTTTAGCCGGATCTCCAAAAACTCCTTTTCGATTGATCAAGTTGACATTACAACCAGCTCCAATCAGCTGACGAACCAACACCACATCCCTCGACATTATTGCCCACATCAGAGCATTTAATCCATTCTTGTCGATGTCAGTGAGCGAGGCTCCGCAAGAAATTAGAAACTTGACCATCTCCTCGTTTCCGTACTGACGCAAAGTGCAAGCACGTCTTGCCATTTGAATCCACTGCATTTACGTCTGCTCCCGCTGCGATAAGCAGTCTGGCGATGTCTACACGTTCATCGTCATTTGGATTCTGCATGATCATCATCAGTGGTGTACTTTGACATTCATTAACAGCTGTAACCGATGCTCCAGCTGATAGTAAAATTTGAATAGTTTCCATTCTTTCATGGCTGACTGCGTGGTGCAAACTCATTATATTCTTCGACTCTGGCATGGTTCAAGTTGGCCCCCAAACAAAAAAAATTTTTGACCAATTTTTATTCTTAATCTGACCTTTTTTGCAGCGTATAACAGAAGTGTATGAAAATCTTCACCGATGATCTTTTGTGAATGCTTACTATAGTGACAGCAAAAAGTTCACAATATTACTTGTGCCCAGATTATATCTCTCGATAACGTGTAGCAAGCCAATGTAAGATAGTGTTGATCCAAAAATTTGGCTGTTTTCACAAAATCTTCAGCAGGCTCCAATAGTTGTCAGATTCTACTTAAATATTTAGTATCGGAGAATTGTTTCACAGCGTCGTGTATCTTATTGATACTCTCTCGTTTACTGTTTCCTTTGCACTTATACACTGATTGTGAATTTCGACACAGATACTCCAGGACTTTTTAAGAATGTTAATTCATAAAAAAAAAACCACTGGTAATTGGTCCAGGTATTGGGCACTGCAATATTCATCTCATACTCTTATCAAAGAAATACTTTCACTAGCCCTTGAATTCGTTTTCGGTGGTAGGTATAACAGCTCAAAATGAGCTATGCGTCACTCGTCTGTAGTTCAATTCAAGCTATCCGAACCGTCGCGAGAAGAGAGCGTGCGGATGGAAGAGAGTCTGAAGTTACACTGTCGAAGAATATGCTTCTTATGTTTAACCCGAGCGATTAGAGAAATAAAGTCGGCAGAGACCGTGAGGGTCATCGAGTTTCAATTTTAAGTACGAGTAAAAACAGCGACACTCTCTCACAGAACATACATGTTACATATTTTTAAAGAATTCTTTCTCTCATAATCTGTTCGCCAAGTCCGCTTCAAGTTTGTGAATGGCAACGTTGCCAATAGACGATGGCCACTTTAACGTATCCATTGAGCTTAAAAATGGAATGGATAATAAAAATTTGTTCAATCATTCAGAATTTTCATCGTTATTCAAAGATCAGTGAGTTTATATCTCGGATTCTTGAATTTTGAATTGGAATTTTGTTGGCATTACGGATCAAAATTATCCCCAGATTATAGGGATTTCTAATCAAGAGGCCCATGATTAATTTCTGACATTCCAATAGCTCAAAGATTATGATAATATCAGATAATGTTCGAACCCTTGTATAAATTCAACCGATGGAACACATCTGCATACTTGTTGAGTAACAAAATTCACTTAGAAAATTGTATAATTGACATAATCATGATACGTAGAAGTGAATCAAGAAAGTAGTTGCACGCCACGGTAGAGTGAAAAATTCTACGGCCACGAATTCAGGGTGATGAAATGACTGGGTAATCAATGAGATATATCCGTATAGAAGAAATATAACTCATCCTCATCATCAGCTATACACTCACATGACCAAAATTTATTCATGTAAAATTTTCGTATGTTTTCAGATACGAACAAAGATGTTGTACCAGACGACCTGGTAGCTGTATTCTACAAGCATACGTGTAATTTTGGTTTTGCCACTCATCTATTTGGGAGCGAGCTGAAAGCTCTGTATGCCAGCGATACCGTTCCAAGAGGTGTCAGTTTTCGCATCTCGCCTACATCGCACACCGATCTGTGAGTATTCACGCGAAGTTTAAGTTCCCTCAAACTGACTAGAAATCAATCACTCGATATTTCATGTAACCGATCACATTTTTTGACATCTAAATCACTCGCCAATTTTTCGTCAATCAGAAGGGACTTTTAAAAATTCCAAACTTCAAAACCAGCCCGATTGAGGTTCCCAGATCCAGTTAAAATTGTAATGGAAAACACTTTTGTGTCAACGAAAAATAAGCCAGATTACCATAGAACCAATCAAATTCGGAGAAGAAATAGAAATGATACGACCGGTATTCATGGTAATTTCAGGCTGAACGGAGACGAGCCAATCTCAACCCTTACTCAGGATTTCCACACTCGTCTGGACAATTTGCTAAGGACTCTGGTGCACGCGAGGCCGCACTTTGTCCGATGCGTGCGAAGTAACGCCTCCGAAACACCCATGCAATTTGATCGAAATGTAGCCATGCGTCAGATTCGTTCGCTCCAGGTTCTAGAAACCGTTAATCTCATGGCTGGAGGTAAGGCCATAATAAATCCACCATACTTCTAAAAATCCATCCGTACCTCCAATTCATGATTAATTTTGAATTTGAAATGTTTCATTTACAGGATATCCCCATCGAATGCGATTCAAAGCATTCAATGCTCGCTACAGGCTGATCGCTCCATTTGATCAGTTGCGTCGTAGCGAAGAGCAGGCAATCGAAGATACGAAATTGATACTGCAAAATGCTCAGCAGATGTGTGCAAGCATTAATCCCAGTACGAGTTGGGCACTTGGAAAAAGACACATATTTCTAAGCGAGGGTATCAGACAACAGCTCGAGACTCTGCGGGCCGATATACGCAGTCGAGCCGCGACCGATATTCAGGTAATAATAGTTTTCTGATCTTCTACAAAATTTATCGGAAAAATTAACAGATCGCGAATTTTGGTCGACCATTCCTTAGCTCATTGTGTTCCAGACCCTCTTCGGCCTGTTCCAAAATAGTATGGAAAATATTTTATACATATTTCAAAAAACTGGATCGACTCTGTTGAGTGATTTTGACACCAGGTCCTGAAATATTGTTGTAAATTTTGATTCGTCTATGGATATAGTCAATTTTCCTGTGTATTCTGGGTTGGAATCGAAATGAACTCATCCACAGGAAGTCCTGTTCAAATCAAAAGTTCCACGACCCATGCCTCATTTTTATTCATAACTTTTGCTCGTGTCGGGCTCACAACTACTGATTGAAAACCAATAATTATTAACATGTCCGCTGAGACAGGAGCCACCAATGGATCCCATTTGTCTTTCTCTGTGTGCTGAAAATTTTTATCTCATAGGACTCAACACTTGGAATGCGAGATCAATTTTTCGTAATCACATATTTCGGCCATGAATTGAACTCTCGTATTCTGTCAAACATGTCTGTGATGTAGTAAACTATTTTTTGGCTCGTTATCGATGTCCCTAAGTACATTAAACCGCCTTTGAAAATTCTCATTGAGAATATTTTTCGAGTCATCGTGAGTTGGTAAGGAATGAAAAATGAAAAATCGCATGGCCCAACGATGGATCCCGTCGTAGACAGAAAGGAACTGCGATTTTCCCCATCGCTGAGAGAGTAATAGATTGTGAGACTTTGTCACCTATTTCATAATTGATATCAATTACAACTGAACTTGATTCATTATCCTTCCAAGTAGAACAAAAAGAATCACGTATCACCCAAACATCTCGGATTGAACACTTATAATATCTCGTAAACTAATTGATTCCATTGAATTATATGTTAACGATCCAATCAAACATTTCTGTAGGCAAGCTGGCGTGGTTGGCGTATCAGACGAAGATGGACCTTACGTCGCTCAAATCTTGGTCTAGCCCCATCCCATCTCAGTCATCATCAACAACAGCATCAACAACATCAACAACATCAGCAACACCAGCAGTATCAACATCAACAGCAACAACCAAATCCACACCACCACCATCACCACCAAAAACCTCAACCTCAGCAACAACAACAGAATACAATATTGAAGCATCAACATCAACAGCAGCAACAGTTGAATGGAGGAAATGGTAATGGTACGCTACAAAGGAATCTTGGATTGAATAGTACGGGAACGAGGCCAAGACCACAGCCGATTTCGGGTACACCACCACCGGATCCATCGGAAAAATGTGCCGATCCAAAAATGATACAGCAGACCTGCACCCTCTTCGGCCTTGATCTCGTGAGTAACAATCCTGTTAACCTTTTCTCTTTTTAGTATGATTGAGTTTGAGCGTTTTTGCCTCAAATTTTTGATTTGCAATTCGATGAAGATTTTGTCTTTGTACTCCTTGGGTTATCTAAACCTACTTAAAACTACAGTGCATTCGGTTGACTTAACGACCGACGACAAATCAAAATCCCCTATCAGGTTAATTTTAGAATGATTTTTCTTGCGCTGAGAAGATTTCAAAGATTCATTTGATCAATTTCCACCACTCAGACTCTCTCAATAAATCTTTCATTGTATCCAATGGCGTCATAACTGTCAGATTTCTACCGATAATTTAAGTCAGATAAAAGGCACATTAAAGGATAATGCATCTTTATAAGTTAGTTTTGGGTATGTCTGAGAGCGGATTGTTTCATCGGTTCCGATAATGAAGTCGGTGGATTATGGTTGAAATTCATAATGCATGGACTTCACTGAAAGTAGGCAAAGTGATACGAAGTTCAAATATTCACAATCAAAGGCTGATTCTGTATTCTTAGGAATATTTTATCGAGCTCATGTCAGACGGGTTTCAACGAATTCGAGAGATTGGCTATTGATTGAGTATTGTGAATTTAAATGATAGCTTACCAATTAGTGGATGGATAAGAAATGAATCGAATCAAACCAATCTCGTGTCGTACTCGTCATGAATTTAGCAAGATCTTGTGGAATTCATGCGACCCCTCTCTTGAGTCAGAGTTGTTTCTTTAACGAAAATTGTAATTAAACTCATTTTGAGGTCAGATGGATTTTGACCGTTCAGGAAAATGCAGTGATTAAAACAGATTTTAGAATTTTGTACTTCTTTGGGAAAATGTTTTTTTCGAAAAGTGCAATGCAAAAGCACCCTCGGTATTCTATGACCATGTAGGATAATGCATAAGAATGGACTCCAACGATTTCTTACAAATTTGAAGAATCTCGGATCGATGAGAAAATATTTCATTATTATCTCCAGGAGCGGCCTCCACCTCTACCACCCAGCAGATCCTACACTGTAACGGGCAATACAAAACTCGGATATCCTCAAACCAGAGTCATGAAAGCTCCCTTCCCTGGTAAGCTATGGTCACCCCTAATTCATCTTCTATCAAAAAATTGAAATTTGAACAGAAGTATAACGGTGTTCATTTTTGATTTTGTACAGAGGAAGGTGAAGGAGAAGTGGTTTTGCTGAAAGGTGAAACTGTACTGGTAATCGGAGCCTCACCCAGGCGTGGACATCTACTCGTCGAACACAACAATGTCCATCTTCATGTGCCTTACCAATTTATGGAGCTCAAACCTTGCAACGTCAACATTTAATAAATCTGACATCCCCAATAAGCTGAATTCAGACATACTTGTTTTTGAAGGTTAAATGAGTTCTCCGACTGCATTCATTTGATTCGTCTTTACATGTATTAGATACTTATACTCTGTTCACTCAATATTGCCATAAATATTATTCTATGTGAAGTTGGAAGTAATCAGGGCGTAATTGGTAAAAATTCAGCGGAATTGTATGAGTGGGAGTGTGTAAGAATAACGGATGTACAGTTGGAGAGAGATGAGGAAGACGTCGTTTATCAATAACTCAGGGGAACATACCTATTACAAATGTCTTCCAATTAGTCTTAGAGATCTCGGAGATCGATGTAATTAGAGGATAAGTCTAAGCTACAATATCCCAGCGAGGAACTGAATGTAGCTGTATTGACTCGCCAGGTTTCCCCCCGTCGTGCAAATATATATTTATTCAAGACTATTGAGTAATTTGATTAATTGGAGTTTATATGCTTATTACGTGAAGATAAATAGTTACTTATAACCTAATTTGTTCATCTAAATATTATCTATTGTATTGAATCCTAGAGAAGATAGTTATATAATTTGATGGTCCAGCGTTGAAAAACATCAATATTCTCATCATTCATCAGCTGGTCTTATAGTGCCAGGTGTATATGTTGAATTATCAGTATTTTTATGGACGTTTGTCATCGAATTCCCTGTGCCAAATCGTTATACATCTAAATCGAGACGAGGGATGGGAGAACCTTTTTTACGTCATTTCAGAAATCACATCTTTACTCAAACATGTACGATGCGTATTTTTTTGAAAATATTCCTCGGGATACTCCGAACTATTTCATTCAACAAATCAAAGCTTTCCCAGTCAGACGATGAAATATAATGTTTCAATGACGAGTGCCCTGGACACTTTTCTGAACACTACTTCTTCACTTTACCGCCAAATATGGCAGATATTTATGTTTTCTTCCTCCATAAAAAATGCTGAGAGCAATATTTATCGATTATCAGTTGATATATGATTGTCAACCATTCCCGAGTAGACGAGGAAATGCAAAAAAATATACCCACATCTGGATCTCCTAAGCATACGAATATGATCATTTAAAATTGCAAGAACGGAAGAGATAAGTGGCGCGGACGTAATCTCAAGCGGCGAATTCCCAAGCCTTTTTCATGCGAATTACGCTTTTGTGGGCGCTGTTTAATCCAAGAGACCGGACAATGCGGCGATGCTTTGCTAGCACCCAAAAGCTATATAGAAATGTGTAGCGAATGAAATACGCATAAGCACTCAGAGATTTATCTATAATTAACCGACTAAATCCTTTTAGGGATCAACCCAACGACTTTGTACATAATTTCCCCACCTGATATCGTACTTGAGCTTACTCGAAATACTCCTAAATGTATAGCCCTGCCATTATATGGTTACTGTGGAAACGCCATTTATACTCAATAAAAGTATTTATTATGAAAATACAGAAAATTTTTGTCTGATACCTCTCATAGTACATAGGTGAATCTCAGAATTCGAGCGATTTTGTGATTACGACCTATTTCACTTCCCAGGAGTCATAATTTGCAGCAGCTGGGGAGTATCACGGAAAACTTCCAGAAACAAGATGCTTCTGAGACCCATATCTCGCTCAACCATCTTGGGGATCGGATGGGTGGGTGATTATACTTTGAACTTTGAAATAAAATCCTTTTTGCCTCAAGGCCGTCCTCGTCGAGATGAGAGAGCTGATACAAATTCTTGGCGTGTCACAAAATTCTTGTCATTTTAGGAAATCGCTTTTGCTTGCGATCCTGTGATTGGTGCGATAAAAAAGTGAAATTCCGGAAACGGGAGCTGATTCAGCATGGAAAAACCTATAAATATAGCTAAGTCCCATCGATGTCATCGAATCCTGGTGGCTGTGGTCAAGATGGAAAAAGAAATTGTTCTTGCATGATTCAGAGTTGGAAATGTCTTTTACGCATGGGACATGAAAATGTGGACCCCGTTGCATCCAGAACCACGGGTAATTTAATTTCTACAGAACAGAAATGTATATGGAAATCGCCCTTGTCGTAGATCCACCCCAGGAGTAATGAGAAGCTTGTGGAAAATGAAAATTCACGAAAACGTGCATTTTGGTGAGTTTAGAGTATTTTTATTTTATAACAGAAGCATTTTCATTTTTAGGAGGCACTGTAAGCTGTTGAACATGAATTTTACTCGCAACCCTCATACCAAGGTCATCTCATCTCTACGTGGAAGTATACTCATTATATCGAGGTCCGCATTTAAATGCATGGGACTATTAAATCGTTATTCGATTGCATAAGCGACGCGATGCTGTAAAATGAGTTATGCGACTATTTTATCATTGTTCCAGTACTAATTCACCCAAAACATGTTTGCCGGGTATGCCATGGCATATTGAAATTTTCCAAATTTTTCGACCAAAGTGGCCTAAATTCTGAAATTTGCCCATATCTCACTTACAGGCATGCTATGATTTTTTTTTGTCCAGCGAAAAAAAGATATCTGGTAAGGAGAAATAATATTGTTGTTTGGATGCACTGGATCGTACTAGAATCTTCGCTACGAAAGTTTTGGTGAGTATAGTAAATTGCTTTTAAAGTTTGCTTGATGTTCAGAGGTTGGGTATCTGAAAACTTCGATAAGCCATTTCCTGCATCTGACGTTTGGATTTCAGCAGCCTCATTGGACGAAATCCTCCACAATCCTCGCTTAAACGTCTTCCTACTCATGATTTGAGACCACAATCGATGAAGAGTTGAAATGTTTAGATCGCGAAGTCACATCGAGAAAGATAATCATATCAAATTCTGGAGAGTTACCGTCTAACTAATTCAAAGAGCAAGGAAAAGATCACATATTGGTATTCATCAATATTTATGGGGCTGTATTATAATTGAGTTTCTTAAAAATTACCTAAGACTGCTCTCTGAAGATTAAATTCCTGCTCTGATGAGCCACAGAGAATCTTCAGCGAACTAGTGTGAAAGTTCAAAATGCTTAAATAATTGAATTTTGAATGGACTATTCGGGAATTTCATTTGCTATTCAAATCCATAAAATCGTACAAGAAACTTATGACAGAAAATCATAAAAAAGCCTCGTGAAGAACATCCATCACGTGTCTTACCATCGCAATAAATCCGAAAAATCGGGACATAGTGCCAAAACTATGATCATGCCGAATGATGATCATACCAAATCATTGCATAACTATATTTCTTTGTGGCAATCATCACATGATTTCATTCAAGTGATACACCGACACTTTTCCAAATCCATTTTTCCAAACATTTGTTTTCCCGAAATTTTAAAATCTGTTCGTCAGAAGATCACATTATTTGGAAATTTTATCTCATCACAATAATTTGATTGTCACAATTTTGGCGGTAACATTTCAAATTCTGAATTCATCCAAATTCGAAAAGTCAAATGAGTGATTTACAGATTGCTGGTAATTTATTAATAAGACAGGCAAAAAAAGAATAGTACTTTTTTCCAGGAATGAGACCTTCATAATAATCTTACGTAAAATCGAGCAATGAATCCGAAAACGCTGTCGATTTTCTTTGGATACCAAAAAAAGACATTGAAAGCCAGATTTCAGATTTTTGACCTCGGGAACAGAAAGTGGAGAAAATTTCATTTTCAATTATGAACTTGTCAGAATTTTCATTCAAGGTGGTGATCCTGATCGAGATTTCATTCAATCGCGAATACAACTCTGAGTTCCCGATCATCAAGTGCCACGGGGAACCCAGAAAAAACAAGCAGATACAAAGTCTATTATCAGAGAACTGAATCTTGGTAGAAGCGTGAAACCTGCACCGACACACCTGTGGCTGTCAGGGCATCAAAGATTTAGAGGTTTGCCAGTGAATTACCAAAATTATATTGGTGATGAACAATTGAACTAATTTACGATCAATTGTTCATAGTATTGACTGATCATACCATAACTTCCTCTGCATGAAATGTTATAAACCTTGCCAAAATTTTATATCTCTGGTTGGACTTTTGTCTTTTGGAAAGAAAAATGGATTCGAAGAACCGGATTCAGGAAAGTCCAATCTGGAAAAATCGATTTGGAGAAATTGCTCCCGCTGAATCAGTTTCCGAAAATGTGATCATCCAGAAGAATGGATTTGGAAAAGTATACTTTACTCTTGCTCAAGCAGCTGAGGACACGCATTGAGCACCGTAATCCCACAGCAACATTATTGTACTCTTTACTTGCAGTAACGAAGATTGCCGTCCTCCAAATGGACGATATAAGGGCACACGAATATTGAGTAAGTCGTAGAACGGTAATGATGAAATTACGAGCTCAGGCTTCCATCCATAGCCATCAAAGATGCTTTCTGAGCCAACATACGCACAACCACGCCCAGGGCTTTTTCCGAAACCCTTTCTATAAGGCTGCATAGCAAAATTAGGCGGCTGCGTATGACTCCTGCTCATTACTACTTCGTGAGCTCCTTCATGCACATCTCTGTCTCAGGATTACTTATTCAGTGTGACGTACATACTTGTAAGCATGAGGCTCTCTGCATGCCTCGACAGTTTAACCGCAATGAAATTGAAACTGAGCTTTCCTCTAAGGGTGATATGCCAGTGCCACTGATACTTCGTCTGATACCCTGTCTTGTGCCTTTATGGCTGAGCAGGAAGCTCTGCGGATGACGAGCTAGTTATTGCAACGAGCCGATTCATTATGCAGCAACGAGTGTATCCTAGATTTTCATGCTGTACTAAGTCTGTTTACTTCCTGTTCGAGATGGGATTGAGATGAGAGCAGTATAGCACAAGAGCAAAGCTTCGTTACCTTTTAGGACGGATTTTGGTGGATGGAATTTTGTATGAGATCGTAAGTAGATGTACCCACTTTGATGAAATGTCTTGAAGAGTATAGGATGCATGATCTAGGTATACATTCGTTTGAGATGAAAATATAGGTCTTGCAAGAAAACATGCGGAGATCTCAAGTTTATGATCGGAATCTGGTCTGAAATTCTTTCCCAGATGCAACAGAAGAATCGGTTCGGACTTGAAATCCAAGTCCGGATAGAGGTTCGGGTTTAATTTTGAGCTTATTTTAATTTAAGAGCTGAAATGAGAAACTTGGGGTGATTGTAGAACAGAAATTCTTCAGTCAATTCAGGCTTGATATGGAATGAAGTTTTATTCTGCATAAGAATGACATGGAAAAGTCTCTTGATATGAGAACGTGTGAATCAAAAATCCTGAAATATCCGCTCCAAAACAATTAGCAACGAGAAACTGTCGAGGATGTGATAAAAAAAGAGTCCAGTAGGAATGTGGGAATGTGGAAAACTTACATTCATAACAAGCAGAGATGAGTAGCTCATCGAAAATGGATATGGGCCACTTTAGAGCATTTCACCGAATGGCTGCAGCAGGGGGGTTTGAGAAAAATCCCAAAAAATGTCTTTCCGTTAGTACTATGTTAATATAGGACAAAAAAATTTTTTTGAGATTTTTTCTAAGGCCCGTGGGCCCTGGGGCCTATAAAAGGTCCTTTTCATAGGCCCCAGATTCACTGCTCTGTTTTGGGTAATGGCAGATATCTGCCCTTGATTGAGCTGAAACTAGAAACTCTGTATTTTGTATCTCAGAAGGCAACGGTGAGAGTCAAAGGCACAAGTTAGCTTTGGTCCGTCAGAGTCATTCAGAACAATCCCTCAAGATTCTTAAAAAGAATAGTTTTGAAATAATTCCTTTCGAGTGAGCTGCCCAGCAACGAGAAACCTTTTTTACCGCTTAATACCCCAAGCAGCTTAAAAATATACGTATATCCCATCAAAGCTTTCATCGACTCTCAGATTCTTTGGCACGTGAAACTTTAAATTGCCCGAGAGGACTGGTAGGGGGGGGGGGGGAGATCTTTTACTTTGAGAGAGCAGGGCTCAAGGGTGATGTGAGAGAAGAAATGCAAACGGCTGGGTTTCTGCATCTTTTTTGACCCTTTGTTGCGTCTTCTTTCGTTTTCGAGTAAGCTTTGAACTTCAAGCTGCTTTGAAACGATAGCTATTGCCTCGAACAAAATAGTTGACCTCTTGTGCAAAAAAAGTAAATGAACTGAATTAAAATTGATCGTGGTGCTTCGCGGGCTTATTTTATGCAAGATTTTCCCAGTCCACGTGTGTCTTTATACATCAAATTAAGCACATTTTCATCAATTACCGATGTCTGATCTTTACATTAAATTTGTACGTATCAAATTCACCGTTTTCCCAGTTGAACCGAGAGTTGAACCATTTTGATCATACCTTTGACTCCATTTGATCATGCTATATAGCTCAATTAATCTCAAAGATGATTCTGATGGACAATCGAATCGGGATACGTTCAAAAATTTGGTTCAAATGATTTTTATAGATGGCAGCAGTGGCGGCTAACACGTGATCATTCCGAATACGAAAAATTTTGGGTTATATTCAGATTCGAGAAGGTCCAAATAAATGAGGAATTATAGGAATTGTTCATCACCCTTGAATTCAACCTTCAATCTCCGAAACGGAAAAGACGTTATTACGGACTGATAAAGATCGCGAGGAAGAGGTACAGATCGACACAGTATGTTGCTAGGTAGAAGTTTGTAACATGTATATTTCATTTGACAGTTTTCTTATCATTCCAACGAGCAAAAAGAGTCAACGGTTCCAGTTTTACCACAAATGACCTCGCACATTCTGAGAGAAGAGCTCCTGAGCAATAAAATGAGCTTTTGAAAGTTCTTCTTGGTGGTATAAGGTCGGAGATTTTTGAAGGTTTGCATAACATATCCTAATTTGTTACATCTTTGAGTGCATTTGGTAATTTGAATTCTCATACTCATAGATAATTTTGTAATGTGGATATTTATGTCCGCAACCCAGGAAACACAAAATACCCTTAATCACACAGAAGTCTGAATTTATTCATATAATTCCAACGCACTAATAAATTCAAGGAAATAACTAAGGGCTGTACAGAAACGAGAACCATCCGTTTCCAAATTTAACTGTAAATTGCTCTATGAAATTTGAGGCAAATATCATACTAGCACTTTATTGCCTGCCACATATGCGCTCTCGCATCCGCATAGAAATACAAATACTCACATGCATACAGCCAACCATAGCTCGCATCCTCGCTGGCAAATGGATTCTGTAATTTTCTGAGATAATTCGCAATACGCTCGAGCTCTAGCTTCCCCACATACATATACACACACACACACATACACACACACACGCGCGCGCGCGCGCCATCACATATGAAACATTCGATCATGGCAATAAAGTCTTCACAGAGTAAAATCCATCAAAATGCAATATAACCGTTCACTACACCATCGACGACGTCAACGACGGCTTTCCATATAACAAGTCATCGAAGCGAAACAAAATTTAACGATCAATCTACCGAATTGAGTTATCGGATGCCGATGGGGTTGAAAAAAGAGCAAAAATGAAACGCGTGAATCGGATGAAGAAATCAGACTTTCCAAAGAGATGCGATTCTTTACTGGAGGGAAAAATAAGGGTTAGGCGACCTGCTTCACGGGGAGAACATTTATTATATCCGAGAGCAGGCTCCAACGTCGCTGACTCACATTCAAATGAACTCACAGCAGAAAAGCAGACGTGGCCGACGGAGTGCCCGCACCGGAAGACAAATGCGGAACGTGATCTCGAGGCTTGCTTGCTGCATGGCATCCTGTACGTGTGTATCATTTGGTTGAGGTTGAGAAAAATTCGCGATTTTCAGGGTTTAGGTAAGCACGAGGCAGCTGTGATACAAAACGACGTTTCGTGGTGCGGGCAATGTACTCATGCAGTATCTTATTTCGCCATGTACTGCATGGGGTGAGAATCACGGATGGAGAATTTGTTGAATGGAATATTCAGTAGGTTCGACATGTTTTGAGTATTTTTGTGGAAGGGTACTGCAAGGAAGAACCGCATGGAAAAATTGAAAAATGGAGAAGTGGCCAACAGCAATGATTTCGCAGGAGTCAGTAAATGGCGAAGATTCAAATTCATTTACCGAGTTTCATTTTGTGAAATTCATTCGATTGTTTTATAGTCGAGCCTCGTCAAGACGCTTTGATGCTTGAGACCAAGAAATATTCGCTCAGATCTTTCTTATGGCTGTTTTCAAAAACTAGCTTACCATTCCATCAAGTTCAGTATCAAAAACAGGATCACCAATGAGACCAATCACTGTATTACTGAAAAGTAAATATAAGTCGAGATATAAGTCACATAATGAGTCAGTTCGACTTTGAGATATATTTTAATTATACACTGTGAAAAGTTGGTTAACTTTTCACCAAATCGGCAGCCACTGGTTGACTTTTTCCCCATAGCGAAGATGGGTATCATACGAGGCCCATGAGATTGGTCAATAGTGGTCCCCGGTTGACTCTTTTGGGTCGGAAAAACAAGATTCAACGTGTTTTTTAACCAACAAACAGGAATAAACATCAGCGCCGGCCGTGCGAACATTTTCGGGAGAAAATTCAGGTTAAGCAACGTTTTTGCGATTCAGTATCCGGATTGATGACCGCTCAGTTGAGGCTGCTGGCTTACCCATCAAGCAAGCCCATAACCCATACCGATCTGTCAGTCTCACCCGAACGGTCACCAATCCGAATAATGGATCGCAAAATCGATGCTTAACCTGAATTCTTTCCCGGAAATGCTCATGTGGCCGGCGCTGATGTTTATTCCTGTTTGTGAGGGAAAGAAAATGATGAAACTTGTTTTTCCGATCCGAAAATGTCACCCAGGGACCACCATCGACCAATATCGTGGGCACCGCATTCATCCTTACATCCTTGTTGTGGGGAAAAAGTCAACCAGTGGTTGGATTGGCAGTCACCCAGTGGTTGAGGGAAAAACCTCAACCACTGGTTGAAGTTTTCCCCAGAAATTTTTACAGTGCATTGTTGAGGAAAATTATTTAAGTCCACTTAAAAGCGCCATCTGTACACGAGAGGCCCTGGGGATGGATCGAATCCTTAGGTTCGGATATTTTCAAATGTTTGAAAAAAATTTGTTCGAGAATTCTCTATAAATCTGCAGAACCGGAACGTCATAAGTAATTGGAGGAAAGAATATTTCTATTGATTGGTGTCGGTAAAAGTCAACCGGATTCCTATTGGATGACTGTGGATACGTGCGTCCGTTGGCATTCGTCTCGCGAGAACTTTGCTCTACCTGATCTACACTGATCAAATCAAATATTTCTCTATCCAACATGGAACGATACCGCAAATGCCCTGCCGGATAAAATTCGATAGGATTTTGAAAAATGAAATTCATCTAATCTGCGTGGACCCGTACCTTAGATAGCGATTTTTGCTAAGGGTGACTCCGCTCATGACCCGTGATATGAAATTGAAGAAATGTCATTCGATAGCAACTTTCGAAATTATGAAAGTAAACAAACAGCTTGATTTTCCGACTTTTATTCAAGATTAGTCGAGATAGGGCGTGATTTTACACGTAACATACTAGGATATTCTCAAAAATCCCAGGGAGAATCTTTTGAGGAATCCAGCATGAATTTTCATAGGGTATAGTTTAAGAAGGGATAAAATGGAATACCGATACGGAAGTCTTCGAAAAGTCACGAGCTCGAAAGAAAATGGAAAACTGGTATACAACAATATCCTGCAAAGTAGTTTGAGTATCCATGTATTGTGTGAAAGACCGCAACGCTCAGCAGTATTGAAAGCCAGAAGAAAGAGGAATCTGCAATAACGAGGATATTGGAATTTCTGGGTCAGCTCAGAAGAAGCTCGGTTCTTTCATGGATCGCATGGCCTCTTGACTGTATTGAAATTCACCCGCAAAAGTGCGAGATATGGTGGGAGCAGCAGTAGTCGGTCCGTGCGGTAAAATGGAATTTTCTTAATTAAGATATTCCATCTTTCACGTCAGAGCCGCACAAATGCAATACATGTGTGTATTGCGGTAACAACAAAGAGAACGAAACAAAGCGGCCGCACCACGAGAGCTTGCTGGGATTCGCATTTTGGTTAGATAGTCTGCATGTGGATTGTAATATAACTGTGTTATCTTGACTCTGCTCATTTTTTACCAAACGTTGTCACTTTGTTGACTGCGCGAGGATGAAAATTACAAAGTATTGTTCTGACTCATGAGCAATCAGATCACTTGTGTTCAAGATAAAATAAAGAATACTGCGGCACGTGACTTTTGAAATCATTTTTATCCAAATTATTTGATTTCACGATAATAAATTTCATTTGAAAACGATGGAAAATAGTGATGACTCGGTCAGTTCCTCGTGGTTTTGATACGATTCTATGGTGCATAATTTGCAGTCTTTGTTCACTGCGAGGATCCAAAAGAGTTTCGGAGACCATCGACAAAACTCCGCCTTCGATTGCAATTTGATTTAGCGATAAGTCCCGGAAACAATCATCCCGGGATACAGGAATTCCTGTTTTTAGCGGTTAATGCGTTTCACTGAAGTGCCGCGTATAAAAAATCCACGTGAGAAAAAGCATTGGCCTCGTGGGAAATAGGGAGTTCCGTTCCAGCTCAAAGATTTCCGTACAAGTTCCGAAATTTTTTGATCTAAAAACGAAGTAGATCCTCATTTTTGTAAGATATTCATCAAAATTCAATGCGAGCAACCTACAAAATTGTATCTTGAAATCATCCTATGAAATGACATTAAACAATTTTCATAGCCCAGGCTTAAAAAACTCGGTCAGCCGAGTCAGCTTCTTCCGTCGCACACCATTTCTCTGCAGCTCTTCATGTATACGGATTGCGACTTCACAGTCGTATCTGATTTTCATGCTCCTAGTCATCTAGGGATCAAGCTCTTCAACTTCTTTGATCAGGTCCTTGAACTTGTTGATGATTCTTGTAACATTTGCATAGTTCAAAGTTCGTTGCTCTTCAGCAGGTTCTTCAGCAATGTCTTCAGCGTGGGGTTCGAGAATTGCTTCGAAAGTTCCTCAATTTCATTCAAGAGTTCAGCAACGTGAGAGTCATCCATGTCTTCAAGCCCTACTCCACTAATCTGTTGTGCAGCCCTTACACAATCTTGAATAAGAATGGAACTTTCGTTCGACGTTTGCACTTGGACAACTTCTGGCCAAATTTTCTTCCAACTTGCATTGATGGTAGAGGCTTTGACTTTCGGCCAGGATTCTTTCACATGTTTGAACACACTTCACTTCAAGCTGCGATAACTATCACAAAACTGATACCAAAATTCACCTATGGGGTGTTCTTCAGGAGATCCTACACAGTAAGGATCCGTTTTGACCAAAATCGTACCGGTTCACGCCTTGCAATGGCGAGTAAAATCATTTTCCCCGTGTACAAGTATATGGAGGCCCATTTCGATGAATTGGTGATTTTGCCATGTTTCCGCATTATTCTTTAAATAACTCAAGAACGGCCCATTTTACCTAAAAGTGTGTAGAGAAACTTTTTGTAGATCTTTCAAAGATCTAAAAAATCATGCCCTGAAAGTTTCTCAAACGATGCCTCTACTCCGAGTTCTGAGGCGTCTTCATTCCAAGTTTCGTGGATTTTGAGATATTTCATGTCTCAAATTTCATATTTCTAACCACTTTTGCAATGTTGGAGAATGATTCAGGGAATTTTGCTTCATAAGTTATCGAAATTCTGCTTAATAGAACTGGAGAGGATCTACAGCATTCCATAGTATGTTGGAAAGATGAGGTTCGAGATATGAAATACTATGGGAATATGCAGAAAACCCATGAAACTTGAAATAAAGACGCCTCACAATTCGGAGTAGACGCATCGTTTGAGAAACTTCCAGGACATGATTTTTTAGATCTTTGAAAGATCTACAAAAAATTTCTCCACAAATTTTTGGATAAAATGAGCCGTTCTTGAGTTATTCAAAGGATAATGCGGAAACATGTCAAAATCACCAATTTATCGAAATGGGCCTCCATATACTTATACACGGGGAAAATGATCTTACTTGCCATTTCGAGGCGTGAACCGGTACGATTTCGGTCGAAACGGGTCCTTAATATGTAGAATCTCCTGAAAAACACACCATAGCTAGATTTTGGTGTCAGTTTAGTGGTACTTATCGCAGCGAGGTGTGTGAAGGACTTGGCGATATCGAATATCTTCCAAAATGATCGGATAGCATCTAACGAGGCGTTTGAAGAATTCTCTGTTTCATTTTCTGTTGGATGCTGATCAGCAGCTTTCAGCATCTTTTTCAGGACACGCCGGAGATAGTAGTTTTTGAAAGCCGATATCACTGTTTGATCTATTGGTTGGATCAGAGAGGTTGTGGTAGGTAGTAGAAAGAGAATCTCGACATCGGGAAGAGAAATTGTCAGAGTTGTTGGGTGTGCCAGAGCATTGTCTAATATGGAGAGGACTTTAAAGGTAAGATTTTTCCCTAGTAAGAACTCCCTAACTTCAAGGATAAATGACTCGTAGAACCATTCCTCCAATATTTTCCTAGTAACCCAGGTTTTTTTATTAGTGTGCCAAAATACGGGCAAATGACCTTTCCTCTTACCTTTGAGAGCACGAGAAGTTTCTGATTCATACACAAGCATCGACTTACATTTGAATGTGTCCTCGGCATTTGCACATAACAATAAAGTGTAACTGTCCTTTGCTATCTCAAATCCCGGTGCAGATTCTCGCTCTTTCATCAAAAGAGCACGGCCAGGCATTTTTTTCCAGTACAGACCCAGCTCGTCATCATTGAAGACTTGAGCAGGTAAATATTGCTGCGGAGCGACAACCACCTTCAACTAAGCAGGAATTGCGGAGCAGCTTGATGTTCGTCAGAAGCTTGCTCTCAGTGGATTTAACATTATGCAGCAATAGTATACCTATACTAGGTATTACTGTACTAGGCAGGGAAGTTGGATTTCCGTGACTGCGTGATGATAATGCCGAGGCGAAGCCGAGGCATTGATATCACACTGTCATGGGCATCCCACTTCTCTGCCGAGTGCTGTATACTATTTTTTCTCCTCTCGGCCCGAAAGTACGTCCGAAAGACTTTTTAGCGCCCATCGGAAAAATTCCATCATCTTCGGCATCATTTGAAGTACTCTCAAAAATAAAATTCAAGGGGACACAGATTCATCTTCTTGAGTTATTGCATTTTTTCGTTTATCACCAAATTGTGAATTTTGGGATTTTATGCAAATTTTTGAACACCATAAGATTTTCCTTTTCCATAAAATACGTGTGTTCGATACAATTCATCAAGTTTCATCTCAAAAGGCCCATTGAGAGCAAAATTTTGGAGCTTTCTGTGATTGCAGAATGTCAATTTTAATTTCCGGATTCAAACTGGAAATTCGCATAGCTCCGTTGCAGAGTCGATCTGGGCTAAGCATAAAAATACGTGTCACCTCATTTTAGCTTCAGAATCACATACTCCTTTGCGGAGGGGATCCAATTTTTTGACCTGTTTACATTAGACGGTTTTAACTGGAATAGCCCGGCTATACAAAATTGGCTGGAACTTTTTGAAGTGTACTGAAATTATGAAAGAGGAGGCTTTTGAAACTACCAAGCTGCGTTCATGTTACAACTTGCATGCAGTTGTTTGTATCGAGATAAAAGTTTAAGAACTCCATCTATGAGAGGTGTACTGACATTTTAGTTTTGCACCCTCATTTTCAACAAAGTGAATTCTGTATGTCGTAGCTACACTTTTTGCATCAATTACGAAATTCGGGAAAGGCAAAAAGAACTCCGGGTTATATGAGTTTTGTCTCAAGGGTATTGATCCATCTTTGATCTATCAGTTATGGCGTCCAAAATCTTACGATTTGTACCCATTTGTCATACTTACTGTGAGTTATGCTCTATCTCACTTCTTTCTCAAATTAATTGAGGCTATTACAGTGGAACACGTAATACGTATTTGATTAGCTGGAGACAAGGTTCATCTCAATTTCTGATTGGACTAACAGCATTTTACAGTGAAATTTATGACTAACCCGTGCAAATGTCTCCACTGAAAGTATATTAATTTTCCCAGCAAATAGTCAAGAAAAATTCTGAGATCTGTGCAATATCATCCGGATACACCTCTGCCTCGACTTCTGCGCCATTAGAGGGGCCAAGTCTGTGGCGGTCGGACTAAAGGGCGTAAAAGTTCATTCGAATGAAAATCGAGAAAAATGCGTTTGAATGCTATCATTATAATACAGGAGAGTGGGCTTACGCCCTTTTACGAATGGAATTTTTTGCCAGCAATGCAATATTTTGGTCCGGAAGAAGTTCTAAGTGATGGAGATGATTCAGTAGAACATCGTAGATGCCTTAAGGGGATGTCGGAGTCTCACGGCATTATCGAAAAAACACTTTACGCAATGGTTTCTACATCAATTAAGACGAGGGTGGTCGCAAATGATTCGGAATTTCTTCAAGAATCGGCCTCTGGTACAACCTATGGGTATGAAAGTCTCCCTCGCTCTTGGAGTGAACCAGGAGATGCGCGATATTGCGAGTATGATTCTCAGAGATCGCGACTTTGCACCTTAGATCGATTCTTATGACAGATGGACACGATCGTTCTCATCATTCGCACCAGAGACCGATTTCTGAAGTAATTCCGAATCTTTTGCGACCACCCCCATCTCAATCGGTGTAAAAATGATTGCATAAAGTGTTTTCTCGTTCCGCGCGAGACTCCGACATCCCCTTAACTCAAATTTTATGAAAATTGGACTTATGCCCTTTAGTCTGACCGCCACAGAAGTACCAGTCACAACAGTATCTAATATAGATGGTTAAGCATTAGTTTAAGCCTTTGAGACTCTATTTTCAGTGATTCGTTTCCCAGACTTATCTCACATTTGATGTATAATCCTCTTGTTGTAATTGATCACAAACTGTCCCGCGCCATTGATGCAAATTAAGGTTAAACACACCGCATATGTGATGCAACCGTACAGAAATTTCTCCATGAAAAGTTCATTACCAATAAAGAGCTGTAATTAAGGTCTAGAATTATTTCCTATTTCTCTCAAAAGTCTCTCGATGGCTCAAACAAGACTGATCGATTCTCATCAAATAGTACATGGTACGACAATGTGAAGTCCCGCTGTTTTGGTTCATCGGAATCAATTCTTCCCGTCACCAAATTAGGCTCTTATATTGAGGTACGTATACCACTCCCCGATTTTAAAGTGGTTGAAGGTTAATCTCCTGTTCAGAGCCCGAACATGAATTTTTAATATAGTATCACCACGCCACAAAATAACATAGTGATGAGCTAGTTTCCGTACGAGTTATCGATAATTCCTGGACTCCAGTATCAGCATCTTCTCATCCATCCACTCAGTTGAATTGTGGTGGACTTTTGTCTATGTTCTTGTCCACCAAATGGGTACTCACGTAATGCTGGATGACCAGAAGAATGAGGTGGAAAATTTCTTCGAATAAGTCACAAAACATGGAATCATACACAACGAAAAGATAGAATCTAATCGTCAAGCACCCGAGACACTTTTAAGAATCCAAAGCTTCACTCGATCGCTTGATTACGTATAGATCTACCGCATTCTTCAAGTCCTTGGATTTCAGTTGATTTTGGTGAGCTGATCACAGATTTTTTGGAGACTTCACCATGTTTCTAAATCTGTAACTAAATATATCTTTCTGTCAAAATTCTCATCAATGGGTAACGACTTAAAATATAGCTTTGGTACTTTATGGAGTAGCCCAAACGATCAGACAACTGAGGAATGGATTAGAATATTTGAATTTTCTAGAAATCTATCCAAGACGGTTGAAGACGCCCAAGTCACCCAATTAGAGCTCGTTTGAGTGAAAAGTTATTGGTACAGAATTTCAATTTGATATCAAACTCCGTCGACGGATGATATTTTTATTATTGTGAAAGATTCATCATTGAAATTTTAATTACTGTACAGGTTGTTTAAAAAAAGTGTCTTTCCCGGCATGAGGTGAAAATACTTCAGATTTCAGATCGGATTTTTTCCTTTTCGTTTTCTTTTCTTTCCTTTCGTCTCCCGCTCGATGGTGAACTGAATCCGTTGAGATCAGACTTTTTTAAGAAGAACATCCTCCTCAGAACCCGCTTGAGAATCACCAACCTAGTTCCAATTCATAACCAGCCCAAGACTTATGCGGCAGTTCTGCGACAGTTCTACAGGATTTGCGCTGTACCGAGACAGTACCAGCGCGGTTGTACCAATTCGAGACTGATATAAGAACTTCACAAGGGGGTACACACTCTTCAAAACAGGGGGAAGAGATTTACAGAACCTGGCACCCCGGTACTGAGAAGAGTATTCAGTTGTAGTGACTCAAGTCTTGGGGATGTTCCGTATCAGTCTCAAACTGGTACTGCTGGGCTAGTACTATAGTGTTACCTTCCAAATTCCGAAAAAGTGTCGCGAAGGTTCCGTAGTATCGAACTGGTACTGGCGCGCTAGCACTATTGTTGTACCATCCAAGTTCCGAGAAAGTGTCGCGAAGGTCCCTTATCAGTCTCGAACTGGTTCTGTTGCGGTACTACCAAAGTGCCGAAGAAATGTAGGAAAACTTCTATATCAGTCTCGAACTAGTAGTGCTGGACTAGTGCTGTTGTGGTACCATTAAAGTTCCGAGAAAATGTTGCGAAGGTTCCGTATCAGTCTAAAACTGTTACTGCTGCGCTGATACTGTTTCGATACTACCCAAGTACCGAAAAAAGTAGAAAAACTTCTACATCAGTCTCGAACTAGTACTGCTATGTTAGTGCTATGATGGTACTATCGAAGTTCCGAAAAAGTGTCGCGGAGGTTCCGTATCAGTCTCGAACTGGTACTGCTATGCTGGTACCATTGTGGTACCGTTCCGCATCAGTCTCAACTGGTAGTGCTGCGTTAGTACTGTCGCGATACCTTCCAAGCTCCGAAAAAGTGTCGCGAAGGTTCCGTATCAGTCTCGAACTAGTACTATTGCGCTAATCTTGAATTGATACCCTTCGTGGAATGTTGCTCCTCCAATAGGACCAAAATCTATTAGAATGATGTTTTTATATGTATTCGGACTCGCACCATCCCATGATGCATGGTAGTCTTACGGGGTACGAGCACGTTCGGAACGACATACAAACCGTAATTTCTCATTCAGTATTTTCTTATTTCAATTCATTCCTTTCCATCAAAACCTTTCAATTTGCAACCTCGCATCAGAGGTGCCTCGAAGGTACACGGTTCGAATCAAGTAAATCCGATATCGAGCTGTGTGAAATCAGCAGACCTGCTGCTGATTAGCTCGTAAAGGTAAAGTCACAAAATTCACATCCTTTGACATACAAACCAATTCTTCAAGTCACTATCAGCAAAATTTAACCAATTTTTTGTCCAGTCTCAAAGTCCTCATGAAATGTGTCACGGGACATCTCACCCAGAATTTCCTCCTCATTGACGGGGCAGTAGAGTTCGACTAATCATCTCACTCTACCGAGCTTCTCTGAATCTTATAAGCGTTCATCCAAATATCTGGCCGTCAATTTTTTTGACGAATTACCCTTTTGAAAGCTCATCCCAGTTTCATCAAAATCGACCCGTTGGAAGTATCCCGGCTTATTAGAACTGTATATTTCTCGATAAACTTTTCTCTCTCTCGCTTTCTCTGCAATTGTTATCCAACTTTCATCACCTACAATATTAGAGATAGGATTATTGTAAGTTCATCCAAATTAAAGAGGAAGTCGATAAAAGATATCTTTGGTTAAGAGAATGACTCGGAAATTGCCTGTAGCCCAGTTTAACCTTAAAAAAGTCCATAATTTGTTGAAAAAGCGCACTGCGTGAGCACTCGTCTTAAATCACGGAGAACTGGATGAAAAATCTCACCATATGTATGAAACCTCTGAGATGCGGGCCTGATGTGCCAATTTTTTCAGAACTCGATCCAGTTAATTTCCAAACTCGACACGGACTCGACTGAATAGTGTTATCTCAACATGTGTATGCTCTTCATAAATTTCTCTATTATCTTTCACATAAGTTCTTTTCTAGAGTAGTCATCCAGTTAATTCACTTGAATGCACAATTTTTTCTTGTACCTACCTAAGATTTACATCTGATCTAAACTCATTTGCATTTTCAAATCTTACCGAACTCACAAACACACAGGAAAGCTAATACACTTCTTTATGTCCCTCTCAATTATTATTCTTCATTTTTGTTCTCAAGTTTCAATCTCGATGTCAATAGCGCTCAGCGAAAATGACTTCCATTCTTATGATTTAGCTGCTCGTTTTCCCCTCACTCGGGCTGAGAATAAGACATTCAAAAAATTTCTCATCATACCCTTCTGTGCTTCTTCAGTCTCGTTTTTGTTGCAGCTAGCCATTTGACCTCGATCAATATGACAAGAATATAATGCAATTTTTTATAATCTACTTGTATTTATATAAACAATTATAAAATCTTATATATCGATTTATGCCAGATAGGGTGATACCCCAAGGCACCAAATAAAAAACCAATCTACAATCTCCAATCTGCATCTCGTGAAGGCATCAATATTCATATGCGAAGAGATTTGAGGGTCGGAATTGTGCCACGATATACAGTGTTAATGCTTATGTTGTTCAAGTGTATTTACACATGGCTGCAGAGGCACCGACTGATCAGTGCAATGCTGAGATTCTTCCGGGAGATTGATTCACCCTCGTTGAGATTTGGTTAAATGTGGTGAAACTCGTGCATGCAATCGTACTTTTTCGATCAATAGTGTTAGGGATGCTGTTTCATGCATGCGTAGAATGAGATGCATAATCGAGTCTAGCTACACCCGTGTGTAGTCTGTGGGTATTGCAAATAGGCATCAATCGAGGCCGACTCTGAGCTACTCTGGATTATTTGTCAATAGATGAATCTGATGGGTGGATACTTGCTGTCGAGTGAAACACACTCAGTTTCCAAATAAACGTTGCAACAGAGTGATGAAACTTTTAGGTTGGAAGTAATTTATGATGATTATCATCTTGAATCTTTCTCATATCGTATCAGGTGCTTATGCACTGGAAACCAACAAATCTAAAACCTGCAGATATTCTGTTTTTCTCAAAAATTCATCCCATTTACAGTATCCGATGCCGATTCCAGGCTCATTTTCATCGACCTCCCTTATTCAACAACTCTGTGTCATCTTCAGTCCTCCAGGATCGCACCTGATTATGGAAAGGATGTTATAATCAGCACTCTTGTTTAAGGCCAGTCCGTAGTCCCCGCAATACCGCAACCAGACACGCACCGGAGTACATGCAGGTTTTCAAACAATATCTAATTTTTGAATAGTTGCTAACACTTTTCGGATTAAGTCATTGAGTCAGCGCGCTTCCCAATGAAATTTCCAATCATTTGGACTTTGTTGCGTCTCAAAATTCGCGATATATTTTGCAGGATTTGGAAATCTGCAATCTTGAGCTCGGCTGCCTCATCGTAGGAACCACGCTGTCATGCACGATTGCGATTTTGCAAATCTCGCAAAATATTTCACGAGTTTTGACACGCAACAAAGCTCAAACGAATGACAATTCCATTGGGAAGCGCGCTGACTCAATGATTTGGTCCGAAAAGTGTTTGCAACTATCTAAAAATTAACTATTGTTGGAATTACACTATGCAAATCGCCGTGGCGCCATCTATGGAGTGGTGAGCAAGTGTAAGCACTACGGACTGGCCTTAAAAATGCTTTTTCTGGTCTCAAAATCACGAATATTTGGCCAAGAATCACAACAACCCAGACAGATATTTGATAAATTCCTAATTTGCATAAAATACATTTATCCCTTTCGTCTACGGATTCATTTTTTAGACAATGGTAGAATTAGGCCAATATCCGCGTCATCAGGGATGCAATTTTGAAGTTGTGACTCAAGAAATTCCTCAAAGTTATCAACATAACCTCAGATGGGTGGAAGGCTATCAAATAATTTTCGTTCAACCTTTTCCACACCTGTGATACAAACGAGTTGCAAAATTCCTTTTCATTATCGTTCTCTGCTGTGGGAGAGTTTCTCATTAGCGAAACATAGCGGACATTGCTTACAAATTTCAAGCGAACATGGATATTAATATCGAAGTAACGCGAGAGCACGTAATAGGTAATGAATTTTCATTCTCTTCCTTTATTGTTCGACATCAATGGATGCATCATAATGAGACATTAATCATTCTAAATTGATATTAAATCGAAATTTGAAGAATGTTTATTATCGAAATTTCATATTACACTCGTGATCAGCATTGTTGATACCACTCGTTTCAACTTTGGAACTTTGGTTTGTTTGTGACTTTCAATGTACAATTGTTGTTTCGATATTTGATTTAGGCCTGAATCTTCCTGTTTTGGCAGTATAATTTGAATATTCTATAGGTTATTATATTTTCGGCCTCCTGTGACTAGCTGAATGAATACAATGAGTAACAGCTCGGTTTCGAATGGATGTTCGATAAGTCTGCCATTGTCAAATAACGGTATTACAAAAGATTACCCGTCATTATTCTGTCCCTTTGATGGGCTTCAATTTTGCAACAATTGCGATACAGATTCTATGGTTCTATGGTATTACGAGTGATTTCAATCGAACTTTCCAATAGCCCGTCCCGATCTGGTCATCATAAAAAATGGAAACTATAATGAGTCTTGCCAGTACCCATTGTGCAAGTCATGGGAAAGCCTGCATTCCAACATTATTAAATGAGAATAACTGATCGGTATGATGGCAGACAACCAGAGTTATCCGAGATATCTGTATCCTAACACATTGTTTCTCCCATTCAATTATCAAAGAGTTTCCGTATCAGGGCACAGATGTTCTGCTGGGAATGATGAATATGTCATGAGAAGGACAAAAATGGATTGAATTATCTTCAATCGAATGATTTGAAGAAGGAAGAAAAAGCCACCCTGTGGGAAGAATATAAATTCAACGATTTTTTCTCGGTCGGCACCCAGTGTGGGAGATTACAAGTTTTGGCTTCACAAGTGACTTGCTCGTGCTCTTTATAGCGTCTGACTCAAACATTTCTGGTCTTTTCGACACTGCGGCATTTTGTCAAGGATTCCAATCATGCAATTCAAATAACGAGTACCACTCACATATGAGGTTGATATATCGAATTGTATAGAATGTATCACTTTCCGCATCAAAAATTTGGATTGCTTCGGCTCTGACGACCTCATAAACTATTCCCAATCCCCGTTTTGCCCGATGAAACAACTCATTGTTCGAACATCGGTCAATATCCGCACGTGACGGCAGGCCGCACAGTAATTACAAAGACAAGCGCATTTTAACGGTTCGATTCTTGCTTCTCGCAGCATCAGGCTTCATTTTTTACCGTTCTATCCTGAACCAGCATCAGCTCCAACGCAACTGAAATCTAGCGTATAATATGCACACGCACTACAAGGTGACCCGAGCATGCAAAATCCGCGTCTCGACAATTTTACGGCTACCCCAGATCCGAGCCATTAAAGCTTTCGCGGCCGGTAACTCCTGTATATTATACATACATGTTTCGAGCTTGCAGCAGCACGACCTTTCCATTTTCTTCTGCCGTATGATGGAATTATTCCACGTGGTGCAGAACTGGTGACACGCGGTGGCTTCTGAAAAAAGTTATTACGTTTACCTGTATCGAAAGGGTGTTTCGTGCCCGAATTTTGTAACAGGTAGAGTGTGTAAGTATGTGCGAGAAGATGAAGATTTTCTTTTTATATGAGGTAAACAAACGGTGGATAGGATGAATTCTGAGCACGGATGTAGCAGATGCTTGTCGTCGGCGAAGCGAAAAATCTTGGCTAGAGCTACACGTGAGAAGTCGAGACACAAATGTAGACGAATTTTTTTGAGCTGATCGTCCAGATTTGTACATTGGCTCTTGAATGGGCTGGAATATTGGAGGCTAGTACTGTAGAATTTCAAAAATAAGATGAAACGTTGGAGCCAAATGAGAGTACGTGTTGAATACGTAAATATTATCAAAACACACGGGTGAATCGAAATGTAAGTACTCGGGTGACAGCGTATCAATGATGCTCACAAGATTGTACGATTTGAGCCATGAATAACGTATCAGGATCCCTCTTAAAAATCATTCTTGGCGCAGGCATTCTGCGAAGCATCTTCTGAATTTCCCAGATAGCCTATTTTCTGGATGCTCGACTGAATGACTCGACCGAAGTTTTGATAATTCTAAATATTTTCGTGTAGCGTGTGAGCGATTTCAATAACTAGACTAATAACTGAATCATTTAATTTATCTTCACATCGACCGAATACACTGCGCAACAAAATTTTGGGTCTGAAATAATGCATGGACCGCCAGACAATGATTTTCTTGAGTATTTTTTGACGCTGGAACCGAATCCGAGCCCAGATTTGCGCCTACACGTCAGGATTTTTTTTAAATTGAAACAAACTGATTCTCTAAAAACAGTGTTTTTTCACGTTTTTCGCTAATTTTGTAAAGTGAAGGTCTCTTAGCGAGGGAGTATAGATGGAACAAAATGCATATCAAAATATGTTTCTCTACGTATTTTAACCCGCTGAACACGATCCTGGTGTTTTTAGAGCACTATATTGCAACCTCGACACCGTATGAGCTTATGAGCCTACCTGGTATTTGGAAAGAAAATCTTATTTTTCCAATAAATCTTCGGAAAATCATAAAACGGTCTAGAATAGACCGAGTGAGACGTTCAACCTCGCATTTTCTTTGTTTCGTAACATACTTTGAGGAAAGAAATTTTCCAACAGCCGTAGAGGCCCTGGTTTAACGCCAGGAATTTTTCTTCTAAACACCTATTTTTGTCATAACTTTTGCTGTGCTGAAATCACGAGGAGAAAAGTTTCCACTTGCACGGGGTACCCAAACATGGTTTTCCGGCGCAAAATGACCGTCCAAATACGATCTCGTGGTTTGTTTTGGGATACCATGTCAAGAATTTGGTCTAGGTCAAGAAAATTCCTCAAAAAACAGGTTTATTGCGGCTAGATAAGAATTCTGACGTGTTATCTCTGAATGAACGATTGTGTTTTAGACGGTCATTTTGCGTCGGAAAACCATGTTTGGGTACCCCGTGCAAGAGGAAACTTTTCCCCTCCTGATTTCAGCACAGCAAAAGTTATGACAAAAATAGGTGTTTAGAAGAAAAATTCCTGGCGTTAAACCAGGGGCTCTACGGCTGTTGGAAAATTTTTTTTCTCAAAGTATGTTACGAAATGAAGAAAATGCGAGGTTGAACGTCTAATTCGGTCTATTCTAGACTATTTTATGATTTTTCGAAGATTTATTGCAAAATTAGATTTTTTTTCCAAATACCAGGTGGAAGAATAAGCTCATACGGGCTCAAGGTTACGATATAACGCTCTGAAAACGTGCGTGGAAAAACACATTCTAATATGCATTTTGTTCCATCTGTACTCCCTGGCTAAGAGACCGTCAGTTTACAAAATAAGCAAAAAACGTGAAAAAACGCTTTTTTTTAAAGAATCAGTTTGTTTCAATTTTATAAAAATCCTGATGTGTAGGCGAATATATGAGCTCGGATTCGGTTTCAGCGTCGAAAAATACACAAGAAAATCATTGGGTGGTCCATGCATTATTTCAGACCCAAAATTTTGTTGCGCAGTGATACCGCTCATGCCGACGAATTCCGGAAATTCTTGATTGGATGTAAAAAAGGATTCCTGTTCCAAAATACCAAGTCCACTTGAAATAGTTATTCCCATGTTCGTTTCAGATGACCGTAGACTAATTAACAACAAAATTTTGTGAAATGATCCACGAGTAAATCTAAAAATGTTTTCCCAACAATGATCTCAGTGATTCCACGTCCGGTAACGTTAGTTTCCTGTAGCTGCATTTTCGATCATCAAGTTGTTTCGTCAGAATCTCATCATCATTAAAAATTCTCACTCAGGAGCATTCAACTCTCTGCTAGAAACTCACTAGACAAAAAACTGAATTAGAACAACGTCATCGCAGCTGAAAGACTCCGATATCGCGTGAAATGGATGATAATTTAGAGGGGAATTTGCATACATGTCACTCATCCAATCGAAAAAAATTAGACTACTGATATTCGAATTGAATCAGATTTGATTTGAAGTTATTACAGATCCATCAACTAAATGCTGTAAATTTCAACCATGTCAGCACTCTAACTTATGAGTCACAAACCGATTATTAGTCCTGAATCGAAATGTGTGTTTCCCATAAAAATTTACATCCTAACACTATCAACGTATCGTTGCAGAATCATCATTTAGACATACCCCCAGCCAAAAACAAGAATAACGAGACCGTCATCGTTCGCGACAGGGCAAAGCTTCATCTACAAATGGAAAGATGGTAATGGAAACCGGCAGCGAACAATGCCTCGAATCAGCGCAAATCACTCGTCGAGGTGAAGTGACGGATATCCAGTGAGCTGAGCGTATCTAGATACACAGAGAGGGAGAAACCAGCGAGGGAATATCATCAGAGCGATAATGGAACTCGGCAGGTGCAGGTGTCAAAAGAAATCATCGTTGAGCTGGTAGAAATCTATCCCCTGCATCACACATATTCGATCAGATGTACATATCTACATCGTATCTACGAATGCCTATATATGCACCTTTGCATGAATACATACAGACCAATGTGCTCATGCAAGAGGGAGACAGAGAGTGAGTTTACGTTTGGCATTGTATCAGCACCGATCGATCGTCACGCCGTCCATGTATATGTGCGAATTTATGCAAGCTGTGCAATCGGTACAGTCAGATATTGTACTCGTCGCTCGAGAACTTCCCGTGGGAACATCATCGCCAAATTCTATATGGATATATCTATCTATAGGTTAAGGTAGTAGGCCGCTCGGGGACTGATATCGCTTCGAATATACGGAATCAATGCGACGCGAATACGTATGGTACAGGGCTATTGCTGCAGACATATACAGGTGGCACGAAGAGCTGGAAACCTTCAATTTATGTATGTACTATGTTGGTTGAGTTACTGATAAGTACGAGTTATTGGGCAGGATAACTACTAAGGGTATCTAAAATTCGGTACGAATGCAAGATCACATTCATGAGATCTTTCTCCATGAAGAATTCTCATCACTTCCATCACTCAAACTGATGGACAAATCCACTAAAATGTCCGTGCAACACAACCGTTCCGCAGTGATCACTTTCTATTCTAATTTCCTCTACTCTCTCATCGAAATTGAATGAATATTTTGGATTCAGGAACTGCTTCCAGGTGTGCTATATTTTTTGCAGAATTTTTGCAAATGTCTAATAGTATATTACTGTACCAGGCAGGGAAGTTGGATTTCCGTGACTGTGTGATGATAATGCCGAGGCGAAGCCGAGGCATTGATATCACGCTGTCATGGGCATCCCACTTCTCTGCCGAGTGCTGTATACTATTTGAAGAAAGAAACTTGGTGGTGGGGTCACTAATACAATTATCTAGAGCTTAGTTTGCTGACGAAACTCTATGTTGGATGGGGAATTCAGTTTTTACTCCGAAGTACCGAACAAATTCTTTGAAAGCATGAAATATTCCACGGCAAAATTGACGTATTGGAGCTGCATGCCTTGAAACTCTAGTCCCGGTGGAAATTTGTCTAAGAAAAGTAAATGGTTTTACTCGGCATTCAGAAAACGAGAGTATTTCATACAAATATTGGTGACTTCTGAACGCTGGGAAACTATGAATTCAGCTCACTCTCAACATACACTGTAAACAATTTGTTGAATTTTCAACCAACATTTCAACCAGCTGGTTGAATTTTCAACCACATTGGTTGAACATTCAACCAATTGGTTGAATGTTCAGCCAAGCAATTATATTCCGTGATGGATGGACGGATGGTCGATGGAATATCCATTGACCATCTATCCATCATGCATCCGTCCATTATCCACCCATCATCCATCACTCCATCCATACATCCATCCGCCCACCCAACATCCATTTCTCGATCCATTTATCGACCTCATCCACCATCCATCCATCGACCATCGACCCATCATCCATTAGTCCACCCCTCCATCATCCTTATCTACCCATACGACCATCCATCATATTCTACTCCTCTCAGGTAGATAACCTGATATGCAGGAACCGCGCAGACAGATTGTGATAATCCACATCGGTTGAATATTCAACCAAACTGGTTGAATTTTCAACCAGACTGGTTGAAGTTTTTCGGAAAAACTTTTTACAGTGTAGACAATCATCTCTCAATATCACAGGAAAATTTGGCACTCTCGACAAAAAAATCTGCCGAATGAGTAGACCGATCCGAAAGCAACGGATGCTAGAGCATCATTTGAATCTTATCGGAGTATCTAAAGTCATTCAAAACCCACGATACGATCTTGAGAGATTTTCAAGTTTTCCCTAACGACGTCAAATCTTAATACAACTTTTTCAGCTAGACGTCCAGTCTCGCAAACAAAGATTGCGAACGAAATCAAGTCTCGAAAGAAGCCTTGAATCTCGCAAGTAGTACAACTCAAGCATAAGTCAGCCAAGCCGTCGACGACGACTACGACGGAGTCTCTCGATCTCAGTATAGTTCCTGCACAGCGTGGAGTCTGCTCCTCTCAAAACTTGGCATACCTCATAGCAGACCAGGGGGTAATACGAGTCCGTTTGAAACGGGGATAGCCTATGTAGCATACTCTCCATATACAACAACCGCCTACTGCTATCCTCGGATCTTGGGCATCAGGCAAGTTATATCGAGTACCGCATCACGAAACTTGCAGAAAGACGTCGTCGTTTGATGGACGACTCCCGGGGTCGTTTCGCGGATAAAAGTATACGCAAAATCTTCATCCGGGATGGCGTCTTGGGGCTCTTTATAAGCCCGATCGCCGCAGCTAGACGAGTACATACATAATAATATATAGATATATAAATGAATGGAAGATTGAGAATGTTGAGCGAGATACTGGGCGAATAAGCAAAGTTTGCCGGATAGTAGCGTATCGCCCGACGTTAGTAGACCGACGTCTCCGAACTTTCGATTCGGGCTGCTTTTGGTTGGTACAGTGCAGGAGTCTCAGTCTGAGTTTCGATACGACCGGCGTACACGCAGAGCAGTGAATATATGTTGTATATATAGGAAAGTGGTGGTGTCCCGATTGGGTGTCTGGCTCTCGAGTTTGCGACGACGACGTCAAGATGCGCTCTCTTGATCGGGCAACTTTCGACGACAGCCCAGCCAAACTCTGACAGGGATGTTTGATAATGAGATTGTTGCTCGTACGGTAGACCGGTGAGTTGCTCATATCGTTGCTCACGTTGCGCGTTGATCTTGCGTCGTATCGTGTTGGGTGTACGATTTCACGCATCGTTACTTTTGTCTTCTTCGAGGTGGGAGATGCATGTACTACCTTTCATGAACATAGGGGTTTTGAAATTCTTATTCATTCTTTAGATTCTTCAGCAATGTGAGAATTCTTCAAATCGATCGAAGAGGACTATGTTTGTGCAAAAATTTGTGTCAACAGCCACACCACGATGATCACATAGGTTCTCGTCCAATCACCGAAGTTAAGCATCGTTGAGCGCGGTTAGTACATGGATGGATGACCGCTTGGGAACCCCGCGGGCTGTTGGTATTCTTTAGAAGAAAAAAAATTATCCACATCGTTGATGTAAAAAATTTCTCCTGCGACGTTTTTTCAAATTGATTCTATATAGGAGACTTACCTTGAGATTCTTCCAGATCATCATAACTCATCAGGTTGATTGAAGCAGTTGTAATGGTGAGTATCATGAAAACTCCTCGAAATATTCAGGTGAATGTTTGATGTTCAAAGACTACGATCCTTCCAATTCCATATTCATCAATTCTGATATGGAATTCATTGAATCCAACAATTTTGTTCTTCGTTGTCAAAATGAAAGAAGTGACTTCCTGATACTGACGGCCCTATAACCTTATAAAAATACTCGAAATATCCTGAGCACATTCGTGATCTTCATCACTCTAAGCAGAGATTAAGTTCTTCTTTTATGAAAAAATGGCAGAGGGTTCAACTAGCACACATCAATTCCATCAAATGGAAAATTTTTTAAAGAAAAATATCAATAGAAGCTGAAAAAGGCCATGATACATTTTAAGAAATGATTTTAGCAACTCAGATCAAACTATGAATTCTCGAATCTTGAGAAAAAAGAGCTAGACTAGCCGTGGAACTCGATAGTTTGATAAACACAACTGGAAATTTTTGTCGGAAGTAATGAGATATCCGATCTTGGTGCGACTATGATATTATCAAAATTCAATCATTGGCCACAAGAGTCACTGGTACTTAGAATAACAGCAAATTAAATATCAATTCAAGTTCGTGAAACTAGAGTAATTAGAACTCAGGATAAATCACAGAAAGTCGTTATACCTCTCTAAACGTCTCTTTATTTAGTAGATACATGTATTCTGATGATCCAACGAAATGAATTTCGAAAACCATCCATGTTTACATATATATATATATTTATATTATTCTCATATTTGATATTGTGCGCAGTCATACCACCAAACACGCTCATACATCAACTCTATTTGCAGACCTTGTGTTGGTCTTGTAAATACTTTACATGATAGATCTCGGTGTAGATCTGCCAGAGTAATATCATTACCCGGTGACGGTCTAAATATTTATAAAAATACAATAATTTCCGCATCGTTACCGTACTCTTATCTCATGCGATTGTATATTCTCCTATTGGGATATTTTAAACACGGACTTCATCCTCAATGAAGATCTGCACAAGATTGTATTTTTTTTCAATTAACTATGAATTGATAATGACCGAAAAAATGTTCACTCTTTCTTCTGGATACTATATTTGAGATTCACGAATTATAGAACCTATGGGTATTTACAATGTTTAATGAGATATGCCTTAAGTTGATAACCATTCGTTGCTCCTCAGCTTTGTAATTTTGATATGAGAGATGATATAAAGGAGTATTCTAATTGATAACATCAAAGAGTCTAGAATTTTTTTATCGATTTATTATACATATGTATATCCAACAGCTATGTACACATGATTTTGATTTTCAAAGATTACCATTGATTGGTGGTTGATGTTCACAGATGAAGTGATGTGTTGAAAGAAATCGACCTCGAGAAGTTGGATGACTAATAATGATTCAAATTTCAAATTCACGGTGATTAAAAGTATCGGAAATGTTTTCATATGAATGAAAATTCGTGGACGATTGATGATCGATTCTCCAAAGACCGAGTTTAATGAGTGATATTGAAACCTTGTTAAAGAAATTCTGATCTGAAGCCCGCATAAATCGCGGATATCAGAAGAGTTTGCAAGAATCAATCGTAATAGACTGGAAAATTTCTGCCCTCTTCCACTCGATCGTGAGATCTTGAAAGTTTTTCGCTTAGCACGATTTCCCTTCGGGTGCCTCCATAGCATCGACTTTAGAGACTTTCTCGCTCGTTCTTTGAGTCTATCTCTCCTAACTTCTAACACATTTCTTCTCAACTCGTTAATTTTCCCTCTCCTCTTCCAACTTTTCTTCAAGAAAAAATCAAGGCAGCAGACTTATTTCGTTAGTACAACGGGAAAAGTCAACTTTCTTCAGACAACTCAATGTCTCAAGAACCGCATCGAGCTACCAAATAACTCCTTCAAGTGTCAAACATAATTTTGATAGAAAATACAACGTGTTCCCTCGCACACTACTCAACCTCGACTAAGAAAAAAATGAGATTCTATAGTGGAAAACAGGGGAAGAATGCTGATTTGTAATTTTTGGACGATATGCTTGCTACTTGATGTCTGTTGATCTGATTATTGTGAAAACTAACACGAGCGATCATGACAGTAAGGGATAACAATCATTCTACTTGAAGTACCGTGTAGAAATACGTGGACGGTGGAATTGAATTCTCTTTGGCTAAAACGTCCATTACTCGGATCGATATCAACGTAGAGAAATTTTGCAGGAAGCATTTTAAAGGAGAGGAAAAATGCGAATTTGGTATGGTTTTCGACTTTTATTCCAACCCTTGCGGATGGTCCAAACAGCTGATGAATCAAGAATTTCCAGAAAAAAAACGTTTCTACTCGATCAGCTACCGTTTGAACGCGGGTGAAGATGGAGCAATTTCACAAAAAGCATCTTGGAGAGTGAAAAAGATCCCATTTAAAATAATTCTTAGATTATTTTTTGCGTCGTGCGAGCAAGACTGTGAGAGCTCTCAGAGTAGCCAAAACTGTAGATTTTTGCAGTTATTCTGTTTTCTTCATTAAAAATTCGAGAATATGGCTACTTTGACAGCTTCCTCACTCTTGCTCGCACAATGTGGAAAAAAATAAAAAATCACTGCAAATGGGATTTTTTCCCGCTCTTCAAGGTACTATTTGTAAAATTACTCTATCTCCACCCGCGTTCAAACTGCTGCTGATCAACTAAAGAAGGATTTTTCTCGGAATGTCCGACGTTGAATAAGCTGTTTGTGCCACCAGGAAGGGTTGAAAAAAGGATCAAAAACCATGGAACATGGAAATTTTTTTCATCTCCTTTCGAAAGATTTATCCGAAATTTCTCCACGTTGATCTGGGTTATGAGTAATCGATGTTTGAGCAAGAGAGAATTTGATTCTATCGTTCACGAATCCTTGCACGGTATGGAAGTAATGTGAAAATTCCAACCCAATAGAGTTTTCTATGCTTCCATGAAGACGAGAGTGTCGTTTCACAAGCATCATTAAGTATATTCTGTGCTACCTCAAACACGGTATTTGTTTCCACGTTAAATAATATCATGAATTCTGATGTGTTGAATAGAAAGATAGGATACCCGACTGTCATGATTATTTGTGCGAAGACTCATTAGATATCTACAAAAAAATAAAAAGTCAACCATTCATACTTTTGATGGAAGCGAGTTGATGGGTTTGAACCATTTCTCATCAGATTTACCTCGATAGAATATAATCTCCTCCCCCTCACTCCACTTTTTCCAAAAGTATAACTTGGCGAGTATGGCCATCCTTTCCCCCTATCACTTCATCTGGGATCAAAAATTGAATGTCAACTCTTGAGGGTCATGAAATCAGGGAAAACATGTCGAGTAACTATTTAACAAAATTTAGCAAAATTTAAACATGAAACAAATGGGTAGAAAATGAAAAATATTAATTTCAACTCTTGAGAGTCGTGAGATCAAGAAAAGTATGTCGAGTAATTGTTTTGCAAAATCTGAACGTGAAACGCATGGAAAAGGATTGATTACATTACGATTTGACTTTCTCGGTAATTTTGACTCATCTTGAGCTTCTCACCATCTCCTTCGTCTATGAAGTGTAATGAAAATAATTCATTCAGACCATTGAGAAGAAAAGGAAACCAGAAAATTCAATCTAGCATTGATCGGTTTAGTTTAAAATTCAGTAGAGATGGTGAGTAACTCAAGATGAGTCAAAATTACCGAGAAAGTCAAATCGTAATGTAATCAATCCTTTTCCATGCGTTTCACGTTCAGATTTTGCAAAACAATTACTCGACATACTTTTCTTGATCTCACGACTCTCAAGAGTTGAAATTAATATTTTTCATTTTCTACCCATTTGTTTCATGTTTAAATTTTGCTAAATTTTGTTAAATAGTTACTCGACATGTTTCCCCTGATTTCATGACCCTCAAGAGTTGACATTCAATTTTTGATCCCAGATGAAGTGATAGGGGGAAAGGATGGCCATACTCGCCAAGTTATACTTTTGGAAAAAGTGGAGTGAGGGGGAGGAGATTTCAACACTTGGCTATGGTAATGACTGAATATTCTGAGATTGAAAAACATGCTGTAAATAGTAGCATGTAGGAAAACAAAAAAAATTCTATGTATCTCATCCATAAAAATCATTCTCCTAATTAACACTAATGTGCTTCATTCCAAGATGAACATTTTTTGATCATGAACAAAGGAAAATCTGGAGAAGGACAACTTTGTATTTTTGAAGCGGGACTCTTGAAATTAGTTCATAGAATTGACTTGAGTTGATGCGAAGACTCCTAACCCACTTGTGATGGTGCTTGCGTCATAAGTGATTTTGGTAGATTTTTTCGTCCTTGATGGTTAATATACGGGTTGAATATTTGGTCTCCGTCCTTCAAGATCGACGAGACCAAATATTCAACCCGTATATAACACACATTTTGGCCTTTTATTCTTATATCACTCCAGACAAGAAAACCCACAACAATAAGTGGCTCTTATTCCCTCAACAATGAGAGCTGATTTCTACAAGCTCGCTGCAGGCGGTGCTACGATTGGCTTTCAATCTCTGTTATTATCTCTACATAATATAATCAAAATAGTCAGAAAAGTTACATGTTACTGCAACAACATGTTATTGCTGGAGCGGAATAACGGCGTCTGCTACACATGCGGCTGCATCAAAACATCACCCGTGTTCTCGCGGTCGATCGTTCCGCGTGGTCGACCCCAACAATCGATTGTGTTCGACTTCGAGTGTCGTAACGCGGCTGAAATCTTGACGCGAAAAAATTGGGAAGGGTCGAAATTAGTGAGTAAGATATTTTGGCACTAAACGCTGTCAGCGGCGAAATGACTTGCCAATATCCTTGCTGAGGACCGAAATAACGGGTTCAGAGGGAATGAAACCCTCCTGAACCCAGAAAAGCATGAAATAAGTAAGTTCGAAAAAATGTGTGAGGTTAAAACGGCCCAACTCAGCGTATATAAGGCACGGCAGCCTTGCGCGCGCTCTCTCTCTTTCTCACATGTTCTTCTCTTTCATATACTCGCCAGCAAGGCGCTGCCGCGCCTTTTGATTTTTAGCAACACACCTGCTACTTTTTTCACCAAATGAATGATAAATATCGATTTCGATGGGTCTGGCTTATCTTGTTGACAAATGGGTCACTGAACGTATCGAAAACCGTGAGCCTTTGCACACCACTGGTAGTTGGGGTTCCCCATACAACCGCTACTGCCAACTGGCCCTCGGCGACTACGAGGGAGGCGCTCCCCCGTACGGATGGGAGGATAGAAGTCAAAGAGCCAAACCAGCTCTTCTGTAACACCACATAGAGCATCGGCCTCTGGAATGTTTGTGTTGTGCGAGTATCCCAATACAATTGAACATTTTCGATCCGGTCCACGAGAAATAGCTCACTACCCATCAACTTCCTCATCTTCCTATATTTTTCCACAAAAAATATTGACAGTTCTCTCAATTGATCTCATCATTTTCATCTACACAATCGAATTAATTAGCTAGTACTCAAATTTAATCTCAAAAATTTCATCACACCTCAACAGTTTGAAGGAAAATTTCCTCGAGTACTTTTATTATTGTATTCGATCATCATTTGACCTAATGTACTCACTCAAGCACACGTACTTTCATATCGTAGCAAATGCTGCAGGGATGATTCTGAAACATTCTTCACTCATACTAAAACTCCAACTAAATTATAAATGTGGCAGATGCCACTTGTGTCTAAACCGGCAAAACTCATTGCTTGAACGGCGGCGCTCAGTGAAGAAAGACGCTGGTGACGGAACGAGTTGTATGCGGTGGCAAATCGGGGGCCTCATTAGAAGCCCCCTCGTACCCCTATGCGCCGAGGCCTAGGCGATGGATCTTGGCTGACAGGAAGTTATGCAATACGAACACGATTGGTTTTGGACAGCTCTCCAGGTCCAGCTCCTAGAATGAACAAAATTCAAATATTTCGGCACTGTCGTTGATGTTGGCATGACTAGAATAGCAATTTGTGGAATATATGATTATTCAAGTATAGGCATAAATGCGCATCTTAACAAAATTGAGTGCAATGAGAGACGAGAGAAATGAATGACCCTTTATCCCAATACGACAATCATTTAAAAAAAGAAAAATTGTCATCATTTGTCTCTGGTAAGTAACGCAGAAGATTGTAAGTGTTTAGAAGACCGTAGATGACTTTTAAAACCATCTATGATTCAGTCATCATTTGATGATTCATAGGTCTGTGATAAGAACAGAAGTCACTCCCAAAATATTATCAAGCCCGCAACAGTAATTGACCTGTCAATATCAGTGTATTGCAAATTCATTTCACAACGATGTTGGATATTGATGGGATCAAAGTAGTATCGAGATCACTCGTTGAATTCGTATGTTCTCTTGACTGGGATCCTGAGAAAGAAATAGAAACTTAAAATAAGGAGACTCCAAAAGGATAATTCCTTAACACGTTCACTGCCAAGGCAGTTTTGCGTAATTTTTGGTTAGTCATCATCACGACCCTCATTGTCGGACTAATGCAAGTGCACTGGAATTATTTTTGTTCCGTCTCGTCATTCATACCCTTGATAAACTGAAACGCAGAAGGAAATGGCTATTGAGGATATTTTTGAGAAAATATCAGTCGGCAAAGATTGAAAGTTGAAAAATTGTCGGCTCCACCGGCACGTTTGTATTGGAACTGGTACCGATTTTCACGAGTTTTTCAAAGCATACATGCAATGCATCAACTGTTCGAAGGGTCTACAGGATCAAAAAAAATATCTCATGCGATTATTCTGATTAAATAATGGGTTCAGATCGTGTGTTTTTGTGATAATGATATACCCAGATACGATGGATAATCGAAACTGCAAATGAAATTCTGTAGAAACATCACATAATTTCTCATTGGCCTAATATGCTGCAAAAGGAACACGGAATTTCTAGAATTTTGTAAACTTAATACGCTAGAAAGGCCATGACTTTCACAGGCTCTAACATTTGTGAACTTACTTTGCGGATAAGCTGTGATGAAATTTGGCATAGAGTCTATTTTCATTTGAGCACAGAATCACACGGGATAAGGTACATTTCATGATAGGATCGCGAGAGGATTATTCGGGCCACGAGCGGATTCACTGCAGAGCCTTGTACAGCCTAGGGATTATTACATTGAGCTACCTCAGGATTAGGGAGTCCAAATGAATTGGAGCCGTAAGATCTGAGGGTAAAATTGCGTAGCTTGGATTCCATGAGAATGACGATGACAAAGATTAATTTAGGCTATTACAAATATAGAGTGGGCTTGTAAGTCGTATTTACACTGACATAAAATTCATCTTAACAATGAATGATGTAGGCAGGTCATGAATCAGATCTGTAATCAAACTCAAAATGAATCCTCAAAACCCAACATCTGTACAATCTCGTGTGTAGGAATGAGATATTGTCGCAAGTATCATTTGACTACGATATTTTATACTCGATACACTTTGTTTTGAATCACACTGTATTATATCATTACAACGATGTATTCTATGCAAAATATCATGAAAAAATTTACCATAACACGATGCCACCTATGAAGATTCGAATCACATATTTATAAGACTGTGTACATTGACGGATTGGGCCATGAAATTAGGTAACTGAAAAATCGATTTAGTCGGATCAGATGATTATCGGTAGGTACAAGAGGGTGTAGTTTTGTTTCGCTGTCATCTGAATTCATCTTTCTAAGCACGAATTGATATTTCAGTTACATCTCAATGCAAAAATTATGAATTTGACTTCTTTGAAAGATTGGGAGTTACAAAAGTGAGTGGGACTTGGGCATAAATATCGAGAACTTACGATTTCAGTGTCATCACCAACAAAATCAAGCCACAAAAGTCGAGCTCCGTCATCAGCAGACATCTTCAGTTGTTCGAAAGACCGCCGCCACAACGGCGCTGGTGCGGCACCTGCGCCAATTCCATTACCCGTGATGCCACGAGTCCCAGCTGCAAAAAGTGCAAAACCATCCTCGTGGTGGACTACCAGTTGACATGGACGACCTTGCCACACACAACCTGTAAAAAGCAACAAAAATACTTATTTGATTTTTAGTTCGTAAAACATGTCTAATATTCTGAAGTCTCGGCTTCAATGTGAAATTCCTAGATACCGTTCCCGAGTACCTCGGTTGAATACAAAGAATTATGTTTCTGTTATTTTCAGTTCTTCTGTTGTTTTCAGACAGTTGGTAATTGAGTCTCACGTCAATCCGTGAACAAATTATTTTCAAAATTCTAAGTAGTAAGAGTCAAAATGTAGCTTCCACGGACTACAATAATTTAGGTTCCACGGATTCTCATGGAGCTACCATCGAAATGATCGATATAATGAGTTAGCCCGAATTTATCTCTCAAAATACAATAATGAACGAATTATTTTCGATACCTTGTAACCCCGAATGCTCAGACTAGACTTCAAGCCATACATATCTCTCTTATCAGAAGGTTTTCACTAAAAATGAGGAATTTCGTTAAAATAACAACAGCATGACCCAAATTCAGTCTGAAAAACTTCGTCACAAGTATAGTTGAAAGCAAACTAGTCAAACAACCAAATCCCGTCGCGGAAAAAGCTTGGAATCGAAGTTCTTAGAGCTGCATGTACATGTATAGCAAAAAACTAGCCGTGTAACTATTTTTTCCATCGTCTGTGTGGGAAAGAGCCGTTATTTTGATTTTTTTCCCCTGCCGACGATGAAAGAATAGTATTCGACACTCAGGCGGGGTGGTTTCCGCTTCCGAGCGATGATTCCGACCAAGGCCCGGGCCGGAAAAACTGCGCTCGAGCCGCGGAAAGCAACATCCCCGCCCTTGTATCGAAATCTACTATTTAGATTTTGAAATGATGGGAATAGATTGAATCCACGCGGCGAAAATTCTAAGTCACCTCCATTATTTTTGCCAGCGATCATAAGGGCGGAATGTCATATCCAGGGCCTCAAAAACCGTTCCGTGAAATACTGGATAGCACAAAGAAAGGAAAGGAACGGAATCATCTGCTCCATAAGCATGTATTTTCGACTCGAATCAACCATCTAAACACAAACTCTGAGGTCGGATAGTCTCTTCGAGTTAGGACTCCCCGCTGATCTACCAGGTTACCCTCGATTATGTTCGATCTTTTCAGCTCTAAAGATCTACGCGAAGGCCACCCTACGGCTGGTCCTGGGTCCATTGAATGAGCTTAGATTGACTTTCGTCTGATGATTCAATTTATTTGTGATCAGACGAGACAGCTTTCCGCACTCAGCACAAAAAATAATATACGCAACACGGGTGAAAGTGTTCCGCACTCGTTCCGTGACGCGTGCGGAAAAGTAACTTTTCCGCACTGGTCACGAAACTCGTGCGGAAAACGCACTTTCCTTCCTTGTTACGTAATGTACTTTTCTGTGGAATAATAAGACACCGGAAGCTTCGACAAAGCTTTCCTTCCGGGTTCATAGTTTTGGTGAGCGAAGGGTGAAGAATCAGCTGCCTTGCACATCATCATGCTGAGATGGTTGATTTTTACCTGTCGAAAGCCAATTCCTAATCAGTCACCAGTCAGAGTATGTTGTCCGGAGCAAACTAGTGTGAACGCGTTTAGTATTTACGAATTTTGAAGCTCGTTTATCACTCAAGACTTTGGATTACTAGCCACAGTTTCCCAACTTTCTCACTTGTCATCCCATTTTCAACTCGGAAAACCTCAATTTCCAAAAAGTAAACATGCAGACGACCTAACCCTCCGAGGCAGAAAGCTCCGATGCACGGATGCACGAATGCACGTGTACGGTGTAAGGGTGCGTCCCCAAATGATGCATATGCATGCATATGCAGTGCACACTGCACATATGCACTGCGCACGTGCACATGTGCAGGTCATCAAATTTTAGCCAAAACCAGATGGAACTCGTCTAGATCTGCTTTGGATCAGCCGGTTATTCAGCAAAGATAAAACCCGATTCATATCAGAAGTTCTCTGATGCGAGCCCTTCAATTTTTGCTCAACTTCGATGAGCTGCACTTGTGCACATGTGCATCATTTGGGGACGCACCCTAATACACGCGCGTGTAATGCAACTGCAATGGATTTCAACAACCCTGGGACATGCCCGGTAGAAATATTGCGGGTTACACGGTGTTCAATAATGCACATGGCCATCAGGAAGATAGTGGTTCATATATATGTATTTCAGGGGGGGGGGCGTGAATTTCATAAATAACATCCATAATGGTCGAGGAGGTTATTGTTAATTTTCATTGAAAAATTTCCAGGATAAATCTTCATCAGTACCTGTTAGATACGCAATGATTGCGTTTCTTCAAAAAAAAAAAAGAAAACTGTGGAAAAATATGTTATCAAATATACATCACGTACCCGTTGGAGAACGTAAATTTTGGGATATTTCCGAGGAATAGAAGTCTCTGCATCGCTATCTTATGGCATCGTACATTTAACACAGACGGTGCGAGCGAATCACGATTTAGTAGTGTACACGTTTGAAGGAGAAATCTCGTTAATGTCCCTCCCATAGCAATTTTGAACCTTGAAAAACGAGCGAAAAGTACACAAATGCCTTACATGGCGCGCACTATGTCCACATTCAGAGATACGAGAGAAAATCGGGAAGCGCGCAAGACATTCGGGATATAAACGCTGCTCCATTCCTCGTCGTTTATCGGGCTCGTCGAAGCAAATTGCCGTTCGTCTCGTCTCGTATATACGTACAAAATACTCTTGCATTTCCCTTGCTCGCTTTCTATATACCTTGCAAACTCGTCCTTCTTTTGCGGATCTCTGAACAAGTTGGCTTGCCGATATTCCGAATGAGACGCTCACGTCTCGTCTCTCTGTGAGATGGAAAAATGCTTGAGAAAAAGAAGAACGAGTACGAACAAGGCCTTAGCGGATTCGATTCGTCGTAGATTTGGTCTCATCAGGACAGGCATGAAACGACGCGCGTCTATCCGTATTTCTTTCAATATCCTCCGTTCAAAATGGAAGTGTTTTGTTACTTTTTTTCTCTCACACACAATATGCCAGAATGTTTATTGATACAGTTACTGCATTCATCTCGACATCTTCCAAAGCGTTCCGAAGCAATATTTTACGTGGTTCGGGTATCAAATAAAAACCTGTCAAGGGATCTCTTGTTGGTATGTATTTTGTATTGGAGCGATACATATCCGACTTTACTATTGGATATTGTCAAGATGGCTAGCTATTGCGAAGAGATGCAAGAATGAAATATTTAATTCTCGAATGGCTAACACAGAAGGTGATTACTTTTTCGGAAAAACACATGCAGGTAGGAATTTCTTGAATCCAAAAACTATCTACAGTTGTGGGGTAGAAATCGTACTGATTCGAATTCTATAGATTTGGGACGAACAATTACCATAACTTGCACTCTGAGCGATTTCAAAATAATCCACGTGATGAATCACAAAAATTCTAAGAACAACTCGTTGGAAAAATGATGTCACTTTTTTCATTTTCTGGCACTTTTCGATCAACATTCACGTGAGGATTGCATGACTTCAGGCGAACAAAATTTTCTATATGATAAAATATGTAACATTGCTTTCCCACATTTTAAGCGATACCGTCAACTGGGGTAACTTTGGGACAAAAATCGCATTTTTTCCTTTCAAATTCGTTTAACTTGTAATTTTTATATGTGCCCCAAGTGGGGAGAATAGGTGCAAAGCCTCAGGATTATCTGTCCTCCTGATCGCGCGTGATAATGACTCTTTCATGGGTTGTCCCAAAGTTACCCCAGTTGACGGTAGTGACATTTTTGTACTGAGATCTTTTCACTCCCACCAACGCAGGGAGATTAAGCTTCAACTCTGACGTGAGATAATTTGTTCGGCTTACGATGAATCCCCCCCCTGTATCCACCTCCGTAACAGAATCTACTATTGTGTGACTCGAGCAAGTAGCAAAACTTGAAAGAATTATTTCAAAGGTGAACTTGGCCGAACAGATGGTTAGATGAAACTTTTGAATCATCTCATATGGGTATACAAGAAAATGATCCACGAGAATAGTAGTAATTTTCCAAGAAAAGAATCACAGGTAATGTTTGAGATGCATTCAAAAAATTTCACTTCAGCAAATTAGCTAGGCCATTCCCTGAAATTCCGCACACCTTTGTTATATTCTCAGCTAAGACTAAGCGAACAGATTAATGTCGAGTCATTCTTTTCTTGCGTTGGAAGATCAGAAAAATTTCACCGTAAAGCTGAAAGTGGAGTTTAATGGTCCTGCTACGAATTATTACAACGAAGACTTGTTGAGCTTCAACTGGTCTTGCTTAGCAGCAAGATAGAATTCTGGGGATCTTAAAATGAACGTGAATTTGAAGAATCAAATCAATTTTCATCCAAAACTAATTCATAGAAAAATTTCAGCAAGGATGACACAGAATTACGGTCGCATCACTGAACACAGAATTTTTCGTCCAATTTCTATCTGAGTGATAGCATAAGAGCCGAATGTGAACGAAAAAAAAACCGAATATATTGGTATTCTATCAAAGGAGTGATGGTTACCCATCCCTCCCTCTCACCCCGCTATCAAGGAAACATTTTGCACGGGTAACGTAGTGGAGGCGAAGGAAAAAAATACATTTTCACACGTCCACCCCGGAAATGTTCCCTCTGGGATCAATTGCGGGATCCGCCCCTGTATCATTCGATATTTGGGCTGAATACCTATAAATTATTATTCATCATAAGACAACCCTGATTTTGATAGATTTGGAAGAGCAGATCAAGTATAGCAACTGCGAAACACAATTTTTCGGCCGTAAGTTAAAATGACTATGAAAAAGTACATACACATATCGGTTGGTATATACAATGATTGCTTCCCAAGTCATTTCCAATCTGAAACTGCACACGACCAGTGTTCTACGCACGACTGCTTTCCACATCAGGAATCGTGGACGAGGTAATCCTGTGGGCACTATATATACACTGAAAACCTCCAACGATCGACGGCTTGAATACGAATCACGGCCTCAAACTTGGCTTCTCTCAGCCGAATGCATATAAACCGAGATCAGAGCTAGACGAAAGATGTTTATATGTACCTATGTATAGGTTTTTCTGTACTTACGGACGGTGTATTCTCTGAGGGAATGAGCAGCCGAGTGGCAACCTTGCACGATTGCTCTAGCCCAAGCTGCGAGGTCCCTTCTCGTCTCAGCGCGCAACGTATGCGTGACGACGCCCTCAATCGTGCCAACTCGTACTGCAAAAGTTGCACCGTACTGCGTATGTGGGCTTGGACTACTGCTTGAGGCTGCTTCGGTGCCAGCACTGTGTTTCGTCGACGACGAGACTAATCTGTGAACAGAAAATTTTTAGAATTTGTTAGTAATTGTTTGAGAACCACACAATTGGCTTTCGTTCGTGTTTTCAAATTGATCCTGATTTCTAATTCCAACTTTGGTTTTGGATTATATTGTTTTGGAAAAGGGGAAGAAAGGGGTTCAAGGCAATTTTGGGAAACAAGATATTCTGACGGACAGTAACAAGGAACGCGGGCAAAACCAGTCATATTACTGGAAAGTCTTACGTATCCAAACGGGATTCCATAGTGTGAACGTCAATTGAAATTAATCAGTAACTATCCTCAATTTTAGAATTCTCTGTGATTTCTTGAATCAATAACTAGAGATTTTCAGTATCCCTGATTTTCTGATGCTCGCACGAAATAGTAGATTTCGTATCGAGATTATGAGGTTGTAGCTCGCTTCTGAGCAATTGGTTTTCGATCCGAGCTGCAGGCGAGGGTCAAAATAGCCGCTCGGAAGCGGGGAACCTCATGATCGAGGCGCGAATGCTATTTTATTGATTTTGTAAGCACCCAAACATCGGAAAATTGCATAAACACTTGTTTCGACACGCTGTGCGGAACAGTGTCTTTTCCGCACTAATTTTCCACTTTCTCGCACAGTTTGTCGAAAAACAAAGTTCGATACACGGGTGTGAAATCTATATTTTGTATCCTCGTATTGATTCCGACCCTTCGCTCAGGTCGGAAACCCGTCAGTAGGACGCTAAAATAAAATTTTTCGATTCGAGGATGGGAAGTTTGGCTTTGCTTTTCGAGTGATTGTTTTCGGAAATATACTATTTTCAAGGCTAAAATCATTCCTCCAAACTCATTGGTTGGACTTAACAATAATATTCGCATAACAATTTAATAACATTCAAAAATGAGGTTAACGCAGTTTGCTCGTGGCAAATTCAAGCAGTGAATCACTCCACGATGTAAGTAGGGCTCATTCAGCTAGTTAGGTCCTTGTTATAATTCCTACTGACAAAAAGAACACAAACCTAGCGGATCCTAGATCTTGACGAAACTTCGGCAGACATTTTGTTTTGGCGTGAGATAAAGATACCTAAAAATCTTTTGTCCAATGGGCCTCCTGTCCCGAGATACAGCTATGAAGATTATAACATTGTCCATATGGGCCCATGATGAAAATTCTTCCATATAGATATACTAACAACGCTAACCTCCATTACTGAATCTGGGGATGAAAGGCCCATTGGACAAAACTTTTTTGGGTATCTTGATTTCTCACCAAAACGAGATGATTCCCAAAATTTTGTTAAAAGGTCCAGGATCTGCAAGGTTGATGTTGCCCTTGTGGGTCATGTTATCAACGTTCAATTATGGCAATTTTGAAACAATTTTATAGCCTTTCATTGTCCGTGGCCATAGTTCTATCGCTGGTAATAACATCTAGTGAACATTTTAGATCCGGTTAGTACCGTAGGCAGCCATACTGCTCTAATCTATAATGCGTAACCAGAAGTGTCGTGCTCATCGAGCTCGCTCGGACGTATTAAAGTGTTACACGCTGCGACATGTTTTTCCGATATACCCCCCCCCCCCGGGTTCCCAAAATGTCTACTATCGTCTGCTATCGTCTGTGCACCATCAGTCTTTTGTTGCCACTGGCATTCAGCCCATGAAATACATTCCTTTTCTGTTTCTCTACGGTCACGTGTTTCTCGTGCAGTTGAGTAAATTCCTGATTCCTTCACTCTGGACATCTCTGGACATTGCGTAATCCACCAGTGCCGATTAATAAGTTCAGTTACCTTGTGATGACTACGTGCTGGATCTAGTGTTTGGAAGAATAAGATTATGAGTAATCCCTTGCATGTGTGCATGATGAGGGATGAATCGATGTCAACGATCGAAAAAAAATATTTGTCTGCTGCATTCCAAGATGAGTGTGACTCGTGACATAATGGGGGAGACATATTTTAATACTAGAAACCCAAATACTCTTGGTTTATCATTCTCCGTTTTTGCTATAGCTCCTTACACGTCGTGCAAGCCTCTCCCGGATGATTTCCATAACTCTATCGAATTCCATCTCATTAGCACCACGCACAATCCTCTCGCGAATTCTACAACTTTTCTTGGCCAGTGCGCAAAAGTGTTTTGAAACATTTTTTTTTTCAACTCTATTTAAATGATCAAAGAAATAAGACAACTGTAAAATCGCGATTCAGATTATTTCAAAAGTATGACCTCGTAATCAAGAGTAATATTTTTTTTGCAAATTACAAATACAAAGGGTTTCTGATGAATAATCCGCCCAGACTCAAATGAGTTTCGTTATTGAGAATGAAAAATTTCAGAAAGAGATGATCTGATAAACGAAGTCAGATCCAGTGGTTATTAGTCGACTCCACATGTGATCAAAAGAGAGCTAATCTCAATCTCTCCAATTTCCAATTCTAAATCCCTTCGAATCAAGAATCAAACAGCCAGAAAAAAAAGATGATGAGCAATGCTCGAATAAGCAATTGAGCATCCTACCAAGGCCGTTTCCGATTAGTATCGGTATCACGGAGTCGATTGCAAATTTATCGCACTCTCAGCGGACTCACTGGTGTTTCTCCAAAGCAAAAAATAGACCATACAACTGCGGTCAGAGCAAAAAGCGATCGCTGTAACCGCAAAGAGAGGCAGATTCGGTATACTGTATATAGCAAAGCGAGTGAGCTGAGGTAGCTAAAATTGCGAAGGGAATGAAAGGGGAATATATATGTATATAGGATGTAAAAGCCGCGAACAGGGCCACGAAAGCGATCGGTTTTCGAGCTTGCAACGAGGCTTTTTTGAATAACGCAGCTGCAAGCAAAGTATATAGAAGCGAGAGGCAAAAGCTCTGCGTGTAACACGAGAGTGCGAGTTGGCGTGGTGGCGTTCCCGCAGGGGCTATCGAGACCGAGTAGCCCCATCGGACCACCAGCTCCGTATCCCACCAAAGCGCTCGTCGACGCCGCGCCGTGCCGTTCCTCCTATATAACGGTGTTATATTCCACGGCTCTGCATATGCACTCGGACTATAGCCGTTATATCGTGTACATACTCGGACAACGTAGATCCTCTGGACTCTTCTTCTATGTTTTGCTTATACTGATATGCTGGTCGAGTGAGAGTTAAAACGAGCGGATAGCGTGATAAAGCGGGTACAGATTTTTCTTATTTTCTTCTCGTTCGTCGGTCGTTTGACAAGGATTTTTTCCCCAATGGCGGTCCAACGACAGACCAGACTGGTGCAAGAGTGATTCCTCGAGTTGCTGACAAGTTTTTTTTTCTTTTATTATCTCGATTGAATCAAGAGTAAATGATTCCAAGATTTTAAAGAGAAACTGGAAGATATATTATGGGTGGTTATGAGATAACTTGGGTATTTCGAGACCAAAAACGTCGAGGTCATGATTTGACCCATAAATTGACTAGTTGAAATATAGCTGCAATCTGACTGCTCATAGGTGTTTTTCAGTCTATCTGACATCCAAGAACAATTCCCAGACGGGCATTAACGTTAGTTAATCTATGTAAAAGATATGAGCAATTTTCGATATATTTTTGCCACGGTAAGGACAGCCACGGTAAGGACATTTGGCATGAAGACTGAACCCAAAGGCGTAATTCGAAACTATTCGTTTTTCCCAAATACACAGCACCTTTTCACGGCGAAAGTTGACTGTGAGAAAATTCCCAGACCTTGACGTTGCACACTGTTCGAGAGTCAGTGACCACGGTAATAGAGCTTCCACGAGATCGAGACTAGTCTCGGTCTCGGTCTCATCTCGTTTCGAAAATCGAGACCGAGGCCGAGACCGGGACTGAGGGATCTTTTCTCTTGGCGAGACCGAGGCACTCATTGGACAGTCTCGACTCCCGTCTCGATTCTATCCGCCAGTCTCGCGAGAGTCTAGGTGATTTCGGTACTAATGAAATTCCTGCATTCGTTTTTGAATGAATAGTGGTGTGAGTATCAAATATCGAATGTTCAATCGAATCAAAACTACAAAGAAATGAAGAGCGTTTCATCTGATTCATTTTGGCTTTCACGTGGCTACTATGAAACGTTCCCAAAGGCTGATATGAGCAGTACTGAAGGTAAAGGCCAGGCGAGATTCTTCACATGGAAAGCAAACCGTAGAGGAATATCTATAATATTCATGTACGTGTATATAGTCTACACACTATGAGTTGGAAGAATATACTGCATGAATGTTTGAATGAATTCATCACTCGATCGATATGATCAATCGTGCCTGTATTCTCGCGGGAATTTTCAAGTCATATATATCATGAATATCATATATATCATATATATCATGAATTCGCCTATGCAAGGTAATATAACCAGCAGACATGCTGATTCTCAACAGAGATAAATTCCCTTCCATTGACGGTTCTCTATAATTCCCAAAAATCATCAACGAGAGTCTCGTCGAGAGTCTCGTCAAAATCGAGCCGAGTCCGAGATTGAGGCCGAGACCGGAACAAAGCAGACCGAGACGAGACAGAGACCGTGAAAATGCCGTCCGAGACGAGTCCGAGAGTCCCTTGACTCTCGTCTTGTCTCGTCTCGTGGAAGCCCTACACGGTAAGGTCAATTCTTATTTTGCAACAAAAAAATTGTCCATAAATCATCCTGCGCATCACTCTGCTGGTGGTAAAATTTTGTTCTTTGGTATAGGAGGAATCAATTACAACCGTCATAGAGCCATTTGGAGCGATTCGCAGGTCCGGAGTTGAATTATCGGGAAGTATTCGAAAAATTTGCAAAATTCCAGGACGGGATGTCAGCTGTGTTTCAACTATTTCAAAGTAAGACTTGATACTCGATGTGTACATAGTATGACTTTTTCATTACTCAATTTTGATGTTTAAGTGGTGCGAAACCGAGATTGAATGAATATCTCGGTAAACTACACGATTCAAATGTGCAACTCCAGTTTAGGACATGCCACGGTGAGGACATTTTATCCGCACCGAAAACTATTGAGACATCTTCCTTTCAATAGAATACACCAGATATCATCGTTAGACTCATCATATTTGGTCGTTTACTATGAATGCCAGGTCAGGACATCAAATGCATAAGTTATCTCATAATCATCCATATCTAATTTTTCAGCAATATTCACTAGTTCACACGATATTCCCACTGAAAGATGGAAATAGATGCATGGAATTCAACAAAAACCAGATCTTGCGGTATCTACCATCTAGGGTATATACTGCATCGTCTCCGGAGACTTCGAGGAGATTCCAAACACTTCCTAAGAACTTCGTAGATTTGAAAGACTTGACGTGGAATCATCTTCTTATCCCTCGATTGAGTTGATATCGAATAGCTAGCTAAAGGGTTGGAATATCATTTGAATTGCCATCGAACGAGGACAATTCCATCATCAATAAGTTAGGATGGAATAGACATATTTAGCTTCGGTTCAACTTTTACTCTTACAAATCTGATGGCTTCATGTAGAACCGAACAGGCCGATGATACGAAAAAGGGAAATACAGATATCCAAAGAATTTTGAACTATCCAGAATTTTTTATGGACAAAACTATCCAGAAGGTGATACGGTGAGGAAATAATTATATGAGGAATTTCCGAGTATCAGAAGTTATGCATTCAATATGCATGATATTACGTCATTCAATTTATCTATACAGCTATTTTCAGACCCGCTAAACCGGGGATTATCGTTATATGTACCAAAGAATTGCATAAGCAGAATGCCACTTTTTGCTATCATGAGCTAAGCCAAACAGCGTGCCATTCCAACCTACGGCCAAAGATTATACGTGCGAAGCATGTATATTGCGATTTTACGATTTCTGGATTTTGACGCATTAATTGCTCATCATTCTAGAATCAATCATCCAAATCAAGCTTGCAATAGCCCAATTTACTCATCATGAACACAGATGTGTTATATTATTCTAACTGAATATATTGCTTTGTTACCAAAAATATACGAAAAAATGCCCCAAAATGCAGAAAATCTTGTGTCTCGATCATCGCCTAGATATTTCATATATCTCAAAATTTAATCGTAATATGGCTATGGAAATGATTTTATCGTATTCTCAAATCATGACTTCAAGTGCCAAATGTATTCATTGAATCAAAAAGTACTAATTGAACGTCTAACAATAAATTTAATTATTTCTCTCGATACGTCGAGAAAATGCTCTTAATTAGTGTGTTTCTCATGAATGAACAACACAACATTTTTTTCTAAACCAATACGAGGTTTTTATTCATATTTCTATCAGATGTATATTCATAATTTTCATATTCGTATTACGGAAAAAATCAATAAATCATCTGTGAAGGAAAAATAAATATAATTAGGTGGTTTTGTTTTCGCCGATGTTGATTTGTGGGATCCAGGTTACTCATGACGAGAGGAATGCGAAAAAGATAGTTTTTAGCGAACACTATATTGAGCAAACTGAATACATGCTCGAGGTGGTGGAGAGTGTGCGGCTTGTTCGCGATCCACATGGAGACTGCCCGAACCGGAGCAGAGCAGGAGGCCTATAGCCAAGCGGCTGAATGTCTATAGATATACTGCAGACGGCGGTTCTACTGCCGGTTGAGCGTATCTACTGTCGGTTGAGCGTCTCTACTGTCGGTTGAGCGTCTAATGCCACTTGACGGCTGCGCTAATGTGTGCGTGAATGTATGTGTGCTGTCGCGGACATTATTTGATCGGTGCTACATAAACAGGTTTTAGTCCACCCAGCCAGATATGTTGGTTGAATACAAGATACATAATTTCCCAATAATTTTATCGCGGCTGGTCTCGTTCATCTCTGAACGGAAAACTGATTTTATCTTCGCGGGGACGCGACCCGGGTGATTCTAATAACATCCCTATTGGAGGAATATCGAATTGCCTTGCCGCATGCCAAAGCGAGGATGAACCTGGGGTATGCTCATTCACTGCTCATTGTTTTGGCCATGGGGCTTCCTACCCGATTACAGATGGGGAAAGCTGCACCATGGACACGACACCTGGCCCGAAGGTAATTGGTGTCCTCTCCCGCGACACGAATAGCCCGCGGAAAAGATCACATGTGAGCTCAGTAAATATGCATATGAAATGAGTTGTTACCTTTACCTTTTCTTTTCCTTGAATTCAATTGAAGTATAATATTCAATTGAGCTGAATGATCAATATATACGGACAGACGCTTGTATATATATTGCACTGGTGTACTTGAGGGGGGAAAATCACTCTTTCGTCTCTAGAGGCTCTCGTCTGGATAACTCCAGGACAGGAACCTCTAGGAAAGCCTTCTGCTTACTCGCCAGGTGAAGGCACTTGAACGCCCATGTAGAGCGTTTCCAAGATCTTCGTGAACCCCGAAACGCGGACCCTTCATGAGAGATGATTCGGCGGCTCGACTAAGCGTGTCGCGCGATGCGAAAATCATCATATACGTAATGATTTTGTCGCGCATCGATGATTTGAATTTATGAATATTAGTACCGCTGAAATGATGGTATATGTTCGCACGCGTGGGATCCGTTAGGGGTAACAAGTTATTAGCCATTCCACCAAGTCGAATCTACTATCAATACCAAAAACATCTTATACGTGCGGGTTAAATCTTTATATCTATGAGTGATAGATGAATACTTTCAAAACATGCATTGGTGAGGGATGATATGTATATGTACATGCTGCTTCTAACACACAATGGATCTGCATATACTCTAAAGAGCAGAATTTGATGAAAATTAAAATTTTTAAATTTAGTGAAATTCTGGATTTTGCAAAGGTTATGTATCTTGAAACTAAATTTACAGAAAAATTTAAAGGTTACTCTAGAAATTTCAGAGCTCCCAGTCGAAATTCTTCAGCCCATGTAAGGACGTAGCCCACTATTGGACACGACACCACCAACTACTCTCATTTTCGAAAATCTAGATAATACATACGATCGATTTCATTCTCGATCATTTCAAAAATTCCATGTCAATTCATTAGTACGAGAGAATGAGTGAACAGAAAACTAGTTCTTCTATCATTCTATCTTGAAGTCTTTTGTCTGCTCTCCAACTCGGGAACACGCAAAACAGTTGTTCAATTTTCTCAAGAACCGTAACGGAAAGATCTGGACTGAGAATAAGACTAACTCCTCCGAGAAGGGGCCAGGAACAGAATAAAAAATTATTGGCTGCGAAAGACTCGGAGGCGTTGGAGGTGTGCAAAATTCTGTCCAAGCCACAAAGGAGCCACCTCTCGGTAACGCCACCACCATCGCCGTCTAAAGCAGCATTGCTGCGAGGTAAATAGAGCCGTTGAACGAGAATGAATGGTTCGGCTACTGGTGAGAGATTCGCTTGGTTAGAGCTATATCCTAAAGGCTCTAAGATGAGAGAAAGCACCCGCAAGCAACCCCGCAAGAAAGAAAGAAAGAAAGAAAGAAGGGATGAAAGTAAGTAAGAAGATAGAGATAGAAAGAGTGGCCAGTGGGAATCGAAAGAGGCGCGGACATTTTAATATCCAGGTGGCAAAGAGCTTTCTTCGCATTCTCACACGTATTCTCGGCTATACCAGTGCAATAGAGATAGATGGTATAGGAGGAGTAGTAGTAGACCAAAGTGAGTCCTTTTCGCACCTCGTACACCCGAAGGCGAATGGTACGAAATCACTTCCGGATCCGGCTGCTGCTGTAGCCAGGCCAGACCCTTGACTTAAAATTTATGAGCTTTGATTTGTTTTCATTGTCTCCAGAGAGCCTTCGAACGGCTACTGAGAACAAATCGAACGGAGATTCTACGTATAGGAGCTGAGAATGGATGAGATTCTATAGGGTGGCAAATAGACGTTTCAAAAGTGAGTTTACGGTAATGTCGAAAGCTCATTTTGATAAACGACGTGGTGAAAGGAGATTCGAAAGATCTTTCGAATGGTGCTACGATTATTGTCCGATGCTCTTGCTGAATTGATCGTTTATTCTGGTGGGATGAATGGAGTTTTACCCGTTGTTCAGGTTTGATAATTATCAAAGTACTCCTTTAGCAGACTGAGTGAGACGTTTTAATTGTCATCATCTGGAGGTAACGAGTCAATGACCTTGAGAGATCTTGACTTGTCCTTGAGTGCAACATAGTCCATAGAATGATCCGTCAATTCACAATTCTGACGAGGACAGGTTCCACCAACTTCTTTTTTCTTTAATGAAAATAGTTTGAACATAAATTCTCGAATTTACGCAGAAATGGTCAAATTATTCTAAATCTTGTATTCTATTAAAATATGCCCAATCATTGATACCCTAAAACTGTGCACGTTTGGTGTGTGCAAAACTGATTTGGTTGAAACATATTTTGGGAAATTGGAGCGGATGCTACAGACTTCCTCCGTTTCTCATTTCACATTGTAGAAAACTGCCGACCTATCTTGGCACCACACAATAAATTTATTGTATCGTATGCACTTTGACCCTTTATAAACTGTCGAGTCCTGCAGGGCCCATTGATAATATGTTGAATACTGTACACAAAACTCATGTCAATATTTCATGATCTCAAAGGCCCATCATCCTGTTTTAAACCCTCTGCTCAATCGCTTTGCATGTTATTTGAGATTTATTAACGTTCCAAAAGTTTCTAAACCACTTTCAGAACATCAGGAGGCCAAATTTTCAAATTATCAGAAATGATGACTCGTCATTGCACAAAACTTATTTTACGCATTCTGAGATTTCGATCAATAGGTTTGGGTTCATAAGTTATTCCAGTGGTGTAAATGAGACTCTTTTGACATCTTAGGAACATCTTATACATTAAAACTTGAAAGAGTGATATAGTCATTGATGAATATAATTATCTATGAATATCCAAAATTGTGAGGAATTTGAACATGAAGCTCTAAATGGCCGGTCAAAAAAGTGTTTGAATATTTTTGAACGTTTCTGAATATTTTACGAGATTTTGTGTACATTGCGCGAAGTCGGAATGTCCATAGAAATGAAATCACTTGCGAAACAGAATAATAATGTGTTGAGATGGTTTGGGTCTGAGGGGTTGAAAACAGCTTCAACGCAAAATCATGAAACTTTTTTTCCACAAGGGATATTCGAGAAGAAGATAAATCTATAGCGCATCACTCTTCGAAATTGGTAGTTGGATGCGAAGAGATTTTTCGTGTAACTCAGGGAAAATTGAAATAACAGAATAAACCCAAACCTAACAATCCGATCAACTGGAATTGGTATATAAAAACCTCTCTTTCAACAAGCCCAATGACATTTTTATTGAAAAAAATGTCAATTTCGTCGGTCACCAGTGAGCGAAACCGGAGAAGCTCGTAAATAGTCGTCGATTGAGCACTAAATTATACTTCCGATTGAGCGCAGGTTAATCAAACGATGCCATGAATCGACCCATGTCCATCCAGTCATCGACAGCCGACAGAGAGGCACACTTTCTATACGCGTATTGGGAGCGCCAGAGGAAAAACCCCATCCATAAAACTCGTGCTAGAACCGAAAAAACGAGATGAAGAGATGAATCGTGCACATGCTACGCGAAAACAAGTGGATCAACGAGATTGACAAGCGAGCGCGCGACGCGTATGAAAAACAAGTCCCCCGCGAACGAACCCGCGCCAACAGCTGCACACACAAAACGGGCAGCAGCACCGAATAAATAGCCACTGTCGTGAAATATATAGACAGCATTGCAGCATCGAATTTACCAACCACTACTATTACACACAAACGGGTTCTATCGATATATATCTATATATCAGTCTTCTTCCTGCAGCATCAGAGCGAATACGCGGACTGAATACGTTCAGAGTGAGAGAGAGTATATAGATGGCATCACATCGGCTAGTATATACCTCTGCAGACGGTTTCATCGAATTTCGGATCTGGGAAAAGCCAGTGGCGCGTATGGACCGAGTGAAAACGTGCAGCAATGGCCTCGTTTCGTATACACTATATCGTAGCAAACCCGAGGCTGTTATCGTTTCTCGCGGGTGGCGTGATGGTCCAAGCCACGCTTTGCAATTTTTTTCCAACTGCTGAGCAACGACGAGGGTGAATGCAGTCTGGGTGACCCCAGACCCTGGCGCAAAAATAATGTTTAATGGGCCAAATGCGTGAGGTGGGATACTTCTAGCTCAAAAATATTCGATACCTACATGCACACGCACAGAATTTTTCGATAAAAATTACCAGACTAGTTAAGGAAAAATTACCCTACATGCCGGCAATCGTGTGACGCGCCACCTAGGAGCGCCAGTTTTTACGGTCATGTAGGGTAATTTTTCCCTGTACCAAGGAGATGATTTCTGTCATGCCATTGAGCAGTGATGTTGCTCTGATCAATATTAATATCACCAGGAGTAAGAATGAAGATGATTCAGCAAGTTTCAGAAGGTTTTATCAATTTGTATGCTTCGACCTCGGATCAAAATCCAGGCATCTTCATCAGAACGAGTCAAATAATGTACTTCTACACTAAAATGTTTGTGAGGTTAGGTGAGATGTCGAGTTCCGGGGCTCGCGGCGCGCGCAGGCGCACCCAGCTCTTTCTTTCTGGTACGGTAAAAATTACCCTACAAGTGCCCGCAAAATTTACCTAAATTCACCGCACTTTTTCAGCAAATTCGATACAATTTTTGACCTGAAATAAAATTTACCTTACAGATAGGTAATTTTTCTCGACACTCATCCACAATAAGTAGGCTGAAATGTCGGACGTCCCACGATTACCCTAACTGTGCCCGTAATTTTTATCGAAAAATTCTGTGCGTGCAGGAAAAATATTTTGGCTCGTGAAAACTTTGTAAATAAAGGGCCGCCAGATGTGTGGAAGGGGAAATTTCCATCTTTATTCTGAGATGACATTATGGACAAATCAGAGGACATGTATTATGTATAATCTTGCACGACATCAGGAGAATATCAGAAATCCAACTCCATCAACATCATATGTCTCGACTGCAGAGCGGATGATACTATTGTCCCCTAATTCAGTTCTATGCTGAATTGATTTATGAATTGTATTTAAACGTTAAGTATGTATCTCACACTAGCTGATATCAGAGATGTCAAAACGGCCGAATGAGGAGGCACATATTCCACCATATTGACCGTCTTAGAACTAGTGGTTGAATGTAAACCAGGATGAGTGATCTCAGAAGAGTTGATTCCTCTCAAAATTTTACCTTCAGAATTTTCAAGTTCACTTAATTATCTGAACAAGTATTATTTCATTAACGATGGCGTCGAGAACTAATTTTTGGATTTTATTGCAAGTTGGAAAACATCAGGTGAAACAGCGTCGTCCAAAAACGAGATAAATGAAGCAATCACTGATCACTGATTATTTTCTATGACCTTATCCTCATCATGAGCCAATTTGACGAGATTCGTGTGATTTTACGCCTTTAGCACTGTAATTCCTCAACGATACCGTTTATAATGAGATCAATTTATGATATGTTGACCTGATTGGCTGTTGTAGAATTCAACGTATGAGTATCTGGATAATGAATAAAATTAATCCACATTGGATAAGTCAACGAATATTTTAATACTTCCTAGTAAACTCCGCCTGGACTTCGGTTATGACAAACAAAATCTTTCGGTACCTTGGAGTTCGTTACAACCGGATCTCAGAGAATAACAGGATTGAACTGTCACGCGCGGCTCATAACGGTTACATTATCAAACCAAATTACTGGCTCAAAGATATTATAATATTTAGAAATTGTGGCTGATTACGATCAAGGTCATCCATAGCCAAAGTTCAATCAACACTCTGCGGTTCTAAGGATCAAAATGATCGAAGCCACGACAGATAAGAACTTTCCCGAAAGATACAATACCCGTTAATTGCGCATCCTTCATTAGGAATTTCAGCCTCACTAAATGAACAGTTCCCAACTTTTCAGTGTTCGGCTCACTGACTTCGCAGAGAAAAACACAACGATGAAAATACACACTGTTTTGGACCATAGAACCACTAGCAGCGCAATCCAAAAAGAAAGGAATCCGATCGGATGAGTAAAGCAGAACGACAAAGAAGTAGATAAAGTAACAGAACAAGGTTATGGCACAATGATTCTAGCGAGAGACGTTTAACGTAAAGAGGCAACAACGACACAGAAGAGGGAAGGTAGGACAAATTAATCCAAGTTGGTTCAAACTCACATCGACAGAATATAGCCAGTCTGACACGGTGTATATGTTCTCGGGAAGCTCGTTGTCTCCCGACTTCATCCATCTCCGTTTTCTGTCTCACTCTATCTATACAACCAAACTGTCTCGTTCTGTCGACGTCACTCTGCTTGTATTTTGTAAAGCGCGCGCTTAGTTTGCTTGGCAGCATTGGTATATCCAAGCACAAGAGTGAGTGAGAAAGAGATAGTTCGCTCTGGCAATTGGCCGGTTACCACTCTCTCACCGACGAACAATTGGACAGAAGTTGCTAACCCCCCCCTCCCCGATGTCGGAGAAGAGTAGACCGAATGGACATGCTTGCTGTTGTGTTCTGTAGCTCTACTCTTATCTCTGTCTCTCGCATTTTCAGCCTCTGTTTCATTGGCGTCGGGTCGGACGTTCGTAGGCTAGTATACCTGGACTTTTGAACCATTCTTCTACTTCCATCCTTCACTCACTCACTCACTCGCTCGTTCACTCTTGCTCGCTCGTTTACTCGTTGTAGACAAGCGCGACTATTTGGCTGCTTCCAATGCTTGTTTGCAACTCTGCTTTGTTTGCACGTCTACAGGATTTACACTGGACCTTTTGTCATTGAGTTGTCAGAGCTTCACTAATGAACATAATGCCTCGTTTCATCCTCGAATCCCAATAGAACATCCACGTCAAAGATATAGACTTTTATCCATTTTAATGAGGTCATCGGAAATTTTTACGATAATTGGTTGTGAAATTCGGAGAATGACGATTGTTTTCCTTTGAAATTATTATTCACTCAGTAATTGAAATTTTTGTGCTATCGCCATTCTTCTATGAGGAAAACAGTGATGAGATTGAGGAAAATTGAATTTTTTGGATATTGAGGTATGTCTGACCAAACTCTGATTTCTCTACTGAAATCGGATTCTAGTCTAGAATGTTTTTACAATTTTGAATGAAACTCCGCTCTTAGCTCGGCAATTTGGGGCATTGATTGTTCAGAGTGGGGCAGAATTACATTGGAACTTTTTAAAATGTAATTTCCTGTTTCTGTAATATAAATTTTCCTATCTTAGAGCAGAGAATAGGCATCTTGCATTTTTTCTTGACTTCCTAAAGTGAAGGTTGAGCATTTTAGTGCGATTTCAGTTGAATATTGTGTAACTCGAGAAGAAATTCTCCAAAACTCTCAATCTTAAGCAAACTGTTCCAAAATCAAGTGCCTTCAGAACAACTTTAACGGGTCAAGCCCCAAATGACGCCACGATGATACAGCACTCATTACACCCCATGATATTAGCATGGGGAATTCCAAACTTTCATTCATCTGATATATATTCAACAGTTCAGGAGCATCTCATGATTCATATGGTGATTGACCCAAATGCTAGAAATATTGAAAAATCATCAGACCGTTCTCAGGACCCAGGAAAATTGATTGTTTCACTGTCAGTAACTAGATAAAACAATCAATTGTCCTGAGACCTGAGAACGGTCTGACACTTCTTCAATATTAGTCTAGCATTCAGGTGAATCACCATATGAATTATTAGATGCCTCAGAACAGTTATTCCATACGATGGACTTCCCCATACTAATGGCATGAGGCATAATGATATCTGTATGACGTCATTTTGGAATCGACCACTTCAAGCCGTTCTGAAACCACTCGACTCTGGAACAATTCGCTCGAGATGGGAAAATCTCTGGGAATTCCTCCTCGAATCGCACAATGACAAACTGAAATCATTCTAGAATGCACAACCTTTACTTGTAAAGCACACTCTACAAAAGCCCCATCTGCACATCTGGGGCAAATGCCACAAATAGATTGCTCTGATGGCCCCACAATGCTATAGTATAAGCAGAGCCATTTAACACTTTTGTAAAACGAATGAGCGAGAGTCCACCTAGTGCCTCAAATGGTAATACGCATCTCAGTGACGGCAAAATTTGAAATTTGATTCGAATGGCCTGCTTACAAGTTCGGACCGCTCAATCCAAATACAAGGGCCTCGTGCGATTCGGATTATCTTCACCTAAACTTGTAAGCAGGCCATTCGAGTCAAATTTCAAACTTAGCCGTCACTGAGATGCGGATTGCCATTTGAGGCACTAGGTATAGTCTTGCTCACTCGTTTTACAAAAGTGTTGAATGGCTCTGCCTATACTATAATATAGTGGGGCCATGAGAGCAATCTATTGGTGGCGTTTGCCCCAGATGTGCAGATCGGGCTTTTGTAGAGTGAGCTCTGCATACTGGCACGAAACGCCTTTTTTATTTTTCATTCTTTTCAAACTTTATGAAATAAGCGATCCAGCACACTCCTTCTCAGTGGTCAACTGGATCGCTCAATCCAAATATAAGGGCCTTATGCAATTCGAGTCATGTACACATAGACAAGAATGTAGGTCACCATACGATCTCTAATTTTCTCTCAAGTATTTTGCATGTCTCGAGGGCTTCAAGATCGTGTATAGCTTGAACCATCCAATTGGGAGGGACACGTGTTGGAGTTGATCTTGTAGAAGAGCTTTGCCTTACAAAGTCAAGATTCAGAATGTATTGGTTGACTCTCAAGAGCTCGAGGCAGAAGCAAAGCCAAAACTGCATACGAGCTTAGAGCTTGAGGCACCAAAGCGAGATCCGATGGAGCGCCTTGGCTCAATCCCTCTAGGGAATGAAGTACGTGATTGGTCTAAGCTTCGGTCGACGCCGAGAGTAAGGCAAAAACTACTACGCCCGATCGAATTGGTACAGGGTCTGTGGTTCGGAAGCGCTAATGAGACGGAAAATTAATAGCACAAGGTGGGCTCGTAATCCTACGTTATCCAATTTGGTCAGTAAATCGTGATTAAGGTATGTGTAGTCTCAATTTGGCATTTAGTCTTGAGCTTCTATTTACAACCTTCGCTCTCTTAGAAAGTCTACATTCAAACACTTCCGAGTTCAATTCTGCCTCCATAGCATGAATCTTGTCAGCATTTGAAACATTTTTCGTCAGGACTGTATGGAGTAGAAATGACGGGTCCATTAATCTAAGTCACCAGAAGCAAGTCAATAACGGTAGGTATTGGAAACATTCGATGGGATCGGAAATACTTCACCGAGTCGATGCAAGCTTGACAAACTCACGATGACGGATTGGCATACGATAAAAAGAAAAATACCGAAAAGTGTCGAAGAACGCTAGGGAAGGCACATCGAAAGAATGGAAGTTTGGGATATTCGAAATTGACTTTGGCTGAGAGGACGTTCGAGTTGTAACAGCTCACTATATAGATTATTCGAAATCAGTAATAGTTCAGTTACACTTATCGGAACATATCAAAATCTCAAGTCGTCTAGTTTAGGAGATAGAACTTCGATATTTGATTGATACTTCAGCAAAAACCCGGTCACGAACTAAGGTTGTCACAAATTCAGTGTACCTAACTTGCCCCCATAGGCCGATCTCAGAAATGGGTACTTGTAGACCTTCCCAATAATCTTTTTTACATTCGTTATATTAAATCACAAGAAATTGAGTGGTTTGGATCAACTCCAAATCATTTCTGCGTTTCTCAGGAAATTTAAAGTGATTTTTCATTTTTTGTGTTTGCACAGCTAAGAAATCATCGAGAAAATTGCCTTGAGTGAAATCGGTGCCAAATTTTTCCGAGTTCGACCAATCTTAACATACTTCAAGGGATTCAATTTCTTGTGTCAAGACCTTCAAATTCCGTCTTTCAGAGATGCAAAATTTTGATTTGGAGCTATTTTAAAAACAAAATATGTAAATGATTTGTGGAACAAGAAGATCAACATCGGAGTGTGCCCATAACATGCCCCCATACGGTAATCTCGAAAGGGCAAGTAGTTACGACTTTTTAGTGTTCTTCGCGTCAAACTAAATCGGGAGTGGTGTATAGGACCGACAAAAAGCTCCGAATGTAGTCACGTGGCGATGTATTTGGATAGAAACGATTTTATGCAATTTGTCGCTGATTTACATTGTTTTAAACGATAGGGGCAAGTTGAGTACACCTTTTGTAAACTCTAAAAATCACTTCTTGCGCAAATTGAAACAGATCGGCTCCAGTTCATGCAAATCAGACGTGCTCTAGCTCATTTCGAAGGCCTTGAAACAAGCTTCAGCATACGATGAAATGACGTTGAAAAATATCGAGATTAGCCAAAGTTATTGAGGAAATGGCTTAATGTAGGCAATTGGTTACACTTACTTTACTTTTAGAATCTCAGGTGGAAATCAAATATGTTTTGAACATATTTTTTTAGGCTTATTGCCAGGTATTCTCAAGGCATGCTCGGACATGTATTCTCTAGCTACAGAAGAGCTAGTAATCTTCCCTCGTCGAGCATGGGTGGGAGATGCGAGGAGACCAGGAGCTCACAACACGGGCACAAAAAGTTTTCTCACAAGGCTGCTGTTATTTTTGGACCCCAATGTTACTCTGTCGTATATGTCTACCTCTGGAGGACCAATATCCGAGGTGGAAACATACAACAGTGAGATTGACGTACAAAGACACGGCAACCTTGTGAAAAAAATTTTTGAGCCCGTCTAGCAATTCTTGTAAGCTCCTGGCGTCCTTCGCATATTCCACCCACGCTCGGTGTGGGCAGATGCACCATTGGCCGTGGCAGACGTGCGCTAAGGTCACAGCATTGAGGCTCATCGGAACGGTAATCTCGCCGATACACTTTTTATGCTCATTCATTCAATAGCTTTTCGGTAACTCGAAAGACTGTCTATATCTGATTAGTCATAAGCTATTCACGAGCTATTCACAGGCTATTCGCAAATTACATGGACTCCAAAGCTCGTCAAAATTCGTTCACCACACATTTTTGGGCTATCTTTGACTTTCTGAAAAATTTTCCGCTGAAATTATTTCAAGATTATTTCAAGTACTTTTTGAGCTTGATAAGACATGCTCAAGCATGCCTTGGGACCACCTTGCCAAAAAGCTTACCGATTAGAAATATGTTTGATCTCTACATCAATTCTTTATCATATTCGGAGCTGGCGAAATGAATCTACAAATTTGGTTAATATCTCACAAAAGCTTCATTCATCTGTATTCCTACAACTTCCATTCATCATCATAGCTTTCCGAGAAAGCCAGTTTCAGATTTGAGCTCTTCGTCTGAATAGAGATGTTATCATTTCGATGAGTTGCTGAGAACTACCGTGTGCGAAATTTACAAAATGGATGAATTGTTGATTGACCTCAGACGAGTGTCTCAACCCTAAAAATGTTTTAAAACTTGTAAAAACAAATAGAATTTTACGCTGGATTCGAAAGAAAGTCATATCTGCAGTATGACACGCTCTCTGATTCAGTATTTCGCACACGAGACTGTAACTTAGACCGAATCGGATGTGCACGACGCAACATGGGTCATCCATCTACTATCCTAACGACCGGTCACGCGGTTCAGAAATGCATCGGGCATCAGCCATCCTTCGATCATATATCGCGACGCGTGCGGTGATTACATTCTGTCTCGCTTTCTCTGAGCACACCAGTCTCTAACCTCTACGACAAGACAATAACGAGGTGGTCGGAGATCCGAATTCATCGGAGATATAACCAATGGCATGATTGCCGTAGCCGTCAGTACACGGACATAGAATATATACATACATATGATAGAAACGTGACCAAGCGACGCTTATTATACATACATTGAGACTCGTTTGCTAGTACACTTGCTGATCACGTACGGAAGCTCGAAAATTCTGCACGCGGTATTAAGAGCCGGACTTTGACGAGGGTATACGAACCTCGATTAATCACCGACTATCAATTAATCGATGATCGCAGCTGTCCGGTAGTTTCTATCTTGTATTCTAGAGGCAGTTCGGGGTCGTTTTCGTTGGAGATGGGTGTCCCTCGGGATATCATTGCGGTTTTCTGGATGCGGTTGTGTTGACAGAGGTAGAGGGTGAGGAAGTTGATGTTGGGAGAGTAACGATGGTAAAGTGATTTGTTTCAAGATTATGACACGTGGGGTGTGATGAACTGCTAGGTAATAGTGACTCTCGGGAATAGCTTTGATTGATGGCGAGTTTGCGATGTGCAAGCTCATTATTCAGAGTGAGTTATTTGCTGATAATGAGGAGCTTTGATGTCAACGATGCGGGCGATCGCCTGGGACCTGACTGTTTGTGATTCGTTATAGAGACGTTGGAAGTTTGTAACATGAATTTATAGGCCGTAATTGACCAGTGTAACCTCTGCTGAAGAATACTACTATTTTCAATGCCTGCGGGGAATCATTGCTAAGAACCTCAATTAGCAGATGGGAATTGATAAACATGATCACTCTTAATGCATACTTGTGCATGATTTAGTATAAATCTGAACTAAAAAGAAAGTCTGATTCGCCATCAGTGATCCACTAAAATAGCAAAAAGTTGCCATGATTTTCCAATAGTATATTTTTGGACATATTTCTATAAATCACGGTGGGCTTCTAAGACAAAAAAAATTCACAAAAATGACGAAAAAATCTGGAAAAGCCATCTTTCTCGTTGAAACTCCTCGAACAGGATTTATTTCACGGGTGAATCGTATCAGATCGTCTTCTTGAGTGATTATCGTATTGAGAATCCACCATACATTGCTTATGGAGGAATTCGGCGACTATACGTTTTCTTCGCTTCCCCGAGTTTTTTTCGCAATTACTCAGAAAAGGTGAGTGCTAGCAAAAACTGTCAAGAATAGTTTCTTCTAGATATTTGAAAATCTACAAGATGACGTTGTTGGATTAATCTAGAAACTTAGTTTTTCTCCATGGTATTGAAGAAGATAGTAGGAATTTAGTAAAATATGCAAAGTTCTTTGCGTTGATTTTTCATGATAAGCAGTTCTCTCGAGGTCGTTTGAGGTTCTTCATGATTCTAACTACAGAATCTTGTAGATCTTTGAAAAATCTATAGAAAACTATTCTGGACATTTTTTGCTATGATCCATCCTCTCTGAGTAATTGCAAGCAAACCTTGAGCAAGCAAAGAAAACGGGAGGCCACCCAATTTCTCCATAAGCAATGCATATGGTGAATTCTTAATTTTTCAATCAGTCATAAAGACGATCTGACACGATTACCTAAAAATTGGGTCATGTTCCGGGAGTCTCAACGAGAACGATGAATTTTTCAGATTTTTTCGTCAGTTTCGTCAAACGTCTTTGTCCTAGAAGCGCACCGTGAAATAAGGTGCTCAGTTAAAATTCAGTCTTATCAGAAGAATATTTTCATGCAGCTAAGGTTCTGTTGTTAAAATTCACGTACAAGCAGACGACGTTCCCGGAAATATTTAGGATTGACACTGGACGACGAAGTTTTAGGTCTGCAATGTCTACCTTTGAAGATCCTGATTTTCTCGTTTTCAATCGCAAGAAACTGATTTCCTCAGAAACAATGTCTCTTTGGATTTTCTCTCCAATTTCCGAAGAATCATAGCAAAAACAGGCGTTGGAAAGAATCTTTCTACGGATATCGTGCAATTTTTCCCCCACAAAATATATTTCAAAACGAAGAAGATGCGACCTCGAACGTTCAAATTGATCCACTGACACCTGTTCATTTGGAAATTCAGTTTCTTGCGATTCAAACAAATCCTGACGGGTAACGGCAAAACTGAGCAAGAATTTGATTTGTACGTCGAAAAATACATGAGAAAATCATGTTCCCGTGGGGTGGATATATCAGACCCCAAATTTTTTTGTCTAATGTCATTTGACTTTATGCAGTTACCAAGTTTCCTCAGAGTGATATTTTTTTGTAAAATATTACGTTCGAATTCTCACGCAACAAAATCCAACGTAATCTTGGTTCCAACTTTAATATCATGAAATGTCTATGGGGGTCGTGGATTATCGCTACAATATTCGTAACGACGTGTTCAGGGTTTACATCCCTCGAATAAAAATCACGACGCTTTGAGCTAGCAATACCAAAGATATTACAACCCTGCAGGGAGAGACTAGAGCATCGACGAGTTAACAGAGTTAGGCACGAATGGCGAAGGAGGTTGCTCGGTTATGGCCCACAACTTTTACGAGCTCTTGGAGCCACCGACATTCAGCTGAGTACGATAATAATTATCAGTAACCGGGATCAGAGGTGTTAGATCCCTGGAGAAACGCATGTATGCTCACTTTATGTTTCAAAGCGTTACCAACCGTACTGACCTACATCAGATTTTTTCAACCTCTACTGGCATTACAAGAATAGCTAACTACAAATGTGTCACTTAACGTGTAAAAAGTACATGAATCTCAAGGAATTTTGAATCAGTCAGCAGTTCACCATTCTCATTGTATAAGATATCTCCTAGATTTATGAAAAAGTTATTAAAAATGTCTCGTTATAAAATGTGTCCGACAAACCTCAACGTTCCACAAAATGAAGAATCTGATCTTCATCTCTGGAAAACAGGGGGTGTACTCTAATGAGCGATGAGAAACTCGACAGTTTTCACTCTAACAAGAACTCACTTCAGTTTTCGAAGTTTTTCCAAACTCTGGCGTGCACCATTACAACAACGTAAAAACTCTCTGAAACTTTCGTCTCTTGTAGAAGAACAAAGGATAAGTTTGCAGTGCTCACCTCGTGGCGATGAGTGGGCAGGTGATGCTTGGCGATGCCCAGGCCTCAGGGCTCCAAGGCGCGCACTCGTACAGCCTTAATTCTCGGCCTGAAACTGCTCCAAAGACACTGCGCCAGCCGCCGGCACAACCCGATCCGTAGCTACCAGCACCTCTCGACGTGCTTGCACTGCTTCCGGCTCCGTCTTCACTGCTTTCACTGCTCGCTCGTCCATTCTGAAAATTGAATACGTTCGTCATTTTCTTTGACAACTTTCCATGAATTTGATCAAAGGAAGGTCAGTCATCAAAAATTAATTCGTGTTCTTTGACTATGAGGACTATCATCATGGAAATGAATTTTTGGTTACTGATGGGATTTTGAAAACGATGGAATGAGGTGGATTATATTAAAATACGTCCATAGAAGTCAATTTATCGACATGGCGTGAATTCAACAATCTGACTTGAAATTTTCATTTTCTTTCGTCAACTTTCAAATAATTATAAATACTGTTTAGGTGATATTATTTAGCCAGTGCGCTTCAAGATGAAATTTCTAATCACTCGAGAGCTTTGTTGCATCCCAAAACTTACGATACATTTTATCGAATTGAAGGACCTGCCATCTTGAATTGTCGTCATTTTATCATAGCTAACTAACGGTCATGTACGATTGCAGTTCCCAAATATGAAAGAAAATATCGTGACTTTTGAGATGCAACAGAGTTCAAGTGATCAAGAATTTTACCCCAGGGCCCGTATTCTAAATTTTGCGGTAAAATTTTCCGGCTTTCCGCAAAATTTGCCGACATCGGTGGCGCTCTGTCGGTAGCTTGTGAGATTTGCCGCTATTGCTGCAGTTTTCCGACGCGATTTGCCGTATTTGCGTTGCCGATGGCGTTTGCCGTAAAAAGTACGGCAAACCACGCCGGAAAACTGCAGCAATAGCGGCAAATCTCACAAGCTACCGACAGAGCGCCACCGATGTCGGCAAATTTTGCGGTAAATTTTGCGGGAAAATTTTACCGCGCAATTTAGAATACGGCCCCAGAGCGATTAGCTCAACAGTATGATCCAAAAAGTATTTGCACGTATTTGAAAATGAGGTATTGTTGTATTCGAGTCAGGTCGATAAAACAGAGTACAGACTTACCAACTCAAAAAATATAGAAAATTGGTCGGATCGCCGACTGTGCGCAATTTTTCAAAAATTTGTACCAAGCAAAATATGAACAATTAAGGATATTTTCATCAAGGGGGATTTTTGGTAAAAGATACAGCCGAGAACTGTACCGCTGCTTCCAGGGGCGAGTGGAGAAAATTAATACATACAGATATCCTAACAGTGTGCACCTTTTTCACTATAGTATATCTTTGAAGGGGAAGCCAATGAGATCGAGTAGTTCTGGATTCTTGGGTTTGTAGCAGATACAACACTAGAGAGAAATTTCAGTGAAGATTAGCGACCTGGACTCTGCTCGCCTCCCCGGTGTCAGTGAGTAGCAAACATGTCGTTGTAACCCGTTGATGATTATAAAGTTACGTGCCCTGCGATCCTGTTCTCAAATTCCGGCATTGAAAGTCCTGAACATCAAAATTTCAACAATAAAAAATTCCGGAAAAAGAATCAAATAAAATTCAAGATCTAGTTGGCTCCAGAGTTAGAGACAATCGTCACATTTCATTCAAATAAAAATCCTTGTCGACAAATCGTTGAGGATTCGGGTAAATCTTCAAAATTTATCTGTGAAATTGCATTTCCCATTGACAATTACTTGATATTGAGGATTCTCAATCCCGTATAGCCATTCGCGTGAAAATCAAAGCAACCTGGTACTCATGACATACCCATATTCTCGCCCTCCTAAAACAAGAAATACGTACACCAAATTGTCGCTCTTCCAACGGCGGCCTATAACGACGTATACGCACGTACGTATTTGAGTTTGCAACGTGAACGCATCTGGTGAACGATGGATCATTCGACGAACAAATTTGCCATCGAAGCGTGATGAAACGATCATCAACGGGTGAGTTGCAACCCGCCCGGGGCACACATCGTTCACCCGCACACATACAAAAGTTACAGCCTGCAATCTCACAACCTCACAGATTCCTCTCGTAACCTTTACATATATATCACCCCCGAGATTGTCGTTCATCCGGGCCTCAAACGAGCCACGCAAGTGCAACGGCGGCCGATTACCACATCCTCAAACGTGGGCTATATTATGACTCGGTGCGGTATACCTTGTATACCAGTGTCACGCCATTTCATAGCCCACTCACACACATTTACACATACTTACGATGTGGGGGCAAGAGGAAGGTTGGGGGCGAAGAAGGGGGAGGCAAGCTTAATTGAACCGTCAAGTTTTGACGTTGCACAGCGTGGGCTTGGGATATGCTTCTGAGAAAGTTGGCCGGTGGCAGCGGCGGCAACTGATGCGACGGTGGTCCATTTCGAAACATGGCTTCGTCGTCGTCGTCGTCGTTGGCGTCGTTATCTCTGCCCCCTCGCTCGTTTGCCTATGATCGCCGAGAATTTCGCTGTGCTTATGTCTTTCCCAACGTTGCAAATTCAAGTTTATACAGTGACCCTGTCGTCTGCATACCCTCTCGATTATGGTTTGCTGAATTCTAGATTCTGATGGAGGACGCCGAAGAAAGTTTTGTGCGCGAAGGTGAGCGCAGCTGTCTCGAATTATTGTTGCGACAAGCTCGTTTGTGGAGCAGAGGTTGTTACTGAGATATGATTTAAGGTGTGCGTTTGTCTATACGAGATGATAGAGAAGAAAGTTAGATTTGGATATGTGGAAAGTGTGAGTTAAAGGGAGATTGGACTCGACGTCAAATGGTATATATTACTCCCGATGCCAGGCTAGGTTGTTTTGGGGCACGGGGGTGGTTTTCTCCTGAGTGCAACGAGGGGAAAATATTCTCCGTGCCTTAAAACATCCTGCCGGTCGAGGGAAGTATGCTATTTTTCCGCATTAGGACGAATAAACGCCAATTTTATGTTCGCTGGTCGGGAGCAAAAGTGGCGTTTTAGTCGCCTTATGCTAAAAACAAAGTTGAGGCAATGATGGTGTGGTGGAGGACGGATTCGAAACTGCTTTCATTAGACTGCAAGGAATTTTTCTAGCCCCGTTAATTTTTTAGGTAATTTCTGCATAAAAATTATGTGAAAGATATCGAAAAAAGAGGCCCTATAGATAATGATGGAGTAATTATGAAGTACAGAAGCCAATGGTTCTTCTGAAGTTATGAATGGAGTTGAAAGAAGCTAGAGAAGGAGAGATGAGTTCAGAATCAGACTTGATTAAAAAATGAAATTACTCCGGAGTTTCTTTTGCGGTGACTGAATTTTGCAATCTCAACGGCAAGATCGCTGTTGATCAAAGGAAACTGACGGGTTACGCGCAGTCTTAGAAATTTTCCTAAAACTCTCTTAGGGTGGGTTCAAGCTTGCAAAACTTTAATTTGATATTGTCATACATTTGTGTCTTCGGAACGCTTTTGTATCATTCCTCATGAGCTCACTCACCAAATTTTCTTCAAAATAATAGTACAAAGATGGCAGAGATTTCACACCACATGAGTGAACCCGAATCAAATATTAATAAATGGACAAAAATGTCACAAGACCACGGAATGAAATTGGCTAATACTTGACTCCAATAGTCTGAGTGAGATTATGAACCAAGTTTTTCTACAATCATCCGGTAAGATAAAAATTTGAGAATATCCAGGAGATCTTTTCAAATGTAACGGACATGGATGTTCATAGCCAAACTCGATTAAAGAAATGAGAATTCACATGCCAAGATGTGTAACGACGAATCAAAGTGAACTATTCTAACGAAGTTATATATCCCAAGCGAGAATTTGATAATCTCAGCCGTTATTTGATGAGACCTCGTGAAGACGATTGTTGGAATCCAAGAATACCAACTGGCCCGCTTTTGCAGAGAAATCTGCTCTAATTCCTGGAGAATCCTTTCACAGGAATAGCTTCGTCAGCCTTATGAAAATATTCAGCGATACTCAGAATCCATTCATGGATATCTCAAGAGAAAAACGAAAATCCTGGAATGTCTGCAAATAAGCTAGATAAGTTTGTAATTGCACAGCATATAATGCATAGAATGGAAACCCAACCAGAGTAACGAGCTCGTAACTAACTAACTCAGAGCTCAGAACAGAAGCGCGCGTCAGGCGTAGAATTACAGAAAGATCGAGTAAAAGTGCCTGCGCAATCAAGTCAAGGATATTTCTCTCTCTCTCTCTTTATCTTTAGAGAGGTGTATCTAAGTGGCAGGCTACTTCGACATCGCTCTTCATTCTGGCTAAGCGCTACTGTTTGCCTTGTCTTGACGACTCTCGAAAGAGCAGAAATCGCTTCACTTCTTCTTCGAGGTAACGCGTTACACAGAAATCAGAGTGAGATCTGATCCTTCTTTCTACTTGACGCCTGAGTGACACCAGAAATTACCGTAAAATACAGACCCTCCAAAGTAAGAGCCACGTGACTTTACCCCTTTTCCAGGTAATTCTACGCGATTCGTCAGCTATATATACGATGCGATGAGAGAAAGATAGGGTAAAGCAAACAAACCTTTCCAGTTTACCTAGACATCGTTTGAAGGAAATCTATGTATGTGCTAGAAGAGTAGGTGTACATCTGTTCTGCAATCCTGCTCTCATCTTTCAACTCGACGGTCTCTTTAATCAAGAATCCTCGTGTAATTAAGATCTCAGATTTTGTGTACGTGAAGCCCTTGATATTTAGAGAACGAGGAAACCTTTGGATTGAGCAAATAGCTTTACCGAGTGAACCTTTTGCCCTGCTGTTGGATTCCACTGTGCTTGAAAATGAGGATTGTGGAATTTTGCATCAAAAAGGTGCACCAGATAGTTCCGCTGAAGACTTGTAATCAAGATTTCCAAAATTACGTGCTTCTGAGGATATGGAATGTCAAATTCTTGAAAATGCGACAATCCTTTGAATTTCTTGAGATTTTAAGATTTAAAATGTTATCACAGAACATGATGAAAGCCGGAAAACAATCATAGCAGTTCAGAGTTTCCGCTGTCTTTTGCGAAGGGAAGATCAAAAAACTTTTGTTACGAAGCGACAAAAATTCTGTTATGACCAAAAAATCTGTTCCTAAACACGTGTTACGCGATTTACTGATTATTTATTCATCACCTGTTTTTATTCTTATAGATTTGCATCAGTATTGTTAATTTGCATTAGTGTTGAGGTATAAATCTATTCTATACGACCAGGGTGCTCGCTGGCTACATCCAGGCACTGGACAAATATACTCAACTAGTTCGTTGCGACAGACAAAATTGCAATTCCGTCCTTGTAAGCGGCGGGGATCCACCGGTGGGTCCCGTGAATGTTAAATCACGAAATTCCTCAGTACACAGAGAAGGATGGTCGAGACCCACCGGAGCAAACGTGTTCATGAGTCGTGCATCCATCTGTATGCATTACTGTATACATCTCAGCATATGTAGATATCCATGGCAAACACTGGTTATAAATTATAACTTATAACTTATAATAGACATCAGTGCGACTTCCGCTACACTTATCTATTCCCGGAGTCATACCCCAACAACGACATGAGACATGCACAATGAAAATTGATGCGAAATTTCGGACACTTGACGTACCTAAGATCTCTAATAAGGGCAAATTAGGTACACTCAGCTCAATCGACGAGTCGAGAGATGGAATTAAACATTTATGTGGATGATAATAATTTAATTCATATTTTGGAAGACGGTAATATCAAAACATTGCTTACTCAAACTCACGAATATTCTTGAGTACCTTGACATGTCGTACATTTGCGTTTAGCACTCTGTCATATTGATGTAAAAATTAGAAAAATCCAAAATTTCAGAATGAATTCAAAGTATTAAAGGTAACGTTGGACCGTTTGACGAAAAAAAAAAAAAAAAAAAAATATCGCCCAGACAGGGACTTGAACCCTGGACCCTCAGATTAAAAGTCTGATGCTCTACCGACTGAGCTACCTAGGCGTGCTCATTTTGCGCCAATCTTGCTATAAGAGGCGTGAAGACGGGTATAGCGTGAGACTCACGCATGCGGGCATTCATCGACACCAATACTATGATCATCACGCGATGAGAACATTGTGTTATCTTCTGTAAGTTTACATGACGTTCCTATGCTGATAGTTGGGGCAGAAGTATTGCGCCGAGTGTTGCGCAATATTGAGTCAACATAGCTTCATTGTATAGCGCCAATGTAAAATATTGTATTCGATGTACAATAAGGCTTGCAGAAAATTATTTGAAATGTCATAGAAATCTTTCAATAATTCACAAACTGCCATTTTTTCCTTGGGACGATGGTGAAAAGAGTTATGGTGGATTTATAAATTTGTAGCGCGCACATCACGCGCGGGATATCAAATTTTTATTTTCGACTCATAAGATTAAAAACAAAACGGTATCGAGTTGTATGACTTTTCATGCGTCGGACCCTGATCTCTATATTTGAGGCAATCACGAACCTCGACATGACCCTTCATTTCATTCATTATGACAATTGCATCCAGACTTTTGCCGAACAAGAAGAATAAAATAATATTTCATGCATCTTGTTGCGGGGACGCATTTTCCCTAAACCATGTATTGGACTGAAAACTTGGGTTGCTCATCAAAATGACACATTCCCGCAACACGATACGTATTTTCATTGTCAGAAAAGGCATTAAATTCCGTTATCGGTCAGCATAAAATTAATCCTAGCCCACAGTAAAGACTATAGCATACCAGAAATCGATCATTGTAACGAATTCACGGGAAATCAGTGTGAAAATACACTTGAAACATATCATCAGTGACTATTCTATATACCATTGGATTCCGCCAAGAATTTTGAATGAGCGTGGCAGTGGGCGTGGTCTATACGAGCGCGTATGCGCATCTACTTATACGGCAGGGGCCATCCATCGATTACGTTCACAACTTTCAACCTCCATTCAGATCTTCCTAAGCTGCCGTGACGCAACGGACATGGTTTTTAATCACTTTTCACAGGCTATAAGTGATAAATCAGAGTGACCTCCATTCTAGATCTTTAGTTTCATAACATTTCCTAAATATCTAAATAATTTCGTGTACAAACCCTAACACAAAGTCCAAACCGGCCGATGCAAAGACGGACGAAAACACGTACGATTCAAGGGATAAATAAGCTGATTTCGCCCAGCTTTGATTCGATACATGAGGCTGATGAAAATTGAAATAGCGTGCAAGAAAAAACATAATAGAATTTAACGATGGATTATGAATTTGATGTTTTTTTTGGACTATTTTGTTCTATCAATTCGAGGAAGGGAACAAATAACGTTTCGGGTCATCTAAATATGCCCCTTCTCATAAGAAACCGACATCTGAGAAATGCGATATAGGATGAATGGCGTTCGCGCGTATTAAGAGAATCGGATGAGAATAGAAATTGTTCATGATAATACAGATTTGTGATAATGATCCCAGATCCTGGTTACCGATCTTGAATCATAGATGATGCCTAATTGCTGTTAAAGGCCTCTGAGTAGGAAATACTCCAGAAGAATGACCATCAGCTCGATGTTATTATTCTGAAATCTCCATTCACCCAATCTCATCGAGAGTTCTCTACCTTTTCAACGCAGTAATTGGCAATTACGCGTTTCACACAAGAGACTTAACCGCCTACGAGAACCCAATCCTCTCGAACATCGGCACCATCTACAAACGCATCTTCAACCAAGTATGCGTCCCATCCCGCCCCTAACCTCAAAGTCTCGCAGATGGATAGCAATCCAATCGGGGCACTCGATGCTCAGCAAAATTGAAGGCAGTCTGCAAGGTGAGCCTCTTCGGTCTTGCTCATCAAAATTAACCGGTCAGCTTTCTCTCTTGTGCCAAGACATACATACTCGCACACTCCGTTAGGGGGTAACCATGCACACTCAGTTTGCTATGAGAAACCAAACTCAGGTACTCATAGCATAGCACAGCACTCTCCAATAAGAGGCTTGATCATCTCACTGCACTCAAAGGTGGTAGTGGTGGTGGTTGGTCTCTGTCTTTCTCCCCGTTCTACTAGTTTCAGACACTCTCAGCCGTTCAAACTCACCGTTATTGTCAGATAGATCGAGGTTCTATCGACGGTCGAGCCACGCGTCCGAGCAAACACATCACTTCGGACAGACATGGAAGCTTCCACCAAATCGAGAGCCAGCTTAGCATTGCTGATGTGCTTGAAGAGATAGGATCGTTCTGGACCACTCAGCAGATCTATCGGGTATATATAGTGGCGTGTGCGCGAGAGTGAGCTTATGACGCCCGAGTTCCGATGTTTGAGGAGAGTATGAGATTCTGAGGGTATACCAAGGGGGCGATTGCTCTCTCGCTGATTAACGGTGTAGGGTCGAAGCTCATCACGCTCATGTTTGAAGAGCTTACTCGGCGGATGAGTGCCTACTACCATGTCGCGGACTGTGTTGGAAGATTTTCGGGTATTTTTGCGTAGGATATGGGATGAGTGGGTGAAGCATGTGACGCATAGTCACTTTGCGAAGAGTAGCAAAAGGTTGACGTTCGAGTGCCTGGTTGATCGAACGCTTATGAAAAGTTTTACATTCGGGCAGGAGCTGAAAGATCAGAAGAGAGGTTTGCAGAGGCGGAAGAGTCGTGTTTGATAACTCTGATGGGCTGCTGATGTATGATGTATGATAAGAGACTATCCAAGGGTCAGATGGGATGTAATGTAAATTCAGAAATCTGAAATGAAAAACGGATGAGCTCGATCAGGGCCATGAAAGTTTTGGATAACATATCGAATGTTGTGCGAATTGTATTGAGGAGTACTTACTAAGAGAGTGTTTCAGATCCGGGTCACGGATTCGGCTTAAACTCTGGGAATAGTCTTCTTTCAGTGCCAAAAGATGAAACCCAAAATCATAGATCCTAACGATCAAGCGTTTTCGAGCTACAGCCAAGGACATTAGCATTGCAGCTATACCTATATGGATGATTACCAACATCGGCCTGTATGGGTCCTACTAATGTCCTTCACTCTAGCTCGGAAACCGTTGAGAGTTAAGGTGTATCATTTTGGTTTTTATCTTTTGGCACTAATCGAAGACTAATTTCAGAATTTCAGCCAAATCCGTGATCCGAATCTGGAACACTCTCCTGCTTAGCAGAGAAAACGATTCTTTTTGATCCTTCAGAAGAAACAGACCGAATCCATATAAGATCGGGCAGTAAAAATGGCCGAAGTCAAGGATTCTTCTGGGGGTTTTTATATGATTCTAGGTGCAAATTGAGGGGACACGTATTTTTTCATTTGGCCTAGAACCGTTTTGTTTCGGAGCGAATTAGGACAGATTTTTTTTCTCAAACTTCCAAAAAAATTATGAAAGCGGTGACCTGGAGGTCTGAACATTTTTTTACAATATATTCAATAGTTGAACTTTAAAGTCCCGTAGCGCAACTATCCCCAAGTATCGCCAGATAGCCCCACTGCAAAATCTGTCCTAATTCGCCCCACTCTCCCCTAGACATTATTCCGCGAAAAGTATCGTTTTTTACAGTAGTTCATTGTTAATAATTTTTTTCGGCCAGCGAAATTTGTTTGAAAGGTGTAGACATGGTTCTATGGAATGTCCTGCGCCTGAAAAATAATAAAACCCGCACCTATGCTCCACCGCCAAATTCAGGTTCTTTTTGAGCTAATTCTCTCTAGAACCTGGGAAGTCTTGCGAAGAGGATTACACAAAAAAATTTTACGATCCTACTTTGGCAAGCGATGGCAGTAATTCCACCCGGCCCAACAAAAAAGAATGGTACAATCCATGAATAACACGATAACGTATGGTATGTTGACTTCATCTGTGGACCAGAAATTTTACAGGTTAAGAATCTCACTTTCTGGCGCTTCACAACGGCTACCAAAATTTCTCTAACCATTTTCTCTCTTGGTTGAATTTTACACGCGATGGAACACAGCCTAGGTTCCCGATAGCCCATGATTAATGCCCATCGGGTATCTCTCCACGAACCTCTCTCTCTTTCCTATGTTTCCTTCCTCTTTCTCTATCCCTCTTCAACTTCCGCTAGCTTCTGCATATGAGCGCGTGCAAGCAGCCGCAGCAGCAGTAGCGATATTCGATCCCGGAGGCATTCAATTACAGTAATGACGACGAAGCCACGCACATTAAGTACACATGATGGAAAGACCAGAACGAGATTGGGTTGGACGATAATATTGCACAACGGTATTATAGTATCGGACAGCGATGTCGGATGTGTTTGGGATATATATTTGTGGTAGTAGATTCGGGACTATGGATAGTACATAAGGCTATTCTGTGCATTCGGACGAAAGTCGATCGTTTTAGTGTGTAGAATCGTGCGGTTGATGCAAAGGGTACTACTGATGGTCGGCACTGAGCCGTCAGCAAAAAGGATCTCGTTGGTGGTGGAAGCTTGAGGTCTCTCAGGAATGCGCGTTCCTTCACAGAATGTTTGGGATACGAAAGGTATGTGTGGCTGGTTTTAGCAGGTAGTAGCGCTTTTGACCCACTCTGATATATTACATCCTATTGAGATGCAATCCGTTTGATTACATGGTGGAACCATTGTGTCCGGAGTAATGGTTCTGCGTATCTTTTTTGCTTAACTCGGAGCATTCTGGTTAGTCCCTCTAGTCAAGGAATGCACAATCTTCTGGAATAACGAGATTCAGGCTTCTCTTATTTAATTTTACACTCTTGTTGACAAAAAGTTGTTTGAGACATTGTAATTTCTGAAATCGATATCTATCCTTTTGTTACTTTTATTAAATCTGGAAAGCATCATTACCTCACAATAATCCCTCAAGCTGCACAAGATCGCATTGATCAAATCAATTACCTAGAATTGAGTTAGTCTCTGATTTATTGCATGGGTAAATGATGGTCAACAAAATACCAAACAACTCCTAATGAAGTAACGATATGAGTTCGTATCCAGAGCCCTACTGCCAAACCACTCTGTTCTCGTTATTTGATCGAAAATGTATTCTAAATTATATTGCCACATAACGTTGACCAAGCTTTCAATATTTCATCTTTCAAATAGTACCTCAAATCCCACGTTGTGCTGATACTCCAAAGCACAAGCATCCATTCATTCGACTTGTTTGAGCTGCATAAAAGGTTTCGTAATCTTTTCACCATTCACAGTGTTCAGAAAATGAAAAGTTTCTACAGTTTGGATACGATGATATTCGAATTCTCAACATCTTCTGACTTCATGGATTTTCCCAATCCGCGATGACTACGACTTTCCCAACAACATACTTATGAAATATTTTGAGAAACAAAAATCAGGATGGTTAGTTTCAAACTATTCTCAAAGTTATTCATTGACTTTCAACGGTTCCAAAACTCCGAATCGAGTTGGCGACACCCACCTACACCCCATGAATTTATCAAGTCCGTACTCGACCCAACTCTATACAGTTGCTTGCAAGCCGAGGCTGCTGCACTTCCCAAACAAGACTTTATTCCGGCCATTAGGCTCGCGCGCGCGAGCGAGGGTAAGCTCCTTCATGGCAAAGAGCCGAGTTGATCCACTCCCTCCTGATCTCTGCTCCTTCACCTTTAGCTATCTGGCTCTTGAACTTTCCCACCATAAAATACGTAACCATTGGATTGGAAAGTCTCTTCGATGAATTCTAACTTCGATGAAGTAAACTTGATGTCAAGCCGTGGAGTGCGTTCAGTCATCGGATATGCATTGCACTTATTCGGCTCGGTTCAATAAACTCGTAACGCTCTCTAAAATGACTCCGGGTTCCGCATCTCTATACATTGAAGCCGAGTATATAGTATCGAGGTTAAGTGGGAGATGCGTTCGGGTGCAAAAGCGATACGCCCTCTTCTCTCTAATGTGTTTTCCATTAGAGGTTTCACGCGCCGAATGAGTAAGTACTGTTGGGTTATGGGGCGGTTTTGGTGGCATGCGTGGGCGAACAGCATAGCATCGCAATACGAGCTTATGGTGCAAATGAATAACGAGCTTTTCCACGATGGCGTACGCGCCATCATCATCGGAGTAATTTTAACATCATTTTGAGAGCCGTGGCCTGATCTATATGCACAATGATTCACTTTTACAAAAGTAAAACTAGGCGAGTATGAGGTTTAGAAAAGAGCCATTGATTCCCAGAATATCGAAACTTCAATTCTTATATGGCATAGTTTAAACTCTTGAAAGGGACAAAATCTAAAAAAACCACGTTGAGTATTTTTTAAACCAATTTGTCGCGATCAATATCATCACTGATAGAGACTAGAGCCATTTTTCTTCAATCAGATGTTTTTCTTTCAATTCATCCCAATTGTGGTGGTTTGAGCTCGGGTTTGAGCAATTTTTACTAGCTATTTGTCGCTGAAATGACCTAAAGTTTAGGCGAGTAAAAGAGATAGAGGGGTAGTGTCGAAATAGAGAAAACATAACTGAGTTTAATTTGGTGTCAATGATGATTCACTAAAATCTCATACTTTTCGACCTTTATAACGATCCAAATTACCAAAACAGCCTAACCTCGCATCGGTGCATGATGTACTATTGTGATAAGTGACAAAAATAGGCTCTAGAACACAAAAAAAATATGGGACTATTTTTTTCTGAAAGGACACAACTTTTTACATCGAATATCAAATTTTCAAGGAATAAGAAAAATTGGTTTTTCGAGAGATTAAATTTCCCATGTTTTTCACACTTTTACCCGATAAATCCACCCAAATCCTCAAAATCAACTCTCTAAGACTGATTCCGATAGGTGTTTTCAAGACCTTTCGAATGTCGCAAACCGCATTTCTGTATCTGTGAATGGATTCGAGGAATATGCGTTTTATTGAAAAAAATACCGGAACCTTTTTTGGTGGAGAATAACTAAAAGGATAAGGCAATGCACCTCGGAAATACCTGGAGATTTTATTTAGTGACCCATAGGGGGTGAAAATTTCACATTTGGTACCGTATACAATCGAATAAAAAAGTTAAGAAGAAAAGTTTGAGGCATGTTTTTTTTCGTAGGTCGATTTCGCGCGGACATACTCATTAGGATGGGCCGAAAAACCACTTTTTTCGATATCGATACGCTTGGGGTCGGAAAAGTTGGGTTCCAACTAGTACATGTGGAAATTTTTTCGCTGAGAACTGAGGAACCACATCTTCAGTTGCAGCAAGAGCCGTGAAGGTTTTTTTCAAATTAACACAGGTTTAAATGGGAAAGTACCTTTCTTACTTATTTTTTCTTTACTATTAAGTACGTATTTCTGACGCATCTTGACATTTTTCGATGTATCTTAGCTCATTTTAAAGCTTGTTTTGAACACTTTAAAATGAGCTAGAGTACGTTCAATTTCATGTCATTGAAGCCGAGCTATCTCAATTTTTCCAAGATTTGAGTTTTAACGAAAAAAGCGGAAAATTGCGATTTTGACCTTGTGAACCTCGCTGAACGATCGAAGCTCCGACTGATTGGACAGCACATGAAGTGTCATGTTTGGAAGTTCCCTCAGATCGTCTGCCACAGACCTCTCAGGCTATCTGATATTATAACAACCCTTCATCTCTTCTCACACGGGCTTCGTAGTAGCACCTCCTCCGCTAGTTCGGCGCGCCACCACTAGGTGGATGCCGGTTTTCAGTGAACCGCTTTGAACTGATAACGGAGGCATTTTCTAGAATTTATAGTAAGGGAAATAGAGAGAGCTATATATTAGTAACGCTTCGATCTAGGCATTCGTTGCCGAAGTTCGATTCGAAGAAAGATTTCAATCCTCTTTGAGATGATTCCAAGATCTATTGAAAATATGGAATACACCGGCACACAAAAAAAAAGTATCTGTACTTTTGACCATACCTACTTTTCTTAATTTATTTTCGCACGCTGAATCCGAATCCGAGGTCGATTTGGCCCGACTACCTCTTGTTTTCGAGAAAATCGTACTATTCTGTGCTATTTCCACGATTTCCACCGAATTTTCCACGGTTTCCTCGAAAACAAGACGTAGCCGGGCCAAATCGACCTCGGATTCGGATTCAGCGTACCAAAATAAGTAAAGAAAAGTGGGTCTGGTCAAAAGTACAGATACTTAATTTTTTTTGTATGCCGGTGTAATATAACACCAGCACACACACACACACAAAATATCTGTACTTTTGACCAGACCTACTCTTCTTCAATTATTTTGCCACGCTGAATCCGAATCCAAGGTCGGTTTGGCCCGACTACCTCTTGTTTTCGAGAAAATCGTGCTATTCTGCGCTATTTCCATATTTTTCAGGATTTTCTCGAAAACGAGAAGTAGCCGGGCCAAACCGACCTTGGATTCGGATTCAGCGTGTGAAAATACGTAAAGGAAAGTAGGTCTGGTCAAAAATACAGATACTTTTTTTTTGTGTGCCGGTGATATCTTTTGAAGAGGTAGGCAAATAATCGAAAATATAACATGAGAAAGAAACCAAGATAATTATAAGATGGAAGAATCAGGAAAGACAAAAAAATGAAAATTAGAAAATTACAAAATGAATCAGAAAATATAAAATCCAGGAGAAAAAATGAAAAATAAAAAAAAAACAAAAAAAAAAACGTAACTCTGCCATTGTCGATCCCAAGTTCGCAAGAGAAAAGAGGAGGTGATAGATACAGTCTAAGAGGTCTGTGGCAGACGATCAAGTACCACATAGAATTAAGGCGATGCGGTCACCGTGCGCGCAGAAAGTTATTCGCACTTTTATCAAATTTGCTTGCGATTTGGGTGAAACGATAAGAAGACCCACATTTATTATCATCTAACTCGAGTTCGTCTTCTCATCGTTTCGCCCAAATCGCAAGAGAATCAGATAAAAGTGCGAATTACAAAGTGCCTACATTATAGGTTAGGAGGTGCCTGCGCTCAAGTTATTCCCACTTTTCTCCAGTTCTCTTGCAATTTTAGCCAAACGATCAGAAGACGAACTCAAGTTAGGAGATGATAAACGTGGGTCTTCTCGTTGTTTCACCCAAATCGCAAGCGCCTTAAGGTAGTTGTACACTAAAGCTGAAAATACAGTGAAATCTCCAGTCGCACTGACACCTCTGGTTGCATCAAAACTGTCCGCTATTCGGAGGTGTCCGCTAATCAGAGGTTCATTTCTGTGATAATACTTCTGCTGGTCGCAAAAAAATTGTCCGTTATTGAGAGGTGTCCGCTTATAGGAGGTATCCGTTAAGGGAGATTTCGCTAAATACCAGAAAAACACCAATGTTGGGGAGGATTTAGTTCAAGTGTTAGTGAACACCTGTACAAAATTTCAGAATGATTGACCGTTCTGTTTCGGAGTAGTAGCCATCAAAAACCCGCCACTTTTAACATTGCGTTTATATGGGAGTCGACGATCCCGCATGAGCGCCATGCTAAAAGTGTCGAATTTTGATGACTACCACTGTGAAACAAAACGGTCAATCATTTGAAAATTTGCACTGGTGTTCATTAACACTTGAACTAAATCCTCACCGACTTTGGTGACATTCTGGTATATTTTGCATTTTAGTGTACAACTACCTTAACCTCTGTTTCCCAAGTCCGAGAAAAATCATGCTCTGGCTATTAGTCCTGGGACTCGATCATCTCAATACTATTGCTGGATTTCTTGGGCGGACTTAGTGCATGTGACCTCAATTGGTGTTTGTGAGTGAGAATACAGAGGGAACTTCCAAACATCAGATTTTATGTGCTGTCTAGTCAGTCGTAGCTTCGGTCGTTTAGCAAGGTTTACAAGGTCAAAATCGCAATTTTCCGCTTTCTTTGTTAAAACTCAACTTTTGGAAAAATTGAGATAGCTCGGCTTCAATAACATAAAATTTTTTTTTGTTTTTTTTAATAACATAAAATTGAACGTACTCTAGCTCATTTTGAAATGTTTGGAACACGCTTCAAAATGAGCTAAGATACGTCGAAAAATGTCAAGATGCGTCAGAAATACGTGCTAAATAGTGAAGAAAAAATGAGCAAAAAAGGTACTCTCCCACTTAAACCTGTGTTAATTTGAAAAAAAACCTTTACGGCTCTTGCTGCAACTGAAGATGTGGTTTCTCAACGCTCAGCGAAAAAATTTCACATGTACTAGTTGAAACCCAACTTTTACGACACCAAGCGTATCGATATCGAAAAAAAAGGTTTTTTCGGCTCACCGTAATACTCATGTATCACAAGCAAATGAGTTTTCAATTTGTATCCCTCTCACTAAAAAACCCATTTGCGAAGTCAAGGTTAGGTATGTTTAGAAAGCTCATAAAATTCTGAAATTCCCGAGTTTTTGGCAAAACTGGTTCTACAAAACACATCAGATCTCAAGATCAAGAAAGACAATTTCGATATGAAATTTTGTCATGACAAGACAAGAGCCAACAGAAGTTGAGAAGTCCGGATAAAAATCTTAAAAATGTATCTCGACAAACGAAAAAATAGCGAGCCCTTCAACGAAACTGCGAACGGAAAAACACGGAGAGTGTCACAGGAATTGAGAGAAATTGCGAGATACGACGAATGGAACGCGAAAATGCAGAGTTTGCTCGGCGGGGCAGAGTACTGGCGTTCGTTGGCTCGTTAGCTATTTATTCGTCAAGATCCGGTATAGCAACTCTGATTCGTTGGGGGTGAGCGGATACTGCAAAAGAGCTTGAGCGAGAGAGGGCAACAGCATCCACATCGCACTGTGCACACTAAGAATGTGAAGATGCTCAAAACTACGCGTGCCCCGGCTTCTGCAACTACTAGCTTTTGCTATACCTTGTTGACACACGAATCGGATGCGCGCGAAAGGCTGCTTCAAATCCGACAAAATCTTTGCTGTTTACTCTCGCGCTGCTGCTACTTCTTACCTCTTATACTGACATTCCTTGTTCCTGCGATAGCGACGATTTTCCATAATTCTCCGGTAATTTGACTTGTTCGCACTCTATATAATACCGAGTGAAGATTGAGTGTGAACAAGAAGAAGCGGTAGACTCTTGAGACAACGAGTCAAATTGAGTCGATTTGCGTCGTTATTGTCGAGCGTTGGCGTCGGGCATGCTTCTCTCTTTACCCGAGCATTTTCCTATTATGTGAGGATGATGCACTGCGTTGTATTTCTAGCTAACTGTTGAAGGAAATTTCGTGAAAACCGTCATCTTTGTGCAGAAAATTCGAGATAGGATGTTTATAACTCAAGTTCTGATTTATATAAGGATCTGATACAGCAAAGAATGGATTATCCAAATTACACTTTTCGAATTTGAATCGTCCTATTATGTGGATCAATGACGTTGAATTCGTAAATCGGCATTGGAGGAATAATTTTTATTCCTCTTATGTTGACCTCGGATTTGAGGCTATTTTCAATGAGAAATTATTGATCGGAATTCGATAGTCGAGATAATAATCAAAGATAAAATGCATTCGACACTGACATCGTGAAAAAGAATGTTTCCAGTTCGATCGTGGGTACAGGAATATTTTTTCACGATATCAGTCATATGCATTTCTTCTTTGATTATTATCTCGACCATAAAATTCCGATCGATAATTTTCCTTTGAAACGTCCTCAAATCCAGGTTAACAATAGAGAAATAAAAGTTAGTCCTTCAATACCGATTTACGAATTCAATATCATTTAATGAATTATCCATTCTGAAAAGTGTTCGGCTAGAAGGATATGAGAGTATATTTATTCGAATGATAAAAATTTTTTTCAAAAGCGCTCGAGTATTTTTGGCAGTGTACCTTCCAAAGATTTCAACCAGTCTATTATTCCTGGAAATTTACGGATCCAAATTGTTTGTAAGTATAAACACGAGCCGACCAAGCCATACAGTTCCATCTCAAGTACGCTATTTTTAGCTCAAGAATTCTGAATAATTGAAAAAAATCGTCGTTTAACATCCGGAGCCTTCTTCTGCATTCCTTGCGGAATGCAGAACTCGAAGTTAACCCAATGATCATTTCAAATGTCTACGATTCCCTGAATTTCAATTCATCCATCTGCTCTTCTACTCCAAATTTCATGCGTCTACTGTCAGTATCCAAACCAAAGCTCGCATTCTAGAAACAGAACTGCATAGAAAGTAGTAAAGGACTGGTACTGTAAAATTTGAATGAAATTCCGGGGCACTCGGCAACTTGGCCACTGACCTCTCGAAGCGAGCGTATGGAATGTCTATTTAACAAGTGAGGAGGGCACGGTCGGGATAGAGAAAAAAAAATCAAAGAGTCGATGAAGCAAGTGAGGAAGCTCGAGTAGTCGATTTATGCATTGCCAGGGTTTATGTTGTAGGATACTCGAGAGGTACGGTGCCAAGGGCTGTGCTCTATACTACTCTGGTATTGCTTTCGTATATTCATAGGCATTCGAAGGTGAGAGCCGTGTTCAAGCTGCCTCTAACGAAGAAGCGAATAAATCTTCGCTTTATATACGAGGAGCCGAGAACTTGCCTGAACAAACAAGGAATTCCATATTGGCCCATATTTTGCGTGGTCGACGCATACCACGTTGAGTTTATGCATAGCTCGTTTATCGATCGATCTTACCCTAGCTTATATATTGATTCTATGCAGATTCTGCGCGCTGACTTCGGCAGTTTCAAAAACGCAACGTGGGGATGATGTGGCCTTTCGAAAGTCAACATTTTTTTTTGCAAACAGTAATATTGGCTATTGCATATCTTGCAATTACTCTTTCAGGCATTTTCTTCTCAACATTTTTTCGTCGCTTTGCGAACCTGATGGAAAAAATGAGGAATGGGAGAATTGATTTAAAAGAACTCATTGAAAAAGAAGAATATTGTTTGAATCCAAAATGATCGATGCAATACGATTTAAACCGGGTGAAATGTCCAAGAGTCAATCTAGAGATGATCGCAAATATCTACAGAAATCTGAATAATTATTCCATCATCTATCACATCGCTAAATCATCTTTGCCGATGCAATTACAGTCCGGGTTTTCGTTCGCTGATTTGAAACTGATTACGTAGAAGTTTGCTGAGGTGTCCTTTACAAATCACCCAGACAGACTTATCCACGGTGTTTGTTTGTTCAAAGCGGAGCCTCAAAATCTGGAAAGAGATCCTCGTGGATATTAGTTGGGTTCGCGATGACCATGACATGATCTTCTAATTGGAAACTGCAAACTTACTGTCTCAAATAAGTAGTCATGAATTAGAGAATCCACCAACCTCCTTCGAGGGATATCAACTCACTTTTGACAACAAATCGTTTTGGAAAAGAGTGGGATTCTTAAGATTCAACCTCCCTGGCACACTTGAATGCTGACGTTAACGATCGAGTGCCCAAAAGAAGAATAATCGGTCTGCATGAGAGAAGAGGTCTAGGATTTTGCATTATTCCATGATTGAGATTGAAACCATCAAAAAAGTACGAAAATTAGAACAAACTCAATGATGGATGATCATCAGTCAACCGGATGGATACCGAGCCAAAAGACAGAGACATCAGAAAGAAACAAGAACAGTGGAGTAAGTCAATATAAAATCAGACAAGGAAGGTATTAAGAGATACATTTACACTTACGGGCCGTTACATTTTACATTTTACAAATGCAAAGTCTGTATCACGTGATATATGAACCGCCGATTAAAGAGCTTCTATTCGTACAGCTGCAACTTGAGATTCACAATTTTGCGCGTAAAAGGAAATACCGTCAAATTGGGTAACTTTGGTACAGTGGGTGCAACTTTGGTACACCCCTGAAAAATGACTTTCAGGCTTCGTTCGACAAGGTGAATGATTTTATCACTCTAAAAGCTATCTTTCCTTCTTGGCACACGCATAAAACAATGTGTTGAGCCACTGTAGATCCCGCGTGAATGATTGTACTCGTTTTTTTGAAGCTTCTTCCAAAAAGGCTGATTGAGCACCGATACGCGAGTGGTCCAGTTAGTGTACCTGGCAAGAAATGTTCCGGAACGAACTACGGGTGTATAATGCTACATTTTGACTACATTATATCACCATATTGAAGAATCTATCGTTGCATTCGAGTATTCACAGCATTTGGAATTGTAATGAATGAAAAACAGGAAAAAAAACCAAGAAAAAACGTACCAAAGTTACCCCACTCTAGGTAAGAAGCATGAGGATAGGGTAACTCCAGTAAAACTTCCTATGACAGCTTCTTTTCATCTCACCTTGAGCCGAGTGATAGTCTACGAGGTTTTAGAATGTTTCAAACAGCTTAAAATGAGACCTCTGAACGATTAAAATTAGTTCACTCACATGGTGGTGGGTAGAGTTGAAATATTTTGTAAGTGTACCAAAGTTGCCCCATCGGAGTCTAACTTTGGTACACTTACAAAACTGCTAATAGCTCCGGCTTAAACTCCATCAAATTGAACTCTGTACACTCTGTAGCCCGTCAATCGAAAGCTGAAACTGTAAGCTTGAGATTGACCACTAATAGAAGTGGTTTCGTCAATGTATGTTGAGATGCCGATCCGAAGAAAATAAAAAGTTACGAAATCATACCAAATTTACCCAATTTGACGGTAGTATCATCCTTCCATGCATCCCGTAAGTATAAGATCGACCGGCCACATCTGAGAAATTTATTTTCGATCGACTGTGCGTAAATCACTGCTTTACGCACAGCGGTTTTGCTTCACTTTAAGGGTCAGTCAATCGAGAATTGCATATCTCCTCTCGAGCGTCAAAATTTTTCCTTCACTCGAATGATTTCAACCCTCGCCAAGGCTCGGGCCAGAAGAAATCATTTGAAAAGCAAAACCAAACATTCCACCCTTGTATCGAAGAATACTAATTTCAGTCTGGAATTTCCGGCATGTTGCATGATTGTAAATCAAACGAGATACATCATGAGTTTGTATTGTAAGTTCTGGTCGATTTAATTGAGCGGGTACAAAACTTTTCAACGCTTCAACAATCTAAAAATCGTGATCGAAACTATATTTCAGTAGTACAACTGAGTGTACGGTCGGGCACAATCACTGTAAGTCAATCAACCGTAGAATAGCATATTCAACAGTAAGCAATATAATTGCTCTACAGTTGCAGATAGAACAAGAAATCGATAGATTGTGCCCTGACACAAACACAGCGAGAGATGAAGGACAGGCTCGCGTATTGATAAAGGAAGGACGCATAGCGGGCAAGCAGTAGCACATAATTGATTGATATTAGCGTAGCTGATTGCAGGTTCGAGAGAGTATATGCTCATCGTACATACTCCAACCATAGTGTTTCAACTCTGTGTGTGTGTGTGTGTACGCTTATGTCTCGCTTGTGTCACGCGTGTTCCCGAGGGTGTCGTTGCTTAAATACCCAAAGCTAAGCTCCGTATTTGAGAATCATGCTGCTCTGTCGTAATTAGGTGGTGGCGGCGCTCTAGTCGCGTTCGTTCGTCTGATGGCGATGGACGAGCACAGTAAGCAGCTCTTGATATGCAAAAGGAGAGACTTGCTCTCTAGGCTTGACTCTACATGTTTGGACTCTATCTCTTCTCTATCCTCAAAGCTTGCGTTTGATCATGTATCTCGTACCGCGGCTAGGATTAGCCAATCTTGAAAGCTGTTTCGAAAATTACTGGAGCGGCATCTGTCTCCGGCGATGTGACGAGCTGACAAATACTCGGTGGTGGCTGTGACTGGGTATTTATCTTGACGGAGTGTTTGCGACACTTAATGCGCGTTTCAAGATTGTGTTTATTTGATAGTTGGCAAGTGAAAGGGACGTCACGTTACTTGGGTTAATCTCAAATTTGTGGTGCTTTGAGGTTCTTTGACGACGATATCTTCCGTTTGTACATCACTGTAAGCGGAGTAATCTGATAATTTATCTCTTTTTTTTCACTGTGACGAGGGATGAAATGAATGTTCTGTGTGCTTGCGACTGAGTACCAAAGGATTGAAATAAAGGCGATTCGAGATCATGGAATGGAAATTTTTAAAGTCATTCCACCGACGGGAATATACACTCTTTACGTTTCCATTTCACATTCAATCTTACTGTAATGGAATGGCAAGGGCAACATAGATAAAAAAAATTCCCTAATTGAGGATGATAACCATTCAATCAGACGAAAAGTCCTAATACGGTAAATACGATCGTCTGCTATTAGGACAGTGGACTGATATAATTTTTTTCATTAACGCATAATCATCAACCTCTTTCCGAAGTTATTTTCGTGGGACCTACAGTTTAACGTGGGTTCCGAACCACCGAAGCCACCGAAAAAGCACTTATGAAAATTCACATTGGTGCCCGGCCGAGATTCGAACCCCAGCCTTCTGCGTTGAAGGCAAGGACCTTATCCACGAGGCCGCGGTGGCTTCAACTGGACTGATATTTAAAGACCATTCACGTTCTCGTAATCGCAGAGTCACGACAACAAACATTTTGATGCCATCGTAAAATATTGATTTGAAGTTATATTTTTTTCTGTAAGCATAGAACAACTCATTTGGACGAGTGTCAAAGTCTCACAAGAGGAAGAAACTCTATCAAATGGATCAATTTTGATGAATCGGAATAGACATTACTTCCTAAGCATTTATCTCGTTCATCAGATCCCTCAAGAATAAGATTTGATACCCCTCAGGGATATACATGCACATCTTCTTGACCTGTATTCTCACTGAATTTCTTGAGAGGCAAGCATTGAAATTTGAAAATTGTTCACGAGCATTAACAGATTAGTGGGTTAACCATATTTCAGCTCATACCCAAGCTAAGCCAGATAACTCTCATATCACAACCAACAGATTTAATACCGAATATTGAATTTGGCTAGCATGAAATTGAGACAATGATTGTACTCCAAATCTGACATTCTCACCTGTGTACAATGCCTCTTTGCAAGCCAACCGATGTGTTGAAGATGAGGTGGGTCAGGAAGCACCGACGCCAATCTCAGCGCCTTTAGTGTTAGCACCGCGAGAGCGGCGTGTAACGCATTGAACCATACGCTAGCCTCGGTACTGTCCGCTGCTCTCAGCCAGCATTCGTGAACACCATCCGGCGAATGCAGTTCAAGAACTCTGCCCTCTGAAACATCGAATTGAACCAAAATTTAGATCATCATAAAGTGTTTTATCAAATCATCTCCATGGGGTCGTAATACTGATCAATATTTTGGACTTTGTGGGAATGATGAACTGAGGTATCCAACCTTATTCCATCATAGTGCAAAAGACGAAGGGTTCGACCTACCGGGCGATTACACATAAATGGTTTTTTTTCTCGGGATGATCATCACCAGTAGATATCAGTTCTTGAGCACAACTATTTCCAAAATAGTTGATAGTATGAATTCTATGATCATTTTCCTATGGATTCCTATGGATTAATGAATATCATGGGCAGCTACATAACTCCTCAGTCAGTACTACTCTTGCTCATTACATTTTTCATTCTCTTGTGACCAGTTATCTCTGTCATACTTTCTGAGTCGAAAACCCCTAATTCATCAGTTTTTTGATAAATTTTTCTTACTTTCCTGTTCTCACAATATTTTCAACTATGAATCACCATGAAAATTATTCGATGATTGAAACACTCGAGCGATAATTTTCTATATAACCAATTTTCAGAGGCCCGGTATGATTCAAGTACGGATCACACGCTAGAAGATGAGAGAATAAATTCCAAGTCGGAAGGGCTCGATATCAGTTAATAATCATGGTTGTATTCGTGGAATTGCTTGATGAGGCAAACGGGGAATTTTTAAAGCAACGAGTACATCGATTCCAGTTGGTTAGCAATAAATTCACGAGTTTATAGAGTAACGCGCGTTGAAAATAGAAGCATCGGAAGCGAAATAATTCATTAGTGAACAGCCCAATCGTGTGACATTACACTCTAGGATGCATCGGAATTCAAATTCCGGTTCCGAGTGTTGGCACCGAGTAGGAAACGAGCCAACTCGAAGCGACGCTTGCTCTAAAAATGCACTGCCCCTGACAGGCGAATCGATTAAGCGCCATTTGTCAATAGCACAGTGGTCGGCAACAAACAGTTTTTACAATCGAATTGATGGCACCGGTTTTCCCACAGCTAAAATATCACGTTTCCTGTTTCTTCGAGTACAGAAAAAAATGAATTCTGTGCGTGTTTCATAAACTGAGTTATACAGCTGATAGTAATGAAAAGTTAATGCAACTCTGAATCTATACGTATAGAGGATTTTTCAATCAAAAATAGAATTATTAGGAGCTAATGCCAAGGTTGATTTCGAGTGGTTTTCATCAATTTGACACGTGATGCATAGTTTTATGTAACCATTTCGAATGCTACATAAGCAAAAAAGTCCCTTTTTTGACGATCGAAAATCGGCTCATTGACTCATTGGAATCAGCCCTATAAAATCAACAGAGGTATGAAGAAATGTTCATAGGAGACACAGGGAATGCTTTGATATGCATCAAATGTCTGAAGCAGGAAAAATTTCGCGTTCACGATTGGCTGCAAAAAATTGTGAATGTCGTGCCGAGTTTGTGGCGTTGAAAACGATTTTTGCAATTTGATAGGCATTCAAATATCGGAAAATGGCAGAAAAGTATATGATGACACTGCACGTGGATGAATACTTTTGTACGAAAGACTGTTTACGCCACGAGCGAACCGAATGCTACAAATCCTTTGTAACAAATTTAACCATCTGGACATAGTCTTATACGATATTTCACAGCACGAAATTCCAAAAATTATCATGTTTGAAGTTGCGATTTTTAGGATAGAGAGCTATGAAAAATTTTGGTGACGTGGCTCTACCGGAAGTTTTGAGCCCCGAGATTCATTTTGGAACTCATATCAACAGAGATGAAGAATTCTATGGAAAATGAGCATTTTCATCGTAATATAGAAGATTTAACTCATCTAAACACCGTTTGTGGATAATAAAAGAGACCGTCCGTGACATAAATCTTCCGCAATTCAAAAACTATATTCTAGATTTCTGAAATCAAAACACAAGTAAGCAGGTTAGTCCTGGAAGTTTTCTTGTCTTTTCCTGTACAAGATTCTGCCCTCGGGTACTCATATTTTACCCCTAAAGTAACTTTTGCGGCTAGCCATTATGCAAATATATGCAATGCGGGAGAGTTTGGAGAGCTACATCGTCGACGAGCTAAAGAGTCCATCTTGCGAACAGATTGTGGTCCCAAAACCACCACAACGTCGGAACAAGGTCTTACATAACGTCCTTGTTTTGAGTCTCGGTTTGAGGCTGACTGAAGTGGTTTCGTGGTCTGTACCCTGTGTGCAGAAGTTTTGAGTGAACAGCCGTCTCATCCATCTCAACGGTATGCATTTCATTTAATTATGCTCAAACAATCTGAAATTCTTTCAATACAAAGTGATTCGTGATTTTAATACCATACAATTGTCACGAAAAAGTCGAGGATGAGTTGAAATAATGTCAATTCACTGAGAGAATTTGCTCAGTAATCTGTAAAAGGTTCCAGAGTCAATCTTTTTCTACTCCACCTTCATATCACTACTGAAAGACAGTACGAACAATTGAAAGATTTGGTAACTAAAACTCTCGGATTATAATCAACATTACAGAATATTTCACACGATGTTTTAGTTCAAGATCAAAAACGCTTGCTGGACCTCAACAATATCTACGCTCATTTCTGCCCTTGTTTTAGCTGTCTCGTGCTCTTGTTCAAGGATTATTTTTGCCCACCATTGTGATGCAAATTTTTTCTGTTGCCCCTATCTACAATTCTATATGCAAAGTGTACACTCGGTCCTCCTCTTCGTTCAACTTTCCATGTAATTCCCCAACTACTATTCCCGACCCTCATTAGCATACTATTCTCTCAGCAATTCACTCACTCCCATGATAGAAAACGCTAGCGTTAAAATTTATGTACGCGCAATCAAGGAAGAAAACATATGAGAATTCATAGAGATTCTAGAGGATACTTTTTAGCACTAGGTGCTCTTTAGCCTATCTTTACGCACGCTTAGCGTGAGGCAAAAGTGGCACTTTACGGCACGGTCGATGGCCGCCGTTGCTGTGGAATTGACTTTATCGGAGATGCTTCACTGGTTGATTTCAAACGTCAAAATCACTGGCATGAAAATCGTTATGCGAAATTATAATGAAAAACACACTCAAAAGCTTCTATCGTCGATCGAAAAAAAAACTCCGGGGAGCAAGTAAACACCGACAGGTTAATCGCCGATTCTAATGCACGGTGCGAAGTTGGCCACAAGTGACTCATCGCCGACAACGCGCGCGTTTGCTGCATCAGTGCAGAATGTGCAGACACTCGGATCAAATGGTCGTGATCATCACGATCATTACCAAAAACTCAGGAATCACTATCGTGTTACGAAAAATCTAACATCAATTGAGCACTATTTGTCTCGCGAGGAGTCGCGAGCTGACCGGTCTCTTCGGTGCAGCAGCAGCACGCACATACTTTATGCGTCTTCTGCACGGCCGTGTCTTCTGCTTCTCGTGGTTGCATCGTTTACATCATGCTCGCTTATGGTGCAAGCAGATGATGATATTAGATATGGATTTTGGGTATTTTTGTTCAGTTGGGGGGCTGTCGCCCCCCGAACCCCACGCTTGCCCCCCTACCTCCCTGCTTTCCTCCAAAACGTATAGGGGCACACGTGCTAAAAAATAGAGTACGATACACGGGGCAAAATTGCCACTCGTCGGCACGGCGTGAAGTTAGCGCCCGAGCGCTTGCGCAAGAAAAGTGGCACTTTTCCCCCTTGTATCGTAAATATCTATTTCAATCTGTAATGATCATGGCTTTATGAAAATGGTTACAATGAGCTCAAGCAGGGTGTCCAGTGGAATCCTAGCATGTATTATCAGGTTATTTTCAGGTTTCCCAAGTTTGAGAATGTCATATTTCCAGGTTCCTTTTCAAAGAGTCGAAGAATTTTTGTGCATGACTGCTATATTATGGGTTAGCATTGTTAATTTGAGATTAGAATTTATTGTGCTCAAATGATGGGTTACTTGACAAGGAAGACACTTGTTCCCCCAGTTTCGATTTTTCTTGGATTTTTCGTGTTTGGATCTCCTTCGTCATTAGGTCAGTAGAGAAAAAATCAATTCTTCTGGGAATGTTTGGAAATACTCTATTCTCTCAACATGAATCAGCTAACACAAACGGATTTTCAGCTATTGTAGCTGATTTTCGGTGAAAATCCGTCCACGTTGGCTGCAAATCAGCAAAAATAGCTGATTCATGTTGAGGGAGTAATAATGACGTACGAATACAAATTTTTACATTAGAAAGCCTGCAATAATAGATTTGCCCGTGCCACCCCTTCGAGTCTTAACTATCTATAATTTTTCATGATGCCCCTGGTTGCATTAAGCATAATCGAATCCATCGTTTCGACGAAGACTTTACGAGAAATATGACAAGGATATAAGTTCTGACCTATCGATTGACTCTTGCACGGTGTTAGCAATTATTTTGGAAGATCGGTTATTTTCACGTAACATATCAGTTAGTCGTGTGATGTAGCAAATCGGATTCTTCATGATTTTTTCGACTAAGAAATAGATTGATTGAAATCTCTCGCCCAAAACTTCCATGTTTTGCAACAAAAATTCAAAAACTCCAGGTCTTTTGGTCTAAAAATGACCATGTTCCAGTTTTTTCAGGCACTAAATTTTTTTCCAAATTTTTTCGAGGTTCTCCAGGTTTTCTAGGTGCGGTAGACACCCTCCTAAGCAGTCTCGCTACGATTGGAAAATATGCATTTTTTCGTATTGCCAATATCTGGACTTTTGTCACGATGACGATAATCATTTTCTGTTTGAGGCAAGCTTTAATTTCCCAAACAGAGTAATCATTAGACATTAGCCAAGTATGATCAATGAAAGATGTACCGGAAGATGCTGATATCAACGAGACAGAGTGAGTTACCAACTCATGTGGAAAAAAAGCTTGTCATTTTCAGATGATTTTCCGACCCTAGGGGCCATTCGTGATGGTCTGTATAGATTTTGTTGCATTGAAGATTCCACAAATATGGACGAGTTTAAACAAAACATTCAGTCGAAAATTTTATTAAAAGTACATAATTCAATCCTCATGGCTATATCAGTTCGCAGGTGAACTACTGTCAATACATTTTTTGCTTTGCACGAAGCAAAAATAGTGCAAAAGGAAAGAAAATCCAAAACTCGCACAGTTGTCTGAATGGATTTCTTGCATCTAACCGGAGAATGAACGGTGCTCTGGAAAAAGGATTCAAGTTCAATATTTTTCGTTCGACAGATGAACCGGAAAACCAACGGAATCAAAATGAGTAATTGCGAAAAAATGATGTGAAAATGACTAGAGGAAGAATCGTGTCGAAGACGAGGAAAATGTCTGATCGAGACAGGAAGATCAACTTGGAAAAAGAGAGAAACTCACGTGAAGGAATGAGATTAATCGGAAAACCGTTGGAGCTGGAATTGGCCAATCGTCGTTGCCGTCGACAGATATGCAAAGAAGACGACGTCAACTTTCGACGACGAGTACGAGCGGTCGTAGATTTTGAAGCCTCCTCACGTTCGTGCAAACAGCCCTCATCTTTCTCTCCCACATCTTTTATTCCGCTCTCCCATTTGGCTTTTTCCCTGATCAAAAAATAAAAAGACTCACAAAAGCAGTGGATTTGCTCGAGCGGGGAGTCTTTTTCTCTCTGCCCGAGCAGCATCTCGAACACACGCGGAATAACTTTCATCAAGTGCATCCCGATCCAGAGTCGTTTCTTGTCTCCGTAGTCGTTTTCGTCTACTCTGACGTATTTTCCCTGTCTATATTCTTTCTTCTTTTTTCTCCTCAGACCGGATATATCCGCATACGAATAACTAAGTAAGGAGACAAGAGAGCTTCGAAATGTGGGCACAGTCATAGCAGAATTTGTGAGATTCGAATTGTCTGACGAGAAGGAAAAGATGAAAAAATGAGGAGGAGTTCGCGTTTTACTGAAGATTTTATTGCAAATAGAAGCGTGAAGCATGTCATTCGCCGTGAACTTAACACGTGAAGATCATGAAAATCAAATATAGGGTTGAGCCATTAGTTTTGCAATACTTCCATACAGATTTGAGTGGTAGGATGCATGCAGTTGTTAGATATGGGTTTGCGAACATGTTTTATAGTTTACAGGCAGAGCTAAGATTAATCATTGACATCGACCTAATCAGAGTTTAAAAACGCTTAAATTAGTACATACTATTCACAAAAATCGTATGACAAAGATATTACGTGATAATATCGTGCCTACGGGAATCGAACATAATTGTCAGATTGCCTGCAGGCGTTCTTTCTTGCAAGATGGTCGCGGAAGGGAGCAGGCAGATTTAGCAGTGGATGCATAGGGCGATGCTCGTAATCTTGAGTTCCTAGCTCTCTCCCGTCGCCGAATAGCCATCAAACACATGCAACATATGCATATTTTCAAGATATTATAGATTCAACCTTTGTAAGCATTTTCAGTCATCTATCTGTGAAAAATGGCAGACCAGTCGTGTAAGTAGCTTCATATATGTGTGGTGGTGGTTAAAAGAAAAATAACATATAGCTGAATTGGTGCATGCGCACTGCTTTGTTGATTAATTCTAGAGTAGACTAGAAAATGTATATTTTTGAATATTCGCGCCGAAGTGCGTATGTGAAATCACCCGTGGCTTTCCCTCTACTTTTCTCACTCCCACCGAAAAACTCACATTAATTAGCTTGCATGTTAATGATGCGCAAAATTGGTTCGCGAGCATGAATATCGCGCGTTTACGCAACCGATTAGGTCGGCCCATCGAAGAATTGACGCGCCGCCCTATTTATCACAAAAGTGGGAATCGCTTGAGCTCTGGGTATATCTGCGACGACACGAGCTAGAGGGGGGCTCTCGTCTTTGGATCGCCGAGTGGCTAAGGTTTTGGAATTGGCTGCCAAGCGGAACAGGTACTCGACCCGGTATCAAAGAGCTCGAGTGATTTGTACGAGTTGAGAAATAAAGTAAGTCTAATACACCCTTACAGGCGTCCTAGAGGCGCAGTTGGGGTGGATGGTTGAGGCGCGGATTAGATTCTACAGGCGTACGATGATACGCAGTGGCATCTAATTAAAATCCCCAAATAAAACACGCGATTAGGTCTAGGGCTCGGCACACTGCGCAGCTACTGTGTCTCAGGACAATCTCACCACGTGGTGGAAAATATTGTCCATGGCAAAGAGACCGGTACATCACCCAGTGCACGAGTTCCGAAACGTTTCCCCCATAGGGCAGTAAAATCACGGGTTCGTCATATTAGGAATTTTTCATCGGATAAAATCTGTGCGCTTAGCTATCTAATGATATGCGCGTTTTAAAATCATTTCGGCCATAAATTATTATAGCAATTGCGAATTGAATACAATATTCACTTGCAAGAGTACTAATACGTACTGATTCAATGTGTTTCAGTTAGACGGTAATTTTGGCCTTCAAGGATGAAGCCGTGGGCATCTACAGACCAGTAAGCTCTCGAAGCTATCCAGATGCTATAAATCCAATTAAATTCTATGTACACGATCACGATCGTGGGATTTGAATTATCTAGAATCAATATAACTAACTTCATTGGAAATTTATAATTTGTAGTAATAAATGTTGGTCAAAATAGTTACAAAATCTATCTCTGAGAATCTCACCCAATAATTCAATTCCCAAAAATATCATGACTTTATTTTCAGGTTTGTATTAAAATCTTTCGGCTGAGGAGTCAAAACGCAGCCACTTGGATAGAGTAGAGTAACAATTAGATTGCATGCATGATTTCGGCTTTGCTTAGCTATCATGATCAATATCGATCATATTTTTTTTTATGTTGAATGATATGTGGCTTTAGAATGCTCTTAAAGCAATTTTGTAGTAGAGTGCAGTACACACAGTTCCAGATCTCCCGGTCATCGATCGATGCGTGAGATGGGCACGGTCGAGGTGAGCAGAAAACAAGAGTAAGTACAGCGGTGTTTTCTAGCTAGTCACGTTTGCAAAGACGAATTCTGCAAACCGTTTGCTCGTGTAAATATTAAAGATATTTACAACATCTCACACAAAAGTAAGAAGATCAGTAGGTTGAAGCATTAGGTTTTTTGTGCCAGACAGTGTGAACAGAGACATTAATAAACCAAAGCCCTAACCCTCCCAATGCTAAATCGGCTCCCCTACACGTATTCATTTTACGCCTGTATGCAGGCAACCCAACAACTGCCCAACTGATTCTTAAGAAGTGTTACGGAGTGAGAATCTGATCAGGCTCTCAACGTGTATCCTTCAGTCATCGATCTCAGCCTCCATGTCACTCTTCATTCACCGAATAGAAATTGCTGAGTTTATATTTTTGGAAGGACCGATTGATCATTTTTCTATAATTTTCAATCCATTGACTGTAGATACGAAATCAGATCGATATTTAGCGACCGCTTCTTCGTGAGTCATATAAAAAAAAAATTGTGATACTGATGGAGTTCCAAAATCCTGATCCTCGTGGAGAACATTCCGTCCTTTGGAACTGTCAGGGTTACAAATTGAGTCGAAATTACAAACTCCCAGACCACAAAAAATTTCCATCATCTCGACTTGGATATTTCTTGATTTGGTGCTCCACAGTCGAGTATCCAAACCGTTGAGGTGTAAGACCTCTGAAACGGATTAAGTTCCGAAGCAAGACAAACCCGTTGAAGACAAATGACAAGATACAAATCGCAAGACAACAGCAATCCAAAAACAATGAAATTTCTAACCTCCTCATCACTTACACTAAACTACGCGAAGAGGGCATTACACGAGTAGACATGGAAGCAAGAGAGCCAACCAAGCACATGACAGACGACCAAGCATAACCCATAATATTGAAACCATATGCAGATGGCTATCCAAGATATACTAAGGGCATAAACACCGCGTCGATAAGGTCACAGCCCAGTTCACACGCTTGTATATACCCATCCTCTACCACTAATGATGCTCCACAAGCTCGTGTACTACGAGCATGATATTTACTAGGTAAACTGCCTATCTCTTGGCCTTCCAAAGCCTCTATACACACCTCAGTGCTCCAGTATCGAAGGTGGTGATGGTACCAAACACAGCTAAGATTATTATTCCATGCAACACCGTAGACGCCTACGGGGCCAGCAAAGGATTATACACCCTTTCGAAGGCGAGAGTAGAGTACACAACGCGTTTGGTACGAGCTTGTAAACAAACAGAAGGGTAGTAGTGAACAGGGTAGCCAGGCATGTTGTGTAAGAGATAAGGTCCGTAACGGATTTTCACACATGGTAGTCAGAGAGGCGTCAGAGACAACATTAGGGTAAGGATATATTGATCAGAGGTGAAATTATATTTTGAATTGGAATATTGAGGAATATCGATATGGGGTATGGTGAGGGGTTAGGAAGAAGGTCTATCTTGGAGGAATGTTGTGTCAGGTGTTGAGAGATCCATGATTGAAGTTTGCATTGGGATTCTACTGGGTAGAAATTTTGAAGGTTTGGGTATAGCGTTGGAGAAAAAATATTGTGATGTAGAGACTCTACAGTAGAGTATGTGGGATTTGCAATGATGTAAATATTGGAGATTGTAAGAGTAAGCGGATGGTGTGTAAGTATTATGCTCTGGCACGTATTTTGTTCGTGTGCTTGCCAGTAAAGAGGATTCTCGCTGAGCCATTTGCTGCAGCAGCTACCACTGGATATCGATCGCAGCTGTTCTGTTTTGCTTACGACCACTTAAACCTGATCTCTTTAGAACAGTGATCTCAAAACTTTGATGCAAATAAATCTTGATGGAGAAACGTATGCACCGTCTTCTATAACCGTTTATCATAATGCGCAAAAATGTCGAATTATAGTTTTGTAGGGCCGAACTGCTGAATCCTTGAAAAGAATCATCCGCCTTCGAGAATTCTCCATTAGGTGAAAGTTGGGATATTAATTCCTTTAGTTGATGATCTTTTAGAGAAAGATTTTTCCTGATAAAATGATTTTTCATTTCCATGGGAATGTTGATGTATGTGGATTGTTTAATAAATTTTATCGGTCCGATGTTGTAGCGAGCCACTATAGTTGCCATCTTCGTCCTAGTGGTCCAGTGGGATTTTTTTTTTTTCATTTTCAAGCGCCAAGTACGCATTCCGATGTTTGTTAATCCTCTGAGAGAAGGAATAATACTGGAAAAAATTTCTCAAATGGACCCTGGCTGGCAAAATCGCATTTCAGGGTCGAAATAGTACATTTCGATACAAGGGTGGAAAAACTTATTTTCGCGTCTAAGTGTTGGGTTTACGGCCTGAGCCGTAGGCGAAGGTCGGAATCAACACGAGGATGCGAAAAATAAGTTTTACACCCGTGTACCGAATACCATTTTTTGACAAACTGTGAGAGAAAGTGGAAGATCAGTGCGGAAAAGTTACCTTCTCGCACAGTGTGTCGAAAAGATCATTTCGGTTCTGAGCGATTGAATGATTACAAAATATTTTCACAAGAAAATGAGCACTGATTTCGTGGCAAACTTTGGGAGAGGCAATGAAACAAAATCCGAATGTGAAATTCGAGCTCGACCCCGATATTGATAATCAATCAATCAGCTCTCGTTCTTCACAAGATCTGAAATTATCAATAACGTCTATCTCCAAAACGATCCTCTCAAGGCTTCCAACCCAATACCCAAAATTTCAACGAAACACAATCACGCTAATCGTCCAATTTCACATACCTTCTGACGCAATTGCGATATTACCACTAGTAGGTCTACAAATGGTTCCAATTACCACCCTGAACTCATCAAGTCAACGATTTCTGCTAATTTCCAAAACAAAGCGAGCCGTTACCTCTGCTACGCGTGAGCTTCAGTCGAACTCTAAATCCAGGCACCCACCTAGCACTCTGTATAAAGCACAAGCTTACTCTTTGCCGAAGCTTGCTGTAGCGGAAATACAATTAAACTCTCATGAATGTGTAATATTCGAAGCTGTTCCTATATTGACAGAGGTTTGCGTAATCACGAGGAAACCATATATTGTTTGCTATTAACGAAGAGGAGAAGAGGCGCTCGTTGGGAGCTCAACTCTTGGGTTGGGAAAGACTGCTAGTACATAGGTATGTGTTACGCACCACAAAGTCAGCTCTCTCGACCTTTCCCCGCTCCCCAGACACACACACACACACATTAATCGGTACGCATAATTACCGTTTGCTCTTTGGGGTTCAGAGTTCTCGGAATAGTTTACTTCTCAGAGCTCTTCTATCATATATAATCCTTGAAATTTTGCATTCTTGAACGATATGTCGATAATGCTGGGTGAGTTTGCGAAATTTAGAGCTCGAATTTCTGAAGAGGTTTTCCAGGTGCACATGTATGCATGTAATGTATGTGAGTTTCACTGGATTTCTGAAATGATTCAGTAACTACCAAGCACTTTGGAGTTCAACAGTTTGGTATTGAAGGAGGAGCAGCATAAATTGATTGAAATTTAATAACAACAACAAAGGAAATTATCAAAAACTGGCTAAAGTTTATTTTGGTTGGTGGGAAATTCTTTGCTGCGTCATATAGCCGAAATTCTTTGAGATAATCATGAAAAAAATGTTCCATTGTCAACAGACCGTCCAAAATTGAAACTTTCGAATACTTTCTCACAGTACGATACAGTAAACTCGGGTAATTCAAAGCGGCTGGGTAATTCGGTCCACTTTTGGTCTTTGCGGTAACTTTGGACTCAGGAATCACACAGTATTCTGCAAAAGCTCATTCCAAAGGTGAGACGCAGAACTTCAAAATGAGCCTTTGCAGCATAATGTGTGATTCTTGAGTCCAAAGTTATTGCAAAGACAAAAAATGAGCCGAATCACCCTGTTTTACTGTACTTTACGTTGTGATACTATAAAACTGTTACAAATTGAGCGAGTGAAGCCTGATCCTCAACTCGGGTTATCAAACAAATAGATCAGACGTGATAACAGCAACTATTCAGCTGCTGGAATTCATTCTACTTCAGAGTAAACTCTTCGAAACGGGAAAATTACCTTCAATCTGGGATCAATTCATATTTGACCATCAAGATTACGTGAAATCATTGGGTAACCACTATTTACAAACAATTCCAGTTCCACCCAGTGTTCCCAGGTTTCATCCACAATTCCGCCAGATAAAAATTTGAGCCCACTCAAGATTTATCAATTTTTCTATCCAGAAAACTGTAGTGTACAATATTGAGAACAACCATTTGCATACAGTTCATAGAAGCAATAACGTCTAATACCATCCTGGAGGACAATTTCATCAAAATACTTGCCAAAGATCGATATCACCCTAGCTCAAACGGATAATGAAAGCAGCCTCCAATCGAGCAAATTCCAATCGAGAGGGCAAACTCGCTTTGACAACGGCAGTTCGATATTCGAAAACAACTCACGTGTGGCTCTCTCTATCTCTGTACCTATCGAGCTCTTGTCAATTCCATCCGGTTGTGCAGTAAATAGTTTATGGCACCGTGACATAAGGACGACGATCAACGAGGCTTCAAACTAACACCACGAAAGATACAGAGATAGTTTGAGGCACGCGTTCTCACGTTCAGCTTCAAAACCCGCTATCGAATCGTCAGTTAATTGTTCTCCCTAAGCACTAGGTTTTACGCAGAGTCAGAGGAGATGTGGTGTACGAAGCTTGTGCAACTCTGCATCAGCAGCTTTATAAGGCTTACTCTCACTCTGAGATGGTAATTGAACATTGGGTAATCATCAGTTGGGAAATTTACCGAGTGTGCGTGCCAGTGTACCGGCATAATTTTTTGTTTAAACCGATTCTTGATAGTTTCAAAGTCCAATGTTTCCTTTCCTCATATTTTTTGTCATATATTTTTAGTCTTGTGAAATCTTGTATGAACTCAAAATGATACTGAGTGGATTTTTCCCATGACCACCAGTATTAGAATCCATAGTAGTCAGTACCATAAATTGCGGAGACGTGGCGAATTTTCGACGATAATTGAAGGCAGAAACTTTCTTTCACTCGTTTATAAATTCAGTTGCTGAGTGCTTACAATTCCAATAAAATAAGATACCCAACTTTCGGATGATGCTATCCATCTTCATTGATTCTTGGATTATTCTATGAGCCCATAATAAATGCTGGATATTACGTCAGTGATGCATTTGCACTTACAGAATTGAGAGTTTCTCTAATCACAAGTTGAAGGAATAACCTGCAAAAAAGTGACCATGTGTCATCAATCCTCGATTTTCATCAAGATTCCAAATCTTGTCGAATGTTTTTACGACCCTCACAGATTGTTGTGCTAGTCACGATGTTATTTTGTCAGAAATATCCACCATTTTTGTCGAGCTTAAAATTATATGTTTAATCCATTTGATACAATCACTCAAACAGTGATTTGGGAAGATAATGCATAAAAAATAATACTAAGGCAATCCAAATTTCTCTATTATCTTCAGAAGAGAGTCTCTGTCTTGTGAATTGATGAATTATTCAAAACAAAAACAAAATATGATATGATTGCATTGTGCTCCAAAATTCTAGGACGACTTCTCAGAATTTCAAATACAAAGATATCAAAAATTCTAATCTAATCCCGGCAACGTTAAAGAAGACTGCTTTCTCCTCCACTCCTGAGCCGAGACTCGGCATGCCGAGGCATTCAAACCTTGGAATTTGGTGGCTCAGACTTATTTTCTGGCATCTTGAATCGATTCCCGATGCTCTTTTGGAAATATCGAGGGTTTCGTCTGCCCAGTTCTACCACTACCACGACGACGTTAGCTCTTTTTCTTCACCAAAAAGACTCGAGTGCCCTTAGCGCACACAGCGTCGTCGCAGCATTCGGTCCTCGGCTTCTACTTTTTCATCCACTTGAATGTCCTTTCGGCATCTTGAATGGGCATACCCCCAAACTAGGCTGGAAATGAGGCGAGACCTGCAAACGGCGTCGAGGTGGTCCCATAAAATACCCTTTTACCTTTCTTTCACTACGTCATTATTCATGCGGGTCATCCTCTACTTGCTGACTTTTCGTCGTCGAATCGAGAGGAGCTCCACACAATAGGACTCTTCAATTGAATTTTGTGAGATGTGAGGTATTCTCCAGACAGTTTCCTCTCAGTAATTGGAAATTGTTCAGAAATGAGAGTTCCTTCGAGTTCAAAGATTCATGTACAATTGGCCGAATTTTGAAGCGTTGAGGTGCAAAGTGGATGCGGAATAATTGGCTGTGAATTTCGAGAGAATAGACTCCTTGCAATCTTGATGAAATTGAGATTTTGGGAGTGAAATTTTTCCTCGCTAATTCCTCTAATTTCAAGTTCTAGCATCGTTTAGTGAGACTCTGGGTAAGTTGACGTTCCTGAACCCCCCAGGAATGTCGTATCCTTTACCCAGAAACGATTTCTAATCCCATTCAATTGTAGAAGATCGCAGTGAAAGGAGTAGAATCTATTGATAATCGAGATGGGCTCAGAACTTCAATATTTCAACATGAATTTAAATTTTCACCTACTCTGTGGTCATTCTCGACGATTAAAAACATCCTTAGCCCATGATCTGAATTGTAAGCTAGAGGCTGCAATCACAGCAGGGTTGAAACACTTGCTGTCACATGAGAGTTTCAGGTTTGACTTCTTGTGCCGGGATGACTTGACTTCACTATGCTCAAAGTTTCTCAAGTTTTTTTTTGCCAATGATTCCACCAATAATTCCTACGGTTCAATTACTTGGAACCTGTGAAAACCAAGGTCCATTTGTTTAAGATGCCGATTAAGGCGATGCGGTCACCGTGCACCGCGACCATGGACCTCAAAAATACACCCTACTCAAAAAGTTTGATGATTCGAAGTGTGAGACGAGTTGTAGAATACTTGTTATTGTCCAACTTGTATTCCTCAATCCGTCGCTTAGCCCAAATCATGAGGGAATCGGAGAAAAGTGGGAATAACTCCGCCACGGGAACCTCCTAACCTATAATATACGCACATTTTCATTCCCAACTTTCTCCGATGCTATTGCAATTTGGGCTTAACGAAGATCAGACGAATGTAAATTAGACGATAACAAATATTTGTGCGCTCATCGTTTAGACCAAATCGCAACAGAATCGGAGAAAGTTGAGAATGATTTTCAGCTTGCATGGTGACTGCATCGCCTTAATGGAAGGAATAAGCTAGCGTTCTTTTCTTACAAGATTGAAATCCACCTGCTACATCTGTAGTACAAAAAAATTATGAGTTTATTTCTTGTCATAATTTTCTTTGTTTACAACACGTGCCTTACTGAACCAAAGAAGGTTTTGAGACGTCAGAATATGAGGAGATCAGCCGAAATTGAAGAAAGTTACATGAGAATAGAAAACAAATCACAGTATTGTGTACCGACTGATTCCAATCCCGTGTACGCATCGATGGATACGTGCCTTGCAAAACAACTTGGAGTCTCAAAGAAATCAGAGAAAGCTTCTTTCTGATGTATAAAGTCACAGCCTAGTTGTCCTTACTATTTTCCTTCGAGTTTTCTCTCGGAGAATTGGCAATTGTGTAGCGTTTGCTCTACACGAAACTTACTCTCTCTCTCTCTTTGGATGCTTTGTCAAGACTAGTTTTCTATTTCACTATACTACTCGCACAAGGTTGCATCAATTCAACTCCGTGCAAGTCTTCTTTTCCTTCTTCTTCTTCTTTTCCCCTCTCATCCGCTCATATCTCTCTTGAATTTGCTGTTTTGTTGTTGGTAGGTGGAGGAAAATTTGTAGTAATGCTCCTTTTTCGCGCTCGTGGAAATTCCTCTCGTGATTTGTCATCTCTCAGCATCTCGCGCGTGTGTATACAAAGTAAACAATGAGCTTTGTTTGAATGAAGGTGCACTTTCTATTATATACTTTGCTTGCCCAACGCGCTGTGTGCGATATTTAATTCTGAACAGGAAGGAAGATCCTTTTCAGGAAGTAAGGTGAAAAGGCGAGAGTCACGGCGAATCTCCATTGTGTCTACACTGGAATAATATTGGAGTTTGAGAAGAGAGTTGTGATACTTTTCACAAGCTATGCAAGAGAGAACTTTCAGTGCTTCTATTTTCATCGTACCTGGGTACAAGGTGATGTATCATCTCAAGTGTACAGTCACTTTGACTCGCATAGAAAATTTTCCGTGGTATTATCTCGCGAGCATGAATGCGATATTCATCGATTATTTCGCGGAAAAAAGTGCGTGTGAAAAGGTATACTAAACATTCATAGCAGCGAGTGCGTAACAGCTTTGCACTTCGTTCGTCAAAATTGTGTGCAAACTTTGCGAGTATCTAGAGTTGGATCTCAAATTAACTCGCCCTGTTTTACCGACGGTTGGCATTGGTCTGTTTTACCCACGGTCGATATTGGCCTGTTTTACCGATGGTACCAGGGCCAACATCATCCTCTTCACAAATAATGACTAACACTTCCCGCATCACACAAGATAGTTATCGATGTTCTCTAACAAATTTCCAATCAACCAAGCTCTGTCGCATCCTCTTTCAGCTCACAATTGATTTCGGATGCTATGGATATCTGACATACAAATTATTGCAACAACATCTTAGGCGCCACGCGAGTATCTAGAAATTTCCATCACGTTTGAATTAAATCGGCATAGAAGTCAAAAGAGGTTTATCTGATCGCAAAATCTATAGAAAATGTTGCTCCCACTAACTCACAAAATTCGGAGGAATTCGTTATTGTATGAAAAATTTAATATTGTTGAAACCATACAAGATAGGTGAAACAGAGCAAAACGGGCTACCCTTGATGAGATGGTCCTCAGATGATTGAAATTACAACGCATAAAGAAGCATTGATTATGTAAATAGCCGATCTACTTTAGAATTACGTCTCGTCAGCTCGAAAGCAGCTTTGGCACTTTCACTCTCACAATTGCACCTTTTTCAGATGGAAGATCTTTTCTACTTTTGATTGACCCATCGTCGACTATCAAGATGCTACGAAGAGGGGATCCTTTGCAGAATCTTGATAGGATGTGGAATGGAATACTTAAGCTTGTGGAACCGAAATAACTCTGCACTGATTATTCCTTCTTGATAAATAGTATCGAAAGTCATCAATCAAAAGAACCTTCTAGGTTGAGCTACACTGATATACTACTCTAGAGCCACAACGACAGATCCATTTTCATGTTTACTGCGACTTCATGAATCGCTTTTAGATCATGTGTGCGATAGGTCCCGTCGGCGTGGAGGTGTTCATGAGAGAAACTTCGAAAATTCACATGTTCCTCATAACGATCGAGCTTGGGTATCACAAAACTTTCAGGGAGAATTTTGGGAACAATTTGAACAATTGATGGTAAATGAACTTTCTGATGACTAATACTCCACTGCCTCGATCTGGCTTTTGAACTTGAAGTTTCAGGAAAACTTTGAATCAAATAAGTCTGTCAGACCAAAGGTAACACAGACAAAATTTTTATAAGGAATTATCAAAGACAAAAGAGCAAAAATGATATGTCTTGTAGCAGCTAAGAGATTGACGAGGGAAATATCGCCACCATGATGATATGTGAACTGATCAAATGACTCTCCAAATCGATGGAGACGAAGAAAAGTTTTCATCAAAATACATCTCTTGCAACTCACTGCCCAAACGCATTTTTGGATTCGATTTGACTCCGCATTTGGCGGTTGAATCATTCTATTAAATCACTACAAAATAAAAACTACATATGGTAGCATGAACGATTCTAGTGAAATAACAATGGCGCCTCACCCAAAATGATACAACCTATCAACAAAAAAACAAGCTCTTGAAAGTCTAGTTACAAAACTTGCTCGTCCTAATTAAGGCACACAGAGAAAAGCAAGAGCGCTCCAGGTCAATTCTTTTATTCACAATTCCCGTCTAACTTCTTCTACAGAAAGCCAAAGCAGCAGTAGTAGACCGGAGGTCTAACAATCAAGAAAGTTTCGTCGTCACACTTTTTTTCAGTCCAAAACCCCTTGTCTGCATATACTACGAAATGTACAGGCCAAGTTTGCTTCACATCCTCTCACGAGCAAGTTTAAATGGATGTAGTAGAAAAATGGTACTGCTGATGCTGGTAGTGCCACACCGTCGTAAGAAAGAGAGAGAAATATACGAACCGTAGTGTGTTCTGTTACTTCAAGAGGTGTGCGAGAAGTAAAAAAAAACAGGGAGAAAGAAGTGGGTTGGAGAGGAATGCAAACAGACTCGAAGAATATGGCTGATATATAGGGATATACGCATAGAATGACGCAAGATATCTGAAAGATGTGCGAAAAGCGAATTCAGAGGCTATAAACGTTTTATCTTGAGGCCTTTTTCTTCTTCTTACCGAGAGCAGAATGTTGCTTTCTTCGGTACGGCTCGTTTCTATACTTGTCCCCGTCAGTTGTTCCTGCATTCATTCGTTCCTACAACCCGATTTTGATACGTTTTCGCAACGTTCATCGATTAATCGGTGATACTCTCGTTCTCTAGTCATCGCATCGAGTCTCGATAGCTCTTCTTCCGACACCTTCTTAAGACACCTTCCGTCGAAATTTTTGGGCGTTCCCACAAAACCACCGAACAATTCTAAAGAGACGAAAAAATCCAAGACGTGATCAGAAAATTTTGAGAGCGCAATCAATCGATTGTCTCAGCATCATAGAGCATTGAAAAAGTTATTGAAAATTGATTGTAGTTCGTCATTATAATTTATCGAATATGATTATTATCATTCACATTTCAAGTTTCCAAAAGAAAAACCATTGTCCTAGTTCAAATATTCATGTCCAAAATTTTTGGTTCATTGCAATTGCGCATTATACCTACCCTCATACGGTATCGAAATTTTGAGGGGCAGAAGCCTGTCACTCTTGTAGATATTTAGAAATACTCATATCACGACAATGAAGAATGATCCAATATTCTCAAAGCATGATGGTTTTATTAAAAATTTCAGATAATTTCACAATGAATTCGGTTGAAACAATTCGTAATGATAGAAGTTATCGCTAAGATGTTCCAAAAAAGTGAGACGCAGTTGGATTCTAAGTGTCTTCTCAATACATTCTGAAGATTCCACATTTCCTATGAAAATCAAGCATCGTTTGAAAATGACGAGTTTTCTAAGACAACTGAGCAATTCACACACACAGAACTGACTCCCAAAGCCACCACCGTCACTTTTCCAGACACTACTCTTATCTCTCGAGCATCACTCACGTCAAAAACATCATCATGCAAAAGTCTAATTTCGTGAGCACACACTCGCACGTCTGGCACATCCACCTAGAATTCATATAGAAGCTTGGGGGATAAATTTACAGCCAAACTCACGCCCCACTACCGCCACTAATCTCTGCAGGTCCTGAAAGTTTGCAATCTCCTCCAATTTCGAGCTTACCTGGCAGATGCTCTTTCTTTTCCTCCTCCTATCTGATGTCTGTACTATTTCACTTCTTTTTTTTTTTTTTTTTTTTTTTTGCACCACACCGCAGAAAATATCATAAAAATCGCAGATATACACCGTATTGTATTTTCCTTCACAGACCCACAATTGCACAAATTTTTCTGCCCTGCAATCACGATACATCTCTCGGGCGTAAAGTTTCGCAAATTTGCATGCCTTAAAATAGGAAGGGCTTGAAAAAAGAAAAATTATCATCGCCTGGCACGCAATGAATTTCTTCCAGCTGCGCATATCGCTCACAGTCGTCGGCAAGATTTCCTTGTGGAAAAGCAGCCGATATAAGAGAGAAAGAGAGAGAACACTTATCAAAAAGCAGACAGACACTGGTACGCCGCAATTACGGTTGTGCGTGGCCAAGAGGGGTAACGCCCTTTTATTAGCGTCTGCTGAGAGAGCGACCTTTGGGACATCAACAGAGCTTGGATATATATGTATTTCTGCTCGTTGGTGCGACGATTTGCGTGCGTGTACACTCGAGAAAGAGGTGGGGCAGAAAAGGGGGAGAAGGTGGGCGGGGGGGGGGTAGTTCTTGCGTTTGTATGCACGCGGGCCTGGAGCGTTTACATGCATTACAGCGTGCAACGAAACGGGCTTAAGGGGCTCTTTGCCATAAACGAGATTTGAACGAGAAGGTACGAGCTCAACAACGACGTGGTCTACTTCGTGGAGCCCAGCAGCTGTGCAATATTCGTAACCGTTTCGTACTATAATTCGTTTTCTTGTTTTTACAGTTGCTAGTTTCAGCAGCAATGAGATTTGATTCATTTTTGACTTTGGAATTTTCCATTCTGGTGGAATAATAATTCAGTCTCCTGAACAAAATTGACAAGCTTATGATTTCCACTCAATCTATTTGAACTACCGCTCATCAAGAAATTTCAACTGTGGAAAATACGAAGATATTATCGAACTTGATAACCATGATATCAACCTATCAAGATAAGATGTGCCATTCCTACAACACAGAATTTGGTGCCGCTTTCCTATTCTCGTAAAATCCATGAATAATTTCTTTAGCGCGCGCATATGATTATTGTCCGACCAAACATGGTTTTTACTACTTGAAGGACAATTTTTTTTCTACTTCATCATCTGATATGATCAACACAAATGAGAGCTTCTTGTGGAAAATAAGCCAAATAATTCGATGATTTCAATTGATTCTCCATTTTCCGAAAAATCTGATAGAAAATGAGTGTGGAGGAGACCAATCATAGATTCAGTGGCTTGGTGGTCCAAGTACTCACTCATACTACCTTTGACCAGGTCTGACTATTGGTAGACTATACCACTTGACTACTAACCAGGAGAGGTCATCACATCCGGATCACGGATTTGGCTGAAACTTTGGGAAGGGTCTTCTTTAAGTGCCAAAAGATGAAACCCAAAATCATAGACCCTAACGCTCAAGCGTTTCCGAGCAACAGCCAAGGATATTAGCATTGCAGGTATACCTGTATGTATGATTTTTAATACGGGCCTATGTGGGTAATGCTAATGTCCTTGGCTGTAGCTCGGAAATGCTTGAGCGTTAAGATCTATAATTTTGGGTTTCATCTTTTGGCACTTGAAGAAGACCATTCCCAAATTTTCAGCCAAATCCGTGATCCGGATGTGATGACCTCTCCTGGTAAGTCTAGGCCATACTCTATCCATCGGAACAAGTGACAGGCGTGATCATGAGAAACACGACTAAAATGAAAAAATAATGTATATTCGTCGCACATGAATTTATAATGTTCCACTGTTCCATTAAAAGTTTTAGCGACGAGAACCAAGTAGTCGATATCGATTAAACATTGGATGATAAAATCTGAACTCTACTCAACTGTGCCCACTGGGATTTAGGATAGAGAGTTGATTATCACCAGTGAGTAGGAGTAATGAATCCCTTTATGGTATCGATGAGCAAAACAAAATCTAGAGTTCGTACACATTGGCGTGATTCGCACTGGTCTGGTTTTACCATAGGGACCATTGCGTCGGTTATTACATCGCTCTATTCGGTGCTGATATTGGACAATTGAATGCCGATTTCCCTACGGAGCGATTGTCAATTCCACCGAATCGTAATATCCATGTCAGACTGTGTAAACAGAACGCTGAACTCAACTCTCACGCATATCCAACTACATATTCTCTGATCTCATTCCAAAGCGAATAGAAGTTTTCGCAGTTTCTGTAAATAGGATACCATACATACAATCACGAGCATAAGATTATATCATCAAAAATCCATTCCACGGTTGTTAGAATGGCGTAAACGAGTTCCTATGTTTTACGACTCAGTTTTGATCCGTGTACACAAATACCCTATTGGACGATTCCTAATCCCGGGGTTGTATCATCTCAGAGGAAATTCATCTCTGTCAATCTTCTCTCCGGTATCGATGACCCTACACGGTCCACCTTACTCGTGTTCTCAATTTTCCACATTTCTATATATGCTCTTGCACTGCGAATCCATCGCACGAGATTTGATGTACTGCCAATGAAGGCTCCGATTCAAAATCCTCCATCCTGTGCCCTTCTTGATTCGGACCAGATTGGGAAGTATTTTTGGCGGGGGAATTCTTACATACATGACTGAGATTCCAGAGCACCGTGCTCAGTCTGAATTGGAAGTTCCCCATCTTCTTTCACGTACAAATTTGTTTATATTTTGGGCTGAGATTACAGAAGATTCTTCTGAAGAATCTTCGTCAGGGTCAATTTGAGACAGTCTTCAAGAATATCGACCAGTACTTGCGCTTTAGCCTTGGTGATTTTTCTGGGTATGAAACACTCTCAGCCAAGTATTTCCGTGGATATTCTATTGATTAATGAAAAGTGGCTCGAAAAACGACCGGAAATTTTCACTTGTTCACATTGACAATAAGGATGTGACAATAAGGAAGAATAATATTTGTGGAAGTTTCTTCGTAGTTTTTCACAGAAGGATGTCAGAATTGTGTCTTTCTACAAAAATAGTTGAAAAGATAGGGAAACAAGATCCTGATTTTGTTTTTGCATTTCTTCCATGAATTGAGCCAGGTATCATTTTTGTATAAAGATTCACGGATTACACACTTCAATGACAGAAATAATTCGACTCATCAAATCGACAGCTAACTAGCCAACAAAGCATTATCATAAGCCTCCAACATCGTACCATCACGCGCTTTATCGAGGCTACATTAGAGATTCCAATTCAGAGAGCAGCGAGCAATAGTAGGCCTGAAATCATGTCCAGGACAGCGGAATGACCAGCATCCCGTTGCATCAGAATCCGCACTACAACAAAACGCCAATGGTAGAATGGAACTGGGCTCGTCCAAATCAAGCACCCAAAGTGAGAGGAAACCTAGAGTCCATTACTGGCGTCGTCGCTCATTAGCCAACATTATTATCAATCAGAATTCGCCCCGACGAGCAATGCGTTCCTCTCTTACACTCTCGACAAATACCTATTTTGAGAATTGAGTTCTCTCTGTGGACGAGTGTGTGTGTGGGGGGGGGGATGCAATCATACAAATCGGTCGAGTGGCTCGGCGACGGCGTTTCATGTACTAACATCATCACATACAGTTCGGCGGAAGCGGCTCTTTCGCGCCCTATAGACCACAGATCGATCGATCAATTCTATACTATAGTATGAGAATGGCTATTGGGTCCGACTACATTTGGTATGTGCTGGGTACTGGCTCTCTATCTACCACGTGTAAGGATACGGGGCGTGTTCGGTACATCCGGCGTTAATGCTTGCCAAGCGTACATATAGGAACTATACATAAATGTGTGTAGTTGAGGATGGACACAGAATATAACGTAGTGCATACGAAATTTGAAGGTTGGAGTGGATGGTGTCGAGTAAATCTAGGAAGAGCATGGGATTGTTCGAAACTGTGTCATCCTGAGGCTTGCTATGTTTCAATGTGTACGTGAATGCATGTGTAGATCAGTCATTCATTTATCGCGATACATGAGAAAGATCGCTCTTTGACAATTATGGAGTGGAGGATAAACAGTTCGCAATGAATTCTAAACTCCAACCTCTGTTTCGGTGTATGAAAATTATCTAACTTGTGTGAGTCAGTTTCCATCATTGCGTCAGAGCAGTCACACTTCTTTCCAAAACGTCATTTGGAAGAAGAAATTTTAATGAAAGATGCACGAATGAAAGGTGTAAGATTGAATGTTCTCAATTTGGTAAGCAATTGATTAAAATAAGGGGGGAGGTAAACCCCCAGGCGCGATCTGAAGCAAACGATCGGGTGTTTGACCATATGGGAGAGGGGAGAAAGAGAGAGAAATGAGGGTAAAGTAGGGCAAGCTAGCGAGTGAGAATCTGGGACCGGCAAAAAGTGATCGGAGCCGAACGAGAACTCACCCCAACGATGAAGGAGATCATCCGCGACAACGAGAAGGAAACCACCCTTGAGCAGTGGCAAACTGAGTGGGATTCGCCATTTGCAGATGGCAGATGGACGCACCGGCTGATCCGTGACGTAGCCAAGTCGGCGGAACGCACCCACAGAGAGATAGATTACTGGACGACGCAGGCACTCAGTAACCACGGTTGCTCCGGTGCCTACCTGACCCTGTTCAAGGAGAGGACATCCCCAGCATGTCAGTCATGCGGGGACAACTGGGATGACGCTGAACATGCCCTGTTCACGTGCAACGACACGGAAAATCTCATTCAGTACTTGCTCCGCAATCAGGAGACATGGGATAGAATCACCGGCTTCTTTGAACTAGTGATGATCCACAAAGAGGAGGAAGAGAGGGAAGTGAGGCGTTCTGAAGCAGGCGAATTACAGTGAGTCTGCCGACTCAAACAGAAGAGGTTCAAATTGTTCCAGGAGGAACATGATGCACTGAAGAGCGAGAGATGGAGAAAGAAGAGGAAAGAAGGAAGTATGAAGATACAAAATATCGACAAAAAGCCGAAAAGAGAAAAGGAACGATCACAATTGAGCGCGAATCACGCCGCTCATCTCATCTTGGAGTAATGCTCACGCGGTTCCGGGCTGAGATGGTAGATATTGGTGGATCTTCTGCGTATGTTTGCGTGTCTCTAGCGAGAGAGCGTGGATGAGCAACGGCGACGCATTGAATTCGACAGTCTGATTCCGCACCTCAAGCGAACATGAAGAATTCTTGTACATATTAGATTCAATTAATAAATTAAATTAAAGTTGTTTATTGGCCTCTACGTCTCTGCCATGAAAATTGAACGCGCTGTCAGCAATCTGCCTGCTCAGCAAGAATTACATCCCCTGGAGCACTTTCACTTGATTGCCCGATGCCCTAGGTATTGGACATCGAGGGTAGAGGGATTTTACACGGCCTGGTCCACCTACTGGGCCCTGCCCAAACCCGTGATCCGCCCGGTATGGCCTGCGTGGCTATGCGCAGTCCGCGTAAGCTGAACCAGTCCGGTATTTGGTGATGGATTCGAAGGATCTTGATGCAGATTTTGCCCTCTAACCACCTTAGATAAAAACCTATTTGTTGGTGAAAAAACATAGAGGAACTTGCTTTGCTAACCCATAAATCTCACCCCGGGCACCATCATTGACCAATCTCTTGAAATTTCGTACTATACTCATATTCACGGGTGAATTTTCAACCACCAAATCCAGAGCAGCGCGTGCAGTGCGAGGTTGTAGAGCTGGGCATAAATCAGGAATCTAAGCTGCATGATCTTGCTCCAAATAATTGGATAATAAGCCTATAACCTTTCGAGCAACCAGACGCACGTATGGATGAAACTTAGAATCGTTAAAACTTCGAACATTCTCAGATTCGTGGAAATTTTAAGCCCGTATTACCCTGAATTAATGAATAAGCAAATGGATACATTTCAATTATCCTATATCATTCCATTAGACCAGGTTGAAAAGATGAAGATGAGCGGCTAGCATGATCAATGAATGTCGAGAAAATTCAATCTGTTTGTCATCCTGTTTCAGATATGTGATAGGAGCAAATCTGAACGATTCTTACAAATCAAAATCAGAGATCATCAAGTTACAAGTATCGTATCGACGAGCAGATGTTCCACGGACACGGACTCTGAAGTGATATTCCATGATGTTGAGGAATTAAAAATTCTAACTTGATTCGTGAAATACTGATATTCCAGAAAAATTATGAATAACATGTTCATCACTAGAATGGGCCAAATACCCAACAATGGTTTCAAAATCTTGAGATGAAATCAAGTGAAATTCTAATTTCCGCTTCTCATCAAGTACAAGCAATGGAATTCAAACGAGAAGTGAGCATCCATTCTACGAATTTCGTGAATAATCGGATATGTCCGGTTGTTTCTGCAGCCCACTATCCGGGCCAACGATGTGCACCTATGCTCATCTAACTAATCCCTTGGAAGCCATCACGCATGCTTGTTCCATATAAAGCCTGCGGGATCATCTCTACATTCATGCATGTGATATGAACAGACAGCTGCCACATTTTAGGGAATTCAGTTACGTTCCGGTAATGTCTCATGCGCTAAACACAGAGGTCGGATCTCCAATCCGCTTTTACTCCTAATTCTCGAGATTAATTCACGGGTTTCCTTCTATTCTATCTTCTATCCTTCGGGTAATTAATTTTCTAATTACACGCGGAAAAGAAACATTCACTGAAGTCTCTAAAATCTGAGTCTGCATTTTTAATTATATCTTATTGATAAAATTCGTGGAACTCTATTTGACTTGTAAAATTCTACATGACTGAATTAAGTATCAACGAACAAAACAACACTCTGAGACACAATTATCAACAAAATGGGATTCATCGATCGATTAGAGGCAATTTCTAATGTTCCACTGAATTTATTTCTACTCTACAAGGATCCTCACCCGTGACGTGTGAAATTTCAGATTCCGGGGCGAGTTTCCGATGTCAGATTAGAGGTAGATCAGAAGACCAACAATGGATGCCTAGTCAATGGATGTCGGTGATTGCACGCCAGCTTGAATGGATCGTTACCACCTCTCTCGACATATACGCTCACACTCGCACTGGTAGGACTGAATCAGTCGCCTCACGTGTCTCGGTTCGTATTATTCTAAAGCTACATATTGAGAATTTGGTAGAGGCTCAACCGCGAGTAAATTATACAATGGATTGAGTTAACCACCACCTTTGCAACCTCAGTATTACTTCAATACGCCAAATCTCTAATGAATAGGGGTTTCGTCTCATTATGATGACGAGATTCATAATTAAACTGTGATTCCAAATCGAAAAAAGTTTTTGATATCTTAGACTACTCCATAACTACATGTTTTTATATCGTTTTTACGCGTAGCGTATTCCCAGCATGAATTATTCATGGCCGGTAGACGGGCTCAAAGCTAACAAGAAAATGTAGTCCACAGAAATCTGTTATAAAATTCCAGGACAATTTTAGTGTAATGTTTTAAGAGAACACAAAAATATTCCATCAAGGTTAGAAGTATTCTTTCGGTCCAGAATTCACCATGTTTGACTTTAGCCAGTCTCAAAGAAGATTCACCGAATCATAAAATAATACATTACGAGTCAGAGGCAGGGAAACATTTTCCACAGAAACAGCCGATGTACAAGGTCGTTTTTGTCAAGAAACAATAATTTCCACGCAAGATGCGTATGCCATTTTCTAGTCCAGTGCGTGAAAACAAGCTGTTTCTACTTACTGACCGATGAAATGATATATGTATGTATAAAGACGCTAAAATTTTCTAGGGTCGAGTCCATTCATTTTCTTTTTTTAATAAAAAGACGGGATTTTCAGAATTTAAATTTTCAGGAATCAACTACAGGAGTTCTGTACCAGCCCTTAGAAACTTGTACTGAATATAGATAGCAGGTGCGGATTATGTGTGTATTTCGAGTTTTTAGTTTCACAATTCTCTTGGGGGTTTGGACATCTTGAAATTTTCCGATCGACATCAGATTTTCGTAATCTCGTGCCCCATTGATTATATGATGATATATGAGCTCTGTATGAGATTTAAATTATTTCTACAATAATATTGGATATCTTCTCATCTCAGAACTATAGTAATTCAAATCAACTCGAGAACTTTTGTTATATTCCCGATGCTACAGAAGATGAACGACGAAACAGCATGAATTGGTTTCCAAAATTTATTCGCACCCGGGATGGGAACATTAGTTCATTCTCAGCATATTTTTGCCACGTCAGATGAGTGACTCATCTGTGGTTCAACTATGTCAAACAAACCATAATTTACGAGCAGAGCTGAGGATAAGTTTCAAAATGAGGCGGCAAGTGGAGTAACCCACGCGAAACCAGATATTTTCAGACCCAGAAAGCCTGAAATACATCGGAGAGCGTATATTGAACCGCAGGAGGAGCTCAGAATGCCACTAGAAATCCGATCCAACAATTGAACCACGCTCTATTTTGGGGATTCGAAGGGATCAACTTGAGCAAAAGCTTGATCATGCGCTCGAACGCGCAAATGCAACGTGGGATACGTTACTCCTAGGTAGTCCAAAGCTGGACTATGTAACTTTGGTTACGGTCTTCTGGAGAAGCTTTGTCGGATTAATTATATCCGCATGCAGGAATGTAATTCAAGTCCTGGGACGTAGTGTATTGGTCCATACGTGTGGAGGTTTTGAAACTATTCATCTAATGATTGTGAGTGAATAAACGGTTCCAGAATAGAACCGTATAAATTAAATTCCAGATTCTCAAAAAATCGCTGTGATATCTTTGAGGCTATCTTTATAGGTCTTCACTATCCGGGAGTGATTTTTTAGAAGTGAGATTGACTAATGGAAACAGTCTTCTTAGCACTTTTTAAAACGTATAAAACAGATTTATGCCACTGGGGTGGGGAACCATCGAAATGAAAGAAGTGCAAATCCAATCGTACTTTTTAAAATATATCAGTTGACCCTGTTAATATTAAGAAAAGTATTTGAATTATTTCGATAACATTCAGGTAGAATGGCCAACAAAGAGAATGGACAAAATCACAAAATGAAATATTGGAACAATAAACCTGCACAATCAGCTGAGTGAGAGAGCTGTCTGTCATTCAATTTGAGAGGATTTAGTCTCGATGAGAGAGAGAGCCTGAAAGAGGCAGAGATAGAAGGGGTTTGGCAGAGAATGGAAGCTAACTCAGAGTTATTGCCACGTGCATGCAGATTCACGGGCTTGTCGATTGCACTCGAGAAACGTCCCGGATGAACAATATAATACAGCACAAAGAGAAGCCTAGGTATAACTAGAACTAGGTCACGCACGTTTATTCGCGCGATTGCGTCAGCCTGTTCTGCTGCACTTTGATGACTGAGCCAACACAATATCCATCAACTTCCGTCTCATCTATACGTGCTCGGCTCACTCTACCTCTAATCCTTCAAACTGTACCAATATCCCGTTTGATTTTGAATTTGATTGTAATGAGGACAATAGAATGAATTTTGCCGTTAAGGTGATGAGGGTACTTTGTAAATACGATTATTCAATCGAGAACAATACATTCTGAATTAGAATATGTCTTTTACGTATATTAATCATGTCTCGAATATCCATATCCTTCATTTCTATTCTCATGAATTCGTTCCACGTTTAAAGGAAAAGAAGAATGAAATCGTTACGAGTAATCACTGATAATAATAAAATGTACAAAATTGAGCCTATGGCTCAGTGTTTTTGGACTCGAAGGTACATGTGCAAAAAATGATACAGGATCATCATGAGATCAATATTTGATTAGTTCCGTCAGAAACATTCTGAATTTGGTTTCTTCCCATTGGACGGTTTCCTGTGCACGTATTTCAAGAATTTCAACACAATTATTACAAAGTAAGAGCCGGATGTTCTCGCAACCAAATCTATTTTGGTAATGTCGCATTTTGTCATTCAAGTGCAAATCTCGATTCCCAAGATTCTCGTTGAAAGTAAAGTCAAATTTTAAAATCCATTTGAGGTTAGAAACTATCTACTCGACCTGGACTGAAACATTAGTGTTTCTTTGGGAAGATTCTAACTAAAATAAGTACGGAGTCGTTTTAAACAAATCATTCCTAGGAATATCAGTACCTCTTTCTGGTAAGGTATGAATATTTTTTTTCAAAAAGCGATGTGATTAACGTACATATCCAAACATCATAGGATACCCTAGATGGCCACACGAATGGAAAAAACTTCAATAAAGAAATGAACCGCGAGACGCTTATATATCAACGAAGAGAGCAAAATCTCGCATAATCTGAATTTGTTGCAAAGGCGATTCCTCATCATAAGAGAAATGATGATATAATCCGCCTCTCAGCTCAAATCTGAAGATGAAAATGGAATCCACCTCACTCACCAGAGAGAATAGATTAGATGAAAACAACACATTTCTCTCGGAATAAACAATCATCTCTCTGAGCTCCATACAATTCGAGTTTACGCGATTAGCCGAGATAACGTATGAACGAGCTCTATCTCTCTCACTAACTACTCAGCATAAAGTTTACTCAGAGCAGCATCTCTCGGCCCATATACACAGTTGCTTTCGTGAATCGCTTCGCTTCTCTCGATTCCACATTTCTGTAAACATATATATATATAGGGGGCTACCGGCAAGCTTTGCGCGGTTAAAATGCAGACGAGTCGAGGCATCGTCGTATAGTAGGCTTAAATATACTGCCACTTCACATGGCTTTCCCTTTTTGGGTAATTTTAAATGCATACCGACGAAATTCTCATCCTCGTTTCTGCTGTCGTATTATACACAGACATAAGTACTAGCACTCGTGAGCATCGTCGCGTAAATAGCCAAGCTGCATACTCGAATTAATATCCCCGGGGTAGTTTTTGAATTAAGCCTGAGCAAAAAAATTTTCAAAATCGTTATGGAGTACGTCACAAAAGTCAGTTATGTTTCCAGTCAAAAGTTATGTTTTCATATTTAGATGTGGACATTTTGTCACTGGGTGCTGAGAATTAAAGTATTGCGTTTGTGCTAGATTTCTAAAGATTTTTTAAAATGAAGAAAATGAAAGCTCTTTCCACGTTGTAGTCCAAATCATCATGCAAACAATTATATCTCATGTATTTTCACGCTTAAAAACCAAAAACTGGATTCGCTCAGGCCTCATGGGTCGAGGATCTATTCAAATCGCGGAATACTGACCCGAGCAAAAAAACGACACTTTTTCGGAAAACACCAAAATCTGTTCAAGTTGGCGTGTTGGTTAATTCCAATCCAGCGATCTGTTGATTATGTGACATAAATCGATATTGAATTACTCCAATTAGATCTATGTACTTTTATGGCACCTCACAATTTGAGGGTCGCAACTTGAAGTCTTTGATGGAATTTGAATTCATGAAAAATGAGATTTTTTGAACTATAGTTATCGCGTCTTGGGCTACGCTACGTGGACTGCGCTAAGGGCAGGTGCAGTAGAGTGAACACCGATGTTTTTTTTTCAGACCCTAATATGCAAATTTCACACGCGAGACAGTTTCTTTCGAAAATTTCGAGGATTGGGAACTGATTCAAGGAGTTTACGAGGATTTCAAGGATTTGGCGTCATATTCAAGGAGATTCCAGGATTTTCAGGAATTCAAAGATCTATAGATACCCTGTATAAGATCGAAGTACAGTAACCTGCAAAATTAATTACCGTCAACTGGGGCAAATTTGGGACACTTTCGAATTTTTTTGTCATTCTTTATCGTGAAACTCGGAGAGGTTACGATGAAACCCACCTCAGCCGATGACCAATCGGAAGCTAAGATTTCAAGCTTTCGATTAGTCATCGGCTGAGCTGGGTTTTATCGTAACCTCTCCGAGCTTCACGAAAAACAATGACGAAAAAAATTCGAAAGTGTCCGAAAGTTGTCCCAGTTGACGATAATAATGAATAGTCTCAGTAAATTAACGATTTCTCCAATGCGCTTTGTAGGGAGGGGGGGGGGGGAGGAGGTACACCAAGTTCATGAGATTGTAGTTCGCTTCTGAGCGATCGGTGTTCGGCCCGATCCGGAGGCGAGGGATGAAATGATTGTTCAAAAGCGGGGAAACTCATATGCGAGGCGCGAAAGTTATTTTCCGCAATTTTGTAGGCACCTAAACATCGGAAAATTGCGAAAGAATATTTATCGATTCGCGTACTTTGAAATTTTATCAACGTATTCTTGATTTGGTTTTTACCGAGGTTGGAAATTCAAAAAAGAAGAAATTGTACATTCTTAAATTTATGAGTTTGGTTTCTCGTGAGATTTTTGTGCTACCTTTCCTGTCAGAGTCATGAGCTTTAAAAAAAACTAATCATTGCATGAACGGTTGTGGAGACACTGAGGCATGCCCCATCTTTTTCCTCCAGCCTCTATCCCGATCCCAAAATTCATTGAAAAAATTATTGTGATACATGATTCTTACGTTGAATTCTAATCAGCCTTTTTCAACTTCTCCTAGAAGAATGAGACTAATCAAGAGATAATACCACTTCAGATCACATCTGAGACCAAATTTGATAATATATTTCGACAGATTAGAGAATCTCACGTCGAAATCATGCAAGACGATCATTCTTCCAATGGATTTTAGGATTGGAATAGAGGGTGGTGAATTAGAAGTGGTGCGTGCCTTGGCATCTCCATGAGCGCCTCTGCAAAGATAAGTTTCCTTCCGGAGGTCGTCGCTCCAACAGGTTGGGGTGGCACAAAAATATTACAAGTGGCCAAACTTGTAAATTTTTGGGCGATCTACAATGATTCCTTCCAAATTTTATGATCAGACCCCGATTGGAAAGCTGATCAAGTTCCTTTATTGGAACGTGAAGCCTTGTTCAACTCCCTTGAGTGCTCCTTGAGATCAAGATTGTGATCCCGCCTTGATCAGGCGCGGATCAACCCTTAATCAAGATTGTAATAATTTGCTTCAAGGTAGTTTGCCAATACACTGGTAAATTAATCTAACCTGTACACTCATTCGCGCTTGCTTTCGACTATGGATTCGAGCCAATATGTCGAGACCCAATCACATTATCCAAATGAAATTATACCAAAACGACCACATTTGTCCGTGACACCTGAAATAAGAATCTAAAAGTGCCTCGCGATATTTTTCTAATAATTCCATATGCACGAACTCTATCATGCCTCGCCGGCTGCTACGCAGGACCGGAGGCTTGACAATTGGGACAGATCTCGTGATCTTGATCAAGGCTTGATCAACGCTTGACGAAGGCGGCATTACACATTTTGACTCAAGGGGTCGAGCTCCTTGATCAACGCTGGATCACAGCTTGAGTAACTTTCACGATCGGGATGACTCCTGTCGAAATTAATCATCGATTGATGTATAATTTTTTTGAATTCCCAACGTCGATGAGAACCGAATAGAAAAAGTACGTTGAAAAATTTGAAAACACATCACTCGATGAACTTTTCCGTGATCTTGAAGATGCTCTTTCTAGAATTCTCTAACGACAGAGCGAATTGCAGGAATCATTCACTTACTCAAGTAATACATAGTCCATTAATTTTGCAAAGTGCACAAGGTACGTTCAAAAGACTTTTTTTTTAAGCTATCAAGCTCGTTTTAGTATAGAATACGGTTGATGATGTTAGTAATATCTGTTCTCGCGTTAATATGACGATAATGAAATCTTGGGAGAAGCTCAGATGCAGATATGAGAGGTTGTGTACCTCTGATGCTGAGTAAGCCCGCGAGGCAATGCAATTACACGCGACGACCGCTGCTGCAGCCACGTTATCATAACCACGCGCACCATCAGCAGCACTCACACCTTGCCACACCACTCAACGTCGACTCTGCAAAGCGTTTCTACGGATGTATCTCACAAACAAGCGTCTCTTGAGAGATGCACTGATGCGCGCTGTATACCCGGGACAATGTTGAATTAGATGAGAATGACGTCAGATGGTGATGACGGGAATATTGTTCATGCAACACTGTATCCAAGTTTGTATACGCACTGAAATGAGCTTAACTAACTTGTCACAACGGAAGAATCACCTTTTTTGAACCTAAGGAGTTCCATGATCAAGAATTATGGAATATGACACGATTTTCGTTGAATTTCTGGGAAAATTCTCAACATGAGCTGGATGTCAATTGCGATTTTGAATTTGAAATGTTTTGCGCCGAGTCCCATAGTGAGGGTGTATGGACTTTGAGCATCACGTCGCTCGAGTAGCGACATTCACACGTGTGCATTGGGAAATATGTATTTGGGGAAAGTGGAAGATAACAAGCAAAGGCTGCGGTCAAAGGCCGAATGAATTAGCTTGCGGTAGATCACGGAGCCCGCTGGCCACGCTCGCGGAACACCGAAGTTGTGATGACGAGACGAATGCCCCGACGACGAGCTCCAGAAGATGGTGGCAGAGGTGCAATTCGTTTTTATGCCCATCAGACGAGCAAATTAGCAGCCAAGAGACCGCCAACTTGGACGCGAGACGATCGGCTCGGCGAGACAAGCAGAATCCAGGACTGCAAATTGTAAGTGGCTCTCTCTTAATTCAACCCTCCTCTCTTTCCCCGGCGAGCTCGTTATGCACGTGAATGCATCGAGTGTTAGCTTGTGAGTGCGACTTGTGGAATCAGAATTTTATTCTTTGTTTCATAGTGAATAATTTGCAGGGTACATTGACAACCCAATAGTTTGATATGAAATACATCGCTCGATTACTTTGTCGATTCCTACATATGAATTTTTGGGGGCAAAAATTGTCACGGCTAGTCATTTGGGCTCAAAAATTATTTCAGCTCCAGACGAGTTACGGTGGCTCATAGCACTTGGATTCCACTCGTTTGGGCACAAAAAGGAAGGACCTAGATCATATGTATCTCAAAAGTGAAGCCAAACGAAGATATGCCAAGTTCGAGAGGTTACGGAGGGGGGCGGAATGGACATTTTGAATAAAAAAATATTCCCACGGAACGGGAAGTACCGTAGACTTTTTTCCGCATAGATTTGCTCTAATGCAATCAAACAATACAAGGCAATGTGTTTCACAAAACGATACAGCGCGTTGGGGAGAAGCACAACTTGGGGATGGAATTGAACAAAAATTTTGTACGCCTTCTTAAAAACACGTTTACGTGATGCGCCTGGATGCAGATTCGAGTTTCTGGCAAAAATCATGAATAGATCGTGTGGTTTTGGATATCTAAAAATCAACCTCATTGGTTAGAAAAGCTTAATAGACGATCAGCGATTTTGCCGAGCTAATTAGTGCTGTGCAAGCAGTTTCGGTGCAAAACCGTCTTCAAATGGATAGCTGTGTCCGAGCTGAGGGTTGAATTTGAATTCGCAAAGTGGTGGATGGAGTTGTTTGAAGTATTACACATCAAAATGCCTAGCTAGACATGAGGGTTTTCGACTCCGCATATACGTGGTGGTGGACTCAAAAGTCCAAGTTGGGTTTACTACGGGGGACGGAAAGGACATTTGGACCCTTTATCAGGCACTACAAAATACAGGAACGTTAGGATCGTCTCCAAAACTATCAATATAGTTGCGTACCAATAGAATACACACCAGAAAATTGCTACCGTGCACATCCGAAACTTGGAGGATCGTGGAACACGGAAAATCCCACCACTGACGGAATCACTCATATATGTCCCTCTTCAGGTAATCTTTCTATTTTTTCGTATAATAATGTGACTCTTGGGCAAGTTGCATGGTTGCAAATCATCATTATGGTGAAAGAAATGCTACATATTTTCAAAGCGTCATTAATCCAAATTCGATCCCGACAAAAACGAATGCACGTTCGTGTTTCATCAAACCCAGTGTACAGCACTTTGAAAATTATAGAAAAACTCTCTGATATACATGGATCCGCAAATTTCAGGGTTCAATTTCCCATACGATTCTCTAGAGCCTTTCCGAGTTACATTTCTGCATGCACACACTTTGTGGAAATCTCATCACATGGATAATAATCATATCAACCAAGGTCTTGATTAGTACCAACATCTGCTGAGCCAGATAGCAAGATCACAGGATATACGTTCTCTTCAGACACGATGTATAACGATCTCTCACCAAGATATGCCGATCATGCAGATGATCAAGTTCACGCGCTGATCGCAAACATCAGGGTCATATTGGGCGCGCCGGGGATGCATCGAGCGAGAGCCGTACATCGAATAGCCATACCTGCACACGCTGGACCAATTTCTCTCGGGGCTACTGTTCACTTCAGACGCTAAATGTATGCTGCGAAGAGCTTCCTGGTTTGATCACGTGCTTGCATGCGAGCAAACTGGCACAGATATTCGAGATCAAACTCTGAAATCAAGCGAATGCATGTACGCGTAAACTGAGAACTTGTAAGGTTGCGGAGTACAGAATCGAATATGAGCTTCGATTAACTTTAGAGGGCTTGACCTAGATACACGTCATGGATCCAAATATTCAACTTGGGATACGCCTCGCGCCACCGGTGATTAAATACATCTCTTGTTGAGTCTTTATTCACGGAAAAAGGTACTGTCAAAAATTGGACAAACGAGAATTGATAAACCGATCCACTTTTTGGTGTACAAGGATTATCATGGAGATTGTTTTCTCTGAGTCTTTGAGCAGATTTCCAAAAAAAATGATGAGTTTTTCAAGAAATAGGTGGTTTTTCAATATGGATTTTCAAGAAATCTCGGCAAGACTATGTACCCTCTCTCATCTTGGAACAGGCAGGACTGGATGCGTCTCTGAGGCAAACGAGAGTATAATCAAAATCCGTGAATAAATTCTGGACTATTTCAGTTTACGTGGGAATCATAGATTTCAAAGATTATCACGAGGAGACTTCTGTATAAATTCACAAACCTGAATAATGTTCGGACTCCATCGTTTTGACAGTCAGAGGAGGCTTTCATTTCAGGTAATCAAATAGTTCGATTTTTTGTAAGGCTTATCGAACAGAATTTTTGTTTATTCAGTCGAGACCATTGGCCGTGTGAGTGAATGGGTCACATTATAGCAAAATTCGATGCTCATAGGATAATGAAACTAATTTCACATCGCCCAGAATAATATGACTAATTTTAGCCCACAGATGTTTCGACCATGCATCAGCAACTTCTGTCTCAAAAACGGATAGAATGATCAGATTAACCGATATTCTTCGTCTATTCATACTCCTTCCACATCTCAGGCTGAATTGAGAAAATCAAAAACCGATATCGGTTACATAATTATCTACGGTGCAGCAGATGCCGATTACAAAAGGAATGACTACAGACACGAATATTGCTTTGAATAGAATAACGAGCTCGCTCGAGAGATATATATTCGCCTGCCGAATCAACTCTTTGCTGGTGGCCTCGATTAATTTTATATATGTATAGGGGGCTGCTGCGGGAGCGTATAATATAGGAGCGAATGGTGGATCATTCGGGAGAGCTCATTGCCACCGCAATTTCCCTTTGAGAGTCTTTTCATCGCTATGGTATATAACTGCTGCGCGGCCTCATTAATCAGTAGAGGTGCAACTCGCAGATGCAATTATCCAATAGTAATTAACTTCTCAAATTCTTCGCTTTCTTTACCCACTTTTCCCGTATCCCAAAGCTCATCTGCTTTCTCAAACTCTTTTTCTCACCTTACGAGAAAATTCCGAAAAAAAAAAACAAAATAGACGCACGCGAAGAGAATTTTCATTGTAAAAATGAATTAGTTGAGTGTCCATTGATAAGTGGAACACGAAGATATGGGAGTGACGGTGATAGAATTTGCGATTTGAAGCTGTTCAACTAGAATTTCCGACGTTCGAGGGAACCAAAATGCGCCGCGGAATTCCACATCGTTATATATTTGTCTTAAGATTCAAAGGAAGGAGCTTTCGGGAAACTTGTTCTCAGTTTCAATAGCATTGATACTAGTTTTTGACTTAATTGGCGTCGAGTATGAATGAAAGTCGCGAACTAGTCAGAGAGAAACGAAGATTTTGTCGTGAATGAATCAGAGCATGTATATATGCTTATTTCTCATGAATGAAAGCCAACATTCAGAGAAAGCATGAATGTGCGTGCATGAAAGGTAGGATATTATATAGACAACTATCAGAATCGATTCATAAGTCTTCAATTCTATTGAAACATGCAGATTTTGCTTAGTGCATCAGTTGAAAAAATCAATAAGGCACATCGCAACCGGAGTTGTCAAATAGGCAACAGCAATTGAGAGGTTCTATCTTTTCGTGAATTTTTTTGTACGAATCACCATCGTGATTATTACACTCCGTATCCACAGCAACAGACTCATGAAGTTATTTTAGCTAATGTTCACCCCTAAAAATGATGAATTCACACAAAACAAGCCTGAAATGAATTTTTTGTGAGTGGACTGAGTCCTGTTTCTTACGTTAGGTATGAAATGTAACATCTTCGAACTTCAAGAAATGATTCAATCGGAGCGGAATAATATCGACATTGATCACAGATTTTCTGGATCAATTGACTTATTTTGAAAATCAAAATCATGATCGAATTAGTAACGTTCATTTCACTAATCTTGAACATGCTTGGTAAAATGAAATCAAAGAAAACCATTTCTCATGATTAGGGAAGAAATAAAAAGTACTAAACCCACGAGAAATCCCATTTAAGTTATTTGAACCTATGAGATGCCTATAGAAGCGCTGGTTTCGCGTGGAAAACTAATTTAACTCTTGCTTCCCGCATGGAATGGTCTCACTTCTCATCTGTTGAAGCTCGAGTTTCGTCGAATTGGAGCGTTTTGCGTCGACTCAAATACTCAAGTATTCATATCAAACACTGGTATGGTACGTATTCGCTGGGATTGAAAAATCGTTAATATTATTCGCCTCCGACCAGTGAAGTTTATACAGCATCGAGATGGTGAAAAATTCATTGAACAATGGGAATCAGTACAGAGATTCATCACACAATTAATCATGTTGAAGGATACGATAATTTGTACATGATATTGGATTTTGCACGAAAATATTGGCAAAAATTGTATTGAATTTCAGAAATATGGTTCGTACGCACGCTAAAAAAAACGAGCTCCGACAGCACAACAGAATTTGCTGTAAGGATCCTCGCTTATCCAACAATATTTTTATCTGGTCTTGCTATTTCTGCTGCCAAATCAGGCACAGGTTGCCTCGATAAATCAGCAAACAGATTTCGCTAGAAGACGTTCTGCAAATCTAGAAACATTTTTGGGTTTAGCTAGCAAATTATTTTGCAAAAACAGCTACGCCATCTGCGCTGCAAAAAATTATGGTGTCGCAGCGACTCGAAATGGGTAAAACGGCACAAGTTGCGTGCTGGGCGAGCTTCATGTTTAGTTGATGCGGCTAATTTGCAACCAAAATGAATATAACCTCTTGTCATTGTTTACACCCAAATCACCCACCCTCCATAATTAATTGAGGATTTAGAAGGTGACTTTACTTACTTTTTTCCAACGGTGGTAAGCCACTGTTGAAATACAATTGCATGTGGCCATTTATAAGAGACCCTTCACCTCATATTCTCCAGAACAAATTCAATAACATTGACATGATTTGCTGAGTCCCAGGGGGTTGAGATCTAGTTACGACAGCAAATCATTTTCGCTGTCTGGAAACAGCAGCAGAAAATCGCTAGTCGAGCAGAAAAATTCGCTAGTTCAACTAAACTGATTTTAGCGTGCGGTTCATATTGGACAAATACGTGAATTGAGAGAGAGTTATATTGCGTTTTTCAGAAAAAATCAACAGCGAATGATTCTAGGTACACAATAGGGTGAATTGGCGGGATTGATATTGCCAATTTCAAGAATTGATTTTGATTGCAGACAGACTATTGGCAATTGATAACTTGTGGACGCTCTTTGCAAGCATCGCAATTAAAGCGCAATTGATTGCCGGATATTCATATTCGGTCATATCAGGTATCTTCATGGTAAACACGAGGTTTCATGTAAACTGATTCATTATTATAATACCTCCTACAACCCCGGATTGATTTGATTGAATGATAATATCTACCGTTGATTCCTGAAATTCAGTTTTGCGATACTCTTTTGATTTAATCATTTCCGGGGAATGAAGCTATGAGATGACAATGCGTTACCAAACAGTAAAATCAAAAGCGACATGCATCAAAATGAACGATCGACAAATCAGAAATTGCACGATAAATTCTTTCATAATTATTGTTCTCGGTGTAAGCATAACACTTTTTCACGGAGTAAATTAGTTTTAAAGGCGCGAATCGACTGTAAATAGCATTATTTGCAAGTTGTTATTGATTTTCTGCTCCGTTATAATCTGATTGAGGGAGGTCACATTGTGAGATGCTGAAGGCTTCGACAAACGGAGTTTCAGATCGAAATTTATTCAACAGATAGTTGTTGGTCTGCGAGCAAACCGGTACCGGCCTATGATAATCAACGTCCGTTTCCTTGCAATACTCAATTTTTCTATCTGGGTATTATCGCGATAGCTCACCCGGAACGTGTTATGACCTTGCATTTCGACGAGCAAGCTCCGAATCACTCTATTCCAATTTTCCTACACGTATTCTATTGAAATACCCTTGGAGTTTTTGTTACAGATCGATCCGTTTACTCATCTTTTTCATTCTCAAAGATTAAGGGTCGAAATTTCAGTTCCGTGCACTGTTGTATTGGCAGCTCGACGTACACCTTCAGCACCAGCGTCGGAGTAACAGCCGTTGTGGGTATTCTCGAATTCTCTGCCCAGAATACAATATTTAATCAACTCTATTTTTCATAGGTATTACGGCCAAATGGTCAGATCGAGGGTTAGATTAGTTCCCGAGCCATGCAACCCCAGCACGAGAAGAGGTCCACTTTCAAAGTTTTGAGTGCTGCATGTACATTCGTAGCCGAAAATTGGCCATGTAAATAACTTTGTCATTTCCGTGCATATCATATACATCTGTGCGCGACAATAATATGATGGGTTTACATGAAATCTACATAGAAAAATTTTTATGTTAACTCCCTTATTTTTGCGAAAAATTTTAGGGGCGAAATATGAGTTCCGTGCACTCAAAATTCGTTTCCTGCAATTAGTCAATAGCACGAAAAAAAAGGAAATGAGATTATCTGGTCCAGAGCCCAGAGCATGTATTTCCAAATCAAATCAAGCATCTAAATGCGGTTCACTGTAGCAAATTGAGGTTAACATATGAAATTAACTATTCTCATCCTCATCCATCGATTTTTCATTGACCTAAAAATTTCATTAGCCTCATACATTTATTCGGACGAATAGGTATAGAAGGGAAGACGTTCTCTTACCGAATGTATTAAATTGAGGATGATGGGTCGTTTATGCTTCATTCACATTCAGTTTCGATTATAATCAAGTCGAACGAATACTCAAAATTTAGCTGAGCAAATATTTTGAACAAAGGATTGCTCGGATTTGTTCACCCGTCCCTGACACAAGAGCTGAAACGTGTGATTTTCTCATGTACGAGTGTCTTTCTTCCAGAACAGCTAAGACGCTCTGTTAGATCTACGCAAGAGATAGAGCACGTGTTCGACTCATCCAGCTCAGTCTCTCATTCTCAAAATCTGGGTAGCTTTCATCAGTTATAGAACTCGTTTGGCTCGTATGCGCCCTAGATTCTAAGAAGAATAGAAGAGTAAGTAAATGATGGCGTTTACAACAATTTTGTGTAAGGAGATGATGACGTTCCACGACTTCGACACCCTTCGCATTCGCATTTTGAAGAGATTTTTGAGAGATATTTTTCGTGTTATCAAGTAAGAGCAAACCATGTCACTAGTATTTTTTTGCTACTACGCCCAAGCTCATTTCCGTCGATCGCATTCGCGTAACACGGCAGCAGAAGTTGTTGCCTCGACTCTGGAGACAAATTACGTTACAAGACTCGCTTTTCCTTAGGCATCTTCTTCCTGCACCTACTTCTATACCTTGAAAGCATCCATGCTAATGCATCTTGAGGAGCGAGATAGAGGGCGCGTCGGTAGAACGAGATGTATGTACCAAGTCGGGTAACAAGCTTTTTTGCGCGCAAGCTTCCAAGATTGTAGCACTTTCGATTTGCGTTATCCGATTCTCTTCTCTCGGATGGAAGCCAATTTTCCACAAGGATCGGAGCGCCACTTTCGAGACTTGGCACATACTACTTTCAGAACAATGTAAACTTGTCAACGACTCGGTGCGAGTTTTTGGAATCTTGAAGAAACTTATTTTCTCAAACGGTGAGCTAAGGCTTATGGCGGAGTTGACTCTGTGAAATATTTTCATACCCTGCATACTTTTCCGGAAATACTGATGATAATTATGGTGGAATTTTTCGTTGAGTAGGGCGGTACGAGTCCATTCGATATATAATTATTAGATATGGATAAGATATGTGGAAAGAAAAATTGTTTGACTTACCAGGATCCGAGGATGGATGTGCCCTCGTCAATCGGCACAGTTGGAGAGGTAGATAACGCGTGTCGGCTCGTGGTGGTGATTTTGGCGGGGGAGGCGTCGCGCTGAGAAAGCCTCTTTGAAGTTCCCAGCCGACTTCCTGGATGATCGAAGCTTTTCTGAAGTACGGCGTCACTTCCCGCAGATATTTGACTGAAATTTGAGAATTTCACCATTGAGACCGAGACGATATACTGAGCATAGAAATGAAAAAAGACTTCGTAGAAATTACAATAGAATATCCAAAGTTTTACTGGGCCCGTATTCTAAATTTTGCAGTAAAATTTTGCGGCAAAATTTACCGCAAAATTTGTGCTCGATTCGGTGGCGCTCTGTCGGTATCCTGTAAAATTTGCCGCTATTGTTGCAGTTTGCCGGCGCGATTTGCCGTATGTTTGAGTTGCCGATAGCGTTTGCCGTGGAAAATACTGCAAACCGTGCCGGGAAACTGCAGCAATAGTGGCGAAATTTTACAGGTTACCGACAGTGCGCCATCGAGTCCGGCAAATTTTGCGGTAAATTTGCCGGAAAATTTTACGCAAAATTTAGAATACGGCACCTGGGATTTCAGAGACTTTGGTGAACTATTCAATTCTACGGGAGAAGGCTGAACTTGCTTTCTAACCACTTTCATCTGATTATTTTCTAACCGTTAAATCTGCTTTGCTAGAAATTTCTTTCCGTCCAATTCAACGACCAGTTTCAAACTCCAGTTTGGCTATTCGAGATAGATCGAGTCATCTACGTGATAGATCTCTTTGCGTTCCCAACGCAGAAAAATCCGAGAATTTTTCGTGTGATGATAAAGTACTCCATACATCATCCATTATTAATTATACAGGGTGTCTCTTTAGTCAGTTCCTTCCTTGTAGTAAAAGTCGAATACGGTCGAAATCACAAAAAATTGGGAAACATGTGTCCGCTCGTTTTGAGACGAGGTCTGATGGTGACCCTAGTTTTGGCCTTAGAAATCGTTTTTTGGATTATCATTAAAGGTCTACTTGATTATTTGAAATAGAAACCACCTACCCTCAATGTTGAATTCTGGGAGGAAGTGAACCATTGTAGAATTTTTGTAAAAAACATTTTTCGATATCACTCAGATTTGGCAAGATGAAGGGCCAATAATCAGTCGGCGGTGGTAACATCATTCGCTCTAAAAGAAAGCGTTTCCGGTTATGGGGAAGTTACATGATTGTACATACTCTTCCAGAATTCGGTGCCAAAATAGGGTGATTCTATTGGAAAAAGTTTGAGTTGACTTTCAAAATTTGAAAGTCAACTCAAACTAATGACTAATGACTGTTCATTTAATGACCTCCAAGGTTAAAATCAAGATCACAATTGAACGTCCACCTGCAAAAGGAATGGGAGAAATATGTTCCATTATTTTCTGCAATTTCAAAGATCTCCCAAATTCCACCGGGAGAAGGGCGACTTCTGGAACATTATGTATAGTGGTACTATGCAATGCACTTGTGAGATAAGAACTTTTCAAATGAGGGTGTGTCCACAAATGAAGCGTACGCACTGCTCACGGCTCACAGCGCATACCCATGGCTCACGTGCGCCATGCGCTGCTCATCGGATTTTAGCCGGCGAGTGACATGGATTTCCCGGAAGATCGTCATCCATTCTAGTTCGCTAACCTCAAGTTCTGTATTTGATCCAGCCGGTAACAAGGGAAATCCATATCACTGGCAGACTAAAATCCGATGAGTAGCGCATGGCGCACGTGAGCCGTGGGTATGCGCTGTGAGCCGCGAGCAGTCCGTATACGCTTTATTTGTGGACACACCCTAAGCCGTGCGCCCGGGTACGATGGCACATGCGCCACTCACCAAATTTGAGACGGTTTGTGCATTTCTAACGTCACCAGCTGATCCACAACAAAACTCTAGGGTGCAGGCAACCAAGAACAATAGACGATCTCACAACAGACTGATGTAGAAAAACACAGCCGGCCCAAATTTGGTAACCGGCGGATAAGCCGTTTGCCATAGCGTACGCCGGCTCGCGGCGTATACGCTTCATATGTGGACACACCCTTAGATTTCATCGAACTTTTCTCATACCGAAATCAGAAAAAACAATTGAAGAAAAATACAAATGAACTCATATCAGGGTGCTTTGCGATCCAGAAGAGGTACTGATCTGTATGTATGTAGATCCCAGTTGATGCAAGTCCAGCATCTTACAATTCTTATCAGGAGACCGCATTATTAGCTGGCACTCCAAAACAGCAAACATACAGCTCACTGTAAGTTCATGACGAATGAAAAGTCAGATTTCCGAACTCAGAATCATGCTCAAGGCACGGTATGTGATTGTTTCAGAAACTCGTCCGCCACTCTCGATAACCAACTAACTCCTAGAGCGGCTAACTCGGTAACGATTGCGCGTCAAAACTCCAATGCTGGCTGCCACTTGCAGAACAACTGCCCGCGGCTCGACATACCGCATCAGTATCAATTTGAATCCATTTCAAATCGAGTTAGTTTGCAGCACATCTGGATAGCAACTGCACTGGTTGCAAGGATAACAGGATCTAAGAGTTTCACAAAACATTTACGTCAATATTTCAACTGGATATTCCTGTCCCACCCCCGTGAACTCCCCTAAATGTGATCTCTACCCTTTGAAAAGCGACGGTGGCGCCTCTAGCGGTCAAATCAGTATATTGCCAATAACAATTTCTGAAAACAAAAAGGAATGAAACCAATAGAACCACGCCCTGCGGGCTAGTTATCTACGAATTTCAAAAAAAGTTTCACCGTATCGCTCAATAGAAATTTCAATTAAGAAATGTGACTCTATCGTTATTCGAGCTCATCATCGGGCTATACCGATGGATACACCAAGGCTTGAATTAAATATCAAGCACATGGACCTTCATGGTACCAGTTTTAGAGAGAGGACTTCCCTAAGCGTGTGAATTCGCAATCGCCCCGGTAGTTTAGTGGTTAAGGCGCCGGTCCAGAGAACTGGAGATCGCGAGTTCAAATCTCGCCTGGAGAAGAATTTTTTCCTCTTTTTGTCGCTTTTTCGAAAAAAATCCTTCATTTGGAGACCATAGAAAAAAGTGGTACAATGAAGGTCCATGTGCTTGATATTTAATTCAAGCCTTGGTGCATCCATCGGCATAGCCCGATGATGAGCTCGAATAACGATAGAGTCACATTTCTTAATTGAAATTTCTATTGAGCGATAGATTCAAATAATCTATAATTCAGATTGGCCATGGTTTCAAAACTGGCCCCCCTCCTTTGAAAAGCGACATAGAGACAGAGAGAAGACTTCCCTAAGCGTGTGAATTCGCAATCGCCCCGGTGGTCTCAGCGTGTTATTTTTTGAGCTAAAAAATTTCGGTCTTTCCCACTGTGCGCCGGTCCGGAGAACTGGAGATCGCGAGCTCAAATCTCGCCTGGGGAAGAATTTTTTCCTCTCTTTGTCGCTTTTCGAAAAAAATCCTTCATTTGGAGACCATAGAAAAAAGTGGTACCATGAAGGTCCATGTGCTTGATATTTAATTCAAGCCTTGGTGTATCCATCGGCATAGCCCGATGATGAGCTCGAATAACAGTAGAGTCACATTTCTTAATTGAAAGTTTCACCGAAATCGGTGCAAAATTGAGTTTAAAAATTAGCGGATAGGCTTTTTAGTGCTGCTGAATTCTATCCGCAAATTTTCGATCTCGATTTTGCACCGGTCTCGATGAAACTTCTTTCAAAATTTGTAGAAAAATAATCCGCGGTACTATTGGTTTCCTTCCTCTTCGTTTTTAAAACGTGTTATAGGCAATATACCAATTTAACCGCTAGAGGCACCACCATCGCTTTTCAAAAGATACATAGCACTAATCAGGAATGCCACATAGGAGCTCATGACAAAAATCATTGCATAAATCATTGTACAATTCGCATTGAACATTTGTTAATAGCCATCCAGACGAATGAACTAACTCAAAACTTTTGCGGGAAATCAGATGGAATTAAGGGGTCCTAATCACATTTTTCTGGCTGTGCTAGAAATTTAGCGGTGATTGGACTGAAGATTCGACTTAAACTCACTCATCAGTTTATACTTAAAACGGCCCGATCGCATACCATCAACGTTGTCACACAACTTGATGTCAATACACTTTCATCCAAGAATCATAAGTAGATGAGCGTAATTGGAGCTTCGTCAAGGGTTGAGTTCGGAGCAGGCCAAAATTTGTTTCCATTTTCGGTACGCGCAGGACATTAATAATTCTCAACACGGAGCAGCTGGCTACATTCATATTTAGAGCCCCACGCAAATCCTCTTCACTGCTGTATTTGTCTCTCGATTTGAGACCAGAAATTGAATTATACGCGAGCGCACGACAACGACGACGACGACAACTATGTGGGACTATTTCGTGGTAGCGAAATTATTGCGCGTGCCGTAGATATAATTAAGCGCACCTTGCCTCCAGCTATATATGTGCTTCCGTTGGTAATGCTGTTACCCATCTCCAAGTCAGCCGTCATGCCGATGTACAAGATCGCACGTGACTAATTCGATGTTCTTGAATCTGTATAGAATTGTAGCAATATTCGGGATGGTTCCTAATTTTGCATTATTGCTTCAGTCAAAATTTGAGATCCAAGAGTCGATTCAGATGAGAAATAATAAGTCCCAAAAAGACCGCAAAAATGCGTCAGCAATCCGTTACTATCAATAGTATAGGGCTACGAATGTAGACTCTTGTCCGATAATGAGTCATTTTCACCTCATTTCAAAGCCAATTGAGAGTTGTGAAAAGACCATGTACTACTTCCAAGAGGTTCTGTATGAGAATAGTCTCATATTACAAATTCCTAATACGCTTTACGGAATTGTGAATAGAAATTTAATATGCCAACATTGGCAAGCTTGCAAAATAGACGGCAAGATTGAAGTATGAAGTTGAGAATAATTATTCAGTTCATGCACGGAATCAACAGATTTCCTAATTGACAGTGTCTTGAAAATTCAAACTTGAAATTTAGAAATTTTAGCGTAACTAGAAGAATTGCCTGCGAAGTAAAATGGCTGCTTGTTTATTCATCACAGAACATTGTTATCACAGCAAAATTTGAATCATTGGCAATACTCCATTTGTGTATTATGACTAATTGTAAGTGTTGAAATGAAAATTGCAGGACAAATTACAAGACCTTTTCACTCGTCTCAACTGGATTACGACCCACAATTACAAAAATGAGACAAATCGTGAAGATGGCTTGGTGAATGTAGACAGTAAGCCTTTGGAATCCAATCTTCCTAGAATGATATCGCTAACAGAAGTATTAGGATTATTCGATTACTGTCCAAAGTTGCGTATTGGTAAAACCGACAAGAGCGACGTTTATTAGTATACAGTTTGAGGATCTTCCAGACCTTTCAAAAAAAAAAAAAAAAAGGTGGGTGATTTTCGATCGCAAGGGAAAGAATTCTCATTTGAACTTCGAAGGGTCTGACCATGCAAAATTCACACCCAAGATCTGCAAATTTGCTATGAATTATTTCTTGATGAAGTTTCCCGCCCTTCAGAAATACTGCTAGTTTGTAGAGGAGCAGCATAAGAAAATAAACACTTATGCCACAGAGAACTAAAAATATGTTACTAGTTAGTGGAATTAATGATACACCAACCGAGGATGCAAAGATACTGTTAGTATTTTAGATCCATGCCTTTTAAGCCCAAACAGGGTTAGTTCGACTATGATTGATGCAAAACCACCGATGTTCATCATATTTCTAATCAAAGGGTAACACCTCAGAGGACCTGAGAATACTTTTGTCCAAAACTTTTTCATCGTCGATCAGATTAATTGAACTACCATTCTTCAATGCAGATGTTCTACCTCGAAATGATGAAAAAATTCAAATTTTTTGGCAGTTCATACGTTTGAAAATCAGTCTAAATTTGATGGAAAGAGAACGGATATTTTTAATATCCGGTTGAATATCATCGTATCGCAGCTGGTCTGGACACAAACGCAATGCAAGCGCAAATTCATATAACAGTTTCGCAGCTTTTCATCTTTCACAATTATCCGTCAGTCCGTTTCTCGCTCATCCTGCGTCACCGACAGAGTAGTGAGTTATAGACAATTTTTCCATGAATCCTCATTTCACTACTATATTAAAATGAAAACCTAAATCCCGACCCTACAGTATATCTATTCCCATCTATACTTCGGTACACTCAACCCCATTGTATCTTATTACTAAAAAAAAACAACCTGAAAGTCAACAAGCTAATAAAGGCGTTGATGCAAAAGTGGACACACACAACTATGATACCGGAGTCACTAACTTTGACCCCCGACTCTCAGAGGTCCAAAACAACACACAATTTACCCTGGTCGTCCGTTGATCTTGGCCGAGTCCAGTACTACTCTAACTCTTGTATCTAGAAAAAAAGAAAAAAAGAAGACACAAGAGCATATAAAACTGAGATGTTGAGAGAGTACGTATAACTCGAGAAAGCGTCCCTCCGAGAGATCTGGCTCGTCTACTTTATCTCTTTGCATGCGCTTCACTTGTCCATTTGCATGCAAACATTTTACGGAAATATTTTGCCCCGCGGCAGTGAGGTTCTCGACTCGCTACTCTCAAGAGCCGCTACGTATACGCGATATGCACAACGTTCTTCTCTTTCTGACCTATGGTAATTTTCTTTTATTCTTGACTCCTCGTAACCTAGCTAGCCATTGTTGCTTTTGAGCTCAAACCTTTTTTTTTTTTCGTCGCTCAACGAGTGATTCGTCTCTTTACTTGTGCCACAGTTCTGTCGGCCATTTATTATATCATTGCCCAAGGAAAAATGTGGAGAGTCTGGAGAAGAAACTTGATGCTGAGCCTGAGTAAACAGTCAAAAGCTCGAATGATGTTTGCTCTGCAAGGATATAAATGCGATTAAGCCTGCTTGGGTATGAGAGGAAAATCCTGCTTCAGTGTGGCTACGCGTTAATTGAAGAGATATTCTTCTTCCTTAGAATTTTTGGAAAGTTTTATTTGTTTTTTGGTTTTCTGAATTTGTTGAATTTTTATGAAACATTTGAAAGCATTTGCATTATGAGAGGATCAAACGTGTTGTTATTAGACGCTTTGATTTGTTTTGAGCACATTAGTGCTCAAAACAAAGGCATTAAATAACCAAATAAGTAGAAAAAAAACGTGTTGTTGCTTTCAGACAAGAAATTTCATGACAAAAAATAGAAGTAGTGAAACGAAGCTCCTCTGATAATGGATACCCTCATGATTTTATTGAAAAAATGCGTAGGACAACGATCATTTTTTCACACACGAAAAAAAAAATCTCTAATGTTTTGGATGACCAAAAACCACGAGTGTGTATTCCATATCACAGAGATTATTTTGAGAGATGCCTCTGCCTTGATTAAAATACATTCAATCCAAGTTCCTCCTAAAGTTTCCAAATCTCTGAAGAACTTCATTAGATTAGCTAAAGATTGATTAAAAAACAATGGAAAATACAGGTGTTGTATACAGGTTTTGAATGCCAAAATTGTCCAGCAACCTATGTTCAAGAAACTACACTTTTATAAAAGATCGATCGAGCTCTGCTGTCCGTCCGTATAGATGACCATAAGACTAACAAGGACAAAAAGAATCCGTTGTTTCACTCCATAAGGCAAAGTTCAATCTTGAATTTGAATGGGCAAAAATACTCAGATTTGCGACCTTGAGCCTAATTACGAAAAAAAGTCTTATCTCCCAGATGCCACATTAATGGTCAAGAAAATAGAATAAACGAAAAAAAAAACAACTAAGTAGAATTCATACTCCTTTGTTGAATTTGCTGTAAATCTAATACAATATATATATAATAATATAACATACAGTACCGTGCAAAAAATTCCTGAACGGGGGTATGAAATCCCTCTCTTGCAAAAACGTCGATTGCTCGAGCCCCAGATCAACGTAGAGGAATTTTGAAAAAAGCATCTTAAAGATGAGAAAAAATGCCAACTTATTAATGGTCTTCGATTTTTTCTTTCAACCCTTTTTGGTACCTCAAATAGCTGATGTAATTTCAAGGATTTAGAGAAAAAAACCGTTTTTACTCTATCGGCTGTAATTTGGACGCGGATAAAGATAGAACAGTCTGGCAAAAAGCATCTTGAAGAGCGGAAAAAATGCCATTTGCAACGATTTTTCGATTATTTTTTTACGTCGTGTGAACAAGAGTGTGAGAGCTCTTAAAGTAGCCAGATTCTCGGATTTTTAATGAAATACGTGTAAAAATGGCGAAAAACCACGGTTTTGGCTACTTTGAGAGCTCTCACACTATTATTCACACGACGTAAAAAATAATCGAAAAATCATTGCAAATGGCATTTTTCCGCTCTTCAAGATGCTTTTTGCAAAATTGTTCTATCTTTATCCGCGTCCAAATTACAGCCGATAGAGTAAAAAACGGTTTTTTTCTCGAAATCCTTGAAATTACATCAGCTATTTGAGGTACCAAAAAGGGCTGAGAGAAAAATCGCAAACCATGAAAAGTTAGCATTTTTTCTCATCTTCAAGATGCTTTTTTCAAAATTTCTCTACGTTAATCTGGGCTCGAGTAATCGACGTTTTTGCAAGAGAGGATTTTAAACCCCCGTTCAGGAATTTTTGCACGGTACTGTATATTACATATAGTTGTGATTGGCTCGGCCTATGCAATAGTTTGATGTATATTTGTCTCTTGATGACACACATATGTAGTCTATCAGCCGTTTCGTACCAAAGAGCTAATATAACACACTTGTACCTGACAAGAGACAGACGTGTTCATCATGAGCTCATCTGTACTCGATTTTTTCTATTCACGTGACATTTCCAAATGTAAGTTGACAATGATCTCTCACAATTTCATATTGATAATGTACTTTTAATTTTCAACTAGCTGTGTGAAGTGTTTTTTTTTAAATGTTTCCAAATAGTGGTTCTCATTGGAGCATATTTGTTTGTACAGAAACCTGCTCACGAAGAGGTCTACAAAACCAAGGAGACGAAACGTCGAGAATAAATAATTCTCATAATGGAAGCTTGCAGATCTTATTAGCTTCCAAAACCCTGTCCTTGAAGATCGAAGAAAAACCACATTTTCATCATCAAACGTGTAGCTGAATATAGTTTGACAACATAGATAACTTGGATACTTATAATCACAGTCTTCGATCGAGTTGTGGTGCTCGTTGGAGACCCAAAATTCGAGCTGTCCCCCGACTGTAGCGCACCTAGAGGATCAACTGTCGAAGCTCTTATACCCCTAATGCATAAGTATACCTATATCGATGGTGATACTATATACTAGGGGTATAAGAGCTTCGCAAATCGACCACTCTTACCACTTTTATACGTGGAAGTTGGCGCTGGAATCAGCGGACATCTCGAATTTTGATCCTGTGAGTGAACGATGAGTAAAAGGGATCAATGGTTGTGTGTAGTTCGCTCAGTATCATGTAAAAGTTCTCAAATGTCCATATGTCAAAGAAAATAGAGGCCATTTATAACCTCATCCGATGCAAACACTGAGCAAAAACAATACCGACGTTCATCGGAAAAATCATTTTTGAATGATGCTTGCATACCCGGGAATCTTGAAAAGAGGCACAAGAAAAACAAACACTGTTCTCATGGGGTATCATTCATAGTTACAGAAATCTATTGACTGTTCATAATTTAGCATCATTAATATTTGACGATGTAAATTTCTAGAAATCTATATCCGACTGGATCAAACCAGTCTGCTCACGTAAATAACAGAGCACTAGCCGCTGTTATTGGGTGTCGCTCATAATCAAATGAGCGCTGCCCCGGAATATGTTTACATATTTGTCCATAACTCTGAATAATTATCTGTATTCAGCCACAAATTAAGTTAGTATACATCCATTTCTACGTGTAAATATGCTATTGGGAGATGTCTGCAATCGGCTATGTATGCTTATGATGGTAGCTGAGTTTCTACGGATTGATTAGCTTACTTGATCTCACCAATAACTCGCTTTTGTGCGATGAAATTTCGTTGGATTATAGAAAATGAGAGAAGCCAAAGCCAATTGTGTAACTGTGTGAAACGAATTTTTGTTGGGGAAATTTCGAGAAGTGCTTTGTAAACACTCACACAGATTTTGATATCCTTGCAATTTCAAAAGCCAATAATTTTGCAAAAAAACGCCACATGTGTGCATATGTGAGGCACGATAATTCGGACAAGACAGACATGCGCATTTGCAGGTAATGGTGATAACAAACCTTGTCCCAAAATATTGTGGGTCACATGGCATGAATACACTGAGTAATCGGCATCGATTCAGGAAAAGATGATTCTGTTCTGAGCGTTTGAAGCGAGGAGAAATTCTTTTGAGTAGTTGACAATCATAAAATACACCAAAAATCTGTTCGACTCCAAGATTGCACCACTCTTCGGGTTAAAAATTCTTGTTCGTCGGGGTCTGTAATCGGAAGGCTCGCGAGGTATTTCTGTGGTATTCCATACACAAATATTCCATGATCAAACATGGATGGAGATCTGAGAGAGCCAAACTGTTAAGAAGAGATTATTGTAGAAATTATTCAAATACCGTGACTCGTTTTCCTGTGACATCTTTTTCTGAAAGTCCTGAAATATTTGAGATTCTTGATTGATCGGTAGAGAATGAAGGATAAAAGATCCCTAATTCAGAGATAGTTTGAGAAAATTTTGCGCCATTGTGCTTTGGTTTCGACTAAAATACTTTTCGACTTGAGAATCACTCGAAATATTCATAATCACTCATGGAGATAAGATTTTCCAATCGCCTCCAGAATTATGAATCTAGCTCTGGATAAACGCGCAGTTTCTCATATCCGTATTTTCCAAACCTATCATTTCTCCGCATTGACAAGAAACTTTCCGAATCAATTTCCCCAAATTTTCTTCCAAAACCTTTTCCCAAACACTTATTTTCCCGAAAATTCTCCATTTGCTGGTTAAAGCTCATTTGGATTAATTTCTTCTTGAAACTCATGGTGAATGGAAACAACTCGACTCACAACATTGACTTCATCACAATTTGGTTGTCACGATTTCCACATAAAATTTCTTCCATCAAGGATTCTCACAGGACTCACAACATCAGTGAAGGCTGGCAAAACCGGTTCAACTTGGTCATCGGCAAACATCATCCGGATCTAGAATCTGCACTGAAGGAAATCCAAAAGGAGTAAAATTATGTCGGAAATGAACGGTTGAATCCACGAACTGCTCGCAATTTTCATCTTTGATTATCATTACGTATCATGCTTTTCCTATAACAAATGTAGTAAAACCTACAAAAACTGATACTATGGTTAATTTTTTTCCGGAAGGAAAGGTTTGGGAAATTAAATTGAGAAAATTTACCTTCAGGAAATTGAACTCGGAAAAATTGCTCTCGGTGAATGAATTTTCGGGCATTGCTGTAATCGCATTCTCAAGTCGGAAGATCTGGAATTCTAATACTTGAAATTCTATCACCGACCGCCATAACTTGGGCAAACGCCAACACAAGATGATTGTGCGCATCATCACGTGCGCCAATACTTTGGAAATTTCTATAGCCGAATGTATACTGGGTGCGCATCTTTACCAATGTAAGTCTGAAAACGAGCACGTACTGGAGAAGAAAAAAAAACAGTCAAGTAAGGCAGCATCACAGAGAGCTTGCAGTACAGTTTGGAGATTTGCGTTGATGGCCGTCAGGGTAGATGGGGGATGATATTGCGGAATCGCTTTCCGTCCGTCCGCCACCTTATAAGTGTATACGTTCAGGGGCCAATGTCGTTTTTCCGTGCCGATTTCCAGCATCGATCGACACTCCATGGCACTGGGCTATTGCAAATCGGAAAGCACAGACAGTTTTCTCTATACTTCCATTTCAGAGCCATTTTCTTTTCTTGATCCTTTGCTACTCTTCTCGCGATACTTCTTTTGCACCATTTTTCCTCTTGTTCAATCCTCCTAGCGTGTACTATTTCGCCGCAATAACCATGATCAGTATCAGTCTCATTGTTCACAACTGTTTTAACTCTGCTCTTTAGAAAATGTTGAAGACTCCATAGATTGTTCCGAAAATTGGAGATTCCGATAGCCTTGCATCATTTTTAAAGATTGAAATTGGAACTCATTTTTTACAGTATCCTATTCATAGTGAAAAGTACACTGAATGCCTTCAATTATGAGTAGTACTACGCGAAGCAGACCGACGGAGATTACAGTCATGTCCCGGATTGTTTTCTCAGCTTTTCCATTCGATTCTATGATACAAAATATGGACTTTTCACCACCTATAGGGGCCTCATAAAACTTTTCCCAGGTATCTAGAACTCATCTTGATTTATTTTTTCAAATCATCTCCATCAGAAAACTAGGGTCTGTTTCTGCGATAAAATCTAGAAAGTTCTTCGAAATCCCATTGGAGATACAGAGATTGCCAGGCTCGCGGCATTCGAAAGATCTTGAAAAAATCTATCGCAATTCAGTCTCGTAGCGTCGAGGTTATGAGAGATTTCATCCAATAGGAGAGTGAAAAACACAAAAAATATCAATTTGACGTGCGCAACGCACTCCTATTTTTACAATAATTTACGCCTTGATTCATGCCTTATCGAATGAATGAGAAGGTCGTTATTTTGAAACGGGAAGTACTTCAAAACAAGTAAACAAGCTCATAAATCTTGATCCTGAAAATCTCGGACGCGCAAAACTGTCCCGTGCCCCTCTGTGTGCGGGACATTGCTCCTGTCCCGGTTTTCAGGGATCTTTAGCCCGGAAAAACAAGGCCCCATTACGCGGAACCATAAAATCATTAAGCCCGAGTCCAGGAAATCCTGGACTTTCCGAGATTATAACCGTCAAATACAATAGAGCCGCAATAAAGCCATTAACACTCGTCCCCGGAAATCATGGACGACTCCGACGTCCCCGCCGCTGAATAGACGGGACTTGGACGATATCCACGCTTTTCCTGGATACCTCGCGTACCGGACATCTCAAACACCTCAATCATCCGCGACACCGCGGATTCAAGGGACACAGCCTCCCTGTATAAACCCGAGCCCCTCTGGCTCAGCATGCTCAGTCCGAGTTCAGTCTCTCTGCACGTTACACTCCGAGTTCTTCGTCAGTTCGTCACCAGGCCCGTCGGCGTCCCCGACGCAGCAGTCACCGGCCCGCACGCTCCAAGTTCATCGACCCCACTGCCTCCACGCCTACGTCACCAACCAGGTTTGTACCTTGCCTGTAGATTGTCGTACCCGGTCGTGCTACGGTCACCGCGATGAACGCGATCGAGTTCTTTCACGTAAAATCAGTGTAATAAGTATGGATGAGTATGTGTGCGTAGTATTAGTGTTTCGCACCTCGGCAGACGCGGCACAATTCAATCTGAAGTCTACGGAAACGTCTAACCACCCGCAACATCGCAACCCCGCAACCCGCATATCGCAAAGCCGCAGCGGGGATGCGAAAATGCGGGGGTTTTATATTTTTGATGAAATTGAGCTCCTGAGTGTCCCCAGCAGTGCCGACCAGGTCGCCGACGATTATCCGTGCACCAAGGAGGTCGCTACTCGTGCATAAGTTCCTTTTGAATTCGCTGAAATACATGAAACAATTACACAGGCAGATTGCAGATCATGACTGCATCACAGCACACGCGGAGCAGACGACAACAAAAACTACTTGATGATGTCAGATGAGCTGCCCAGTGCCCAGAGCTGTTGGTTACAACACCAGCGTTTGGATGTGCTGGCCTGGGATATAGGTTATGGTTGCAGAATGTGTGCGCGATGACGACGGAGCACCAGGTTGTGGACGAGCGCCACGATGTCGTGGTGAGTGGACCCGGGTATAATCATCCGCTGGGAGCCACGGAGCATCAACTATGTAGTGGTAAAAAAGGAAATAGTGAGATTAGGGTGCATTCGACCGCGTTTTGGCTAATGCTGCTCAGCTGGTCTTCTGCTCGATAGTCCTTGGAGCCTTGTGTATGCGTGTTGTGTGATGAGTAGTTCGAGGTTAAGAGGAATAATTTGTTTGTTTTACAGAATACGGCAATTACCCTGGACAACAAAATTTTGTGTCAGGAATAATGCATTGACTGGACAAAGATTTTTTTGCGTATTTTTTTGACGTAAAAATCGAATCCGTACTTAGTCAGGTGCGCTCCTACACGTCAGGATTTCTTTCAAATGGCAGGAAAACTAATTTTCGAAAAAACGGTATTTTTGGTTTTTTGCTAATATTCTAAATTGATGGTTTTTGGTGGTGCATTCTTGTAGTGGGCCAGAAAACGTACTGTAACTATGATTCCCTACGAATTTTGAACTGCTGAACACGGTGCCAGTATTTCCAAATGCCTAGGATGCGTTGGAAACGAGTGACAAGTTCATTTCTCGAGTTGCTATCAGCTAAATTCAACCAATTTTTGTAATAAATCTCGAAATGCTCACAGATTTCACCAGAAACATCCTTTTTGTGCTCACGAGGGGCGCATTTTGTTTTTGTACATTTTATGAGAGGAAATCATTTGCAAGAGCCCCAAAAGGAGATGGGCCGAGTAAGCATGTCTTAATTCCAAAGAAGGCGTTTTGAGCATTCTTCCAAGTGATCTCAAGTTTGCCCGTTACGAATCAAAACTTGGAGTTCCTTGGTCCAAGTTATTTCTAAAACTATACAAATGGTACGCTTCAATAAATTCAAGATGGTATACCTAAGGTTGAATTCCTTCATTTGATCGCCGTCGAATTAGAACCATTGGAGCGCTCACATAAGATTTTGGAGGTAGGTAATCGAATTTTAATGATATTCCCAGGATTCCTTGATATTTCCAATGTATATGTCACCTAGATCTTCTGATATTGAAATCAAGATAATAAATGAGACGATTCTAGTAGTTAGAGGGGGCTCGCAGACATGAATACTTGATATTGGACTTATTAGGAGTGAGCTCCAGTTTATCCGCAAAAAATGCTCAAAACGCCTTCCCGGAATAAGACATGATTACTCGGCCCCATCTCCTTTTGGGCTCTTGCAAAATAATTCCCTCTCATAGAATGTACAAAAACAAAATGCGCCCTCGTGAGCACAAAAAGGATGTTTCTGGTGAAATCTGTGAGCATTTCGAGATTTATTACAAAATTGGTTGAATTTAGCTGATAGCAACTCGAGAAATGAAACTTGTCACTCGTTTCCAACGCATCCTAGGCATTTGGAAATACTGGCACCGTGTTCAGCAGTTCAAAAATTCGTAGGGAATCATAGTTACAGTACGTTTCTGGGCCCACTACAAGAATGCACCACCAAAAACCATCAATTTAGAATATTAGCAAAAAACCAAAAATACCGTTTTTTCGAAAATTAGTTTCCTGCCATTTGAAAGAAATCCTGACGTGTAGGAGCGCACCTGACTAAGTACGGATTCGATTTTTACGTCAAAAAATACGCAAAAAAAATCTTTGTCCAGTCAATGCATTATTCCTGACACAAAATTTTGTTGTCCAGGGTAATTGCCGTATTCTGTAAACAAACAAATTATTCCTCTTAACCTCGACTACTCATCACACAAACACGCATACACAAGGCTCAAGGACTATCGAGCAGAAGACCCAGCTGAGCAGCATTAGCCAAACGCGGTCGAATGCACCCCTAATCTCACTATTTCCTTTTTTACCACTACATAGTTGATGCTCGTGGCTCCCAGCGGATGATTATACCCGGGTCCACTCACCACGACATCGTGGCGCCTCGTCCACAACCTGGTGCTCCGTCGTCATCGCGCACACATTCTGCAACCATAACCTATATCCCCAGGCCCAGCACATCCAAACGCTGGTGTGTAAACCAACAGCCTCTGGGCACTGGGCAGCTCATCTGACATCATCAAGTAGTTTTGTTGTCGTCTGCTCCGCGTGTGCTGTGATGCAGTCATGATCTGCAATCTGCATGTGTAATTGTTTCATGTATTTCAGCGAATTCAAAAAGGAACTTATGCACGAGTAGCGACCTCTTGGTGCACGGATAATCGTCGGCGACCTGGTCGGCACTGCTGGGACACTCAGGAGCTCAATTTCATCAAAAATATAAAACCCCGCATTTTCGCAATCCCCGCTGCGGCTTTTGCGATATGCGGGTTGCCGGGGTTGCGATGTTGCGGGCGGTTAGACGTTTCCGTACTTCACGACTAAAGCGCGCACCGATCGTATCTCTCGCAAAGGCGTTCGCCATCGACGTAAAATCCTACCAGAGCGACTACGCTGCTCATGCGTCCTCTCGGTGGTGATTTTGCCCCGGCTCTCTCTCATATACCGGGATACGTCAAATTTTCTCGAGAAGCCATTCTTTTTATTCTTTGAAAATTTTATACCTGGTGTCAAATTTCGTATTATTCATGAGAACGTGGTCCCGGAAATATGTTTTCGCTTCCCAAAACCTACATCGCTATTTTTCTGCAGAATGTCCGTATGTATGTGTGTCTGTATGTTGTTCTTCCCGTTGTGACGCGAGTTCTTCTGAACCCCCTGGAGCAATCTTCTTGAAACTTTGAAGGTTAGTTTTAAATTGATCAATGATGAGCCCAGTCCATTGACAACTTCATACTCTCAATACTTCCTCTTCCACGTCACATTGATTACCTGAAATCCAACCCAACTTCCTGGACCATCTTGGTCCAAACGTTCTGGACATTCGAGTCTCTCAATATCAATTGTCAAATATTTTTTTCGTAAGTATTTTCTCAATCATTTCAAACAGATGGTTGATACGGAATTTTTGATTGTTACTTCCATTATTCTTAAAATTTTTTTCTCATTTTCCTCTCTATGTTTATCAAAAACTCGTAGGCACTTTCATCGATTTCTTTGAAATTTTGACGCATTGTTCAACGTCCGTGTGCGATGAGCTCAGTCCTCTTTCGAGCTATATCCACCGATTCATGACTTTTGGGACATTTTTCACTTGGATTTTGATTTTTTTCTGATTTCTAATTCGCAATTCTTCCTCCAGATCTCGAGGACGTTTCCACCAATTTGTATGAATTTCTCAGGGATGGCTCCTAATCATATAACGATGCACTCAGTCAATTGTCCGGTTCCCACATTATAAAAACTTTTCCATCAAAACATAGGCCAAAATATCAACAATTGACCGAAAATTCTCAAATAAAGTTTTGGCCAAAAGCTCTAGCTCCAAGCTTCGCAACATAAAATCTACCGAGATTGTGTCCACGTAGTTCTTCATCATTCTGAATATGTCGGTTGTTACGGGAATTTCGATCAACATTCCCATTTTTCGAAAAAAACTAGTTTTCATCTACATTCCTATGGTATTCAAAAAATTCCGCGCACACTTCCGCTGATCTCTTTGACATTTTGACACATTTTCCAACCTCCTTTTGGCAATTGGCCTCACTCATTTTTAAGCGACATTCCTCGGTTCATTCTGACTCCAGGAAATCATTCAACTTGTAGGTAAATTATAACATCAATTGTAAAATACAGCATTTGCTAGTGGTATACGGAGAATAACTGGATAGAAATAATTTGATAGATGCTGACCTTTAATTTTTGTAATTGAGAATTTGTATTCCATAGGTGAGAGGTATATTTTTGACAATGAACATTGATAAAGAAAGGTCAAAGGCTCGTTGAGTGAATGAGAATAACAGAGGAAGGTTTCCCATTACTTTCAATTTTTTGGATCATCGGCAGGAAAACGAGGAAGCATTCTGCAAATGGCTTTTTTGCAGCGTTTCTTAACATAGTGGGATGTGAGGTAGTTTCGAAAGAATGTGAGTATGTAACAAATATGTCAAATACCAAAACTGCGGATAAGGATTGAAAGAGACGAGAAAATTAACCGTCGCTCTACCCTTGTGTCAATCTATTTTAGATATAAAATAGAATTAGCAGCAATATTTCAATCTCAATTTGAAATTCAGTGAAACGTTTTGATCATTCAGAATTAATATTACGTTTTTCAGGAATTTCAATTATTTCAAAAAAATTCCTAACGATTTCAAATAGATTGTGAGGGCTGCTATTTCATGGTGGCAGTTGGTCGCCACGACGTTGCGAGACTGCTGCAATTTTCATGCCCGCGAAATTCAAAATCTTGCTTATCGAGGCAACCTAAGATGAAAATTGAGTGACTCCGAAAAAACCCACTCGTTGAAAGTTGTTCTTCCATATCTATTTGAGTGTGCTGAGCACGAATACGAACTCTGTTCCCATCTAGAGATTAAGAAAACCTCCAAAAATCACATTTGAATCGGAAAATGAGACTTTTCTGGCCTCAAAGTCGATTTTCACCCATTTAATCAACCTGTGGGCGGGAAAACGGAGTTAATTTTCGAGTTCAGCAATCCTCAGAAAACATTGGACAAAAACAATTTTTCAACCAGTGGGTTTTTTCGGAGTCACTCGATTTCTTTCTTAGGTTAGCTTGATAAGCTAGATTTTGAATTTCGCGAGCATCAAAATTGGCAGCAATCTCGGGACGTTGTGGGCGACGAATTGCCACCGTGGAAAAGCAGCCTAAGAAAACATTATACTACTCTCGTCTAAGTCGAATTAAGACTACGACGATAAGGCAGATAAAATATTCATTTCAGATTGTTCAATAAGTCTTCATAGCTCAAACAATTATAATTTTACTAGAAATTCGTAATTCAAAATGACATGACAACTACAAACGAAGAATCCAATACTTGACAATCGCCCCCGAGGGGTGCCTAACAAAAGTGCTGAGGTATTGTCAAATATTAGGTGTTTTTTGTTAGCTGACCACGTGGATTCCAACATAGAATTTCGTCCCCATCGAAAACCTGCAAATCTCAGCCATTTTGCCACACATCCTCTGGAGGTTCTCTGTTTGCAATGACTTATCTATAGGTTTTAAATATTCTCTTATAAGCGTGGAATTATGGGCTACGGACAAACATACCCAGACTGTTTTATAGAATAAATTGAATATTCCATAGGAAATGATCGAAATTTGCATGCATTTGGGGGTAGCAAAAAAAAGTGTAATCTTAATCGTCTATTCAAATGTTGTAAGTAAACCCTCGTGGTCTTTGTAACTCTTACGCAAAGTATGTCAAAAAACAGTGTAATGCTAGACGTGTAATGGTTAGTTATCTCCTGCTGTTCCAATTTCGCGTATGCGAGGCTGGACGTCGCGAGCGCGAGAGTCTCTATGGGATCTTGCAGAAAGGACGTCCCGCGGTTTTTTCCCAAGATTTTCACACTTTCGACGACCCCCTCCCCCTCCTCTGAGCGCGGACGTTCTTTCTGCAAGACCCCCTATCCGGCCACCGCGCTGTTTCGCGTACGCGAATACAGGAAGCCGATTTCCGTCGGTCTATCAAACTCTCCTTCCTCTACACGACGACAAGCTCGACAAAGTTTCTTGGTACAGTTCATAAAAGCGTTCATGGAAAATTCTTTTTCACTCTCACTTATGTACGGCCTTTTCAATGTCCCTAAATCACATACCACAAAAGGACGATCGATGACTCACGCCCGCCCCGTACCCGAGCACGTGTTTCAAACATGTGACCGGAAGCTAGAATTATTGTCCCAGGAATGAGGGAACAAACCATGTCCGAGGCAAAGTGGAATAAAAAGCGTTTATTGATAAAAATAGTGAAAACATTTTTATTGATATTCATTGTTTCCCCATATCTTCCTCCACAAAATTCTCACTTCCAATGACCTGTAGACCCACTTTACCAGGACTTTGAATCGACTGGGTGGACCAAATATTTTTTTTAATTCGTCAAATATCATTCAAAATGGCGTTTTATTCCCGGAAAAAGACAATTTTCAACCAGAAACTCCATATTAATCATCATATCCAAACTGATTGCACCAAAATGTCTGAACCAAACGATAGCTATTGCTGAAAGAGCGAAAGTTTAGATTCCCCATACCCATATTAAGAGCTGCTATTCTCTGAAAACTATTCTTTTGACTATCAATATTCCCGCTAATAGTTGTGACATTCGTTATAATTTTCATCATATAGCGCTGTGAGCAAGCATTCTGATAATTACTTTTTAGTGGGCGTATTTTTTAATTACGCGCAACTTCTTTATCTGTATCTGTATGATTCTCAATTTCTCCACAGTAACTACTAATTGTGCAATACGTTGAAACTAATGAGTCACAGTTTTCCTGTATAAAGAGCACCAGATTGCCCTGGTCGAGAATCAGTATAAAATGGTATGCCGAAAAACGCTCAACGGTCAGTTGTGAAGAGGCAGAAGGAATTTTATTAGCACTATAACCGACAAGATGATCAACACAAACTTCACAGTTTTTTGCGATCTGCTTCATTTTTGTGGTAAAGTCACGGTTCAAAAAAACATCTCTTTACTTTAAAGATACATGAATGCTCCCACCATCATACAACCTGAAACGGAAACAGAAAATCATCGGTTAAGCGTTATCCCACTCGGTCTCAAAGTTTTTTATAGGAAACAAATCGATCTTCTGTGCTCTGGCCCCATTGTCTTTCACGAAAATTAGATCAAAGCGCCATTGTTTCATTCCATCCCAATTTTAATTCTTCGATTGATTGAAGATCAACTCTGTGAATATCGTGACAGCATTATAGACATTTTTTTTTCTCCTCACAACTCGTTAACGTTTCGCCAACGGAAAAACTTGAATTTGAGTCTCATTGCACGTACCACGGTCACGAACCCGGCGATGGCTTGGATGATTTTCTTATGAACAGCAATAGTACAAAAAAATGTCGAAAGCACCATACTTTTGATGAGGTCTCTTCAGGAAATACAAAAAGGACATTCCAGTCCACTTCAGCCAAAAGTCGACTGTGCTAAGCTTTACGGCACAGAATATAAAGGAGCGGCTTCAAGGCTTTTGGTCAATATTTTCTCGATAATCTGACTCAATTACCAAGAAAATGCGATCCTTTTGATTACAATTCGATATTTCTAGTCCGTTTGACAAAAACTCCTGGGTTTAGCAGAGTCGGGTAGCTTACATCAATTGAAGCAGAACTATTGGATACACTTTTTGACCTTTATTGACGTCGAAAGCTCGAGGAAATAGTCATTTCTTAATCAAAATCAATCGAAAAATACTTTGGAAGTGCCATAAGTGAGTTTTCAGCAAGCAAGAAAGGAATTATTGGCCTGCCCTTCGCTCCGAAAAGCTTACGAAAATGATAAATTTGATCACGTCCATGAACTTCGTTTGCAATAGTTAATTGAAATAAAGTTAAGCATTTGATCATGATCTGGTGTAGTTGCTGGAATACTTAGATTGAACAGAGATTCTAGCGTTCTCTATCGGTGTTCGTATATTATCAAAACATCCTTGTCCTAACTCGCTTTGCATTTGAAATGTCAACTCCAAGGAGGAGGAAAAATTTCTCAGATACTTCGAATACATTATCTCAGTTGATTCGCAGTCAGGTGATCTGCCCAATAGCTCACCCTCCTTGAAATAAACAAATAGAATAGAGGATTCAGAACATTAATTGGACGTGATGCAATACAAGGAAAACTTTTTTAGGCTCCAACAAAAATCGACAAGTCATCGAATAATTCTCAGGACCCTCTTCTTTTTTTATTATTTTCTAGGTCTTTGGAGGCCATTCCAGTGCTTATCATGATCCAATACAAGTATTTCTTGAACCGTTGTTTAGCAGAGAGAGGTGACACAATGGGTAAATAAAAATTTGATCAATTATTCTGACGGATTTTCCTGATGAGCTCAAAAGAAATACGTGTCAGCGTGATCGTATTATTCGGTACAACCGTTATGGAATCCACTCTGGCCTAAGCAGAGAATGCTACGATTTAGCAAATCGTATCTTTGGGACGATCGAGTATCTTGAGTACGGGTATTGTTAACTCTTTTGTTACGGAGGGATCGCCAATTCTCGGGAAAGAGTAAAAAAATATGATTCAAAACATAGCCTCGACATTCCATAAGTCTAATGATCCCAAAAAGTGTGGAAATAGAAGTAGAGATTCAATGAAGTACAATATTCTTCCTCATCAGCTTTTGAGTGGCTGCCAATTAAGATGAGTCTTCAGCGCCTTGATAGATTTTCTCTCACAGAGTGTAACTCAAAGAACAATGCACTATTCCACTCACTTCAAACTCAAACTCATCATTTCCTGTTTTTGATTCTTGTTTAACGGTTTCATCTGATTCCAACAGAGGAATATAGCAAACGTCCTGCGCGTCCTCATTGATTCCGCATATTTGAAATCTTTCGAATCCTTGAAGAATACGCTCTCCCGAATAGCCATGAGTGAGTTCTGTAAGTAATGATCAGTGATGACGTTATTCCATTTCTCTCAGGTATTTGTACTGGAAGAAAATCTAGAAATTTCGATCAAATTCTACGCGACGGAATAGAACAAGAATGTCTTATTTCTGGGTATGATCCCCGTCGACAAAACGTCGAGTATACATTCCAGGATTTGTTCGGTACATGTGACTTTTTAATTCAAAAATTCTCCAACTGTCATCTTAGCAAAAAGATTGAAAGTTCAGACTACAGTTTAACAAGAAAGAAACGTTCACTCATTGATAGATGACACAGCAATTCTCACTTAGTCCAGTATGGTGAACTACTTGAAAGAACTTTTTTCGTTCCGAATACGTGTCACGAATTATGTTATGAGTAACAAACTGAGAGTAAGGGGCTCGATTTTTTAAAATAAAATAGGTTTAACACGAATTCAATTCTTTTTCAATAGAGATACTCAAATTATTGGATGAAAACGATGATCCAAATTTTGGATGTATAATAGCTTGTATGATGCAGAAATCAAAACATGTGAGTCTTTGATTCCTAAAATAAGAGTTCCAGGGATTCCGTGACATTTTGTAAATGTGAAAAATTATTGCAGATAGAGAATGGTGTTATTGATAGGAAAAAAATAACAGAATACGCCAGAGGCAAATCTTCATCTTTAGGAGTGACAATTCTACCTGAGAATTTAGATACTTGCATCAATAATGGTGAGTATACCTACATGAACAATGTCATTTTGTTACATTGCACATGCTTCTTTTGTACATACAAGGATAGTGTAACATTCAGGTCACGAGCATTCTGACTACCCTTGTAATTGATCTCATCTCTTTGAGCACTTTTAAATCAAACAGTATTTGAGTGAACCACAAACGGAAAACCTTGGCCGATCAAGATGTTTGGAATACAAAACAGTAAATGTGTCAAACTTCTGTATTTCGGTACGAAAGAGATAATTCCGAATCCAATTGGATATCATCTGTGGAATATTCTATGGTCACTAAATTTGGAAAGGTCATCAATCGTCTTACAAAATTATAATAATTAAGGAGCCAAGCAAAATTTGTCCGTCCACATACTGCGTATCGGCTCGCCTATGCGGAAGGGTTGAAGTGTGATGGGTGGGTGGATGGGTCATGAGTGGGTCGATGGGTGGGTGGGTTATAGGTGGGTGGATGGGTGAGTTGGTGGTTGGGTGGCTGGGTAGGTGTTCGGGTGGGTAGATAGATGGAAGGGAGTGTTAGTGGTCGGGTGGATGCGTTGGTTGGTGTGTCGATAGTTGACGGTTGATTATGCACTGTGGAAGATGTCTGTCAATTGTTGACCTAAGCAGTTGACTTAGGCAGTTAACTTAGGCCGCTGACTTAGGCAGTTGACTAAGGCAGTTGACTTAGTCCGTTTACTTAGGCAGTTGACTTAGGCACTTGACTAAGGCAGTTGACTCAGTCAGTTTACTTAGGCAGTTGACTTAGGCAGTTTACTAGGGCAGTTTACTTGGGCATTTTACTTAGGCAGTTTTCTTAGGCAGTTGACTAAGGCAGTTGCCTTTATAATGATGATTATAGACCGTTGAGTATAGACTGCTGGCTTTAGACTGTTGCCAATACTGATTGTTACCAATCATCAAGTTACCCATTACTCAACTGATGAGTTGGTCTACCAAGCTGAACTATTGTGCAAATCATCTCGTATACCTCTGTAATTCGGTCTAATTTGGTCCAGTTCGGTATGATAAATGGCTGTATATGAGTGATGGGTAAGTGAATGCCTGGATGGATGGATGGATGGAGATTTAGGTTAGTGTAGGTCGGTCTAATCCGGTGTAGTTCGATCTAGTTTGTTTTTGTTTGGTCTAGTTCAGTTTGAATGAGCCTCATTCGGTCTAGTTCGGTGTAGTTAAGTCTAGTTCGATCCAATTCAATCTAATCTGGTTTCGTTCGGTCCAATCAAGGCTAGCTCCGTCTAGCTCGGTCCAGTACATTGTAGTTCGATCTAGTTTGATCTAAATTGAGCTTATTTGGACCAGCTTGGTCTGATTCGGTATGGTTCGCACAAGTTCGGTCAAATTAGGTCTGATTCCGTCTAGTTCGGTCTAGAATAGCCTGATTCGGTCTAATTCGATACAGTTTGGTCTAGATTGGGCAAATTTGATCTAACTCGGTCTAGTTTGGTCTAATTAAGTCCAGCTCGGTCTTGCTCATTCTAATTCAGAATAATTAGGTCTCATTCGGTCTAGTTCAGTTAAATTAGGTTTAGTTCAGTCTAATTTGGTTCAGTTGAGTCTGGTAAGGTCTAATACGGTGTAACTCTATCGATTCCGGCCTGGTTCAGTCTAGTTCGAGCCAGGTCGATCTACTTCGTTCTAGCTCGGTCTAGCTCGGTCTAGCTCGGTCCAGCTCGGTCTAGTATGGTCAAGGTCCAGTTTGGCTTCATTTGGTCTAGTTCGATGTAGTCAGGTTCATTTCGGGTTTTCGGGCTATTCAGGTCTATTCTGGTCCAGTGCGATCTAGTTTGGTCTAATGCGGCCTAGTTTGGTCTAGTCCGGTCTAATTGAAACCAGTTCATGAGAAAAATCTCTTACACTGCTATTCATAGTCATTGATAACTTGCGGTTTAGTGTCCTTCCGCGCTTCAGGCGCTGTAGTCGCTGTGGCCAAAGAACCAGTCCGACTTTCTGGTGTTCTGCTGCATTAGTGTACTGAAAGAATCTAAAGTAGATGCAGAGACTTCAGTTCATCCTTATGCCACACCGACTAAAGTGCCCAACCCATGGAACAACTCTTAACCTTCAGATTACCAACGACTATCAATACCAGTGTTAAGAGTTCGAGACTTTGATTTAGCCAACTCACTCGTTCCAAAAATTGAGAACAATGAATCTGAATTTTCTAATATAATATATCTATCAGCAGGTATCATTCAAGTTGATTACATTTTTGCGGATCACATAAAAAACTTCTTTCTGGCACATTGAGTCCATCATCAATCATTATTTTACAACCATCATCATTGAGCTATAAAAGCATTTCAGGGGCCTCTGACTTATCAAAAACATTTACAAGCCGAACGAGCGGTAGCGAGTGCGGCATAACGCTAGTTAGTTAATTAATGATATAGATACATTTGTATCATATAAGCTTTACTGAGTTGACCCGTGTTTCAATTCAACAGCTTAGTTTCATCCGTTTCATTACAATAAGGCAGAACTATTGAGATTGAGAATTCGCTAGCTACAGATGACTGTGAGTTGTCAGAGTGTCGCTCACTGGACTCCTTCGTCATCTGATGAAGCTCGGATCAAATTACAATCGTAAGGGGTATTTTGTTGACTAATTGAATCTAACTTTTCCAGCCAACAAGATTCCCGAGATCTGTCAGAAGAGTATGTCTTTCGAAAGATGTTTTTCAGCATTGTTCCGGAAGTAATGAAGATCAGGGACGGTGTCGCCAGGAACCTGAAACAACACGAAATTTTGCACCAGATGTCATATTTTCAGTGAATAAAAAAAATTGCTCTTCGAGAAATTGATATTTTTGTTTTTTTCACTCTTGTACTCGATAGAACTGCCCATAACGTCAACTCTCCAAGACTGACTTCGATACGTGTGCTCAGGGGCTTCCGAATGCCGCATTTCCGTATCTCCAATGGGATTTGAGAAATATGAATTTCATTGAGGAAATATCCGAATTTTTTCTGATGGAGATACTTCGAAAGGTTCAATCAAAATGCATTCCAGATCCTTGAAAATTGTTATAGAGCCTCATAAGTGGTGAAAATTTGATATTTTGTACCATAAAGTCGAATGAAAAAGCTAAGAAAACAAGGGTCTTACTCAATGAGAAGGTCAATATACAACCTATGAAAATGTTCAAAATGTGATGAATACCATCCGATGAAACTAGCAATATCATCAGCTTCGTCTCTTCATAAGGCGAATTTGGAATATCTGTTGCGAGAAAGTTCCAAGTTTGTCACCGAAACATCGAGAAGAAAAATAGATTCGGAGAAACAGAGGGCCTCTGGTCGTAGATTAAATTGAGGAATATCTACGATAACCAATGATTGGATTAGTCATTACGATTATTGATACACGGTCGAATATTCGAACCCGGAATATAGTGTTGATATGGTGGTGGTGCATAACTCGTTCACTGATCGTATGCTAAAGCAAATAAGAAATGTTCCAAAAATCTAGATATGCAGAATATAGCTCGTATCATCAACGTTAGAAAGCTGTAAATCACTCAAGGCTTATGGGTTTTTCAGAATAACATGGTGTTTTTCGCAGAAAATTCCGAGTTTCAAAAGAGAGGGAACAAACAGTCATCATGCTATCCCAGACTCTCAAAAGTTCAATTCCCTCTATCCCTCCTCCGGGAGAAGTATGTCAGGATGCAAATGAGAAAAAAGGGAAAATAATTGAAAAAAGCATAAAACATGTGTAACTGTTTGAAAAACTCGTTAGCATCGATCAAACATAGACGCATGTGACATCTGCACAAGTTACAAAGAATCGTTTCCAAGAAAACGATGCGTGCAATTCCATTTGCACAAAGGAGAGAGGCATCTCGCTCTAGCACCCACCCAATCTGGCCACTTCAAAAGAAATTCCGAGCGATTCCAGGAGAACGCGCAAGAAGAAGCGGGCTCCGGAGCAATTTTTTGTTGGACGCCCCGCGCCACTTGTGCAATTTCGCAAATTTCTCCCTCTACCTTATCCTCTCCCTACCTCCCACTCTACTTCTTTCTCAAACACTATGTCGCATTCTCAACCCTCGCAAGGGGTGTTTTCTACCCTCAAAAAGCTGGCGAGATGCCTGCAGCTGCAACAGCAGCAGCCTGTCGATTCTTCTAGCGCAAGACATTGGAATCTCGAATTCTTCGAATATTCTTCGTCGCTGCTTTGTCGCACGCGCCACTTCCGCTACTAACAGCACAGCAAAAGGTGCCGGATGTTGTACACAACAGCGCATAGTAGGCGCAAGGCGATCTTGACATTCCAATAAATCGAAAAGCGCGCGCGCGCGAGTACGAGAATCACGTCTGATAAAAAGGAGAAGGGAAATGGCAAGAAAGGTGACTTGAGAAAAAATGCGCAATAACTTGAGAGAAAGGAAATATTCCTACGCTCGAGCATGATACGTAGAAGAGGAGAGCAGAAAATGGGGTGGGGCTCACGGAAGGGGAAGAGTGTTCAACGGGTTCAAAGTGTGACTTCTTTCTCCATCGCCTGACTGCACATTGATTTTACTACTGATTTCATGAAAGAATTGTACCGCGATGGCAAATTTGATAGAGATCATACATGGTTGTCCACGGTTGGTAAGTAATCGAAGAATTTGGGAGGAGATCTCATTGTAATTGACATTCCACCTTGTGGAAATGATCATGCACAACCAATTGTTTGCTAACGAGTGGAATGAGGATCAGTCTCTCGCATGGAACAGCTCAAGGTCTCAAGGGCGTATGACAATTGTTGGTGGAATCGCTCATAGTATGCATGTCAACATTGTTATTCCTGATCGGTTCTCCCAAGAGTAAGTTGCAGAGGCCTTGATTAGAGTCTCAAAGTAGCCCGATCTAGAACGAAATTATTTATGGTCACTAATACTACCTTCTAGGATGTGATAAAAAAAATGAGATATGAAATGAGAGCACGATTCTTATCAACTTCTTAGTGAGTCACGAATCTTGAATCTCTACCTCGCTTTGATGTATATTTGAAAATTTAATAATCAGAATCGAATGAGGTGTGATAAAGAATAATCAAGTACCATAAAACAAGTCCGGAAAAAGACGGTAAATTAGCCTCTACGAGCTATTTTTAATAACATCGATGAATACGTTCAGAGTTAGTATTTCTATTCCCCATTTCCACTTTTCTCATTTTTTTCACAGTGCTGTGCAATGGACAGTGCATTCAGTCTCAACTCTGCGCACTTAGCTACATACATAATTCACAGAACTCGATGCGCTGGACGTTAAACAAGTATTGTGGACTCTTGCTAATGCATGAATCGATTACGCAGGAGCACTATTCCCAAGAGACGGAGATTGGACATGATAAATAGGGCTGTATGGAATCATCCTGAAGAATCTAATTTTCACTCAATTTCAACTAATCATGTGTGATTTGCCTGTCGACAAGAATGAATTTGTACCTAAAGCTCAAAGATACGATGGGAAAATGAATGGATAGCTCAAGAAAAAGATTCACGTCTAGATTGTTGTTGTAAAACCAAACTCTATGAGATTCGACTCCATCACGAGGATTTTGAGACCATGACTCCAAAGTATAACATGATTCATCAATCCATCAATTATTCTGTATCAATACAAATCAAGGAAAAAATTGATGCTCAGTTCTCTCCAACTCCTCAAAATTCCATTCGACTTTTCGGTATAGATACCATCTTTCTATGAAGTCAGAGACACGTGTTCGATCTCCAGGCTGCAACTCATCTGCTTATCTCACTTTCAAAGTCGCTTACACTTCGCTGCCGCTGCGTTGCGATATACGAGCTCTCGAGAGCGTCTCTCTTGGGCAAAGTTCGATTGAATTGTGAAAGAGGCGAAGACAAGCCAGGCAAGCCACCACCGCGCCGTGGTGCATCTGAATATGAGTAGATCGCATCGATGCGTTCAATTTCTGAGCATGCTATGCTCGAGAGAGCTCTGGAATGATGGAAAGTTTAGAATCTGAAGTTTTGATGAAACGTTTGAGCTTGCTCTACTCTTGTACATGACAACCCCTGGTAGAAGAGTACGCTCATGTCAAATTCAAACGGTTCCTGCAACCATTTTTTTGAAACATCCCATTTCTTCCGGTTTGTGGTATCAAGATATGATAGTTCGAAAAGTTGTGAGACCCAAACTTTTTTTGTCCCAGATAGGCCTACAATAGTGATTCTACCAAAAAATCCAAAATTGAGACGATACTACTGTGTTTTGATCGTAACTTTTGATTGCCTCGACCGATTTGAATTTTTCTAAAAGCATTCAAAAGGTGACTTCAAAACCTATCGGGTGATTACTAATAAAACGGGTCTGAGTTTCTTTTAGGTAAGCTGGAAGCTAAACGCAAGAATCACGGATTGGCTTATAATTTTTTTGACATATATTTTGATGTTCCTTGTTCCATTTTTTTTCGATGTGTATGGTGATAAACTATCTGCATCGTGATTTGCAGCCAGACTTTTTACTTTTAGAGCCTTCTAGAGCTTCATGAGTGCGCAAAAAATCTCAGAAACGAAAGAAATCCGTTTTTACCCTATAAAACTCCTCTGGAAGACTTCGCAATCTCCTCCATTGTGTTTGCAAGATTATTTTACATCAAAAATAACTGTTTCGAGTATTATTTGAGCGTAACAGGTGCTCATATCCGTAGAAATTTATTTCAAAAGCGAATTTTGATTTAATAACTAGCATCTCCTGCGCGCATGCGCTATTCTCTACGCTTCTGATTACGTTCTCAATCGATAGCTGATCCGATTTCCTTCAAAAAAATCTGTTGCACGAGTGGATTTGATGCAGTAGAACCGGAGCTACAGCAATTGAGATGAAAAAAAAATCTTAGGTATGAAACCCGCGAGCCTAGAAAAAGATCGGTAGTTTCGCATGCCGTTTTTTTAAAGCGTGTATTTCTACTTCTACTCCATCAAATTGACTTCATCAAGGAGTCATTCTGGAAAAAGTTGAGCCAACTATTGATTGAGATAAGTTTTGAAACTCAAAAGTCGTGTGCGTGCGCAGGAAATTCAATGCTTACGAATTATTGACAGCAACTGTTTCCGATTATAATCAGACAATCGTGAAGTTTCTGCACGCACAGAATTTTTCGATAAAAATTACGGGCACAGTTAGGGTAATCGTGGGACGTCCGACATTTCAGCCTACTTATTGCGGATGAGTGTCGAGAAAAATTACCTATCTGTAAGGTAAATTTTATTTCAGGTCAAAAATTGTATCGAATTTGGTGAAAAAGTGCGGTGAATTTGGGTAGATTTTTCGGGCACTTGTAGGGTAATTTTTACCGTACCAGTATAAAGAGCTGCGGGTGCGCCTGCGCGCGCCGCGAGCCCGCCAGCTCAGCATCTCATCTAACCTCAAAAAAACTTCGGTATAGAAATACATTATTTGACTCGTTCTGATGAAGATGACTGGATTTTGATTCGAGGTCAATGCATACAAAGTGATGAAACCAATTGAAATTTGTTGAATCATCTTCATTTTTACTCGTGGTGACTTTAATATTGAACAGAGGAATATCACTGCTAAGTGGCATGACAGAAACCATCTCCTTGGTACAGGGAATAAAAATTGAAAAAAAAAAATTTTTAAAACACGCTTTTATTACACAAGTTGGATCAGAAAAAAAACGACTCAAAAAGAAAAAATAATTTTCCCTACCTTTTATGCCCATCTTTTGTTTGGGGAAATCTCATTGTATTCCACTACATACCCTGGGAGTTTTCATTTCAATGTGAAATTTATCCCAAAAAAGCTTGAGGTGCTTCTGTAGAAACTATTCAATTTTCAATTCTGTAGGTGCAAAGGATAATATATATTCCATCAGAAATAGATATTGGAGATTTCCTGAGGCTTATTAATGAATCTCAATTTTTAGATAAAGCACCTCACGCTTTTATGGGATAAATTTCACATTGAAATGAAAACTCCCAGGGTATGTAGTGGAATACAATGAGATTTCCCCAAACAAAAGATGGGCATAAAAGGTAGGGAAAATTATTTTTTCTTTTTGAGTCGTTTTTTTTCTGATCCAACTTGTGTAATAAAAGCGTGTTTTAAAATTTTTTTTTTTTCAATTTTTATTTCTTCTTTTTTAGTCATAAGTTATTCCTACTGAAATTGCTATGGATGGGATCAGACCGAATTTGAATTTCAAGTTTATTCCTCAGAGCTATTCTGAATAGTTTTTCTAAATAGAAGTTTCTGAAACTTTCATTCAAAGTCAATACCGAATAAGTATTATCACTCAAGCGGTTACCCATGGATCATGCTCGACAAAACACTTGGATAATTTCTGAAGTATTGTTAAAATGTCTCTCAGGCACATTTGTATAGAAAAAGGGCAAAGATATGTCAGTGTAGATTCTCATAACAAGTCAAATTCTGGATTCATGACTTAGATATGTCACTGTCATCTTAAATCACATTCCAGGTTGAAAAAGCTGTTCCATCAGTCGTTTGGATATCTTTTTGAGTTTTTTCATGATACCCTCAATGTGCTTGACGAGTTCTAACTTACATTGATTAAATGTATGTAGGAAGCAACCAATTTTAAGGCATTCATTCAACTCCTTCAGTGACCAGAGAAATCAGTTGTTAATACTCTACATGAAACAGGGATGTTCTATGAGAGAACTGATTCCACATACATTGCTGGTAATTACCAATGGCTTGAAAGTCAAGATTCTCACTAGTTGGTTGACATTTGTTGGGCGATACTTGATCACAGCGTGTCACCACCTAACTATCATTGAAGAAAAAGAATGTTGTGAAAGAATATACACCAGGACACAATTTCACTGATTGTTCTCTTATACACTATAAACACTTTTGTAGTCTATCGACTTTTTTGCAAATTAAACCAATCTGGACTTTGAATAAGTGCCCTATATTCACTGTTGAAAGGGAGCATAACTCCGTTATCATTCTTCATATGATTCATCCACTTGAGCTAAATGGCATGAAGCCATCACACACTGTAATATATTTTCAAATATATTTTATGTAGTAGGGATAACTAGTCGTGTGAAGAGCTAGAAGTGTATTCATACTCATCCCTGGTTCGACCACGAAGAAAGTAAATTACAAGAACTTTGATCAAACTTGTTCACAGTCATCACAAGATCATTACGACAAACCATATGAAATATTCAAACCTGACAGCGGAGCTGTCAATAATGCCAATGAACTTTGGTGACACAAGGGAGCGAAAATGAATGTTTGGTGTAGAAGTGATTTTAGGTGACAATACCAATCTATCTTCGTTGCCAATGATGAGCATTCTCAGTTTCTACTTCATCTCTCTTCTCTGATAACCACGACACAATTATCACTAACCCATTTCCACCATGATTATCACGGGAAAGCAACCGGTGGCCTCGCAAAAGCAAACAGAAAATTCCTGGCGCGAGGTTATGCCATGTACTTGTACCTGTGCCTCAACGTGGGCACCCGGGCGCGTTGAGAGCGAGTGCTTTGGGGTATATGACTGTATATACCGTCCGTGTCCCGGGCGACGATCACGAGGAGGTCAAAATCAGAAATCGTCTGCGGGAAGTGCGGGCACTTGGTGGGCGCGAAGGCGGCTTCGTCGCAAAATTCTTACTTAGAGGTTATGGCGACAGACACAGGGACCGCGCAACGTGTTGGGTATCGGCTTACTGCTAAATCATCGTCCGCTCTCTGGGTCGGCGATGACGGTCCTGGACGGGCACGGGGAGACGGCGGAGGAAGGTGTGAAGGGGCCACGACGACAAGGATGATGAGGATTACGCTACCGAGCCGCGCTAGTCGCCGATACCTGGTGCATGCACCGTGCACAACCGTGCATACAAGCGTAGCTAAACGCCCGACGCGAGTGAGCTGGGTCCTAGCCACCGGCCGCCCAAAGCCATGCAGAACAACCCAGATCACGGTAAAATTTGTCGGATTTCCAACGTATTTCCAACATCACGAAATAAGCGCCCCGATTGGCTAAAATCGCTGTAAAATGGGTGGAGCGGAGCGAGGCGAAGTGTAATAAAAGCGTGGAGAAATTACCCTACATGCATGTAATTTTTATCGAAAAATTCTGTGCGTGTGCGCATGCGCGTTTTTGAGCTCCGGAACTTATTTCAACCGATAGGTGGCTTAATATTCTCTAGAATGATCCTTCGACGAGGTCGATTTGATGGAGTAGAAGCAGAAGTATACGCTTCAAAAAAAAAAAAAAAAAAAAAACGGCATGCGAAACCACCGATCTTTCTCTGGGTTCATGAATTTGATACCTGAGACTTTTCTTTTTATTCCAACAGATGTAGCTCCAGTTCTACTGCCTTGAATTGTCTCCAGCAAGAGATTTCCCTGAAGGAAATCGGATCAGCTATCGATTGACAACGTATTCAAAAGCGTACTGCGTAGAGAATAGCGCATACGCAGGAGGTGCTAATTATTGAATCAACATTTGCTATTGAACTGGATTTCTACGGATTTGAGCATCTGTTACGCTCAGAAAATTACTCAAAACACTCATTTTTGATGTAAAACAATCTTGCGAACACAATAGAGAAAGTTGCGAGGTTCTCCGAACGTGTTTCGTGAGGTCAAAACGGATTTTTCGAGTTTTTGAGATTTTTTGCGCACTTACAAAGCTGTAGGAGGCTCCAGAAGTGAAGAGAATGGTTGAAATTTTCTTATGCAGGTAGTTCATCGCCATACAAATAAAAAAAAAATGAAACAAGGAACATCAAAATATACGTCAAAAAAGCTACATGCCAATCCGTGATTTTTGCGTAGTTCGTCTTTTAGGTGTTTAAAAAAGAACTTAGAGAAATCTTATCAATGATCAATCAATAGGTTCTAAAGTTAACCTTTCAATGCTTGTTGAAGAGTCCAAATCGGTCAAGGCAATCAAAAGTTACGAGCAAAATACGGTAGGACAGTCTCAATTTTGGATCTTTCGGTAAAATCCCTATCGTAGACCTATCTGGGCCCGTATTCTAGATTTTGAGGTAAAATTTAGAATACGGGCCCAGCTCATTTTAAAGCTTGTTTTAAGACCTTTAAAATGAGTTAGAGCGCGTTTGATTTTAACAAGTTGGATCCGATCTATCTTAATTTTTGCAAGAGAAGATTTTTTGCGTGTTTCTAACAGTGTGTTCCTATTTTGCTCCAACGTAGAGAAGGGGCCTAATTCCATAAGATTATGCGGGGTTTTCTTAAATTCGGGATATTTCGACCCTCAGGGGCCGTATTCTAAATTTTGCGGTAAAATTTTCCGGTAAAATTTACCGCAAAATTTGCCGGTATTGGTGGCGCTCTGTCGGTAACCTGTAAAATTTGCCGCTATTGCTGCAGTTTGCCGGCGCGGTTTGCCGTATTTTTCACGGCAAACGATATCGGCAACGCAAATAAGGCAGACCGTAACGGCAAACTGCAACGATAGCGGCAAGTCTTACAGGTTACCGACAGAGCGCCACCAATGTCGGCAAATTTTTGCGGTAAATTTTGCCGAAAGATTTTACCGCAAAATTTAGAATACGGGCCCTGAGTGAGTATTCTACTTGATGAGACACTGACAAAACTTTATGGCGATTCCGAAGATTTTGAACGAAAAGTACAGGTTGAATCGTGCGATATGGCTCACAATGTAGACATTAGACTATATTTACTGATATTTTTATCAGACTGATTCGCTCGTTGAGCAGTCATGCATCTCATTTTACTTGTGAGTATTCAAATACCAAATGATTTGCATCACATGATCTATGTCTTCGTGGAATACTCGGTAGAGGATTTCAATTCCAAGATGATCTATAATCCATTTATATCCATTTATAATGGACATTTACGGTAAAACTTTCCGGCAAATTTTACCGCAAAATTTGCCGGCATCGGTAGCGCTCTGTCGGTAACCTCTGAAATTTGCCGCTATTGCTGCAGATTGCGGGCGCAGTTCTGCTTTTTTGCATCGCCGATGGCATTTACTGTGGAAAATACGGCGAACAGCGCCGGCAAGCTGCAGCAATAGCGGTAAATTTTACAGGTTACCGACAGACCGCCACCAATGCCGGCAAATTTTGCGGTAAATTTAGCCGGAAAATTTTACCGCGAAATTTAGAATACGGAACCTGGGACAAAAAATGTTTCCGGGCTCTAAACTATTGAAAATATCATAATTAGATACCACGAGCCTGAAAAAATGGTATGGGAATTTAAAAAAAATGGTTGCAAAAACCGTTTGAATTAGACATGGACGGTCTCAGAAGAACTTTCGGTTTCGAAATTATTTTGGGGAATGTTGTGCTCGATTTGGATGATTCTCCACTACAGAAAATTTTTTCCGGTCACGAAAAGTGGAATAAAGAAAAGTTCAAGCGAAGTAATAATACCTCTTCGAAGTTCCAGTCGGAGTTGATGGTAATTTTTGTTGGAGATATACGTTTCTGAATTTCAACGCTCTTCAGATGATCTGAATCATATCGGCATTTAATATCATCTGTAAACTCTTGCATGTTGATTTCTCCAACCATCAATGGCTCCAAAAATTAATGGTTGCAATAATAAAATAGTTTTGACTCACCATAAGCCAGGAAAACTGACTAAACTACCACCAAAGTCAGTCAAATCAGTACTAACCTGAAACAGAAAGAAAAATTCATTTATAACCAAAACCGCATCAATTCAACATCAATTCTGAGAAATGTAGTCGTTCAATGGGATTCGGATCGAATAAAGTGTAAATGTAGTTCTTGGAATGATAGAAAAAGGCATCGAGAAAATGCTCTCTTGCAGCAGGGCACATGAAATTCAATGAGCATGGCAAGAGACAGCGTAAACAAACACGTAGTCGAGCTGAAAGCCTTCAAATGGTCGCATAAAGAGACTGACCAAACGTGAAGTCCACTACTCGCTCTCTTTCGTAGACCTCTCCTTTTTGGAGTTTCTAGTAGCTAGTATACCCTGCGGTGAATTTCGTCACAGCAACGGGATGGGATGGGAGGATTAGACTGTTGCAGTGACAATCCATGAGTCCAATGTCGTCGCCGTCGTGCTGTTGAATCCGGAAGCCCCTGCGGGCTTTCGCATGCACGCGTCCCCCGCCCATGCCACCACGTGCACATTTGTGTGATGCTTTTTCGTCCCAAACACCTATACAGACATTTACGGATGCGCCCGAGGACCAAACACGAGATACTAATTTGCGCTTTATCTCATTCTCGTTGACTCCGTTTAGGAGTTTTGGACTGAAATTCGTATCAAATCTAGCAACAACAATTTATTCTTGTTCTGTTTACAAGTTTGAGCACCAATACTGTATATCGATGATGAGTTAATTCGAGTACATTCCATTTTTAACCTCTTACAGTTTCGAACTACTCGAGACCGGATAATGTGACGAAACTTGGAAGGTTGTAAGTCTCCGTACTTAGTTGCTTTGAGATTTTCGACCTACTAGGACAAGATTTTTTGCCACAGCAAAGTTGATATTTGATGATACTTTCATTTCAATACCCCTATTTGAAATAATCTAACAAAGGGAGGACCAGACCTTCGAATCGCCAATTCTTTTCAAACTTTTTTCACAGTCTCGTACCACCTAGAATATGAAGAATCCAGAGCAACTCCGTCAAATGGGCTCCCTCTTCAGAGCTACAAGTAAAAATGTTAGCGTTGCCTGTATTCTTCAGTACCCTCCAAAATTAATGGACAATAGATAGTCCCAGTCAATCAATGATATTTCCGACCCAGTTGGTCGTACGGCAATTTTGAAAAAAGCATCTTAAAGATCAGAAAAAAATCTATCGATTTATCCGTTTCAAACATTTCTTACTCATTTTTCAAGTAGCCTCAATCGACGGTGAAAAATGAAAAAAATTATCCATAAATCAATCACTCATAACTTCATCCGATCCGATCATGAAAATTCACACGGGATTTTGTAGATCGTTAAAAAATGGGCAAGGTCTGTTCTATGAAAAATATTCGTGCGACCCTTCCCTTCTGAGCTACGAGCCTGGAAAGGGAAAATTGTACACAAAAATATGCTTATCGAAACGGTGGCCGGTGCACGCGGCTCGCGTATTTGTAAAATATTGTACTCCGAATATGAGGTCAAAAACATTCTTTGTCACGTGATTTCGACGTAAAATTTCCTCAGCTTTCCGAATTTGCCTTCGGATTTTCTCTTACATGCAAACAACGGGTCTTTTTTGAACATTTATGCACGAGAAATCATCAATTCATGGGGTAATTCTAGTACGTAAAAATCTGTGAATCTAACTCAAGACCGAACTAGTGAACTCCGATGGGTTGGAAATTTCATGCCCATGATGTTGAACTAAGGAAGGAGCTGTATCATATTTAGTGTAGACAATGAAAGAGTATTCTGACTCATTCAATTACCGCTGGTGAAAATGTGAACTATTTCACTATCATAACCTCCCTTTTCTGTCAAAATTACAATCTACAAATATAGTGATACGAGCGAAATTAGTGATCAATTCCAATTCGGATTCTTCATAGCATATACCGAAAGGTTGTGATATTTTTGGATCATAAATGTAGAGCTGCGATCTCTAAATCGCTAACTCGACCTCGACTCCGAGAGAAGATTTTTGATGATAGACCTGCCCGATACAGCTCTTTTCCTAATTCAATATCATGGACGTGAGATTCCCAACCCGTCAAATTTCACCAGTTTGGTCTTGAGTTAAATCTACGGATTCTTACATACCAGTGGTCTCATTACTAGAACCACTCGGGAATTGATGATTTCTCGTGCATAAATGTTCAAAAAAAGACTCGTTGTTTGCATGTAAGAGATAATCCGAAGGCAAATTCGGAAAGCTGAGGAAATTTTACGTCGAAATCATGTGCCAAAGAATGTTTTTGACCTCATATTTGAAGTACAATATTTTACGAATACGCGAGCCGAGTGCACCGGCCACCGCTTCGATAAGCAGATTTTTCTGAACAGTTTTCCCTTTCCAGGCTCGTAGCTCAGAAGAGAAGGGCCGCACGAGAATTTTTCATGGAACAAAACTTGTAGATTTTTTGACGATCTACAAGATCCCGTTCGAATTTATATGATCGAATCACTCTCGTCAAAGTTATGAGTGATTGATTCATGGATAATTTGTTTCATTTTTCACCGTCGATTGAGGCTACTTGAAAAATGAGTAATCGATAGATTTTTTTCTGATCTTTAAGATGTTTTTTTTTTCTAAATTGCCGTACGACCAACTGGGTCGGAAATATCATTGATTGACCGAGACTATCCATTATCCATTAATTTTGGAGGGTACTGTATATGTGTATATATATATATATATATATATATATATATATATAATATATATATCACTTTTTAACATGGGCCTACATGGGCAATGTTGATGTCATGGGCTGTAACTTTGAACAGGAGGCCCATTTGACGGAGTTACTCTGGATTGTTCATATTCTAGGTAAAACAAAACTGTAAAAAAATTTTGGATAAGATTGGTGATCCAAAGGTCTGGTCCTCCCCTTGTAAGTTTGTTTCCTACAACGACCATTGCAGTCTCGTCGTAATGATCAAACACTGCGGGTCAACCTACACTGAATCGACAACTCATACAGTGGGGGATTGAGAAGAGGAAAATTTGAAGTCAAACACTGAATGGAACAATGATATTGCATCGTTTTGAGGCTTATCGCAGCAACTTGGAAACTTATATCTTTCAAAATCGACTGCACTGAGAGACCCTCCCCCCCCCTCCAAACAACAAAGGAAATACTCATAGAACCTCTCATTCCCAGGAACCTATTTCTTTTCTTCCTTCCGATTCATGCTCACGATGTCACTGCGACTCTCTAGTACGTGCTCGGTGAACAATAGCCGAAGGTGCGAACCTAAAGGCTGGATTACTCTGTAGATTTAACGATCGCTATTACTTCAAGAATCGGGATCTAAGAGGATGGCAAGTCGAGATTTGTGGTTAAGGCCTCTTACACTCTGACTACATAGACCTTAACGGCTCGAGGTATCCGTGACGTGAACTTCCACGGTATTTGGAGAGATGAATGAATTGGACGTTGCAAATGGAGCAAACGATGCAAAACGTACCCTTAGCTACAAAAACTGAAGAAAATTCGTAATTCGCGAGAGATAATTATGTGCATTTGAAAAACGATACAGAAAATATTGGGATGGAAGATACACAGATGAAGGATTAGTAACGACTATATAGAGTAGCGAGATTATTCAGAATATTAAATAAGAATTTCGTTGAAAGAATATGCCACTTTACTGATAAGTTGTTTTGGTCGTTAATAATTGTGAAGAAAGCAAAATATTAACAACAATACAAGGAATATGCAAAACAAGGGGATGTGTGGTGGACTCCCAAGCACATCAGTGCTGAAGAAGTTCGGCTGGAGGAGCCGTAGTCACAGTCGGTTTAGGCACCGATTTTGTAAACACGAGCTCTGTAACTTATTGAATTATCTGGATATTTCAGACTTTTAGAGCCCCTTTTCGACATATAGAGGGGTAATATTGCAAGTGAGTGACATTCATAGCCTTGGGTAGCTCTAGACCTTTGATTATTATTTTACATCTTCAGGTGCGCTTCACTCAATTCGGAGACGGGTCATGAAAAAAATAAAAAAATTTCACTTTCCAGAATACATTTCCTCAACTCTCGAAGGATTACCGTAAACTCTTGTACAAGGATCGTCAACATTGAAGACTGCATGTAGGTGAGGAGAAAGAATTCGAGTGTAAACATTTGGGTATGCTTACAAAGGCCCTTGTCACTCTGGGCACACAGAGGAAGTCGAATCGAATTGGTTTCTCCGACAACTTCCTGCTACTTTCCCTGTCATTCCTTCTCTGCCACTTTCATCCTTTTCCAACTTCCCCTTCTCTTTTCAAACTTTCCACCTCTTTTTCTACCCGTTATTCTTCACGGAGCATTTCACTTTGCAGGAATTTCAAACTTGACAACGCCGAGCAGACAAATCAAGTGGAAAGAGTGTAGATAGTGAGAAGGAGAATGCGTGAAAAAGAAGATTTATCCAAGGATGGACGAATGGTTTTCCGATGGGAATATATCATGAGGCTGCAATGCTTTTCTAAGTAAAGAATGAGAATGAGTAAAGTGAGAATTTGATCACAGAGATCGATTGAAGAAAACACGGCAACAAAAATTTAATAGACATATGGATAAAAGGTCGAGTCTATGTAAGAGGATTACCGACAGTCATCCTATAGAAATATCATAAGAGTACCATTCTCTGATTTTCCCCCATTCTCTTTCTGTGGCATGAGTTGTCAGACTATGCTGGGATTTAAAAATCATCCAACAACCACATTGACATATATTATAATAGAATCTAGATCCCTTGCAATATTTCACAATCGCCAGAGAATAGATTCGTTCGTGGTAGCAGTCACGGGGCCACAAGTCATGACTATTCGAATCTTTTTTTGTCAATCGAATGTAACATACGACATCAGTGCACGGAAATTTGTGCCTTGTTTTAAGACTGTCTGAAAAAATCCTGAAAATTTCTACCAAAACAATTAAAGAGTGAACAGAAAAGAAGATTTCTTCTGAAAATTAATATAATACCAATCTTTAGTTTATCCCTACATTCACAAACAACAACATATTCCATTAATAATAGCTGCTGTTCTTGAAATAAGCATGTGAGTCATCGTAAAAATTTCACCAACGCAAAACAATCGTCTAAAAACAGTCCTCTAGTCCGTTTTAAGCTACTACGTCAGGATTTTTCGCTACAGGCAACAAATCTGTTCTCTCGAGGGTTTTCCGGACTAGATAAAAATCCTAATGTGACTAAAACTGTCGGATATATCATATATCAACATCCCAAAACAAGAAAAAATGGTATGGAAATCTTTTGAAAACGATTGCGGAATCATTGGTGAATTGGCGTGGGCGTTCTCCAATTCAAGTTTCTCTTTTTTCCTCTATGATAGAAAGATTTTGTAGGCACTTCGACGTGGCAAAGGTGATTTTAGTAGTGCCAGGAGTCCGAGATACATTAGATCTAATGCTAGGGTGTACAAAAGTGAAAAAATCTAGATTTCGTAATAAAGGGATAATACGGTGGTTAACAACTTACTTCTCACGTATCTCCGCCACGTCCAACCTCTGGAATGAACATCTCGAATGTATTCCAAAGTCTAGAAAATGGAGGGATTCCTCCTGGAAGGAATCGGTATATTCCATACATTATTTCATTCAAGTTCAAAGGTTTTCTCTCCAATGGAAGATCGCACTCTGAAGTACGCAGCCTTAAAGATTTTTGGCCCATCTCAGTATTTATTTCATGACGCTGTCGAGTCCAATGTCCGTATTAGGGTGATGACAGACAACCCGCCACGACGCGATTCTCGTGCCATTTCACGACACGACACCTCCCGACACAACACGTAATTTATTCCGATGAAGCCAACCATCGATGGATTTGATAGAACCAGTCATGGGTTGTGAAAGGGAATCCAATCCATCGATAGTTGGGTTCACCAAATTGAATTATGTGTCGTGTCGAGTGGTGTCGTGTCGTGAAATGGCGTGAGAATCGCGTCGTGGCGGGTTGTCTGTCATTACCCTAAGGATTGTGGCATGGCGGTGGGCCGTTGCGCACGGCCCATAGTGTTTTCCCCGGGTGCCTTCTTCGGTGGCTTTGTTGGTTCGGAATCCACCTGAGACTGTAAGTCCCGTACAATGACCCATAGAAGAAATTGACAGTGCATGGAAACAAAATATCAGCATTCTCGGGTGAAAATTATTGGAACAAAATACCAACAGAGCGGACTAATTACCTGGAATAACCACGCTAAAAATAGTTTAGTTAAACTAGCGAATTTTTCTGCTTGACTAGCGATTTTCTGCTGCTGTTTCCAGACAGCGAAAATAATTTGCTGTCGTAACTAGATCTCAATCTAGTGGGACCCAGCAAAACATGTCATTGTTATTGAATTTGTTCTGGAGAATATGAGGTGAAGGGTCTCTTATGAATGGCCACATGCAATTGTATTTCAACAGTGACTTACCAACGTTGGAAAAAATGAGCAAACTCACCTTCTAAATCCTCAATTAATTATAGAGGGAGGGTGATTTGAGTGTAAACAATGACAAGAGGTTATATTTATTTTGGTTGCAAATTAGCCGCATCAACTAAACATGAAGCTCGCCCAGCGCGCAACTTGTCCTGTTTTATCCATTTCGAGTCGCTGCGACACCAAAATTTTTTGCAGCGCAGATGGCGTAGCTGTTCTTGCAAAATAATTTGCTAGCTGAACTCAAAAATGTTTCTAGATTTGCAGAACGTCTTCTAGCAAGATCTGTTTGCTGATTTATCGAAGCAAACTGTGCCTGATTTTGGCATCAGGAACAGCAAGACGAGATGAAAATATTGTTGGATAAGCGAGGATCCTCACAGCAAATTCTGTTTTGCTGTCGGAGCTCGATCTTTTTTTAGCGTGTGACCACAACAAAGACCAAAAGTTCTGCGGTATTATTCAAAATTTCTGCGTGCTTTCTGAATAACCACTCCTTCGCACAGAATTTACCACTACACAAATTTCGTCTCTAAATCTTTCAAATCCTTTCCCCATCTTATAGCCCTACCATCTCTTTCACCATTTCTCTGAATTGCACGAGAAGACATCCAAAGTCAGAGCTTTCTAGAAGCTTGCAAGCTCGTGTGACATCAGCTGCAACTGGAACGACACGTTGCAAAACAACTCAATTTATAATCAGACCAAGAGAAGGAGAGAGAGAGAATTCTCAACCACTTATACCATCTCTCCACTGTGATCGTTTGACTTCTAAGCGTTTGAATTATAGAGCACTCGGAAGTGTGCATTTAGAGAATTGCAAGAGACTCATGAGACGTGACGCTGCTACTGCTCTGCTAGCTTAATTGCATACTTATATAAAGCGGGTAAAACGAGTCATCCAAACTTACCCATGGCTGTTAGAATTCAAGTGCACTTGAAGCTTTCAGGCAAAATTTTGATCTTCAAATGAATTTCTAAAGAGCTAAAATCGTGTTGGAAAATATACTAATATAGTAGAAGTCTATGAAAGGTCTTTAAAATCATTTAGTAAACTTGTCAAATTTGACTCGTTAAGGTTGTAAAATCTTGACTTGAGAATTACTTGTGGATCAAAAGTTCTCAATCTGAGAGGGAAATATGGTGCGACAGATTCATGGCAAGAATCTGTCTTGTCTTTTGATTTGTGTAGATTTTTAAGATTTTCACAATTTTATCGATGCACAATTTTAAGAGGCGTAAAAGAAAGTGTCTATGAGGGAAGGAAAATTTTATGTGGTCTCAAGACAGCACCTCGGTGTATTGTTTCTTTCCTCTCACCTGGTTGCGTTTACGGTGCTACCGTTAAATTTGGCACTAACGGCACGTTAGGAAGACATAACTATGCTCTTTTACGATCCTTTCAGAAAGCTCTCCACCTTGTGAGCACAGCTAGACTCCCATCTTTTACCTTTTTTTTTTTGGAAAAACACATCTTCTCTCACCTGATGATCTACTTTCACAACATGAAAATGTACACAAAAGTGTAACAATATTTTCGAGAAGAAATTAGAAAACTTAACGTTACAAATCAGAAATACATAATGCATACAAGCACTCGATCAGGTTATTTCTGTGTGATTAATATGATCCGATTGTCGACGAAAAAGTCAATGAAACTAAGGATACAAGAATATAAAAACGATATAAAAAATTAATGGTAGAGGTAATCAGACGACTAGCACAGAAAAAATTGTATTTACGGAGAAAGCGAGGCTAAAACAGGATACAAAAACGTGTTCTCACGAATAACCTGGTGGCTTATCCGTTTGTTCATGAAAAACTTATCATCCATTAAAGAAATCGATACTCTCTCAGCATGAATCAGTTAGATTCTCAAAGATTTGATCAGTATCATAAATCTCACTGATTCAATCAGTCAAACTTTTCCAAGCCCATGCGGTTGACCGGTTACTCCAATGTCTCCCCTTCCGCACCGAATACTAATGAAAACATGTTGCCAATCACACAGACCTTCAATAGCGATGATTACTTTAATTTTATGCCAGATATCCATCTGCACCAGTTCTGACTGATGGATTAACTGATTAAATCATTCCATATACAATGATTCATCACTTATAGTTGATCCCAATTCGACTAACTGATCTTCAGTGCATATGGACTGCAACGGTTCAAACTTCCCGAATTATAGTTTATTTTTAAATTAAATTGTTAATTGAGTACACGCACATCAAGTTGAGTCAAAGGTTTAAAATTATTGTTTCTTTCTATTGTTTTTAGTTTATTTGAAGATGTCAAACCCCTGGAAGAAAAAGTGTTGATTAATTCATGGTATTCATGAGTTAATAAGAAAATTTAGTTTCATGCATAAATTTTACAAAAAGTATTAATTGGCAAAACACCTTGGCTGTGAGGAAAAATACCTCACAAAGAATCCAGCAAGCGCTGAGTTAAACTTTAAAATCATTTATTTCTGTCTGCTGAAATTTACCGGTGGATATCCTGATGATCCTTGAGGTCCCTGGGTTCTCCCCCGCAAGCTCCAGCATTTACCTAGAACACACAAAGAAAATTATTAGTTTAAATCCAACTATTCAGACAGTACCAGAACAAAGTACTGATCACAACCTGTAAGATTAAGTTTTTTTATGAAACTGAAAAGCAATATGCATAAGTTAAGAGAACATACAATTTCACATCGGAAAAATTAGTAAAATTAATCTCACCTTGAAAAGATGAGAAGTAACTGTGTTTTTGAGTCCAAGATGAGATGGATATCAAATGTCGAGAAATGATGGAACCCAGTTGGTGGTGACATTTGTTGCTGCTGCTACCGGTTCCCACCATGAATCACCTACAAACCACAAATACCTGTTAGAATTATATCCTGAATAAGACTAGCATGTAGTTGTAATCAACTAAGATGCGTATATTCATTCATGTTCATTCATCAATCTATACACCAAAAAAGTATAAAATTCATTTACGGATTTTGGGGTACTTACCTCATATTCATAAATTCAACATAAAAATAGGTTTAAAATGGTCTCACATAATTAATGATGAGGCTGAAAACCTGTTAAAGCCATCCAGGTCCATCCAGAAGGCCCCAGACCAAGTTCGTAGTCGAACCAGACCTCAGTTCTTAAAAACCGCGAAAGAGGTCATCTGTAAAATTTGAGATAGAATTATCCTGGGTGTATGGGAGTTGGTGCATCTAAAAGCTAGCATTTTTTATAGCATTTTAAGCATATTCACCCATGCATTTAGTGTCAAGAAGCCCAAACTTGAGAAATTTTGGTGACTGCCAAAGACAGCCCCATGCTAATACATAGGGAAACCGGCTTCCATTCTAACCTTGCGCATGCAAAAAGTACATTCTATTTAGGGAATGTAAGGTGATAAAGGATTGCCGGGGGACCTTATCTAAGTACTCCATGCAAAAAACAGCAAAAGAAAACACTCAGAGGTGAATGCTTACCTGATTTCCGACAGGAGTTTTTGCAGCTGATATGCCTTTGCTTGCGACATGCACGCCGACTCAGCACCAGCGTGACACGTTGCCGCTGCTGTTTTGGTGGCTCCCCAGGTCAATTAGCTGCACAAAACACCTGTCACAACACTCACAGAGTTTTCACCATTCACTATAACACCAGGACAACTTGCACCACGTCACGCCATCGCCGAGGCGCCGGGCATCACAACGAAGCAGACGACACCACTTGTTGCTGTCTCTCTCTCTCTCTCTCTCTCTCATTCTGTGCGCAAGTGCCAAGTAGCCGCGCATTTGCAAGCACATAGTAATTGAAAAGCTCATTACATACAGATTGGGAAAGCAATTGCACGCTTTTCACAATCTGTTTGTAAGAATCGTGTTTCGATTACTTGAGAGAGGGGGAAACAGTGGTCATGTGGAAATATGAATAGAGACAGAAAAGTTTTCCCCTTTTTTTTCTCCCCTATTACGGTTGAAAGGGGGTGAGTACGGAAACGAGAAGGGCCCTGCCCTTACCCTACGATTCAACCCAAGCCGCGCAAAGCGGCTGTCGCGTGTAAATGTGATTTCGTCTCTGCGCACGGCCGAGAGGGGATTGAAGTTCGGCGGCGCGGAAGCTTGCGAGGTCGGAGACGAGCTCCGACAGCGTCACTTACGTCTCAACAACCAACCTGGAAACATCCACTCCTAAAGAAGAGCTCCAGGTACTGCGACGCGGGTCAGGTGCGGGTATCGCTGCACACCAGTACAGTTTTGCAACTTCTCCAAGGGCATCGTGAGCTACCTACGTCGTTCCGGCACACCATTCCTGGGCATTTTGCAGCACCAGCTCGCTGCTATTACAACGCCCCGGAGGGCACGTCGTCGAGCTCGTCGAGGCCGCGCGGATGTATCCGCGCTCACGCAATCCTTGTGCTTGTAAGTCCGCACCATTGTATTAATTTATTTAATTAACACACGCCTTTCCTCATCTTTTCTAATTACCGAATCCCTAATCACGCGTGATTAGAGGAGACCGCAACTCGTGATTTCTCGTTGATGCTAAGGCTAGACCTGAATTTACGTGGAGCATAAAGGTAATTAGACTCTAAATTTCCTTCCTATTTCAACGCTCGTATCCCTGATTTTTTAAAAATCTGAGGAGACCGACTCTTAGCAAAATCTATCGATGCCAAGGGCTAGATAGCAAAGTAACTGGAGTCAGAGCAACGAGATAAAATCCTTTATATCCTACCTCTCTCCTGTGGAAAAAAGCTGCATCCCTAGTACGCCTAGAGGAGACAGATCCGCCATTTTGAAGCTTTCTATATTGAAGCTTGCAAAAGGCGACCCAGCTAATTTTCACACTCCATTTTCATGAACTAACGGCGAAAATATCTCCAAATTTATCATTTGGTAGAGACGCTCGCTCATAGCACGTGTGCACATATAAGCTCACAGTGGCGCCGAGCAGAGCTGCCGTAGTTCATGAAAATAATTGTGCGTTTTTTTTAGCACGCCGTTTTCAGAAATAATACTAACGCGCTAGTGAACAATTTACGAAGTTTTCTTGCTAGTCCCGTGCGTTCTCCCGACCGGGATTTTGCGCTTAACCCGTATATTTCCCAACGTATGGGGAAGCTAGTGGGCGAGTGAGGATTAGTAATTTGTACTCACCTTTATGTATCTCCCTGATGCAGACGCGTTGCAACCTGATTTATTAGGTGCATCTAGAAGTAATTCTTTTGGTTTGAAAATCAGCAGTGTCGAGTTTTCCAGGATTTTCCGGCCCATCTGGCGACGACATTTTTTACAAATAGATCCAGTGATTTATAATTACAGTTTGATCTTAATTGAGTTAAATGTTCCTAATTTTCATTGCGAATTTATCATTTTTCACTTTCATTCTATAATTTCTAGAACAGTGATAGTGAAGTGTCTTATTTTTGAATTTATCATTCATCGAATTTAATTGTGTGTCATATAAATAAAATCAGTCAATGCAAACGCATCTACCAAGCCTCATTATTTATAGACCCTGATATAACCATAACCCAGTGAGTGACCCAATTATTTGAATCTTTATTATTTCTGATTATTGCTTACATTATAAAAGAACGGTGCTCGCGATAAATTCTTTTTCTGTAGCAATAGTGAAGCAAGTCGTATTTTCTGATAACTATTTAATAAAGAATTTTGATCACCATTTATGTTTGATTATACCAGTAAAGAAACACGATTTTGATTATTAATTGATGAATCAATTATTTTGTTGAGTAAACGAAAGCACCATTTATTATTTTCTTTGAACGAGACGTTTTGCAACACAGAAAGGACGCTGTTTTCTGGATGGAGCAAAGGTAGGTCTCGTCGCCAAGCAGATGTGGAATATAAAATTCCACCCATCCTAACTTTATTAAAAATACGACGTTGCAGGACTGATTCGGTCAGTAGCATGAAGCATTAATGCATCAGTGCCGCTACCCGAATTTGACTGGCATTCATAGACGCCAAGCGCCTTCAAATGCTCTACTCTGTTGAAATTTCGTCAATTAGTCATGGCAAAAGACCAAACATGCTATAATCACAGCATTATGAGACCTCAAACAATATATTTGAACGATTTTGCATAGTAACCTCCAAATCGTGATGAGTATTGATACATCATCAGTGCCGCTAACGGACTTTGCCTGTCATTTATAGACGCCAAGCGCCTTTAAATGCTCTACTCTGTTGATATTTCGTGAATTTGTCATGGCAAAAGACCGAACATGCTATATTAACAGCATTATGAAACCCCAAACAGTATATTAGAACTGTCTCGCACCATAACCTCTAACTTGCGACAAGTACTGATCATCACTATACCCAGTCATCACAATCGCTGCTGGACTCTGATTGGAATTTCCTAGCTGTAGAGCGGCCTCAAATGCATTTTTGAGAGGATAATCATGTAAATTAGTCATGGCAAATCAAACAATTCCATCTTCAGATGAAGTATTATTTGTTAGAGAAGATATATTATTTGTTGGAGAAGATGGTGCCCTAAAGAGATGAATTATATTGAATAGGAGATTGTTTTTGAGTCAGATTCATAGAGCACTTGGAGGCTCATCACACAGACTGAGAAATTACAAAAATAATCCACTATCATAATGGCACAATTACATTTGACTGCTTGAGACAGTAAACACAAGCTCAACTTCCCTAGAAATGCACCTTGAGACATGTTAAAGTTTACAATTGTGCATAAATAGTTTTGACAAGACATTTAACTCTACTAGCACCACATACAATGTACTTTGTGTTCTCATGGATCAAGTCAGCATATTGCAAGTGACTCAATCAGAGGTGCAGTTTGTAATGAATGTTCCTTGGCTTGAGAATGATTGGTTAGATGACAAAACTTCCCTCCGATAGCCTGAATTTCATGATCTCCTGAGGTATTTGAAGTTATTTATCTGATCTGGGGTAATATTGGTTTCTAAAAGCACTTTCCTAACCAGATGTAGCCAGATACATACAAAAGATATTTGATTTGATTTGCTGAGTGCATAAAAAATCTTATCATCATAGTATCTATGACAGAATCATCCATATTTGCTTATGGAACATCATTCACACTCAAAGTGATGATTCTCTTAAGTTGATATTTTGGATGAGACACGAAGGCTGCATATTCATGCACGCAGCCCTTGGTATTAGGTCTGATTTTAATACAGGAAACTGGACTATGATGGTACAAATATCCAGAATGTAAACCACATGTGAATCAGTCAGATAGGAACAGAATGAATGATGAATCAGTCTATATACACTGATTCATTCAGTAAAAATTGATCCCACTTTACTGACCCGATCAGTGTATATGGACTGATTGTCGGTTAGATCTGACTGATTCATGCTGAGAGGTTACAGATCGAATGATTAATTAATTGATCTACCTGCAACTCGTAATTGGTGAGATTGAGATTCGAAGAATATACTCCATGCAAATGGTATGAGAATTATTCACGAGAAATGAAAGGGTACTGCGATAATGCTGATGTGAAAGAAGCGCAATAGCGTTCTCTTCCATATTCATTGCAAAATCTGGTGTTGACGGCAGGCTAGATGAGGTGGGAAGCAATCTCGTTCCTGGCACAATTATAATCAAATATATCGATTTAAATGCTTTTCACTCTCTTGCAGAAGTTGATGGGATTATTATTATCATCCAGACATCGATGTTAACGCAACCGCAATCACGAGCCATCGCCACCGACCCTCTCTCTCTCTCTCTCTCTCTCTTTCATTAATTCTCTAATTATACTAAATGAATTGGGAAATGGCCTTTTGCGGTTCGTTCATCCCTTCACTGTAGAAACTCAATTGCATTTGGCGTATCTGTCTGGAACAGATTTGCACTTGGCTTATTTTCAAAGTTTGTTGCAGAGGAAATGCTATGATCATCAATAGAATGGCTTTTACAGAAACATGAGAAGAAAAACGGAAATGGTAAATATGGAACGGTGTTTACAGGTGATTTTGGTGATGGTATATTTGAACTATACCAGGGACAAGGGTTCGAATGACCTAATAAAACCGATGTCGTTGAATCGATACTGATATCTTTCATTTTAAGGAATGCTCGCATGCATAAATGATGGTTTTTTCATCTTGCATGGTTCTAGGTTGGTACATTTCTCGTAACTCATTAATAGCACAGTCCCACGAATAAACTCAAGTTTTCTGATTGAAGAAGGTGGAAGCCATTTTTGTCGCAGTTAGAGTAGTCAATACTAATCCGGACTCAGCACCTGTGCCTGGCCGTTTTCGGAATATGGCTATGTTCATGGGTTACAAAAATACCTAGGAATGAGATTTGCATTTTAGAGGAGAATAGAGACCTCTGGAAGCACTACTGAGGGCGGGATCGTTTCTATCGTCAAATTTTACAGCAAAAACGTATTTTTTCAGAATTTTCGTACGCGATATAGAAAAATCCCTAGTTTTGCTAAAATTCCCTAGGTGGGGTATTTTCGTACTGGACCAAAATGGCAATGACGAAGGTCAAGATTGAGAACGGATCAAATTCTACGTCAAATTTAACGTGGTCAATATATTTTTTCGGGAATTTCCAAATAAGCTAGGAGTCAGAGATAGAAGGCAGAGCAAAAACCACTAAGAAAGTCACTGAAATCCATACCTTGGTACGGAGCCCGAAATGTGTGATCTTATGCTCGCGTTGCTCTCAGTTCCCAGCGAAGCTGAAATTTGTCTATAAGCGCATTGCCGATATGAAATTTGAAGTAAAATTCGATTTCTTTCTCAGCTTTGACCTTTCTAGTCACCATTTTGATCCAGGACAAAAATATTCCGTCTAGGGAGTTTTAGCACATCCAGGGATTTTTCTAGCTCCGTAGAGGGTACGGAAATTCTAAAAGAATACGTTCTCTATGATAAATTAGATGACAACAACGATCCCGCCCTTACTTTAGCTGTGAAGTCTATTTCCCTCTGAAATGCAAAAACTCACACCCGGAAATTTCATCAACCCACGAATATTGCCATAACTCGGCCATAACTCAAGAGCGTCTAGGCAAAGGTGCTGTTCCTAGTTCGGATTTGTGTTGAGCAGCTCAGAATACGTCAGAAATGGCTTCCAACTTTTCTGATCAGACAAAGTTTGTTTTTTTGTAAGCCTGTATAATGCCTGTATGGGAATCATTTCACGACTCTGACGATAGTTTTTTTTTCATAATGATTTTATTTCTCTGGATTTCAATTCAAAATTGACTCAGTTATATGTTTGACCAAAATGATACAAAAATGTTGAATAAAGTACCCAAAAGATGAATAGAGTTCCTATGCGTAATGTAAGTTGACTCGCATTGATCTATATTGACGCGAGACCGGAGTTCACAGCCATATCGAGTAGCTTAGGTAGATGAATTGGAATCTGTTGCGGAAACATCTCAAGTTCCATCCAACTTGACCACTACCCATGACGAGCTACCGTTTTTCTGGCTTTCCAAATCATGCCTTAATTGTTTTTAATTGTACTTAAGGTGAGGCCGTAGTCCGCTGAATAGACGTAAATCCGTTCGGAGGATAAGTCGAATTTTACTTGACTAAATGACTTGGGATTTTACATGCATGTATAGAATGCATGTCTAAATCGCGCTACGAAGCCAAATATGTCAATCTTACTGAAAAAAAAGTGTCCAGATGAGATTTACTCGAGATGTCGTAGGTTGCCGCTCTCTAGCAGACGACGTTTGTGTACATCTCGTTTGGATACTTTTCTGAGTGAAATTGACATATTTGGCTTCGTAGCAATTGAGACATGCATTCTATAGATGTATGTAAAATTTCAAGTCATTTGGTCGAGTAAAATTTGACTTATCCTCCGAACGGATTCAGGGCTACATTCAATATGGCGGCGGACTACGGCCTGGCCTTAACTCTCAACCAGCTGTTGAGTATACATTATAAATTTGCAATTCATTATGATCTCCCTCCCCTTAATTTTGGGATTAGTTGACAGATTCTTCCACCATTTGTGCGGAGCGTCTTGGTACATTCGGATTGTTTGCATTAGACATTCTTTCCTCAGATTTCGAGGTATCATTCGTATCCCTCAGACAAATTCTTAGGAATCGCAGTTCAGGATCTCCCCTTCTCTTAAATTTGAATTCAATTCTGTTTTCATAATTTGATTTACATCTGTATTCCTGATAATACCATCCTCAAAGGACCCCGCCCTTAATCATAGGATTTTGGGTTTCGGTCAAATCTTTCGTGAGTATACGCAAACGATAGATCTCAGAGCGCTGATCAAGAGTCTCCATGGGGACAAATCTCAACGCTATCCTCGTTTTGAGATATTTGAGCTAGAAAGTGCCCTTCAATGCATTGGTGCATGAAGGTTATGTGCCGATATCGATCGCATTCGACGCTGGTGTGACTGCACGCATTCAAATCTCGGGGTCGTTTTTCATTACGGTTTTTTTTCTATTGGGAAAATGTTGAGTTTTCCATCGTTTCTTATTGAGCGGGCGAGTAATTAGGATCCCCGTAAAATGATAAAAAGCGACTTTTCTTACAATCACATAGCGCAAATGTCAGAGGAACTGCTTATTCATATCTCTCAAGCTGCTTTCGTCAATCTTACATTTCTCGTACGAGGATCATTGTCTCGCAAACAGTGATTTCGGTAGAATTATATCGGTTGCCGAAATTCAATGGAAATATGAAGAAGCTAGTTCGATTTTGGTGCGATCCGGGAAACGCGTGTACATTTGTTAGTCATTTATAGATCTGATCTATATTATTCTTTCAGCTGATTTTGCGATATCGTTTCTTTTCGAAAGACGAGAATGAGTTGGAGGGGGTGTTGTAGTTCTATCCTGTTCTATACTTATCGACGTAGTCGAGCTCACGAACGATTTGATGAATTCTTGCAATATCGCAAATCTGATGAGACGAGGAGGAGTTGAAACTGTTGACTCGAGATTTATGATCACGTGAAACAATATCATTAATTTGCATGTAAAAATGCAGGATTTTCGTGAGCCAAGGCTGATACACAGTTATTCAAGTTTTGTTAGAAGGCACATTCACCGCACCAAGATTTATACATATGCAAGTACTATTCTATATAAACAAAGATCGAGAAAGGTTTTTTCTCACAAACCGGTAAGTAACAAATTGCAGAGTTGACCCAAGAACGTATTCGACATGCCAGCTGATATGAAAGAGATAGAAAGCGAAGATTAGTGGTCGATGGGAAGAGCTGTGACTCTCGACGAGAATTTTCTCGGATCCAAAACAGTGATCAATTCTTATCAAAAGTACGCAGATGAAACTACTAAGACTCATTCTCGCTGAGATCATAAGAAACTGGCGTTGAAAATGACCAACTACACGCGTTAACTACTTTCATATCTGTCTGAAGAAACTCTTGATAGAATATCGTGCCAAAAAAATATTCTGCTTAGACTCCATACTGTTGAACAATATTTTTCGCTACTCAAATGAGCTTTTTAGGATATGTTTCGCTCGAAACGTTCATATTGCAATGGGTCTCATATGAAAGCCTCAGCGGCTTTACATACGAGACAAAGGAGTATGATTTTGAGCGCTCCTGTTACTCAAAGGATAAATCGCGAGTGTTCGTGAGAAAAATCCGTAACCATACTTGAAACGTGCTCTCACATGGCATTCCCCGGAAGATATCTTTGCGCGTGAATTAACCGATCTACGTATATTCTCAAATGAATTCTGCGATGCTAGAATGATTGCGCGAGTGTCGATGGTGATAATTAGACAGAAAATGGGATCCATGATGGGAGTTTCAGCACTGTGTTCGAAACAATTCTTATACATACAAACTTTTGACAACAATCTAATACCGATCAAAGCCTTATTCTCCCTCCAACGCGCCGATCTCAACATAACCAATTCCAATCAGTTTTCTGGAAAAAATGTAAACATAACCAATTGTGACAGGTTACTCGTTATCATCAATCTTTGCGTGCAAGATTTGAAATGTATCGCTCTAATTGTTGTAAGACGCAAATTCTCATGAATTTTGTAAGTATTTGGTATTTTTATTCGACAAAGCTATGTAAGAATCGGAGTATATTCGATCATTATCTTTAGGGTGCGCAACGTGAACTGGAAGTAGAGTGAATGTTTGTCAAGCTATACAATGATGTCGAGTGCTTTGCGCAAGTCTCATGATTTTTCGTAGATTTTCATCACTCAGAATAAACCAATCGAATTAGCAAATACTCAGGCATGGCTAACAGAATTTTGCGCTGCTTTATCTGTGAGGCTGGGCTTCCTGCTAGAACCATGTCTCGTATAGATAGGGAGGATGATATTCAGAAGCGAGAAATTGCAGAGGCACGTCGTAATGCTGGAGGCAGATTGCCGATTCAGATCACAGAGCTAACAAGAATTTGCATCAATTGTAATCAGGCTATTATGAACGAGATACGGCTTCTCGAAGAAGATCCAACAGCTCTGAGACTAAATGTTTTGACCCAAACATCATCGCATACTTGTCTGATTTGTAACGGTCACGAAAATCTTACCCGGCTCAGCGTGGAAGCTCGTGTTGATATCTACATGAAGAGAGACATTTACGTGACCCAAGAAACTAGATCCTGTCGAAATCATTTAGATGATGGTGGTTATCTCAGACCAGAGTATCTAGAACATTTACGATCTCTTCATCGTCCATTGAGAATTCCGGGTACTGTCTTGCGCCCGTTCTTCGACGAGTTGCGGAACAGATGCTCAACTGGCTCTAGATATGGAAATGAAAACAATTTTAATGATATCGAGTTCGCGTCTATCAGCCCTATCAATAAGGAAGATTTTAGAGAACTTTTTACATATTGTGACCCTGTTATCGAAGAGAATCAGTTCCGATTCGTGACCAAGAGACATTTACTGACTTTTTTTTGTAAAATGCGACAGGGTGTATCAGACGATTTCCTTGCTACAATGTTTGGATATAACTCTCGACAGAGAGTGAGCACTGTGATCGCAACAGTTCGAAGATCTCTAATGCAGAGGTTCGTTCCTGAAAATCTTGGGTTGGATTCTATGACGAGAGCTGAGTTTATCGCGAGGCACGTCAATGAATTTGAAAATCGGCTGTATAATCCCACTCCTGAGAGACCTCGAGTAATATTGTATATAGATGGAACGTACGTAGAGGTGGAGACGAGCAGCAATTTTAGCGCTGCTAAGAAATCATATAACTTGCACAAACATCATTATCTTCTCAAGCCTGTGATGCTCGTTGCTCCTGATGGGCGGATTCTTGACATACATGGTCCCTATTTTTCGGACATACGCAATAACGATGCCACTATGCTGTTGCATGCTTTCCAGCAATACCTACACGATTTGCGGCGTTGGCTTCAACCTGGCGATATCATCATTCTCGATCGAGGATATCGCGATGCTGTGCCATTTTTAGAGGCTTTGGGATTCATAGTATATATACCACCATTCTTAGAGCAAGGACAGAGACAATTCACAACTGAGCAGGCTAATTATGCAAGGTTGATAACGAAGACTAGATGGATTGTAGAATCTAGGAATGGCCACATGAAAAGCATCTTCAAATTCTTCGACCACAGGATATCAGTTGTACACGCCTTGAATCTTGGCGATTTCTTCAAGATTGGTGCTGCCATTATAAACAGGTTTAGACCAACAATACAGATGAATGGTGTAAATGCCGCTTTCGCTGATGAGCTTTTGGAGAGATTGAGGGAGCCAAATGTCATGCAAGCTCGTATCGAAGTTGATGGGTATTTGAGGACTAGAAACGGCAGGTGGGCTCGTTTAGACGAATATGACGATGCTGATTTTCCTATACTCACTCTAGAAAACCTCAATCGCATAACTGCTGGTGTGTATCAAGTTAATTTGTCACCTGCATACATTCAAGACAAACTCCTCAGGGATGAAGACGATCTCTTTCAATTTGATTCTCTTATTGACGAGCCAGGTCTGATACGTGCACGGATTTGGTCTCGTTTCAGCAATAACACCAGACATCAGCTGTGGATAGCATTCGGCAGAGATGACGAGGATGCGGAAATCGAGTTTAATTATTATTGTACCTGCAAATCTGGCGCCAGAACTCTAGGGACCTGTGCTCATATTGCTAGTGTTTTGTGGTTTTTGGGATTTGCAAGACACGAAGAAAATGTGAAGTACCCAGACGTCGCAATGCTTGAGCATATACACGATGCTAGGAATCGGTGAATTGAGACGAGCTCACTCGTATTACATGATTTATGTATAGTGAATATTTTTCTAGTCACCAAGTTTGTATATTATTCGTTATCTCATAAGTATCCAAGAATCTGAGAAGTTGTTATTCATTTGCTGAATTTTGAGCATTATCTGTTGATATACACAAAGAATAGAGGCGACAAATCGTTAATAACTTCATATTCGTTTGAATCTTTGTGATTGTACAAAGAATGGCGATTGACATTAAAGAAATCGACCGAGAGCAAAGCAAGGAACAGTCTTATATTGAGATAGTTTCATTCATATCGGAGATCAATCCCGGTAGCCCAAAGTGAAGCGTCTATTTTGAGGGAGTTTTAAAGAACGAAATGCACGAGATGCATCTTGCTCTGCCTTAGGTGACTTGAGTAATCCATTTTTCCAGTTTTCGATTCATTCGGGTTAAATCTATCAATACAGAGTTCATCATGATCTTATAAACAATATATTAGATTAGAAGAATCAGTCAATTGTATGCACGTTCCTCTTACGAACTTGACTTCATTCTGACTCTCATTATATTGTATGTTGAAATGTAATCAATAATCTCGGGTCAACAACTTTAAGAGGATGTCGGATACCGAAATTGACGATTTCGCAAACCATTCGATAAGTTTTCGTAATATCACAATTCTAATAACCAACGCAGATTCTGTTTGGTCCATGAAATCGGCGTTACTCATCAAATTTGCGATATTGCAAGAATTCATCAAATCGTTCGTGAGCTCGACTACGTCGATAAGTATAGAACAGGATAGAACTACAACACCCCCTCCAACTCATTCTCGTCTTTCGAAAAGAAACGATATCGCAAAATCAGCTGAAAGAATAATATAGATCAGATCTATAAATGACTAACAAATGTACACCCGTTTCCCGGATCGCACCAAAATCGGACTAGCTTCTTCATATTTCCATTGAATTTCGGCAACCGATATAATTCTACCGAAATCACTGTTTGCGAGACAATGATCCTCGTACGAGAAATGTAAGATTGACGAAAGCAGCTTGAGAGATATGAATAAGCAGTTCCTCTGACATTTGCGCTATGTGATTGTAAGAAAAGTCGCTTTTTATCATTTTACGGGGATCCTAATTACTCGCCCGCTCAATAAGAAACGATGGAAAACTCAACATTTTCCCAATAGAAAAAAAACCGTAATGAAAAACGACCCCGAGATTTGAATGCGTGCAGTCACACCAGCGTCGAATGCGATCGATATCGGCACATAACCTTCATGCACCAATGCATTGAAGGGCACTTTCTAGCTCAAATATCTCAAAACGAGGATAGCGTTGAGATTTGTGCCCATGGAGACTCTTGATCAGCGCTCTGAGATCTATCGTTTGCGTATACTCACGAAAGATTTGACCGAAACCCAAAATCCTATGATTAAGGGCGGGGTCCTTTCATTTCATACATGAATGTAGACAGTTTCTTCATAATTATTGCTTCCTTCTTATGTCCAGAACCCTCTCTGTGACCATTAAGGCCATGTCGGAGTCTCGCGGCAAATACGGGGTTACAACTTACACGATAGTTATTCCATCAATTGAGATGGGGGTGGTCGCAAATGACTCGGAACTGCTTCAGGAATGTGCCTCTGGTCCGATCCGTGAGGATAAAAAACTCTCTCTCTTGAGGAGGGATTGAAGCATCGAGAGATATTCGATTCTGATTCTCAGAGAATGCGACTTTGCACATTACATCGAGTTTTGAGGGAGATAGAGACGGTTATCCTCACATATCGTACCAGAGGCAAATTCCTGAAGCAATTCCGAGTCATTTGCGACCACCCTCATCTTGATTGATGAATAAACCATCAAGTAAGTTGTAACCCCGTTTTGCGCGAGACTCCGACACGGTCTTAATATAAACAATCTCATTCGTAACAAAATGTACTCTCCTGTTACCCTTCCTGTATCTTTTCTGGTTGAATTGATTTTGCTCAACATTGCTGGTCAAATCTGTTTTCAGTAAGTCGAATCGAGTTCGTAAATTACGTTTGAAAAATAAATTTGCTGGTGTTTTGTTGGTTGTACAATGTCCTGAGTTTCTATAATCAATCAAGAATCTATTCATCGAACAATCCAAAGAATGACCGTCGCGTATCATTTTATCTACTTTATGTTTCACAGTCCTAACAAAATTCTCAGCTGCACCATTAGTTGCAGGGTGATAAGGAGCTGAAAAAGTATGCTCGATTTCATATTGCTCCAGGAATTTCTCAAATCCTTGACTCGTCACTCGTGGTCTGTTATCGCTTAGCAAATGATGCGGTAATGTGTATCTCGAGAACATTTCATCCAAGATTCCTATCAGTTTGATAGAGGCCGTATCTCTTTCCATATCGATAGCGTCAGGCCATTTCGAGTGTGCGTCTATTGCAATTAAAAACATACAATTATGACATGAACACATAAAATCAGCATAAAATCTCGACCAAGGTTTGCTAGGTCAGTGCCAAGTTGTAAGTGTTGTTTTTCGAGGATCAGGTTGCGATTCTAGACGAATTTCACAAGATTTGTTATTCTCTCCAATAACATCATTGATATGTCGACACCAAAAATAGCTTTGAGCTATCTGTTTCATTTTGACTCTTCCTAAATGTGATGAACGTGATTCTTTCGAAATGACTTTCTGTAAAATCTCCGGAATGATCAATCTTCATCCCCGTGAGAGACATCATTATCGGAATCTAATTCATTTCTCTTGAAGTACAAGTTCTCTTCAAAAGGTGTTAGAGTTCCCATCTTGGCTAGAGAAATTGGACGGAGCAGAGAATTGGAGGTTATTCTTCACTCCGGAAAAGCCGCGGGCTAGGGCTCTCTTGTTCCCGTAACTCGCGACGTACTGACTGCTTGGAGGTCATCGACTCTATCCGTCTTCAGGTTTGCGTTTCACTCCCAGTGGCAGATATCTAGCGAGAGAAGGTGCAGTTGTGTTGACCTGTTTTTGAATTGCTCAAATACCCGACTTGGCCTGGGTGCAGTAGCAAAGACCCTTTTGACAGCCAAGAAGCTGTAGAACTCTGACATATGGATTTTACTACATGGAGACTAATAATGACAAGAAAGCACGATTTATAACAAGAGTGAATTCCCCGGATAATTCTTCTTGAGTCATTTCTTTTCACGTATCAAATAGGGAACTGACATGGATCTTGGAAATATTCCAAGGGGAAGGTACTGGCTCAATTATTTATAGAATCGAAGATTTCCGATTTTTTGAATTCCTTTTCACTCAATATTCAATCTTCAAACTTGATATGTTTGAATTCCTGCTAAACAATATTGCGGTTCATGCGTATAACATCTTATATGACCTCGCTTCAGAAGTCTAATGGCGGCCCGAGCACAGATGATTTTTATACATGGAGAATTCAAAATTGTGAGCATCTGCATTTTACGGTCAAATCTTGATTCCCTTGAGTATCAAAATCATTTGAGCTACGGCGACCGTGATGCACATGCGCGTGCTAACATGTGCACGTGCCGCAACATTGTTTAGCGGGAATTGAAACGACTAAAATTTTGATATATTTGAGGATTGTAACACGCTTCGAAAAATCGAGAAACTCTCTTTGCTTGTGTTACCGAGACCACATTTTCTGAATTAATTTGAGTAAATTTTTCCTCCCGACTGAGATCAGTTTCCTATCGATGTAGGAGTAAGTTATATAAATATATTCCACAAAGTCAACCGATGACAATTTGACCATCACTTAGTGGTCACATAACTCACGACTGGCCTCGACGTGACCATGAAAATTTTACCCAGTCCAAGGATTTTTTCCAATACATAACGGACACACTTTAGGACGAAGCAGAGATACTGAGCATGTCTGTATTGATTTGATAGTGTACGGTTCGTTATTTCTCACGAGACCAGGTCAACTGTGAGAGCAAAACCATGATCTTACGCTTGCGTGGTGGCCCATCATACGCGCAAAGCTCATCTTTGCGTGGCAAACGGGATTACATAGCTTCAGGGCTACACTTGCACGCTGCTCTTGCTGCAACCCTTCACTATTATACGTGTAGCACTCATTGGTAGCGTTTAATTAGCGCCTTCGCTCCTACTGCTGTCGACTTACTACACACGCACCAAGGTCCATTCGACCGACAAATTCCTGCTAATTCCCACACTAGCTTGCTTTCACTGGATCGTTCCTTTAATTAGAATTCTACCCCTGAGATTTCTCTTACGTCATATATGTGTGTATACTGCTTCACTTTCACACTCAACGTACGCCACGTTGAGTTTTACCTTCCCCCGTGCACGTACTATTTCAAGCGCAAACCTACAGCATATCCATCGACACTTCATTATACGCACTTATGTCCTCATTAATGCGTGAACATCGTAGCAGATTGAGATGAGTTTCTATTTGACGAGTTTCTTTTCATCCAGGGTGACCGGGGAGGATTGGATAACTTCCATGTTTTTAGAATTGGAAATTCGTGGGAAAGTCAAGTCCTGGAGTGGCAAAAATTCTTTTCCGTGTAATTTGGAAGTGGAAGAGATGGAGAAATTTTTTTCGGAAGGGATATGATTCGATCTCCGAGTTCAATTCTGAGATAAGAAATTGGAAAAGTTGTCCGATTTCGTTGTGGTCTCCCTTACCCGTGTGACCGTGCTATGCATTCAAGAGCTGGTTTTCCTCGTCAGTCGATCATTGTTGCTTAGAAGATTTTCTTCGTTTTTAGCGGAGTAGTTCTATCAGTACATAATATACTTCATTGAACAAAAACATGTCATTTTATGCAAACGGTAGCGATATCCAAGTGTGACTGAAACTAGGTCCGAATCACCTTTTACCAACTTCCAGAGTTCGCCTGGTGCTGCCCAAAATCGTTTCATCAGCTCCATTTCTCTTTCCAGATGCTTAAAATCACATTGAACCACTCATTCGAAAGCTCACCCAGAATTCTTCAAAATAAATTGAGATACACTCTTGGATGACTTATAATATTGACCCCACAACGTCTAACCTGGCAGAACTTCCCACTTTGACATTATGATGAAATTATAATTCACCACTCTTCTGTTTTTTCAGTCCCGTATTCGTCGCACCAGAATCTCAGAAAAGTTGCACAATATTACGAAAAGCGAAGGGAATGCGTTGAATTTGAGATTCAAAAAGTACTTTTAAGTACATACCTTCGCTTTCAGACAATGTGAATCTAAAAGCTCCCAAGAATATCTTCAAGTATAATATCCGCAACAACTTTCTTCGCTCTGCACTCATTTTTTCCATGAAACATCCATCTGAGCTGTTGGTAACTATACTTCCCCTTCTTGCCTGAGATTCGATTGTTTGATATTTTGAATTTTCAAAATTCTGCTTGGACGACAGTTATGAAAAAATCTTTTCACTTAGGTAGTATAGTCAAGCGAAAGTTGAAGTCTTTATTCGTTGGTTGAACTAATATTGAGTCATTTGACAGAAATATATTTTGGCCAGGAAGTTACAATTGGATCTAACCTGATTCACCAAATAGATCAGAGATAATTTCATAGATGAATAATCGAAAAATCGCCCTCTTGGATGTACCAGTGACTACTCGCATTCTCGCAATGAAACTAGATTTAATGAAATCTCAATGGCAACAGTCACCCTGGAAGAGAAAAACTCCTGATTCGATACGATCAAAGTTACAAAAGAGAAGAAACCCCCAAAGGAGAGAAGATAGAAGAGACATCAGGTTGATGACGATGAAGAAGTGTGAAAAAGTGCCACCTGGGAAAAGAAGGAAGCTTTTCCAAAGTATGGCAAACTCAAAGAACAATCCTACCGTGGAATACATAGAGGCTCCCTCTTCAGACCGGGGCCCTATTACTTCTTCCCTCGTTGGCCCGCGATTCAATTACAGGGTCAATTAAACGATCAATCATGGTTAAAGTGCCTTGCCGTAGCTCTACCTAAACCAAGCCCGCAAAGAAAGCCCGCTTCTCGCAACACCGATTACATCTTATCTCCCAGACGGCTGTCTTTTCATCTTCTTCGTCTTTCATTACGTTACCTCCCCTGATCATGAAACAGACGAAGATGGATATCTTCCTTTTCTCATACCCCCGTAGAAAATCAATTGACGCACAACAACAATAACGTTCCACCTTGTGAAACATACAAAGGAAGAAAATTGTACCATGCTGCATGTGCTTTTAGTTGTTTTGAGAAGCTTGCAAAGGTGAGTGAAAAATAAAAACGTGAAAGGAAGCATTCCGAGGTTCGCATATTGTGTTCCGTACATATATGAAAGGCAGAATGATGTATTTGCAATTCGCTCTCGTGGAACACGTGTGTCGCAATTTTTTTTCTGTACACACAACAGCAGCAGCAGCAGCAGTTCTCTCTACATCTCAGTGTTTCTCCGATGCTTTCATATGGCTTATACAGTGAAAAGTGAGGCTTACACATACGACGGGGGTGAGACTTATACGAGTTGTAACCCGGGCTAGCGTGAAGGCGCGAAAGTGCGCAATTCAAAAATTAACGAGCTGCAGGCATAGACGTCAACAGCGCCAACAGCTACATAGTCAAAGCCTCTAGTTGAAAAGAAGAGGGGAATCTGAACCTGCTGTCGATGCCAACGGGCTCAACATGCATGTACATACATATGTAGCTCTTGGTATACGCGGCAACTCATTCACTCTGTGTTACCCCTGATGTGTACAGCTCTCCATCTTCTTTCATCCCTCTTTCTCACTCTACTCGTATATGGGTGGTACAACATGCAATAGCGGCTACAATTCGCGGTAGTAGTAATAGTGGTGGTGGCGGTGGTGCAATGTGCGTATTATGTCACGCGTGAATGCTCAAGCGCAGGCCGGAGGCAATGACGCAACTACTACATTTTTTCGCGCGACCATTGCCGCTGCTTTATGTACGCATTTATACGGTTGTATGCGGTAAGAGTAGTGCATGTAGGTACCCGTATGTCAATGTACAGTGCCACAAACTGGGTGTGTGCTGGGTTAATACTGGGGAGCAAAAATATTCGAGCGGACATGACTTGTGGGTGCAGTGAGCATGAATAGACCTTCCAGAATTATTCTGTATATTCTTGAAGAGAGAATTGTGATTTGATTCAGATCCGAATCTGCTGGAGAGCAAATTAGTTGTTGGTTTGCACCAACATTTCAACGGGTTTTGATCAATACCGATGACTAACATGGATCATGTCACTTGTGATAGTCGACGGAAGACTTGATCATAGAATTAGTTTTTTTAAAAAATGAACAGATCAGCTTGAAGATATCCGTGATGGCAGACGTGACAGAATCTCCCGATCTAGTTGTTCTTCGTGCGCTTTGTAGGAAGTGCGATTCCTGGAATCGAACCGACGACTTCTTGATCGAAAAGCTGACACGTTCACCACTGAGCTAGCCCGAGTGCCCCAGGTGTCAGATTCTACTTGCAATTTAGTTCAAGTGCGGGTGCCTGTGTAGCTTGCATCCGTAACACAATCCCCTGCCTCCCCCCTCCCCCCGGTGTGAATTCGAGTCTTTCTTGACGGTGAACCAGGTTTGCGCATGAGCAGCGCCATCTAGTTATCGTCGTTCGTGAGCCTTTCAGTTCGCAGTCCACTTGTGAGTGTCGTTGGTATCATTTTCTGGCACCAGTTCGTTATGTTTGGAGCCTCCCTCGAGAATTGTGTAAAAAATGCGGTTGCTTGGAATCGAACCGGTGACCTCTTCATCAGAAACCTGACATGCTAGCCACCAAGCTAGTCCAATTGCCCCAGGAGACTGATCTTGTTTGGAAGTTCAAATGCGGGCACCTATGTGGCTTGCATCCCTAAGATACCCCCACCCCCGCTCAATGTCCGTATCGTCCGTGACCTTCTCACCCCGCCACCGGTGTAAATTAATAGTTTTCCTTGACGGTTAAGCAGGTTAGTTATGGTCGTTTATGAGCCCTTAAGTATGTAGCCCAATTGTGAGTGTGGTTAGTTCAATTTCTGGCACCACCTTCCTCAAGGTAGGAACCTCCTTCGAACATTGTGATGAAGGTGCGGTCACCTGGGATCGAATAGACGATTTCTCAATTGAGAGTTTGATACGTTGACCATTGAGTTGGTCTGACTGCACTCGACAGGTATATCACTTGCGACAAGTTGAAGGAGGCAATGCCTGAGCAACCTGTGCCCATAAGAAACGCTTTTATATTGGCCTTTCAGTGTAGGATTGTGGAATTGTGGTGGTCTATTGATTCGCAACCATTGCGGTCATCCTTCGGATATGTTACTCAAATTTTCCCTTCGGATCATTATCATGACTAGGTCGTGTATAAATCAGGAAATTTCCTGGAGAGTGGGACTGAGGCGTATCTTCGAGGGCTTCGACATCTTGAAATCACGCATCTCCTGAGCCATAATCGATCATGATCGCTTCATTCACTATCCTCCAACGAAGAGGTCAGATTGAAAAATCCGATTTCGAATTGGGATTTCTTCGTGTCTTTGGATTAACCCTCTCTTGATGTTAGGAGTACGGTCCGTCCTGTAGTACCTCAAACTTGGCTCATCCGTACAATTCGGAATTAGTGCCCGGTTGCGATCTTATAGTGATGCGGCCGGGTCCTCCATCACCTCTTGTATTTCCGGTCGTATATTCTTCGAGTACGGCAACAAAAGCCCGGTGAAATATTTGCAGGTAGAAATAGCCTGAGGTGACACATCTCGCATCCTTCTGACTCGAGAAAAAGTGTTTGTACAATCAGTAGCCCAGAAAGAAGAAACTACGTATGCAAAACTCACGTGCTCGACGCGAGCTGCCTCGAGGCCAAATCTCTTATACGTACGACTATTTCTGTGTTTAGGCGGGTGTATGTAGAGCTCAGTATTTTTCGAGCAAAAGTTACAGACGAGAAAGTTAGGGGTACAAGATGAGGTAGTATCTGCCCACGCAGTCTGACCCTCTCAAGTACTGAAATTTGCAGTCATATATAAAACTATATGTAGCGACAAAAATCGCTTCTTCGGAGTCTGAAAAAGTGAAAGATTTATACAGAGAGAACTAGAGTCCGGTTTGGTACATCAACACAGGTCAAGCACGTGCACTCGACCCCTGCGTATATTTTGCTGTCCCCATTGGCTAAATATACATTTTTCCCTTGCGCGAGTCCACACACATTCTTATACCACTTTTATCCGTTTGTTCTTATCACATCCTCTTGATCTGTTTTCGAAATGCCAGAACATCAGATGTGTTCATTAGCAGGTTTGGTATCTAGAGTTCAAATTGGAGCGCACTCACAATTATAGCATGCCAAAGAGATAACTATCATAATTGTTAATATTGTAATGGAGAGCAAAATTCTTAAATAATCGGATGATTTAATGAAAATGTGATGGTTTTACATCTCTTAAAATTATCCCCGGGACCTTGTCCCTTCAGTCTTTAAGGACAGAATGGTGTCCATTTTCAAAGTATCAGTACAAAAATCATTGATTTCATTATAAATGTACAGACAATATTGTTCTGAAAGTTCTTTCATGTATTTGAATATTTTTACTCACATTATTTTGAATGAGTTGAAAAGGAGAAAGATCGGTCGAACATTGCCCGGAGTTATGATTTTAACGTGAGATCCTCTTCAATTTTATTGTAAGTGTGACGAGGATCATAAGTACAATTTAAACCGTAGCAAATCGAAGTCAATAACTCATGGTCGGAAATTCTCTGAGACCGGTTGCCTCTGCTTCCAAGAGGATTATCACAGAGATATGTGTGTCATAGCACTATAGTTGATGATCCCGTCCAAGTTCATCCAACGAACACAATCTACAGGAATCGCCCTATATTCACACAAAATCCTCTTTTACTTCTCTGACTATCCACGTACGCTTATTTCAACTAGGAACATTATTCTCTACACTTTAATCCTTTGCATATACGGGTGAGTCCTGCGGAACCCATCGACGACAGTCTGTTGCATCCTTAGATTATCTCGATTTTAGGAGGTTGAACCAGCACTAGTCAGAGGATTATCCCCTACAACATAGTTTGAGAGGTAGATTTTCCTTCATTAACCGGACGTCAACCTCATCCTCCGTATCAAAGATATCTTGAACCACTCGATATAACAGTGTCTACTGCTACATTGTCAGATGCACCGAAGCACAGTAAGGCAGACGCAGTGTAACAGACAACACCAGAGAGTCAAAGTCTCTCTTCTCTAGATGTTACTTGTAGAACTTGCCGGTTAATGCTTTCGTCATCAGATTCCGCTTGCACGCGTCTTTTCATATCTGTACCACTGATATTAGTTACAAATTTCATTGTACCAGTGGTTCCTTCCTTTCTTCCTTCCTCCCAAAGATGTTACAGTCAGTAGCAGAGATAGACAGAGTTTCAGGAAATAGCTGACTGAAGTCACTAGCAGCATCGACTAACAAGTCAACTTACTCTCCCACTGCTTGCGGACGTCTTAGTATATAATATATCTTACCAAAGATGGAGAATTGGAGAGAGAAAGGAGTCAACATGAGGTAGAAGAACAAGAGATGTGGATGATGTTGGCTTGCCACCATAAGCACATGGAAACATCCGACACAACGATACAATTCTAATCGAAGTTGGTCGACCACCGCTACAACCGGAATAGAGGTTATTTTGCTCTACCATCCGCGTGCATCGGTATTTCCGTCGAGTGCCACCACCAGCACCCATTCGAGAGGGTCGATCTTGCTCTCTGAGGCACTTGGACTCCATTTGGCTATATGTATATGCGCCGCTTCCTATATCTACCCATCGGACGCGATTCCCTTTCGATAGCTTCGTTCACTGATGCTGCCGAAGTTGCTCTTGTGCAGCGTCCCGCTTGCGGTTTGTTTGAATATCGGGATGGCTTTCCTCTCAAACCACTTTGAGAGAGTTATGTGAGCAGTTTAGATGAGAGGGGCCAATGAATTTGTCGAATCTCATTAAAACTGATGTGTACAAGAAGTGATGATGAGTGCTGCTTTAAATGGAAATCTGATAGGTGAGAGTCCTATTTGCTTTCTTGACGTGTTTTCTTTGCGATGTTTGTCAACGTTGGAGACAATTGTTTCACAATTGTCCATTAGGAATGGGTCCCTTGCATATTGAGTGGGTATGAATTGTTTTCATCCTCAAGAGAGACCAGATATCAAAAGAAAAAACATGTGTAATCAGCATAGGGCCGGGCCTTCTTTCATCACAAAGATTCTTCTGGATTCGAAAATACCTAATCCATGCCATTGAGTGATTCCAGAACATCATATTCTATCGGTCATGATTGTTCTGAAAAAATCGATGTAAATGGCTGATTGTTAGTGAGCCCGGACTCCATACTCACTGAATTTGACTCACTAGAAAATTAATAAAAAAAAGTTAATAAAAAATTGAGTTTTTACGATACGCTTTTATTCACAAATCTAATATTCTTCTCAACAACTAAAAAACATAAAATAATCTGAAATTTTATCGGCTAGCCCAGTTCATTTTGAGTAAAATCGTATGCTATGCAGTTGCTCATCACATCTCTTATCGGTATAGTAGATGTCATCTACTATATACCATAATTATAGGCGATGAAAGCGTGGTGTGCCATTGTCCCCGACTTGAAATTTACGATTACCATTGAGAAAATATCCATGGACCTCGCAATTCTTCACAATTCTTGTCCGGAAGCTCAGCACACCAGGCTTTCATTGTCTATAACTATGGTATAGTAGATGTTTTCTAACCTTCATCATAATTGATCGAGAGACTTCCCCAAGAGATAGATAAAGACTAGAATCAAAAACTATTTCTCACGATGATAGATATGATGAGCAACTGCACAGCATACGATTTCACTCAAAATTAACTGGGCTAGCCGATAAAATTTCAGATTATTTTATGCTTTTTAATTGTTGAGAAGAATATTAGATTTGCGAATAAAAGCGTATCGTAAAGACTCAACTTTTTACTAACCTTTTTTTATTTTATACTTTTTAGTGAGATGGGTTAGCGTAAAGCATATCCATTTCACTAAAAAATACAAAATCGTGAAAACCATGGTCATTTCTTATTCATTCAGACAGCCTGCATGTGCGCGCGCCGCCAGCTGCCGGCCAAAATGCATCGACCATTCGAGCCATACCGCCCTGTTTCACCAAACGTTTGGTAGAGTTTGGTTTGGTTTAGTTGTTCAGTCAACGCTGATGGGAGTTCGATTCTTCATCGCGAGAATGACGAGCGCGGATTAAGACTGTTATAGGTTATGCATAGCAATACAGATAGTGCGAGAGCGGGCTGATCCTGTCCATGTGTAAGAGAGAAACACAACTAGATCGTCGTCTCTGTCGCTCTCATCGCCGGTAAGGGCGTGTTTAAACTTCGCGCTGATTCTCGCTCTTCAAGTGGCCACACTCTACAAGCGCGCGCAAAATTTTGAAAGCGAGGCGCCTCATTGACTAACTCGGTACCGGAAGACACGAAGGTTCTCTCTCTCTTGCTCTCACAGCGAGAGTAGTGGCTGCCATGCTGCTGACTAGCTAAGTACCGGAGGTGCATGAATGACAGCCCAAAATGGCTGAAGTGAAGTAGAATAAAAGCGTATAAAAATACGATATCAATCAGAGACTCACATTGACCTAAATTTTGGCATTAATTCCCGTTGTGAACTGAAATTCCTTGCCAATTCAAGATAGATAGATAAGGTAAGTGTGCCTAATTTGCCCCCACTACTTTTGTTTTACTCGCCATTTCAACTCATCTCTATATTTTTCAACGTAGTTTAGCTCATTTTGTAGCTTGTTTCAAGACCTTGAAAATGAGCTAAGGTACGTTCAATTTGAACAAATGAGAGCCGAGATATCTTGATTTTTGCGAAAGAAGATTCTTTGCGAGTTTTTGTCAGTGTGTTCCTAATTTGCCCCCACAGGGAAAAGAGGCCTATTTTCATGGGATTATACGGGTTTTTCGTGAAAGCGGGATATCTCGGCTCCCAGACCTCCAAATGAGACGTACTTTAGCTCATTTTGTAGCTTTTTTTAATGCCTTCAAAACTTTTTGAGGTAAATTGGTGCATCTAAATGGACCTAGGAATGAGTTTGGAAAAATACTATAGGGGCAAATTAGGAACACTGCACTTTTTCTAGTGATATGGGCGTAGAATCGGCTAAAAATCGAATTTTGCAATTGTGCAAAAAGCATTCTAAAGTTGGGACAAGGACAAAGAAAATGAGTTCAGGCACGTTAAAATTGATTGCATCAATTTTGTTTGGCATAACTTTTAGTGAATAACAAAAAAGAAGTCGGAAGTAGCGAAATCAGTTCTTCTGTTCTAAGAAAGGCGCGGGTCATCTAGGATCGGTCCAAAACATTTATTTTCTCATATTTTAACGTAACAAATATGAAAAAAATGCGGGGCAAGGTCTGCGGGTTCGTACATGTGAGAACTATAATGGGGGCAAATTAGGGAATGGGGGCAAATTAGGCACAGATACCTTAGATAGATAGATACGCTTCATTCTGCCTTCGAGCAAAAATGTAATCATTACAGTCATTGTAAAAATAACTCAAAAAAATGCAAAAACATTGCACATGCCAAAGTTTTACCATATAGTGTCCTCATTCTATAGGGTGTAAAAAGAATGCGGATATTTGGTCAGCGTTATCCTTAGTCACATTGTATCACAGGTATGATTCGTCAATATATGGAGCAGAACATCAGGTACATATCGTTTCAACTTAGAGTGAAAATTACCACACTCCATTTTGCTGGGAGTGCTCATTGGAGTACTTCTGGAACAATTGGGGGAGCCTAGGGTGTCGAGCGTGAACATATTTTCTGGGTGACTGTATCTCACTCACGTAGGTGTGTATAGCGAGGCACAACGAACGCGAACGTTTTCTATAGATATTTATCACCACAAATCTTCGAAAAAATCTTTAAGTACCGGGCGCGGCGGTGCTTTGTGAGAACACAAATTTCTGCAGGATTAGCCTTTTCCACGTTTGTTCTGAATGAAAGTAGTTCCGAAAGCTGGACAACTACCTTTGTGAAAATCTGTGAGGCTATCTCGAATGGGATCGCGTTTCTCTGATAGATTACATACTCGAAGGAGAAAAGTAGCCGATTTTGTGAGAATTCAGAGTGATTTCAGCCCCAGAAATCCGCCTTATTTATGAGCTGGCGTTCAATTAACATCTCTTCTTCTTCCTTGTATAGCTCACATCTTCCCACCCAACTCCTCTTTGGGTTACAGACTTTTCTTAAAAGAAGCAAAGCACAAATTTACAGGAATAGGAACTCACTCATCCAGCCAAGAATCTTTTCGACTTGCAATTGGTGTGAAAAAGTGCGCGCGACTTTATTGTCCTGACCATTCATTCGAATCTTCAGTGAGAGAATTGAGAGTGTCCGTAGACGAGCTATGGCGTCAAATCGATTTTCATTCACTGTGGATGAGACTCGAATTCGGTGGTGTGACGGCAACCTTGTGGCTTCAGCGAGAATGGCTGACGCAGTTATTGCGAACAACGACGGGACAGGAGAAGCTTCTGGTAATAAAGTTTCTACCCCCCTCCCTCCCTACGTTGGTCTTGGGATACCCATTCATTTGCAGTCCGCTGAATTCTTCGGCAACTCTTTATCACCGCGTCTCTACGCTTCGCAATTTCAAAGTGACGACTCGTGAATTAACGCTTGGCTTTGTCAGTGGTGGTAGTGGCCGCAGAGCTGGAGCTTTGTTATTCGCAGTTGAAAGAGATGATAAAGATGAGAGGCGTGGATTGAATTTTGATTGCATCATGTTTTCCATCGCTTCATAATTCTGACGAGATGATACCAGAACTTATCCTGGAACTATTGAAGAATTAGACGTCTATTGCTTTTGTAAGCATGCGATTAATTTGCAATCGAGAGGTGATGATATGATTTATCCTAGGTTTGACCATTTTCAAGTTATTTCGCTCAATAGGTGGCGCTTCGATCGGCATATGCCAGGATCCCTATGATTTATGGGTCTACACAAGGGGGAGGGGGGTGATTTTCCTGATTGGCTCCGCCATATTCAGCGATCCCGTGCTTTTTAAATGGGGGCGCGTCTGTGTGAGTGTGCACACACCAGTACGCCCATGTACCTACGTGCAACTCGCTGAATATGGCGGCTGCCGTACCATGTCTAGACCTGTTAATTATGAGGACCTTACTTATGCATGTGATCGGATAACGTTAGTGATTGTTTTTTCTCACAGCAATCGACCCTCTTATTTTTGTCTCAGAATGAATAATTTAGGCAAGGCATCATGAAATTTCCAAACGAATGAGTTATTTCACGTTGAAGCATATACACTCTTTCTCCAGAGAATCATAATTCTTCAGCTTCCTGAGCGAGACATCCATGTTCGCACCCCTTCCCGATTTTTGCGAACTAGATTTCGAATTTTAAGACGTAGAAGAGCTCATTCAATTGGAAATTCCAATACAAAGGTAGAATGTTATCTGATTTTGGCTGAATATGTTACGCTGTTGAGTAATGAATGGGAATAGGTGAGGCACTGCCGCGTTGAGCCCTGCATTCCCTTCACGTTTTTCTCGTTCCCTAATGGACAGAATGTTATAAAATTTTGTATGGCTTCATAAAGTGAGATTTGGGAGGCGGGATGCTATCTGTGCAATTCATTCAATACCAATAAAAGCGTATGAAAAATAATTCCGCTCTCAGAATCATTGCATGCAGCCAAAACCTGAAAGTACACCGGTGCGTGTCGGGTTGCGGTTCAGGTGGGGACTCCGGGCTAGCTTTAATATTAGAGCCATTGGGACTAAACATGCGATAAGCGCTCTTATCTTTCGTCCGTGTTATTCTTATGGAAGAGAACCCTAGCGCCGCCATATTGGCGACGGTGTTTTTTCGTAATTTCATTTTGGCCATGAACTGAACCTTCGCATTTCGGTAAAAACGTTCATATGGATCTAAACTCTTTTTTTTGTCGTTGCTAACATCCTTGGCAAAGCAAACCACCAAGATAGATTATGTGACGCCATAGGTGATTGCCCTTGTTGGTCAATCACTCTGTCGTCGGTTCTGCAAGACCGATCGCTCGATGCATACCGCGAGGAATGCATCGCGCGATCACGTTTTGCTGACCTTTGCACTTTTACACTGTGCGACACGCGACGAGTCCAGGGCATATAAGCCACGACTCGCGCGCGCCGCATTAGACCGCTCGGGGACTCCCATTTCGGGAGTGCCCATCACTCACTCTCAATACACACAGTTACCGTCAATTCATTCAATACATCTATTTCTACCATCTTTCGAGTCTATTCATTCAGTCATCGACCACCCCACGTCACAGTGGTGCTAGGTGTGGCTGACTGAGTGAAAAAATTTTTTCGCAACATCAACCGCGGAAAAGGCTCGTTTGAGTGAAGAAGACGGTACAAGGAGTGTACATCCACCATCCTGCAGACGCTCTAAGAGAGGAGTGATCCAACCAGCCTGCCCAGCAACATCGGGTAGCACAAACCAGCCAACAACATCAGGCAGCGTCCAGCAGCAGCATCGACAAAAAAAGGGAGCAAAATAGAAAGAACGAGCCATCGACAGCTGAATCTACGCCACAACGTGCTATCTTCATCCACACCTTCAGCTTCGGGACCAACGATGGACACACAACGCATCGAGTCACGCAGTCAACAGTCAAGTAGGAAAATCCATGTATAAGTTCAAGTAATATCTCAAATTTTGATCTCAAAATCGATATTGAAGCTTACGAATTGAGAAACGCCGATATCTAGGTCACGAATTATGATTCGATACGTTATAATTGAAAATATTCCTAATCTCTTGAGCTAAAATTGTGAAGGTTAAAGTAAGACAGAAAGAGAAAGAGACACTTAACCCGTGGTATTCGAGAGAATAACGAGTTCATTTTAAGTGGTCGGGACATTAGTCAGTCGATGAGGAGAATCCAGGATTAGAAGGAGGATTCCAGTAGAATAAATCGGTGACGTGTACCACGACATATGTAGATACAAATGATATAAAAGTAAAATCACGCATACCGGTTGGTAAGCTGTCTCTGAATATTACCGAGGGTCACTTTGGGCCACGGTCAGCCACAGTAAAATCACTTCACTGATATTTCAGCTCGAGACGAATTAACACGGAAAAGTCGTTGGAGGACTTATTCAAAGAGAGATAATTGGGATCATAATTGTTTGTACGAGAATTACTTGAACGAAAACTATATCAAAAATGCGCAAGTATTCGAATGATCCGGAATGGGTCATTTGGCTCAGAAATGTCATCAAAGCCTACTGCGCTAGACTTGAATATTGTCGAGACGTGTGGCGAGATGTACTCCAAAGGCAAGGTTGCGATGTATCGGAGATCGAGGCATCGGTAGAGGAACTGGAACAATTCATGTGTGTGGAACTCACACGGCTAGCTAATCGTTATCTTGAGGAGGATGATGAAATATATGACATCCCCCAAAGTTTAAATTTAGCCATCAAAATCGTTCAGGAAAAATATCAGTTCCAGTTGAGTCCACAAGAACCTCAGGATCCGATCCCGGAACTTTACAACCATCACGTGCATCCGTTCCCACCTGTCCCTCGTACAAATCCACCACAGAACCAAACGAATCCTCAACCGCAATGCACACAAATACGACAAGTTCGATCATCCGAGAAATCCGAAGGAAACGGGATTGAATTCTTCAATATCACAGAAAAGGTGCGCGTAGCTCGGAATTTTTGTAGAGGACTTGGGCAACGATTTAAAAATGTTATCGATACGACAACTAATCATCTTAAAGATGCAAGGTTGAAATTTGAGAATGAATCGAGAGAGACAGTTCAAAAGCTCAAATCTCAGATTCTCAATGTTAGAGATGGTGAACCTTTAGGTTTTGATCAAGTTGAAGTAACCGGTACTATTCCACGTGAGGAAATTAACAAATCCTTCGAGTCGTCTGTAGAAAACACCAAGACTCACGAATTAGAATCAAGAAGCTTGAATTTTCACACAGAGAATATTGAAGTAGATAGATCAGAGTCGGTAACCCATATTTGCTTGAAATCCGAAGAGTCATACGGAATAGCTACTTGCAGCAAGGTCATCACCCCGAGCCGAGGAATCGCGTTACAGATACCGCAACCTGAAATCTGCGATTCAGCACCGCGCATACATTCGAAACTTGGCATCATAATTCATGCAAGCAACGCGCGCAAAGAACGAGTTAGGCAGGGAATAGTGAGAAAAATAACAGGCAAAATTGTTTCATGGAAAACGGTCGATAGAGATTTCAAAGAGTCAAGTGTGTTAAATAACCCCGGAGTAGAGACGGTCAATGTCCGAGTGTACAAGTTTGGAGCACAATTATCCGCAGAGTACATCTCGAAAAGCAAAAACTTTAGTTTAGTATTGAAAGCCAGGCCGCCTCGCGAAAAGCCACCCTGGATACTTTATTCTAGAGAGGGAACTCCCACCTCTCCTCTAAATTGCAAGGGAGCGACGCGAGATAGTCAAAATGTCTCATACAGTTAGAGAATGAGTGGAACATAAGGGTAATCCATGTTGAAAATATCATAAAATTTTCCCGGTCCTCACACGTGAGTCACGTGAAAATTTTATGAATACTAGCGTTAAGTTATGTATGAAATATATAAGGTCGATGAAATTCCATCTTCGGTTAATCTGCATTATTACAAAATTGGCAATACGTAAGCCACGTGGAAATTAAATGAATACTAGCACTGATGAATATACGAAAATGTAAGTGAAAATTTTCCCGGCCCTCACACGTGAGTCCGCGAAAATTTTCAAATGACACAAATTTTTCAAGAGGATATTAGTCAAGAGTCCACGTGAGCCCGCGAAAATTTTCAAATGACCAATTTCACACCACGAGAGTCCAAAAATTCTGACCATCATTCAATCTTTTTCCAATCCACAAAGTTGCCAGAGATCGGTATTAGATATTGACGAAGGTAAGGTAATATACTGTAGAAATATTGAGTAAATACGGTGAGGATCTTGTATTGATTACTTAAAGTATATAAGGAATATGGGATGTATAATGATAAGGATATTACAGAAATTTTGGATCAACTCTGATGAAAATACTATCAAAATATTGTAGAAATAAGACAGAAGCATTGGTTGAGTATCGTCCAAAATATTGTGAAATATCGTAGTAGTATTGATAAGTATTCGTGAAAATATTGTAAAATGTCGCAGAAAGATATTGGAAATTGTCCGTGGAAGATTGTTGAAAACATTGAGAGAATATTGTAATAAGGCTTCGAAAAATATTGTGAAAATCATTAAGAAACATCATAAGAGTCTTTGAGATATTGATATAAGATCGAGAGATATCGGTTGAATATATGGTTAGAATATCACACGAAAATACTGTCGGGAGATTGAAAAGATGCTGTAAAATTTTAGAAATATCATACAGAGCAAAATCAAAATTACTTTGTTCCAGGATTTTACAGGGTTTGAAGGAAAACATAGTGGGAAAAAAGCACAAAGAACTGAGGTCAATTGAAGCACTTGAAACTTGAAACTATTGAAATGGACCAGAAAACGATAACGAATGCGAGAGTAATAACGATATGACATGTTGACAAGAACTGGAAGAAACTATGAAAGACCTATGATAAACCTATGTAAAATCTTATGTAAAACATCATACATTCACACAGAACACGAAGGGCTTGTCGAGGACGACAAGATCCCGGCCTCACACGTGTGACGCCATAGGTGATTGCCCTTGTTGGTCAATCACTCTGTCGTCGGTTCTGCAAGACCGATCGCTCGATGCATACCGCGAGGAATGCATCGCGCGATCACGTTTTGCTGACCTTTGCACTTTTACACTGTGCGACACGCGACGAGTCCAGGGCATATAAGCCACGACTCGCGCGCGCCGCATTAGACCGCTCGGGGACTCCCATTTCGGGAGTGCCCATCACTCACTCTCAATACACACAGTTACCGTCAATTCATTCAATACATCTATTTCTACCATCTTTCGAGTCTATTCATTCAGTCATCGACCACCCCACGTCACAATTATTTTAGGAAAATTTATCGAGCAAGTCTGAGTCGGCAAATATTGAAAATTGAAAAATCGCGGGTTCCACCAGTGGGACCCGTCGGAGCGAATGTGTTAAATTAACACGAAGGTTTACTCCCAATTGCTTGGAATACCAGGTTTCAATATGAGTTTAACCGAAATGTGTGATTTGCATCGAATTTAAAATGCCATCCAGCTCGCTCAATTTGTAAGACATGTAGCATTATCAATATAGTCATGATGCACCTTTTGCTTTTGGTGTTTTCATTCAAATAGTTCATCCAGAGTCAAATGGAAAATATCAAGTTCCAAGACCCATTTATATCCACATTTCTTTGTGCATAAGGTGTACAAAGAGATGTGGTGCATGAGGAACCGACGGCCTGTCGCACCAAATTTCGTAATCTGAATGACATCAGTCGTCTTCAAAGAAACGAATACGACTAGAATTTGAACGGAACTGCTCTCCCTCAGAGTCCCCAAGTTTGTCCCAACATTACTCAAAAATCGTTACTTGACATAGTTCAGTGTGTCTACAGAGTAAACAGCCGTGAAAATTCGGAAACCCATTGGAAATTTTACGTAGTCATGGAAGCATCAAAAATTCATCGAAAATTCAAATCATTTTCTCAAAACGATCGGAAATTTGAGAGCATTGCGACATGTGCAACTCCCGACCGATCAACAGTGACACTCGGGTCTTTCATGCCATTGTCGCAGAATTCCTATTTCATTACAGCTGCTCGCGGTGCCACTTATTAGACTGCTACGGCGGGTTGGCCGTAAAAAATTGCCAAAACAGTGAAGAATAAAATCCTGAGGATCGCTCACAGAGCGACTGCTGAAATCGATGAAACAATTACAATCCTGAGTCGGAAATATGTAATTCTTCTCTGAGTCAGCCTGTTCTGAACTATTTCTCACTTGAATTATATTGCCTTTCTCTTCCTCCCATTTTCAAACTGTTCTATGGAATCGAAATTTATCTGTCAAGTTACCGTACGCTATTTCACCACGATGCGAGTGATATGATCATGCTTGTCATTGACATCTTCGCAGTAGAATAAATAGTTCCCTAGTCAATTGATAAATACTTGGTAATTTATCGGATCCCAATGAGAGTGTGAAAAGGTTCTACTAACCTGCTACTGCAACTTCGCAACTTTTCTTAGAAAGGTCGGAAAGTTCATCAAAATTTTCGTAAAAATTGTGATTCATCGAAATTTTAAGAACCTTCTGTTTGTAGACACTCTGTAACTTCTGATAACTTCGGATAAGTGTAAGTTCGGATCGACGTAATAGCAAGGTTGACCATACTCTGAATTCATTCTGGAGCTTCTATCAATATTCCACTAAACCCAATGATATTCATAAGCTATATCAAGCATGGAAGTTTTCTCGTCATACGAGTAGCTTCAGTCTCTAAACTGACTATATTGTCTTCCAGTGTTTGTATTGCTGTATAGTTTGGAAGACTATATTGGCTCTCTTGCATCATCCGGCAAACAATACAAGATTCATGAAAGAAACTGGCAAGATCAAAGCAAAGGACATGCAGACCAAGAGGAAACGAAAGAGGCTCTGGACTGCCTGAATTGAAAACTTCTCAGAGTTGGTCTATCAGATTTCCATTTTCTTTCCTTCACAAAGAAAAGCGTGCCGTCGCAGAGGACCTCTCATCGTACAGATCCCACCCCAGCGGTACTTGTCCTTTTTCATTTTCTCGGTTAAGAATGAACCTCTCATTCACTCTTCTTATCTTTTTTTTTTTTTTTTTTTCAAATTTTCACGTCCAGTATGAGCAGCGCTGTGATGACCAAACAGACCCTCTAGCTCATTCACTCATTTCAAATTGCTCAAATTTGGAAAATTATGATTCTGTATCGTAACGGTGCGAGTCCAGTCGAGCATCAGTCCAAGACAATTGTTCAAAATTCACAGTGTGGCGTTGGCAATACACGCCTTTGGATCGAAAAACCCCGCACCACGAGCTACTTGAGTCACTCCTTTCTGGATCGCAGTAAGAGACGCTGAGGGACCCTTTGATCTGAGCTCGGGTACAGCTTTTATTTCAGGCGAAATGAAAGGGCAATGCAATCTTCAACACATATACATGCGCGAGAGCCTTTCAACATGACAATATAAGCCTTTCTTTGAATCCCAAGACTGCGTTTTACCACACAGTACAGTAAGAGTCAGACCATTGTGGATTCTTAGTGGCCTTATTTTATTGTCTTTCTCATCTTGATCGTTGATTGCTCGCAAGAAAATACTAAATTCACCATTGGGGTGAAAATCTTACCTGACATGGACGCACGTTACAGTGAATCTCATTGACAATATCAATAATTTTACAGTTTGATCACGCACATTTCTAGAGATATTCCTAACTTTTGACAAAATTTTCACAGTATTTTTTGTCACTATTAAATCCGACAGTATCTCGAAACTGAGGCTTACACACTTGCAACCGTCGGATCCCAACCTTCCGTCCAAAAATACTTTACTCCCATAGCGTACGGCTGGAATATGTCTGCTTATTCATATTTGAATTGTGAAAGTCATGCGGAAACCACGCGGCCTCTCGCCAACTCTGGGAAGCAAGGGCTAGTTCTGCAAACGGGTTGTAGAGTTAAAACCGCATACATACCCACAGTGCTAATACTGCGGCGAGTATTACAATAGTGTAAAGTATGCCCGAGCTGTTCGTCACTTGTTTGCTCTACGAGAGATGAATGTTGGAGGTTCCTTTTGTGAGCTAACCAGACAATACTACCCTTTTATGGATGAACATCAGTGTTAAATTCCAACAAAAAGTAGTCTTAACGAGATATCGTGCTCATGAAAATAAATCGATGCCGCTTACGAGTATGTCGTGTTTTCCTGATCAAAATCAGTTGTGGCCACATTGGTAACATTTTAAATGAATGGACTTTTTTTTGGATTTGATGACTCAAAACCAGTGGCCCAAATTTGAGTTGAAATCAAAAATCATCCAAAAAACGTATGATTATGAAATTATTTCATACCAATATGTAGATAATCTGGTCGAGGTACGTGGAATCAACAATTCCTGAATATGTGAGCGACTTTATTCATCGATTTCAAATTGGTTTTATGAAGAAAATTTTTACCAAAATGTCGATCTTCCTGGCACAATTTCGCAAATCTAGAGTAAATTCTATTTTATCATTATGATCCTTTGGACAACATGTGTGTGGGTGGTCTAACACAGTATCATTCTAGCTGAAGTAGTCCCCAGAGTGAATCTTCAAAAGCTTTGTACTCTTCAGATTCAGAATGTTTGGAATAACTGGAGTGTAGTGAGTTTGCTGAGGTTCTGTTTGGAAAAGCTCGCTACTGTCCCATCAATAATTCCAATAGTGCTGAATGACGATCTTTTTGATCATTGGGTAGCCAAATCATTGTTCTGTAGCGTGTAAACATCTCTTTGAACACGTTGAAAGCGACTTCTGACCTCTAATCTGACTCCTAAGATGGCCATTGGACATCGTAATTTCATTTTCTCACCCATTTCCGATCACTTAACTCACCCTCAACCTCCCACGCTTAGAAAAATTCGCACAAATGCTTACGCGCCTCGATACGCGCAATTATCCTCGAAAAACACGGACAGGCGATTTCAGATCGGATTTAGCATTGTCCTACATCGCCCCGTCCAGTTTGTCCTAAAATGCCCCCAAGCGTTTTTTCGCAAAATTGCGATTACTTGGGTTCAACTTAACCAATTTAGGCCCACGACGACTCAAAATCTTCGTTTTCTGATGTAGTTTTTGACCCTTGGACGTTGATGAAGTTCGTCCACTTTTACAGAAATAGCGTGAACTCTTGCATTTGCAAAATAAACCGCGTCAAATTGCATCCCAATGTCAGTGTGGACTTCCAATATCATTTCAGGAGGTCTGACCACGATGAGAACCATTGTTTGTGATGGTTTTAAATTGATTTTCATGTGGCAGAAGCCTAGACTCACCCACAACCGAGCTATCTTGCTTGTTTCAACTTCCCCCTGTCCTAATTCGCCCCACTCTCCCCTATCTATGAAAATTGTCAAGCTCACATGTATATTACGATTCCGGTAACTTTAATGCACAAGCGCAAAATACAATCCGCGAGTTGTACGAACGCCACATAGATATTGTCACCCCCGCTTTGAATCCGCTCAATTCGTCCGTATCGGTCTGTTTCACTCTCTATATATATGAATGAGGCTGTCTCATTCTGCTGTTGCAGGTATACATACTGCTGCACACGCATTGTGCCACCAGGCGTAGCTATTGATTTATAGACCGGGTATACGAGTCGAGCTTGGCTGACGCTATTGTACGTACACGTGACGTCGACGTATAATAATTTTGCAGACGATGAATGAGGGGCGTTATAACGCGAATCGAATGCTGCTACCGCCGAGCTTTCAAACACGTTTCACCCCCTCTCTATGTATACGTACGCAAATGCCCGATTTTGTCGCAGTTAATTAATGAATCCTTCGTTTCAATGAGCGCGACAATTTTTCATTGCCGATGAGCACAGGCGTAACTCTGGGTGCACGTGGCAAACGAGTCAGAGAGAGGGAAAGAGATTTAGTGACGGGCTCGGGAAAACGATTTTGAAACACTAACCGGATGGGTAGCAATGAATTTTTGTGCCGGGATTTGATGCATTTTCCTTCCTGTTTTACATGTTTTTGAATTATGTTGTCTGAGAAATTGATTGTTTCAATAAAATGTATGGCTCTTCTGGTGAATTTTGGGAGTAAAATCACTTTTCATAGCCATTGCATCGATGAGGAAACTCTCACGTTGGTTTCCATGGAACGACTGCCACGCTGCCATGGGTTTTTTGCTAGCAGCTTTAAATCAAATAGAATCCAGTCTCAGGTTATTTTTCTGCAAATATTACAAATTTTGACCGAAAAATGTTTGCAATTCATGACTTTCTGAGAAAAATTCGGGCAGCCATCAAAACTTCTTCTACGGACTCTTAGTGACAAAAAAATTTCCAAGTCGAGGTATGGATGCACACTGCTAAACATCAAATTCTTTACTTGGATCGATTTTATCCCAGTGAGTCACATATTCTCAGCCTTGGGAGCGTGTCAAATGAGGATCAAGAATACGTCAATATCAATAGCTATTGAATTCCTATTTCTTATATACTGACCAGAAATGTTACTTCCTTTGAGGATCTTGATAAATTCAGTTCATCAGATATCTGCGAATGTTTCACTCTGTAGAATCAGCATAGAATCAAAATTCTGGTAATTTCGAAAAGACTAGTGGATTATTTCACGTCCACATTCGTCCAATTCACAATAGCATCGAGATTGAATTCGTGAATTCTGTATCAACCCTCCGATGTAAATCAGACACATCATCAATGTAATTATAGAAATTTTCCTGAATAGCCATCGGAAATATAGTTCCAATTGTTGAAAATAATAATTATGACAGTGTACCGTACCTCTAGATGGGAACAGAGGTTTAAGGGATGAATTTAATCGAGCAGGAATAGAATGAAACAAGGACGATGAAGCGAGAAGGAGGACGCACATACAGCCAAGAGCAGGTAGTGGAACGCAGACAGAGCTTGTGCACCGTAAGTGGAGTAAGCCTCGGAATAGTCAGACAGCGCCAGAGGCATCTGCCGCTTATGCGCCTCCCTCTACTAGCAATGCGCCCTACATTATTACCTACAACCAGCTACTGATGTTCTCATATGTACATTTGAGAGAAACTTGTTCCACTCCACGTATACAATTCCTTTCATATTCCAAATGCTTTTGTGTTTGACTTGGCATACGACAGTCCATTTCACTTGAAGCATTTGTATGACATAGATTGTGTCTCTTGAGTCATGAAAAGTCGTTAAATTTGTGTGTTTTTTTATGCAAGACCAAAATTGAGATTTTATGAGATATAGCAATTTTCCGTGTACCTAGACTAATGGAGTGATTTCAGATTTTTTGATCTTCGGAGTGACAGGCTTCGAGTATGCATCAGATTACGTTACAATTTTTTTCCAACGGATATTTCTTATTTTGACAGAACTTTGACGAGTGATTCGGGTGTTTTTTGATTGGATTCTCGATTCTTCAAATCCATGATGGCTTTGTCAATGTTCTAATTTACGAATTCTAACCCATGGAATTTCTAATTTGTACCATCCTGGCTCTCGAAAAACTTGAAAGGCAGTGCAAAATATTGTGGGCCTCATCGATGCACAAATGCGGTACTTTTATCATAATCGTGGTACCTATGTTTTTCCACTAGTTTTCACAATGATGAACTTGCCTCTATTTAATGCCATTTTTAGGTACGATGTCACGAAGTGCCACCGAATAGTTTTTGCCAGAGCTGCAAGGTTAGTTTGAATTTATTTCATGCCAAGTCCACGTATTTTTTTCACGCTTTTTCCACGTAGAAATCCCCTTCTTAACTCTCTTCCTTCCAGTATTGCAAGTTTGGTCCCTCCGCGTACTCGTTTTATGGACAATTCTCATCAAGGTACCTAAATCGAAATCTTCTTGGTACAGGTCAATGTCTTTGATTGGATACGTTGTTACGACTTTTTTGCAATTTTGTGCGTAAAGTTGAACGTTAATGGGTAGTTTTCGCACGGTTTCCGATGCGGGAATGAGTGCGAGAATGCATTTCCGCACGTCGCTTAACTTTAGGTGTGCGGAAAGTAACATTCCCGCACAGTTTTGAGCTAAGCGACGTGCGGCAAAGACGAAAAACTGTGCGGAAATGTTACTTTCCGCACAGTTTGTCGACTTTTCCGCACGTCGCTTAGCTCAAAACTGTGCGGAAATCTTACTTCCCGCACGATTCCTCCATATCTCTGCTGGGACGTTATCCTTCACCTCTAAGACCTTTGAATATACAAATCTATACGATTTCCTTCGTAACTTACTTCTTTTATTGCAAGCTACAGTTCAAATATGAGCGACGTAATAGACACTTGACGTATACGTGTGTCATTCAAATAACGTTAAATGCATATGCTATTCAAGATTTGAAATTCCGCAGAACAACGTCTTCTCGTATCTATATCAGAGTGGGATGAGAGGAAAGGGGGTGGAAGATTGATCGAGAATATAAAAAATGGTATATAGTTTTTCCAGAATAGTATACGCATCTCATATCGGAATATCATTGATTGCATCGTTATTGGTGAATCATTCTCCGAATTTCGTCTGAGTTTTGAAGAGGGTTCACAGTTTGAAGGGAGTTTACAGAAAGACGTCCGTGCCTGGCATGAAGGGTTTTTTAGAATGTGACGGTTCTGATAATATTCACCGACTCAAGTATCTCCAATCTCGCAAAAATTATACGAACTGAACAAGTGGAGGCAGCTCAAGCCAAGGCTCAGCCTCTCAGCGCTCTTGTACTTGCTCGCTCAATTACTTATAAATACTAAAGTGAATTGCTAATCCAACTTCGTGAGAGCAGTCGTGAGCAGCCAAATATATAAATCCAATAATATTCCCGCATTGACTCCATGGGAGAAAGTTTTCATGTGACTCGAGCCTCACTGAAGTTGCTATATAGCCCGTTTGATTTTACCACGGTCGCATATACTGACAAAATCATACAACGATGGAGTGAGTCGTAATCTTTGAGAAATCTATTGTTTGATAATATTATCTTCCTCCACTCATACAGTCAAAAAAGATTAGGATGGATTGTACGCTTTTTTCCTGTATTTCTTCATAAAATGCCCTTTTTCATGTCTTTGTGAAACACGAACATGAATGCCAATTAGTCAATTATGTTTTTTCAAGATCACTCAAATCAAATCATTGACAAAAAAAGGGGGGAATGACGTTTGTGACATCTTTCTTTGGACGAGTCGGTTCGAATGTGATACGGGGTGACAAATGGGAAAAATTAAAAATTTCTGTCAAAACTAAGTTTTTCCTGAAATTCGGTTGAAGTTCCCATTAGATGTAATGCACTCATATCAGAAGTTTTTTTTCTAGTGGGGGGCTCCGCCCCCCACACCCCCCGCCGGGGGCTTTGCCCCCTGGACCCCCACCAGGGGTTGCACCCCTGGACCCCGCTCCGCCTCCTGCGCGTCCTCAACTAATCACTCAATTTCCATGAAGACAATACCTCATTCACCGTGGCTTCGGTGTACACTGTACTTAGCTGGTCCGACTTAGCTGCATTAAACGAGGAATTCGTATAAACTTTCTATCGTTACTAGCACACACCTGTCTACAAAATAATTCTCAGCGCAAGTAAAATTAGATTCATCTTTACATAATCTGAGTCCTCAGTAACTTCAGTTAGGATGAACTAATGTCCATGAAATGTTCAAGACTTCTAGTTGTAATTCTCCTCGTAGCGATAGTCGTGTGTCTGTGTGAGCATGTAGAATTTATTAGGGTCTTCAATTTGAGAAACGATCCATGTCCCACGGATAGAGTTTTGAAAGAAGTTGGCGAGGTAACTTTGGCGCAGCAAGTATCAGCAGAGGAAACGAGGGATGTCTATAATAAAATTTTAAAACACCCCGGCGTAGAGTTAGATTTTTTTATCTCTGCTTTTTTGAATCCCCCTTACCTCCCTGTGCCCTCGAGAGCGGGAGTCCCGGGACCTACCCCGCCCCCACCCTGCCTCTCGCCCCTCACACTCCTAACTCTCATGTCAACCGTATCACTATCAGCTTTATTTATCTACCACACAAAAATTCGACGTTATTCCAACGAGTGTCACAGAAGCTATTCTATACAAAATGCCAGGTATGAAATATGAAATTTTCACGTTACTCGGGAGAACAGACTTTCAATAGTTTCTATTAGAAGAACCTCTCAAGTGCCATGACTAGAACAGTATTCATACTTTGTGCCTGTTCGCAGGGATGTTGAACCGAGAATCCTTTTTTATAGGTTTTAGTAAGCTTTTTTATCATACATGTTTCTTGGGCTCTCAAATTTGGGAAGACTATGGATATTATCACAGAAACTTGAACGGTTTGGTTGATTTCGCGGACACGCATTTTTTATCGCTCTGTATGTCATCACACTGAACGAGGCGCCCTTACTGCTAGAGTTTTCTTTAATTAGGAATATTATCTGCATCAAGAAATATAATGGCCACTCTTAAAAATACGTTAGAGATATGTCCACGAAACTGATACAAAACTTCCTTCACGAGTCAAAAAGTGCGTAAGCTATGATTTAATCAACACAATCACTCGAAACCAATCAACTCAAGGTTAATACTTTGATGTGTCGAACAAATTTGTGTAACAAAAAATCTGTGAGTCTAAGCCATCAAACCCATACACCCTTAGAATCTTACTCTCTTCAATGATTTCTGAGAGATATCCGAGGGGATATCCCATGGTGATGGAAGAGAACAACCGCATCAAATGTAAAGAATTCCCAATTCGAGTCAAATTTGGCTATCTAGTTTACCGAACTATTCAAACACGAAGCTCTTGGTCAACTTTCCGCACGAAAATTACAAAAAATAGTATAAGAAACTCGGGTGGAAGCTTTCTGCACTCATCGTCGAAATTCGTGCGCGAAAGCTCTTTTCCACACTCGTCGGCGTGCGGAAAACACTTTTCCCGCACGTCGCTAAACGCCGACTCGTGCGGGAATGTTCCATTCCCGCACTCGTCAACTTAAGCGACGTGCGGGAAAAGTGTTTTCCGCACGCCGACTCGTGTGGAAAAAAGCTTTCGCGCACTTATTCGACGATTCGTGCAGAAATCACGCTTTCCACCCTTGTTGCTTAATGTACTATTTCCGGATTCCGGCTCCTCCATCCTTGGTATCAACTTTATGGTTGAGTTTTATCGCACTTACGAGTAGAAATAGAACGAACTCCTCAATACCAATTTTACCCTTCGATGGCTATTTCATCTTACTCTGAATTTAATTCATTCTCAAGCATCTTTTGGTGCGTTGAAAATCTTGAATAGAATTTCAGATATCGTTAACCGGGGTGAATATGGACCACTTTTGTCCCTTAACTGTGATTTTTTTGGTTGGAATTTGAGTGTTGGGGTCAGCTACAAGATCCTGTTAGATTTTAAATTTGATCCCGCGATTTTTCAGAAATTGCTATAAACAAGGTAGACACATTCAACCCGTCGATAGGGGTGAATATGTTCACCCTGTTCTTTGGGCGAATGAGTCCACCTATGCCTCGCCTGCGTCCAAAACGCACAACTCGTATGTGAGGTGTCTCCAATATGCTTCTCCGTACATTTTCTCCTAGTTGAAATGGATGACTCATTAGAAACCACTCAGGGGTATGGGGTATCAGGAATGACTCATTAGCAAGATGATCCAATAGAAATGATTCGCTAAAATTGACTCATCAGGAAAACATGATGACATCATTCCTACAACCAAAGTGTCATGCAGATTTTTTTATTCTAATACGTAGAATATTATTTTCAATCGGATTCTCCAAATGACTCATTTTGCATGAGCCTTTTCGAATGAATAATTTTAAATGAATCGTTTCCCAAATGAGTTATTTCTAGTGTCCAAATCCCTGAGTCATTTCTGATGAGTCATTTATTTTAGACAGGATCGTCAGTCACACCTCGAGTCACACTTATGCAGTACAAATGCCTCGCATGTACACCTTCAACCTACATCTGACAGATCTCTATATCAATATTGATCCAAGATTGCCTGAATGGGATCGAAAATATTTTGAGAACAGAACTCGACAGAATTACTGAATAGACCAAATCTATCCAACCTGCAGCAGGTGAAGCACATTCAGAGCGGTCTAAGACGAGAGTCGTTAGTGTCTTTCCCCAACTGGTTGTTCCAAACAATCGTCGCACTCAAGCCCGGTCGACAGAACTCATCAGATTTATTGGATGGACCGAATTTAGCCGATCAGCAGCAAGTGGACACATTCATTGATACCAGAACTTACCAGAATGTCCTGGATAGATCAAATTCAGTCGGCTTGCAGCAGGTGGGCACATTAACCCCGGTCCAGACGGAAATTGACAATGTCTCTACAAAAAGGTCGTTCCAATATAGCCATCGCACTCAAGCCGAGTCGGTAACATTTTATCAAGTCAAGGACATCACTACCGACTGCCAGAAAAGAACTCAGAAAGCCTAGCACGACTCAAAGTTATTCGTTCAGATAATAAAAGTCTGAGTGGTGCAATTTTTGTTCTGATTTCTCAATTTCATTCAACGTCAAAAAAGAGACTCAAGATTCTGCTTTCACGAAATGGAACTTCATTCATTCAAAAATTAGAATTTGCAAGTCTCAAAATGACCCCTGACAGGTTTCTGTAGGTGCTATAGAATTTCGCAAAAATATGACGCTGACGATCTTTTTCGCGAAAAGTGGGCCCATTCACTCCGGTTCACGGTACACTCATGCTTTGTAGTTTTTAAAGAATAATCTGCTTTGGATATCACCGTGATTGAGAGGTTGTGATTCCTAGCATTCACATCAGATGGGGGAGCGTTGCATTACCGTTGATTGCTGCAAACTTGATATTTTGAGAACAAACTCATGAAGCCTGACATGGCTTTGTGTGTGTGTCATAAAGAACTCTAACACTCAATAAAGTACATCCTGGTTCTGAAATCTTGAAATCTTTGCATCTAGGCAATATACAAATTTTAACGGAAAATTTCGTCCTATCACATCAACAACGGACTTCACGTTTCCGTGGATTAGCATTATCAAATATTTAAAATGATTCAGGTTCTTATCAATCTCCGGTCAAACATGCTTTCGTATCACTCACGCCATAAAGTGAAACGAATACTTGAAACTCATGTGCAAGCTCAATAATCGACGAAAAAAATCTATCGAGTGCTTCGAGCTCGCCCGAATGCGCAACAACTCAATAAATCATTTTTATTGGCTCATAAATCAACCGACTACCCAGGTTCGTAAGTACCAAGGGACATGAATCACGTTCCTCTTATACTCTTTTGCACAAACTCAGATTAACTGAGAGTCAGGAAAGACTAATAACGTGCTGAAATTTTCTACCACCTCATCACTGTCTACACGGCGCACAACAATGTCCAACCCTCTGAAATGAATTTCTCCAAAGCAGCAGCAGCAGAAGCAAGGACCGCACCACTTTACTTCCCTTTCAAGAAGAAAAAAAAATCCTGCCTAGTATTGCGTGGGAGACGATAATAATTTTCGCAAAGTTGCCCCCATCGTCCGATACATATCGCAGCTTAATCTTAATTCAAAGTCAAGCCAAGACCCGTCCCGTTCACTCTCACCTCCGTGACAAATAGCTTTTAATTTCTCGAGCCTGTTTACCTACAGTTCTACCCCCTACCTCGAAAAACCTTCCCAAGAGAGAGGCCTCGACGCTCGAATTAATTGGCCCTGGTGGTGTTGCGGCTCTCAGGGGTTGGTGGTGGTGGTTCCCTCGCATCACCGTTTCTGCTCCTCGCGGACATTATCTTATCGTCGACCACTTAAACCACGCTCTTGCAACAAACTAGCCCTTCTTGCGTTAGCTTCGTGATCTTGTGTGTTAGTAGTAGTTATTGTAGTGTACACGAGTTCGGGCGTGTCTAGACTGCACGCGCTTAGATAGAAAGCTAGAACCCTAAGGGCAAACCGTCAGATCCGAGCTAACGATTATGAATGTGGATTACTATGTGTGTGATGAAATAGTGAAGGGGTGTCTCGGTGTGAGAACCTCGGAGGGCTCCTCGTTCAATCCTATCTTATGTCGTGAAGTCAGGTTAGATTTTGAGCTACGTCTGACTAAGCGTATAGCTGTACTACTGATGGTGAGCTTTGCAGTTCTGTTTGGCGAGGAGAGGAGCGCTTTGGTCTTGGTGTTTACTTTATCCGGTGCTGTGCACGCGCAAGTTGCGAGTTTGCTTGCCGTGTTGCTTGACTGTGCATATCGAGATGAATCGAAATTGCCATCTGAGTTTCTGGTGAGGTGTATGTTGTATATATTTTGAAGCACTGATTGAATTTCTACCGAGGTTCAATCCTGTCTTGCTATTACAGATTTTGGATTAGTTAGTTCTCCTGCAATTGAAAGTTTCTTGCTGTATACGTTACATTTGACATGGTTCTTTTGTCAAAATTCAATGAATCGTCTGTTTCTGCCTTTCTTTTTGTTACGTCATTCGTGAAAGATGCAGGTATTGCAGATTCATGATTTTTGTATCAAATTACCAAGAATGTATCTTTATTTAAGAACAGAAATTTTTCTGAAGTTGATCTAATCGTTCCCGAAATTTTCCTTTTGGTGAACATTGTCAAGGTGATGGGTGGAAATATCTTCGTTCAAAGGGTCAGCGAACAACTTTTGAACAACTCTATCTTGTACGAGGATCAATTTGGGCGTCGGGTGAGTTTCAGGCTTTGAGAGCTTCCATGAAGTAGGGATTTTTACAGATTCAATTTCGGTGACAAGGCTGTCACACAAATTGTGATTCTAGTGTTAGTGAGCCCTTCTCACTTTTATGAAAGTATTTTTGTTATCAATAGGGATGACTAGTTACCAGCGCGATAATTATAAACTCGAACGAAATGAATGTTCCACCCTCGCTTTTTGCCAAGAATGAATTATGTCAACTGTCTAGAGATTTTCTTTTTTTGGTTGGCGCTCTGTAGATCTCGATTCTCGGACTGAAGCTGAAGGATGTTGGGGGAGAGTCGGGTGATCAAAATCATTGTTCTGAACTGACTGAGTTTTAAAACGTTCGCTGTGACGGGTCCCGCCGACGGGACCCGCAATTTTTCATTTTTCGATCTTTGCCGACTCAGACTTGCTCGGAAAGTTCTTCCAAAATATTCTTTCGTGGGGGTTTACTTCACCAACGACATAAACATCTAGCCAGAAAAGAGCCTAGGTCTAATATATGGGCGTTCCGACCGAATCGCGATGGTCCACTTTATAACCGAAATAAAATTCCGAAAAAACAACGTCCTAGCGACCTCGAAATTGTATCAATGACCATTGAAATTCAATCATTTGTATCAATGACCCTCAAAACTTGTGAGTGATTGCTTCGAGTTCTAAGATAGAGATGGATAAAGCCCTTTTTCTAATCGGAAAAATTCTAGACGGTTCGCACAGAATTTATACCCGGTGCGTCATGAGTGTACAAATTTCTTGATAAACTGATCAAAATGCATGCCTAGGAGTGAATGGAAGGACTCTATTCACCCATTGGTTCATTTCTCGTTGCTCACATGAACGAAACTTGGAACGAAAGCAGTGACATGTGGACATGTAATACAAAATTCGAAGTCATAGTGAAACGTCAAAATCGCAAGAGCAGAATAATCTCTGTCCGTATCGTTTCGTTTCGTCTCTACTTCACTGCTGGTTATGAATTTTTCAGAAAACGAGAATCGGAAAGAATTTTTCCTTATGATGAATTATTCTGCATCGTCTTGATGTGTTGTGCTGGTAACTTTGTTCTTGTTCCCAAAATCTCGACAAAAGTTGGTGAAATGCGCTTTTCTTCGGGGACGAGAAAATGGAAGTCACGTCGCTCAAACGTCCAAAAAACATACATTTGACTTCTGTCTACAGTTTAAAAAAGAATTTCCCTTTTCACATTCCAATTTCCCAGTATTTTCTCAACTTCTTGTCCTAAATACTCACACACTATATAGACAATACTTTGCACACAAAAATCGTCCCATCCCTCATTTCTGTAAGCGACATTTCCATTCAAGAGCGTGAAATGTGTCACCCTGGACAACTATTTTCATTCATCTCAACAACAATTCACACTACTTTCTGCAACTTTTATCTAGAATTACTCACTGCTTAAGTCGTCTTTCTATCCGTGACACATAATCGCACGATGCTTAGAAAGCATAAATTACGAGTAGTGCATCACCCCGAAAAGAGAGCACGTTTTCGTCTGTGACGATATAGAAGCTAAAATCTGTTGGCGCGTAAACGTTTTCTCGTTTGTGTCACTCGCACATCACTCTACTAAATTGTCTCGATGCTGCTTCTACCTTACACATCCCTCCCTCCATTCAAATCGTCGTCATCTTCCATTGAAACAGTCTAGAAAGTACTGATGTCGACAAAATATTCATACCAAGATTGTAAAGACGACTAATGTGAAATTCTTGCTGAAGAAACATTTCAACCCCCTGATTCTACCTTTGATCTGTACCTATTCAAAATGACACCTCAATACTCCCCAACACATATTTCCTTCCTCGTACTCAATACACTCTTAAAAATGAAAAATTCTCATAGATCAGTCACGCATGAATAAATAAACTTGGAGAGACGAACCCATTCGAAAATACCATATAGGGTGGTGGCCGATCTACACGATGTATATTCATGCTCTTTTGAATTCCGACATGAATATAAATCGGTGCGAGTTCGGAACGCTAGAGTATACTTTCAATTTGACTGGCGAGTCATATTTCGTCGTCCGTAGATATTTCTATAGCATAATATACATTTGACGCGTTCCGTCACGATCTCGATATTTATGCATTCAAAAATGATGTAAAAATATAAGTTCGCAAGAGTAAAGCTGGCAATATGGCACACAAAGTGCCCGTGTAAGTGAACACTTTGAAAATCAGGGTCGCACTACATACATCGAGCTTTTGCTTGATCGCTTTCCTCTTTGGGAGTTATACGTGAACGTGTAGCCCTCTACTCATCCTATACTCGGTGTTGCCTGTTCTCGCGCTTTACTAGAGCTCGACTTTGTTTAGTATGCTAATGGCTGTTGAACAAGTGTCGCCCGTTGCATTAACACAATATGAAATTCATCATGCAGCCTCTATGCTCGTAGTATCGAATTAGCATAGTATTAATTGCATCCTTTGCTATATCCTCTCTATGTACCATACTCGTTTTGGCCGGTAAATACCCTCGGGATATAATATAGGAGGTTATCTTTCACCCACGCCCGGGCACCAATTCTGTATTGAAATAAATGTGACCGTGGTATTCTCATTTCAATTTTGCACGGTCTCGTGAGTTCTTCATTAATTGGTTTTTTTTTTTTTCATCTTGGGCCTTTGATTTTTTATTGAAAGGATGGATCACTCGATTAGAATATCATACTCATCAACTATAAAATATCTCAAGTTAAAAGAGGAATCGTTATTGAAATTATGACGAAATAAAGAATCAAATTCATTGGTGGGGTGGCCCAATTATTCCACAAGTGAAACACACCTCGAAGAAAAGCTCCGGGGTGAGGTATCAGCCATGTCAAATCGCGGATCGGGTGATTGAATCGGAGGCGAAGAATTGATGCTGAGAACGGACTGGCAGAGGACGCGTAAAAGGACATCCAAGCCTCCTCAATTCACACACACGTTCCTTAAGGCGAGTCCGTACACTGTCACGTGGTCGATCCAGGCCTAGGGAATTGTGGTGTCCCCACCGCCGTCTCAAATTTTACAAATGTAAGAGTTCGAGCCCAGCAAGTGGCGCCACCACGGTAGTGCACAATACCAAAAGGTTATGTGGCGTGTGAGTTAGATGGAATGAGGGGTTAGTAATAATACATTCAACGATATGATATTATTTTCTTATCTCTCCAACGCTTATCTGTGACACTCAACAGTGAAAACTCATTATTTGAGCCCCTTTGCCACGATGCGAATGATAGGTTACGAACGACCATGTTGAATGGCACGTCTTTGGATGTGTGTTGTTCGAGTGACGTCTCATCTATGTGATTGTTTCTCCTCAGAATTGCCAGAATTTTTTTGTCGATTGGAATCATGCCATTCTATTTTCTCCAATTATTTTCATGAATACATATAAACAACTCGCGTTTTTATCGTTTTTCTAAATACATTCTAATCATGCCATTCTACTTTTCGCAATAATTCTCATGAATTCATATAAACAACTCATGTTTATATCGTTTTTCAAAAATACATCCTCAAGCTGTCAGCAACATACCTAGCTGTTGCAATCCTTCTGTCTTTTCAAGTTCAATGAATATATCGTGATACGTCCTCTCATTCATTTTACACTGTTGCTTTCAAACAACCCACCAAAAAACTACTGCTGAATATCACAAATGTTGAAATTTCAGTCTTGTGCTATTACTGCTAATTTTTTGGGACCGAACTGTCAATTCTTCTCAACCTATATAGATTGGCAGAGCATGCCGAGTTATGGGCTAAATGTCTGTAAATCCATTGAATTATCAATATCCAAATTTTGAAACTTTTCATGAACTTTACATGATAATGCGATCATACGTGTTTAGAATCTTTATGTACAGAAAGCTTATCTCTGTTGTTACTGAAATTTGCATCCCAACCACAAATCTTATAGATAACAGAATGAATCGTGTCATAATTATGTAAACAAAAAATCAATCAAGTAATCTATCAACCAATGAACTCAGTTCAAATATGCACATATTTTCACGCACAGTCACCATTTGACTCATGCTCAAATCTAGGGATATCTATTACCCTTGAACGTTAATTTCGGTTTCAGAACCATCGTTTCAGTGGATCTCTGCATCCTTAGACACATATTATTGATTTTCAGGATATGTTGCATCTTTCTATGCGTATGGCTGATCCAAAAGTTGTATGATGCATCTTTATATGCGTCTGATTGTTTGTAAGGATCTATTACATCCTCTATCAAGACCTATTTGTCTGAATTCCTTGTTACATCTTCGTTTCATGGATTTAGCTTATCAATCACGCCGAACTTGAAACAGCTCTCTAATCATTTGACAAGAAAAAATGTTCTCAGACTGGTTTCTCGATACAGATCACGTTTCACCAAATATCGAATACATTTATAAATGTTTGACACCGAAAAAATCAGTCCAAATCGTTATTCATCTCTGACGCAATTCAGCACAGAGGTATACAATCAACTTATCACTCGTATTATTATTTTTCGTATACGAAAAATTAATTCGTATCATTACAGAGGTATACAATTCACGTATATAGCGGTGCGATTGACTGTCAGAGAGCATCGTTACATGGTCAGAAGGAGCTTTTGAATTTCAAAAAATTCGCCACAGGCTGCAGCAAACTTCTTGTGTGTTTATCAGGATTCGATCAGATTCATCGCATCTCGCAACATCAAGATACAAACCAAAATTCAGTGTAAATTTCATTTCTTGAGCGCTAAATTCCGAGGCCCATCGTTGCAGTAAACATGTGTTAGTAAAATTATACAAACCAAGTAAAATCATCTTCGAGCACAAAAATATCGACCTAAGTTTGTCAATGAGCAACGAGATCGGACGGAAATGAGGATTTCTCAATCATACAATGGGGCTAGGGGCTATCTCGCCATCGAGTACTTATATCGATGACACATCTATGATTCATTAATTGAAGATGGAATATCAGATACCTCTTCGAGGACAGAGTCTAAAATATGTAGCGCCAATTACTCTAGCAAATTTTTAACAATAATTTCGTGTAAACAAGTCACTTACATGGAATATATTTGACAATGAAGGCGCAAACCTGACATCCCAATCAAGTTTATCCCAAGACTGACTGCCGACGACACTCTGCATGAAAACGTGACAATCGTCGCGGCTATCTCTGCGGGGTCCTTTCTGTTCACTATTTGAGCGTGAGAAATTCAGTTCTAGTTGAGAAACCAACTATTGAAACGCTTCGGCAAATAATTGTGATTAATGAATTCGTTACGACAATGAGAGATATTAATTTTTTTCCACAAAAAGTATACCTTGCCCGAAAAACAAGAGTGTAGATGACCTGAATGCTCCCAAGAAGGAATGTCGTGAGAATAACTCTAAATATCAGAATAAAATTGTATCTAAGTTTCTATTTTTGCTCATAGCTTCTCCTGCATTTAATCGACCCACCTTTCAATGAACTAGAGAGATTCTATTCCAACATTCTTCATCAATTGGTTGATACCAATTGATTGAACTACCTTTGGACGTGATTTCAATGCATTCTTCAACAGAAATTCAGAATTTCCACCAAAAACTCTATTCTGATCACATAACAAAAACCTTTGTTTTCATAATCCAAATCAATTTGAAGTTAGCATCGGTGGGTTATTTCGAGAAGAATCTTCGTTTGTCAGGTGGATTCTCGTGAGACTGTATCGTAGAAAGATATTTCAGTGTAACAAGACAAAATTTTAGCAATTGTCCTATAATCAATCCATAGTAAATCGGATTAAATGCAGGAAGAGGAGAATTACAGATTTACTTATAACATCCTGATGGTACTGAAAAGTCTCAATTCGATGAGATGAGCGGTACAGATGCGACACTGATGCATGAAGGATAACAAACGCATAAACATTCACAAAGGGCAGAAAAATTTAGTCTATCTCCGGTTTGACCAGAAGTTTGTGATATGAGAAGCTCACTCAACAGCACCTCAGATGGATCTTGATAATATATAAACATGAACATATCAGAAAAAAATGTAGGCTACTGATTGTGAAATTGAGCATTGGTTTGATACTATCGATCGATCTCAAATTTGAATTTTGAGTTCGAATGAGAAGAAGAATAAGATTTGAATGTTTGATCCATATCATTTTCTATACTTTTCATGATTTTTTTTTCTATGTTTCTTTGAAGTCCAGTTCTGGGAGAAAATAATTCCAGTATATTAGTGAAAAAAAGAATAAATTCCTGGCTCATCCATGCAATTTGAGCTAGAAGAATCAATTGGCAAAATACCTTGGCCTTGTGAGATTATAGCTCACACGTATTTAGGGTTGTTCTCCCCCGATGGCAGCATATGGTGGTGCAATCATTGTTAGATACCGCTGGAAGATATAGTTTCACTCATTCATGAATTATTCTCCATCACCTCATTTCTCAGTTTTTGGTTTGAATAATGGGCCAGCATGTTCACTGAATAAGATTTGTTGGTTTCTACAAGTCCTGTAAAGATCAAAAGAATCAGAATTCAATTCTCTTTTCAGTCATCACCAAGAAATGGCAGTGACCAGAACCTGAAAAGAGATGAATCTTATTTAGAGTTAAAAAGGAGACAGTTCTCCATCATTGTTAATAATGAAGTGAGGTTAACCTTTTCCAATGATTAATTGATATTTTTAAAGTAACATGAGCTCCATGGGGTAGAAATAGTCTTACCTCGCTACTACATCTGATCATGACGACTCCAGCTGACACAGCCCTGGAGGTGGTCCAAGTAGGTGGACATACCTCTCTAATGATCCTAGTGCTTCTAGGATATACCCAGAGGACACAAACACAATAACAAACATCCTAGCATGAATATCTGACCCATTACAACTGAATCCGAGAGAGACCCTCTGTAAAACCAAGACTCCAACCATCTTAGTTGGAGATATAAACAGTCGACTTGGAGTGTTGAGGGTGGAAGATGATGCAGTAGGTATCAATAAGACCTCACATAATTTCTGGAGACGGGTAACATCCATAGAAGTGATTAGTACACCTCTAGCAACTACTACACCAAGTTCGTTCCTTAGTACAAGCCTTATTCCAAACTTTCCGCAATACCTGCAATCATGTAAGAGCTTCAAATGAATAAACTAGCTACATGACAGTTAGTTCATCTGAAACAAGACATTTTTTATGATCTTTCAAGCCTAAATAATCATGCTTTCAATCTCTAATTCATGAGCTGAGTGAAAAAGTTAGGTTTGTTTACTAGCTGCCCCATGCCAGTACATGCTGGATAGGGCCATGTTGTTGAGTACTATAGATAATGAGTACGACTTACCCAGCTTCTCTGGAGCATTCAGGTTGTAGGAAAAGACCAAACGCAGATGCCACAACCAATAATAGATTATCGAAGTCATCAATTACTGAGCTACTGACGACGTAAACAGTCGGGTTTTGTTCGCCCGAGCAGACACTTATTGTGCGCTGATGGTGTGGGTCCTGCGTGGTGCCACGCCTGGGCAAAGATTTCACAGGTTCTTGATGAACCACTGCACACACTGAACACCAGGAACACAAAAACACTAAACCTTCACGTAGCGCGAGCACCAGGAAGCCGTGTGATCAACCTGTTGCAGAGACGCGGCGGCGGCCATTTTGGGTGCCGGTATGCCAATTGCTGAATTGCCGTACGAGCGTGCGCATTGGCGCGGCACTTTGAAAATACATGCACGGGCACTTGGATTATATTTTCTCTATATAACCGGAGAAATCAGATGTAATATTTTGTAACTTTAATTTGAGCTCGTTTTTCCAACACACTTGCGTTCTACATGAGCATTACACGGACAGAACAGTTACTCAAGCGTCTCATGTGGCTCAACGCTCCACTGTGTTTTTACGATCCTCAGGAGAGCGTGCCTATGGTTCAGTTGCGAACAATTCTTTTCACGGAATCTCACACGAAAGATGATAACCGATATTTTCCGGATTTTTTCAAACAGGAGCATCCTACACGGACAACACTCGGGCGAAACAGTCACCCGAATGCCTCGTGTGCGTCGTCGCCAGAGTGTGAGTTTGCGATTTTCCGGGAGGAGGATTTATGAATCGGTGATGAACTCTTCAATTTATGGAATATTATCGTCAGACGGATGATCCCTGATATCTTTTCGATTTTTCTATCGCAAGCATACTCTATATCAGCACCACGAGCCGAAACTGGAGATCGCGCGCTTCGCGTCGTCCGTTTACTGAGGGTAGATTCGCGACTCTCTATACAATGAGTTGGTGGATCGGTGGAAATCTATTGAACTCATGGAATTTCATCGTCTGATGGATGATCCCTGATATCTTTTCGATTTTTCTATCGCAAGCATACTCTATATCAGCACCACGAGCCGAAACTGGAGATCGGGCGCTTCGCGTCGTCCGTTTACTGAGGGTAGATTCGCGACTCTCTATACGATGAGTTGGTGGATCCGTGGAAATCTATTGAACTCATGGAATTTCATCGTCTGACGGATGATCCCTGATATCTTTTCGATTTTTCTATCGCAAGCATACTCTATATCAGCACCACGAGCCGAAACTGGAGATCGCGCGCTTCGCGTCGTCCGTTTACTGAGGGTAGGTTCGCGACTCTCTATACGATGAGTTGGTAGATCGGTGGAAATCTATTGAACTCATGGAATTTCATCGTCCTACGGATGATCCCCGATATCTCTTCGATTTTCCTATCGCAAGCATACTCTATATCAGCACCACGAGCCGAAACTGGAGATCGCGCGCTTCGCGTCGTCCGTTTACTGAGGGTAGATTCGCGACTCTCTATACGATGAGTTGGTGGATCGGTGGGAATCTATTGAACTCATGGGATTTCATCGTCTGACGGATGATCCCTGATATCTTCTCGATTTTTCTATCGCAAGCATACTCTATATCAGCACCACGAGCCGAAACTGGAGATCGCGCGCTTCGCGTCGTCCGTTTACTGAGGGTAGATTCGCGACTCTCTATACGATGAGTTGGTGGATCCGTGGAAATCTATTGAACTCATGGAATTTCATCGTCTGACTGATGATCCCTGATATCTTTTCGATTTTTCTATCGCAAGCATACTCTATATCAGCACCACGAGCCGAAACTGGAGATCGGGCGCTTCGCGTCGTCCGTTTACTGAGGGTAGATTCGCGACTCTCTATACGATGAGTTGGTGGATCCGTGGAAATCTATTGAACTCATGGAATTTCATCGTCTGACTGATGATCCCTGATATCTTTTCGATTTTTCTATCGCAAGCATACTTTATATCAGCACCACGAGCCGAAACTGGAGATCGCGCGCTTCGCGTCGTCCGTTCACTGAGGGTAGATTCGCGACTCTCTGTACGATGAGTTGGTGGATCGGTGGAAATCTATTGAACTCATGGAATTTCATCGTCTGACGGATGATCCCTGATATCTTTTCGATTTCTCTATCGCAAGCATACTCTATATCAGCACCACGAGCCGAAACTGGAGATCGCGCGCTTCGCGTCGTCCGTTTACTGAGGGTAGATTCGCGACTCTCTGTACGATAAGTTGGTGGATCGGTGGAAATCTATTGAACTCATGGAATTTCATCGTCTGACGGATGATCCCTGATATCTTTTCGATTTCTCTATCGCAAGCATACTCTATATCAGCACCACGAGCCGAAACTGGAGATCAGGCGCTTCGCGTCGTCCGTTTACTGAGGGTAGATTCGCGACTCTCTATACGATGAGTTGGTGGATCGGTGGAAATCTATTGAACTCATGGAATCCCATCGTCTGACGGATGATCCCTGATATCTTTTCGATTTTTCTATCGCAAGCATACTCTATATCAGCACCACGAGCCGAAACTGGAGATCGGGCGCTTCGCGTCGTCCGTTTACTGAGGGTAGATTCGCGACTCTCTATACGATGAGTTGGTGGATCGGTGGAAATCTATTGAACTCATGGAATTTCATCGTCTGACGGATGATCCCTGATATCTTTTCGATTTTTCTATCGCAAGCATACTCTATATCAGCACCACGAGCCGAAACTGGAGATCGCGCGCTTCGCGTCGTCCGTTTACTGAGGGTAGATTCGCGACTCTCTGTACGATGAGTTGGTGGATCGGTGGAAATCTATTGAACTCATGGAATTTCATCGTCTGACGGATGATCCCTGATATCTTTTCGATTTCTCTATCGCAAGCATACTCTATATCAGCACCACGAGCCGAAACTGGAGATCGCGCGCTTCGCGTCGTCCGTTTACTGAGGGTAGATTCGCGACTCTCTGTACGATGAGTTGGTGGATCGGTGGAAATCTATTGAACTCATGGAATTTCATCGTCTGACGGATGATCCCTGATATCTTTTCGATTTTTCTATCGCAAGCATACTCTATATCAGCACCACGAGCCGAAACTGGAGATCGCGCGCTTCGCGTCGTCTGTTTACTGAGGGTAGATTCGCGACTCTCTATACGATGAGTTGGTGGATCGGTGGAAATCTATTGCACTCATGGAATTTCATCGTCTGACGGATGATCCCTGATATCTTTTCGATTTCTCTATCGCAAGCATACTCTATATCAGCACCACGAGCCGAAACTGGAGATCGCGCGCTTTGCGTCGTCCGTTTACTGAGGGTAGATTCGCGACTCTCTGTACGATGAGTTGGTGGATTGGTGGAAATCTATTGAACTCATGGAATTTCATCGTCTGACGGATGATCCCTGATATCTTTTCGATTTTTCTATCGCAAGCATACTCTATATCAGCACCACGAGCCGAAACTGGAGATCGGGCGCTTCGCGTCGTCCGTTTACTGAGGGTAGATTCGCGACTCTCTATACGATGAGTTGGTGGATCGGTGGAAATCTATTGAACTCATGGAATTTCATCGTCTGACGGATGATCCCTGATATCTTTTCGATTTTTCTATCGCAAGCATACTCTATATCAGCACCACGAGCCGAAACTGGAGATCGCGCGCTTCGCGTCGTCCGTTTACTGAGGGTAGATTCGCGACTCTCTGTACGATGAGTTGGTGGATCGGTGGAAATCTATTGAACTCATGGAATTTCATCGTCTGACGGATGATCCCTGATATCTTTTCGATTTCTCTATCGCAAGCATACTCTATATCAGCACCACGAGCCGAAACTGGAGATCGCGCGCTTCGCGTCGTCCGTTTACTGAGGGTAGATTCGCGACTCTCTGTACGATGAGTTGGTGGATCGGTGGAAATCTATTGAACTCATGGAATTTCATCGTCTGACGGATGATCCCTGATATCTTTTCGATTTTTCTATCGGAAGCATACTTTATATCAGCACCATAAACACTCCAAAAAGAAATCCTTGTTCTCAGATTGATTTCGTGCGTAGAGCATGATGCAACAAAAACAAGATGATGAATCTCCAAGATAAGCTAGCGATTGATCTGAAGCGGGTTTCGATCTTACCATAAGTATCACTCGTGGTTGAGCTTCAGAATTCTTAGTCTCGCCGATGTTCATTATAATAAGTATAGGTTAGTTATATTTCCAAATACGCAAGTGATGAAAAAACAATTTTGTGATTTTTTTCAAACTCCCGTAAAATCACGATCAAGATTTATGCGACTTATGAACACCCACATAGCACGACCACATACAAAAGTATTGTCACAGTGATTGAGTATCTAATTTCGAATGTTCTCACAACAAATATAACATAAGATGCCGTTCCATGGGTAAGACACAGTTTCCTTCTTTCTCAGGCGATGGACTTTGATTGAATGCAAATGATCTCAATTTCATGGTGTTTTCCTGAAACGAAGAAAAGGGGCCGTTTTTTCCATCTGACGGTGACACGCGAAACGATTTCAAGGTGCAACAGTAAGTAACTAACGGCAATCTGGGAGTAAGGATTTCTTTTTGTATTGAAGCTGAAACAGGAGATCGTGCGCTAACTTCTTGATCGTACTGTGGAACAATACAAGGGATACAATTCACACCGAGTGCGGGCAACAACGCAAGGAAATCGACTTCCAAAATCCATCTGATTTCAACAGCTATTTTCGCTAATGCGAATACTAAACACCCCAAAGCCTGGAGAAAAATCACAACGACGTCGAAAATAGGGTTCTTCCCAAACCTCTATATATCTTTGTCCAACTTTCCCCGAGACATAGTACATTGAGATAAAAGGGAGATACAAGTTTCTTCCACGTCCGAGTGTTGGTTGAGATAATCAAGTTTCACACCCGTGTATCGAAAACCATTTTTTGACAAACTGTGAGAGAAAGTGGAAAATCAGTGCGAAAGAGTTACTTTCTCGCACAATGTGCCTAAAAATATGGGAAACAACCGCAATTGAAGCAAAAAAATTCGCCCGGTTTACGAATTAAGATATGAAAAAAGTGAATCGGACTCCGTGTGTAAAAACATCAATTTCCACCATCCCTTCAAAAATGGTTAGGAGACTATGGCACCTGCTTCTCCAGGCTTCAAAACCGCATTTCCCGAGCAAAATGAATTGTTTTAACTAACTCACCGCTCGTGGGCCAGCAAACTAAATCTACTATACCATTAAATCTCCCCTCTTCACACACATAATCATTCATCAAACACAATTGCACGTGACAATCTGCGCAAAATAATGCCGTCTCACTGCAGTACTAATCGTACTACCGTGCGGCCCTCCGCCAACATTCTGCAAATGTTCACAAGCCAAGGATCGCATCAGCTAAAGTGGATTATGTAATTCTCTTTCGATACTCACCGACTCTTTGTCACCCCCATGTTGGGTGAGCTTCATTCCCCGGGCGGTTATCATTCACATACTTTGCCTCGGCCAGTGAGGATACCCGCTTCACTCGTGTGACCCTGTATATTCGTCAAGCTAACTCACTCGCTCATCTTCCCATACTTGGAGTGCAGTGCCCATTATGTGCGCATCTTATAAGCGAAGTGATGGCCCCCAAGACCAACCCAGCACGAAACGTTTGCGGACTGGCGATAATTCTGTAAGTACCATTTTATCTTTATCCCATGAAAAAATCATTCTCCATCAATCCACCCAACAATCTCACAGAATAATGTCAGGCTCTGTCGATGCAACACTGCTTTTGTGCGCCTCATACATTCCCTGAGGCGTGTACTATCCCAAAATTAATCACCGAAAATTTTATTACTTGTATAAACCTGATCCATTGAGTGTATTACTCATCTCGTACCAGATAACTTCGTTCTTTGCGAAAACCGTCGTCTTCGCCTACGTCCAGCATAGTTTCCATGAAGAACAAAGTTCTCGGCACCAGACGCGTATGCTATTTCATCAATCTGTACGTAGAAACAGCTTGTCCTACGTACTGACCTATTTAAACATTGTTATGGGTCGAAAGATTCTCAATGTCACGACCGTCGACTTTGCACCGTTTCCACTTTGTCCAATTCCTCACAACTATTCGTCAGTCAGTTCCGCAACAGTACATTTCTTTATTAGTTGAAAAATAATTATCTCACGTCCGAGTCATGGCAATCATTGCGAATATATGTGTTATACGTTTCATTCCTGTGCATCAGGGAAACAATTCTTCCCTCAGTTTTTCTAGTACTCTGGTGCTCATCGAATTTACAAAAATCAATGTCGCAACTGCTCATGAGGTTCGCGGCTTTCTTTCGATTATCATGATCCTCGCCTGCGGCACTGGCCGGAATTTAGCCGCTCAGAGGCGAGCCCAAACTTTCTAGAGTATTTACGGGTTCTGATTCTGATAACATGGCAATGAAAGGGCATAAGATGTGCGCAAAGTACGATATTACGCATGGAATCTCGCATTCAGAATACGTGATATCAGTTTGATCTGGTTAGCGTGCTGCACATCTCTCAACGCCGCTTGTAGCCTTCTGATAATAACAACGAACTCATTATTGATGCTAGTAGAATTAGAATATTTTTGGTGGTGGAAGACAGGTGCTGGGTCCATTTTTTTAGATGCAAAACACCCCCTACAACCGAGTCTACCACTTCCGAACAAATTCACCCTCCCATCGAAATTATCAATGATGAAAGACTGTACACTACAAAAATGATTTCTCTAAATTATTCAACTTCTAAACGTCGATTTTCTCAATATGAAAATCAAATTTTCGGCAAAGTTCTTATTGAGAACGTATTTCTTTCAACGAGAATTATTTCATCACGTATGAGAAAATCGTTTGCTTAGAACGACGATTCGTGAAAAAACTAAACACTTAAAGAAACCTTTTCTCAAATCGAGGATATGGCATTTCTCATGTCGATAGAAAACATTTCTCGAACTCCATGCCTGTGTTTGCTTATCAATTCCGTAGCATCGGTGATAGGTTATATGGAGCATACGTGCATCTTTCATGTTTATGTTGCTCGAATATGTAATAGGTAAGTTGCAAAATTGCAAAATCGTGGGCGATTTTCCATCAGTATTGTTGGAAGTATTGATAAAAGCGAAAACTGTGAAAAATTTTGCTCTCCAGCTGATCAGCGAACCCGTGCAAGTGTGATGATTACGATTGTAGCGGATGTGACGACTGAAGATAAATCAATGTACTTGATTTCATCAGACGAGCCTGATATTCCTCAAACTCTTTCTCGCGGTTGTGTTGAAAACTCTGAGAATGATCACGGTCGATTTTGGATAACCCAAAATGAATCCACGAGAGCCGCACTTTCGCAAATCCGTTGAGAGCATTTGAAAACAAATATCAGGATAAAATCAAGATTGTTTACTTACTGTTTCAACGTGAGTAAAATTATTAGTCTCATCCTGAACATACATGATTTCCCACAAAGATACATTACATTTCTCGATTTGAGTAAAGCATTATATGAGGGATTTAGAATTTATCAAACCTCCATGCACTCATTTTGAGGAATTTGCTTCCTCGTTCCAAGAAATTTTTTTTGTAGTGTAGAATCGATATTTTTTTTGCGCATAACGCATTAACGTTTTATATCTTGTTGCTGGTGATAACTTTTAGCTATCCCGCTCTGATTTTGTCATAATAGCTAGTGAAAAAATGTACAGATCGAGAGGGAATTTATTGCTCTAGCGAATTTTTTGTTATAGTTAAATACTTTTGGGCAAAAAATATTATATTATTAACAGGTGGTTGTTTACCTTCCAATAGTCGACTAATGAGGCTGAAGACTTGGACAATTGACGACCTTATTGAGGCTGATTAGCATATCAAATTTGGTGATGATTTGTAGAACCGGTTTTGAACAACCCTATCCGCTTATAAACAATTGCTTTTCAGATGAATTGGCGCAACTCTCTTATAAACTAAGAGATGCTGATTTGGGGGGAATTGGGGTGATACCTATGAGGTCTACTCCTCTGTATTCCGCTGGAACATCATCAGTTCTCGTACACGCGATTTTTGAGAGCTAATTGTTCATGATTTTTGCACCCGCTTCTTATTATGGATTCAAATCTCAAAAGACATCTCTTGGATGAAAAGGAAACCGAGAATGGAACCAGCCCATTGCGTCTTTTACTCAACTTTTCCCAGTCCCAGATTAAAGAAAGAATGAAGCAAATTGGCCAAGTAAAACGAGAGGTATTGCGAAATAATACTTGACGCTCGATGATAAAGTTCACCGTTTCTCACGCGCCAACAGCCAACCAGACCTATAACTTTCGGTGCGATTCAATATCGAGCGCGAGGTATTTTTTTGCAATATTTTTGGTTTTACATGAGCGTTTTGCTCCATTTTTTTCAATCTGTGGTGGGCCGAGAAAATAACACACTGAGAGAAATAAAAAGCAAAAAGAGCTCGAGAGAAGCGATAATCGGGAGAAAGAGAGAGATGAAAGTGATCAGTTTCCCGAAATAAAAAATCTGCCAGAGTGGTTGGAGAGTCCTTGGGTCTTGGACGCTCATAGTTGATAAAATCATCATTCATACCACGTACATTTTTTCCACTCTTCAAAAATATGCTGTTAAAATCTCCTCACAACAATAATAATATTTACAACAATTGTGAATTAATCGTGATTTGTAATCAATATTGCCTAATGATCAAAATTCGTTGAGTTTTAAGCCTTCTGATTTTTGCTCCTTCTTGGATTGAAATCCTTACGTAAGATATGGGATAGGGGGGGGGGTTGCTTGAACGACCTGACCTTTCCTTACAATGGGGGGGGGGAGGGGTCAAAAAATTGAGAATCCGCCCTTACGTAATTAATGGATATTCCCCAAGCAGAATCTGCTTGAGAAGTCAAGCTAATAGGTAGCTCCCGATGACGAGCTCACGCCCTGTCTAATCCATACGATAGCTGTGAAACGACTTGACAAGATGATCTGAAAAGTTGCATGCATATACTTGAATAGTTCTGCTTGGATACTGTGAAAGATTCGTACCAAAAAACAGTTCCAGAAAAATTAGAAAAATCATAACATTCTGCATCCTTTTTGTCGGGTTCCTCGCATGGCGAGAATCGCGCTCGATCCGCGAGCTTCAATTTTCGACATGCGAGGAAGTTTTTCAGTTTTCACCTACTATAAAACTCCGAGCGAGAAAGTTGTTCGGAATTGTCTAAATTATATTAATCTTTACGATTTGAATCGAATAGAGCGATTGAAAGAAAGTAACAGTCGTTTTTGTACCCGGGTCTTTGCCGGCTACAAGGTCTGAATTCGAGACGCTTAGACAAATATACTCAGAAAAGTGTCCATAGCTTTCCTCCTATTGCATCAATCGATCTGAATCTTAAAGATTAACATAATTTAGACAATTCCGAACAACTTTCTCGCTTTGAGTTTTATAGTAGGTGAAAACTGAAAAACTTTCTCGCATGTCGAAAATTGAAGCTCGCGGATCGAGCGCGATTTTCGCCATGCGAGGAACCCGCAAAAACGATGCAAAATGTTATGATTTTTCTAATTTTTCTAGAACTGTTTTTTGGTACAAATCTTTCACAGTATGCAAGCATAACTATTCAAGTATATGCATGCAACTTTTCAGATCATTTTGTCAAGTCGCTTCACAGCTATCGTATGGATTAGACAGGGCGTGAGCTCGTCATCGGGAGCTACCTATGTGCTTGACTTGTCAAGCAGATTCTGCTTGGCTCTCGAGCTCTTTCTGCTTTTCATTTCCCTCAGTGCACGATTGGCTGTCTCATAAGTCGCCTGTACAAGATACGATGATGATTCCAAACTATGATGAGTACAACCCTAGGTATCACCCTGATTTCCACAAGGCCATATTTGTTCATGAAAAATGGCGCCACGACTCCTGAAAAACAAATCCTCATAACCAAATAGGATTATTGAAAAACGGGTCAACGAATCATCATCAAATTTGGTATGCTCGTTGCCCTCAATTAGGGCTATTAATTGTCTGGATTTTCCCTGGGTTGATGCGCAAAAAGTATCTTTTTTTACAGTCTTTCACATTGCGCAGGCTAAATTCATTTGGAAGTGGTACATATGATTCTACAGGGCGTCTGGCACCCAAGAAAAAAAAGCAACTGTAAAGGTATGGTGGGCTATACCCATCTTCCATCGCAAAAATGTTGCCCTTTTTGAGCAAACTCTGCGGGCCCAATGATTTCCTATCGGTATTTGATTATATTATGCGCTGCACTAGACCTGTCTCACACACAGCTTCAATTCAAATCTCAAAACCCTTACCGAGTATTTGTCTAATATGCTTATGTTTCGTACATACCTCGTGTCATACGTGTTCCAACAACTCTCGAGCACGTTTTTGAGTACGTAATTATATATATTATATATAGTGCATCCTCCCTCTCGCGTACAACCTGTATGCGATGTTATTCGGTCTCTCTCATACACATCATGTACCACGTGCAGTAGAATGTATACAGTAACCTGAAACCGTTGGATGAGCTGACCGCTCAAATATGCATACATCCGCTTCTACCTTACTCATGCTATGACTAATTTGCTGAGTTATCTCTTTACATTCATCATCATATCTTTCAGTCCAACAACGAAAAGGATCAGGCCCGAGCCGAATCTACGAGTGGTCAATCCTTAGCGAATAGATCCAGAATAGAAAGGAACGCCGCACTGTACGACTACCCACCTACAGCTCGGCATTGTCCCACATTACACGTTGCTTTCGATGGCTCCTGGGTACGAAAAAACTACAGATAAAATTCCACATTTACTTTTGTCAAGAATATGCTTGTTTTTATCTCCATTGACACCATAACGAAACGACTATTGACTAAACTACTTTTTTGTTATTTACGATTGCAAAATTATCATGTTATAACAACAATCATCCTATTCGCAATAAAAATGTAACCAATAAATATGACAAACTCATTGCCGGCATTTGCACCGCGTAGCCCCATTACATCCAATTGAAATGTAAGCGTGGGGCCAATCCACTCTTTCGAGGAACTGTCATTTTGATTACGAAAAAATGTAGCGAGAAACTGTTTTGCTACATCTCCACGTGAAACGCATGAACTTGATTGGATTACATTACGATTTGATAATTTGGAAAGGGTTTCACTTCCGTTACATGCAAACATCAACGCTGGATTGGATTTCATTGCATCCGTTTAGTTCTCATTGGTTTAAATTATTATACCGGAAGCTGGTGAACTTTTTTGTGCCACATTTCATTAAGGCTGGAAACGTACTTAAAATGTTGTTCTTGATTCACGTAACCTACACCCACTGTCAGCCCTCTCAGCGCCTGGGCGTTTTTTAAAAATTGAATCTTCTAATAATTTCTTCAGCAAATTCGTGTGCTATATGACTTAAAATCTGATTCTTTCAGGGATCATAGATCATCATCCAAAATGATCAAAATCAACCGGCAGCCCCTCCGCAGACTGGGCGTTTTGGGGCAGCCCTTTGTTCAATATTCAATGTTGACAAGTTGGTGTGCTATATTTATTGAAATCTGAAACTTTAAGGGATGATTAGTAATGATCCAAAATGATCGAAATCGGCCGTCAGCCCCTCTCTACACTGGGCGTTACCGAGACTGACGATTTTTCCCAATGTAAACAAAGCACTGCTTCGGCGCCGCGATCCATATATAGAAGCTTTGTCTGACTCATATGCATCATCTCCGTAGCCAAGTAGATACGGTTCCAGTGTAGTGGCCGGAAGGCTCGGGTTCGTGTCTCGGTGGTTCCAAGTTTTTTTCTGAAATTTTTTTTTTTGAGGAGATTGGATAAAACGACGGTAACCAATCAATAGATCGAGCCGAAAAAGCAGAGCCTAGGTGACCTAGATAGACGAAAGATCAAGTTAGAAACAGATGTTTCACCATGAAAGCGAACGATTTTACCAATTTTACCTCGAAAACCCTCTAAATCAATCCTGATTGGGAGAGGGAGGCAGCCAAATCACTGGGTCCCGTCTCTGAGTGATTCTACACAACTCATAGGGAACCAATGATCAATGAAGTGGGTTGTAGAAGAGAAAGCTTGGCGAAAAAAAGACAACACACATACATACACACGTACGCACATGCAGAGGGACGGAGAGAATGAGTCTCTGGGAGCTTTCAGGGGATTTTAGGATAGGAAGTGTTACTTACAATCATTGAATTCCGGCGATAAGAACGAGTTGGCTAAAGCTTTTTTGTGATGAGAGGAGTTTTGCGTTAAAAGAGATGGTGGGTTGAATGGGAGAATTGATCAAAAATTTGTTGGGCCAGAAACAAAGCCTTCTCTTGAGAGAAAGAGGATCAAATCCGAGGAAAACTGACGTGAATAATACAACTTCTCCAAAAGATGCCCTCCCCCTCTCGGTAAACGGACTACCCGAAGCACACGATTTCCGGTTTCGGCTTCGTAGTGCTGATGTAGATTATGTTTGCGATAGTAAAATCGAAACGATATCTGGAATCATCCGTCAGACGATAAAATTCCATGAGTTCGATTGATTTTCACCGAACCATCAACTCATCGTCTAGAGAGTCGCGAATCTACCCTCAGTAAACGGACGACGCGAAGCGCCCGATCTCCAGTTTCTGCTCGTGGTGCTGATATAGAGTATGCTTGCGATAGAAAAATCGAAAAAATATCAGGGATCATCCGTCAGACGATGAAATTCCATGAGTTCAATGGATTTTCACCGATCCATCAACTCATCGTCTAGAGAGTCGCGGTTCTGCCCTCAGTAAACGGACGACGCGAAGCGCCCGATCTCCAGTTTCTGCTCGTGGTGCTGATGTAGAGTATGCTCGCGATAGAAAAATCGAAAAGATATCAGGGATCATCCGTCAGACGATGAAATTCCATGAGTTCAATAGATTTCCACCGATCCATCGACTCATCATCTACAGAGTCGCGGTTCTACCCTCAGTAAACGGACGACGCGAAGCGCCCGATCTCCAGTTTCTGCTCGTGATGCTGATATAGAGTATGCTTGCGATAGAAAAATCGAAAAAATATCAGGGATCATCCGTCAGACGATGAAATTCCATGAGTTCAATAGATTTTCACCGATCCATCAACTCATCGTCTAGAGAGTCGCGAATCTACCCTCAGTAAACGGACGACGCGAAGCGCCCGATCTCCAGTTTCTGCTCGTGGTGCTGATGTAGAGTATGCTCGCGATAGAAAAATCGAAAAGATATCAGGGATCATCCGTCAGACGATGAAATTCCATGAGTTCAATAGATTTCCACCGATCCATCAACTCATCGTCTAGAGAGTCGCGAATCTACCCTCAGTAAACGGACGACGCGAAGCGCCCGATCTCCAGTTTCTGCTCGTGGTGCTGATGTAGAGTATGCTTGCGATAGAAAAATCGAAAAGATATCAGTGATCATCCGTCAGACGATAAAATTCCATGAGTTCGATTAATTTTCACCGATCCATCAACTCATCGTATAGAGAGTCGCGAATCTACCCTCAGTGAACGGACGACGCGAAGCGCGCGATCTTCAGTTTCGGCTCGCGGTGCTGATATAGAGTATGCTTGCGATAGAAAAATCGAAAAGATATCAGTGATCATCCGTCAGACGATGAAATTCCATGAGTTCAATAGATTTTCACCGATCCATCAACTCATTGTCTAGAGAGTCGCGAATCTACCCTCAGTAAACGGACGACGCGAAGCGCCCGATCTCCAGTTTCTGCTCGTGGTGCTGATATAGAGTATGCTTGCGATAGAAAAATCGAAAAGATATCAGGGATCATCCGTCAGACGATGAAATTCCATGAGTTCAATAGATTTCCACCGATCCACCAACTCATCGTATAGAGAGTCGCGAATCTACCCTCAGTGAACGGACGACGCGAAGCGCGCGATCTTCAGTTTCGGCTCGCGGTGCTGATATAGAGTATGCTTGCGATAGAAAAATCGAAAAGATATCAGTGATCATCCGTCAGACGATGAAATTCCATGAGTTCAATAGATTTTCACCGATCCATCAACTCATCGTCTAGAGAGTCGCGAATCTACCCTCAGTAAACGGACGACGCGAAGCGCCCGATCTCCAGTTTCTGCTCGTGGTGCTGATATAGAGTATGCTTGCGATAGAAAAATCGAAAAAATATCAGGGATCATCCGTCAGACGATGAAATTCCATGAGTTCAATAGATTTCCACCGATCCACCAACTCATCGTATAGAGAGTCGCGAATCTACCCTCAGTGAACGGACGACGCGAAGCGCCCGATCTCCAGTTTCTGCTCGTGGTGCTGATATAGAGTATGCTTGCGATAGAAAAATCGAAAAAATATCAGGGATCATCCGTCAGACGATGAAATTCCATGAGTTCAATAGATTTCCACCGATCCACCAACTCATCGTATAGAGAGTCGCGAATCTACCCTCAGTGAACGGACGACGCGAAGCGCCCGATCTCCAGTTTCTGCTAGTGGTGCTGATATAGAGTATGTTTGCGATAGAAAAATCGAAAAAATATCAGGGATCATCCGTCAGACGATGAAATTCCATGAGTTCAATAGATTTCCACCGATCCACCAACTCATCGTATAGAGAGTCGCGAATCTACCCTCAGTGAACGGACGACGCGAAGCGCGCGATCTTCAGTTTCGGCTCGCGGTGCTGATATAGAGTATGCTTGCGATAGAAAAATCGAAAAGATATCAGTGATCATCCGTCAGACGATGAAATTCCATGAGTTCAATAGATTTTCACCGATCCATCAACTCATTGTCTAGAGAGTCGCGAATCTACCCTCAGTAAACGGACGACGCGAAGCGCCCGATCTCCAGTTTCTGCTCGTGGTGCTGATATAGAGTATGCTTGCGATAGAAAAATCGAAAAGATATCAGGGATCATCCGTCAGACGATGAAATTCCATGAGTTCAATAGATTTCCACCGATCCACCAACTTATCGTATAGAGAGTCGCGAATCCACCCTCAGTGAACGGACGACGCGAAGCGCGCGATCTTCAGTTTCGGCTCGCGGTGCTGATATAGAGTATGCTTGCGATAGAAAAATCGAAAAGATATCAGTGATCATCCGTCAGACGATGAAATTCCATGAGTTCAATAGATTTTCACCGATCCATCAACTCATCGTATAGAGAGTCGCGAATCTACCCTCAGTGAACGGACGACGCGAAGCGCGCGATCTTCAGTTTCGGCTCGCGGTGCTGATATAGAGTATGCTTGCGATAGAAAAATCGAAAAGATATCAGTGATCATCCGTCAGACGATGAAATTCCATGAGTTCAATAGATTTCCACCGATCCACCAACTCATCGTATAGAGAGTCGCGAATCTACCCTCAGTGAACGGACGACGCGAAGCGCGCGATCTTCAGTTTCGGCTCGCGGTGCTGATATAGAGTATGCTTGCGATAGAAAAATCGAAAAGATATCAGTGATCATCCGTCAGACGATGAAATTCCATGAGTTCAATAGATTTTCACCGATCCATCAACTCATCGTCTAGAGAGTCGCGAATCTACCCTCAGTAAACGGACGACGCGAAGCGCCCGATCTCCAGTTTCTGCTCGTGGTGCTGATATAGAGTATGCTTGCGATAGAAAAATCGAAAAAATATCAGGGATCATCCGTCAGACGATGAAATTCCATGAGTTCAATAGATTTCCACCGATCCATCAACTCATAGTATAGAGAGTAGCGGGTCTACCTTCGGTAAACGGACTACCCGAAGCGCACGATCTCCTGTTTCGGCTTTGTGGTGCTGATATAGAGGATATTTGCGATAGAGAAATCGAAGAGATATCAGTAATCATCCGCCTGACGATGATATTCCATCTGTTCAATCGATTTTCACCTCCACGAGAAGTCACAGTTCAAAGTACACACAAGGTGTTCAGTTTGATCAATAATTCCCGCTTCTCGAACGGAAATAAGTTGCTGCGCGATCCACTTCCGCAAAGTGGAGGACGAAATAGTCGAAACTGAAGGTCTAGAACAATGCGCTCGTGAAACAAAATCAGATTTTCAAGCTTTCAGCGGCTACGAGGAATCCATGAAGACCCAACATATGTGTCGGGTTGCCTGCATACAGGCACTTTTCCTTCCAAGCAGGTATAGCCTTGAAATGCATTAGACAGTGTTCGTAATGGTGGATGTTTATCTCTCTCACTCATTCAGTCTCTCTCTCTCTCTCTTTCTCTGTCTCTCTCAAAGAGAGAGATCAGATTTTCGAGCTACGGCGACTACGAAGAATCTATGAAGACTCAACATACGTGTCGGGTTGCCTGCTTACAGGCAATACTCCTTCAAGCAGGTTCAGCATTACATGCATTGAGCGGTGTTCGTAATAGTGAATTTTCATCACTTTTCCACTCACTCAATCTCTCTCTCTCTCTATCTCTGGTGTCAAATGACCATGTCGAATTCATAAGTGTGCTAGGATCAAAGCCTAAACCTGTGGAGTCTAAATCTGTTCATTCGTGCAGCCATGTCACGCCTGTGCGCTTGCAACCCGGCCAGTATCCTTGCCAGATTCTAAGAGCAGCGCCATCTCTTGGCTTGAGAGTGGCGAGATACGAAAGAACAAAATCAAAATGGCCGCGACATCGTGGCTCGGGTTGTCTTGCATTTTCGTTCACCGTTGCAAGAATAACTCAAGTTTTATCGTGAGTTTCGGACCGCGGGTGCTCCTATCAGAAAGGATGATATCAGCAGAATTGCGCTATGGAGAGACATCCGACACTTATCGTCTGGAGGGGACACAGAATCCGATCACATATGCGTCGAGGTGCAATCCTACATACATGTGAGCAGACGACAAATTTTGTGAGTTTATAAATAATCATTATTCTATTGTTTTCCTGGAATGTCTCTCCATAGCGCAATTCTTTGATGAATTCTAAGGTTGCTCTCCAAATTTCGTGAGATTCTGTCAATTATATCTTGAGATTTTCATGCAACGGAAAGTCACTAGATTTGTGGCTTCTCAGGGGTGTACGGACTCGCCTTAAGTATGATAAAGTGCACGGAACCTTGCTGAATAGAAAACTGCATTCTCTCTCTTACGATGATAAAAAGATGATCAGCGGTCAGCGCTTCTACTTTGTGTGCCTACGCATGTTCATAGAAAATAGAGCATTCGCGATAGTATGAAAGACAAGCTCCTAGTGGTGTAACTCAAAGTAAAATGAGCGGCCGAATGTAAGATTATTATTCATATGAACATCTTCACTAAATTTGAATTATCGATATATACATACACAACACAAAGGGTAACCATTGTTCAAGAGGGAGGATTTCAACAACTTGAAATTTTCTTCGTGAAACCGCACATCAGATACCTTTACAGCCCACATTATTGGACGATTGATTGTTCGACTGTCCATAAATTGTGTGACTGGAACGGAATGTACCATCAGAAGAGAGTGGATTTTTTATACCAGTTGGTAATCGGAATTCCATTCTCTTGACGATTTCTTGGAAAGTCGAGGTCATTTATAAGGTTATTGATTTTTCTCTCCATAGGTAAATTGAGGGGGGTATAAAAAAAGTTGAAGACTCGGAAGATATGATTTAGATCTTGGGATCTAACTACCGAGTAGCAATTGTCAATTTTCCGTGTGTGAAAAATTATATATGCTTGTAGTCTTTAGGCGATGTTTCTCAAGTTCTTCTACGGTAATTTGGCAAGTTTCGTAATGAGACAGTTGCTCGAAAAGATTCGAGCAACACAAGAATTCGAGACGAGAACACAAAAATTCGAGAAATCATAGTGTCACCCGTACCCTAAAAATGGTTTTAGCGTACCATTGCAAGTTTTGTAATCTTTCAGGAATCTCCAATACTCCGAAGTTGTAATTTGTTTTTAGAGGGAGAAGTAGCTCAATGTAGCCAGCCGTAATATGCATTAGACGATTTATCACTCCATTATGAGAAACTGATATTCCTATTATGAAGCTTATGACTTTTCTAACGTACCCTAGAGGGGCTCCGCGACCAGATCATCATGTCATTCACGTGAAAACAAAGGAACTGAGCTATTGCAAATCGATGGAGGTGAAAAGGGATGTCAGAGAATCGACATCAGCCGAGAAGAAATGAGCGTTTTTCGTGGTATATTTTTATAGCGTACAAAATATTCCAATATTTGTAGACGTGTCTTTTGCGACAAAAATTGCATTTCCAATGTCAAAATGACCACTGCTCGGTTATTAGCCTCAACTTCGCTACATTCAACAGCAGATTCATCGTGTGAACGAAGAAAAGTCTGTTGGAGGTCAATACAAAGCACTTTATTTTGGATGATTGAGAAGAGTAAGAAACTGAAACAAGGATTTCCAAACGTCGAGCTCATTGTCGTATTGTGACAGCACTTGATTGTACTTAACGTCAACGGTATAATTAAATTTGAAAGGAGAATGGAGAGTGGAAGAAAATGATGAATTCAGAGCTATTCTAATTTGCAGAAGGAAGCTCTAAAGGTGAGCCGACAGGTTGACTCGCCTCTGGCTTTGTTTGCAATTCAAGATTCAGTCAAGGCGATCGCAAGCAGAAGACAGTGCTTATCTACTCTACACAATGTCTTGTCCGCCTCAATCGAATCAACATTGCGGGTGAATACAACCAAGCCACTTGCATTGCAGTGGCTCACTTAGCTCGCGGAGCCTGTCATCGGAGAACTCTCGCAAATGGATTGAATTACTTGCACGATATAGTTTTGAAGCATAACGCGAACTAGAATTGCAAACAAGTGTATTGTTTCCGGCACTGTCTGTATAATTTTATAATTTCTTGGCAGCTACTGGAAAACAGTCTCATCGCCATTGTTTCTTACAGTACCGTCAACTAGGGTAATATTAGGACAAGAGAAGGCGGAGGGGGGGGGGACTTTGGAACAACTCATGAAAGAGTTGTTACCACTCGCGGTCCGTACGGCAGGTTGACCTATCACTATAATACTTCCTGACTCTACTCTAGACACGTATGAGCGATGTTTCGCATCGACGAGAATGTCCCCATCAGCTGTGTATTCATTCATAACAATCAACTTTATCAAAAGTATGTTTTTGATCCAGCAAAAAAATTTTCGGGAAAATTAGCGTGATTCTGACCATTTGATCGGTCTTTGCGAGTTAAAGTCAGCTGATATTGCTGAAATTTTTTCCATCAATCAAGAATGGATTCTACTCCACTCGCAATCAATGCACCTTTAGAGCCTCTTTTGGTTGCGAGGATGCATCTAAAGGATCTTGATGGAAAGGAATGAAAAGTAAAGATGAGAAACTTTATAAAAAATGTTGATTCTACGCTGATATTATGCGTGTTTCGCCCTTCCCTCATTGCTCGGGCAGAAGGCCGAAGGCCTGCCAAAGTAAAAATGATGAGAAATCAAATGGAAATAGCGGGTTAAGACTATTCTCGCAAGCGCTTAACAAAGATGAACTTTCGTATATAAGGACGTTCTAACCATCGAACACTCGGCCACTTGGGCCGCGTGTCAGTGGTAAACTTTCATTGCTCTTCCACCACTTTGAAAAGCCCGAGCAATGAGAGAAGGGCGAAACACGCACAATATCAGCGTAGAATCCAAAATTTTTTCATAAAGTTTCTCATTTCTCATCTTTACTTTTCATTCCTTTCCATCAAAATCCTTTAGATGTATCCTCGGAACCATACGAGGCTCTAAAGGTGCATTGATCGAGAGTGGAGTAAAATCCATTCTCAATTGATGCCAAAAACGTCAGCAATATCTGCTGACTTTAACTCGCAAAGACCGAAAAAATTATATCTTCATAATTTAAAACTCCCGCGAGGGATAATAGTACATTACGCGTCGAGTGCTGGAAACATTTTTTCCTTCGGGAAACCGAGCTGGACGTGGGCGATGGCACCGTCCAGCTTGGTTTTCCCGAAGGAAAAATGTTTCCGCACGAGACGCGTATGCAGTTTTATACGTCTGTACACAGAAACACGTTGTTTCTACGTATGGACGTATAAATATGATATTCGATCATATCGATCAAGTGTCAAAATTAATTACATGTTAGTAGGACGAGTCCACGGTAACCGATTTGGATTTTAGTTCTCCGTACAGATATCTGAACAAACTCATCATTACACTGGTCTATTTTCACCCAGTGTCAATTTTTCAGAACAAAAACTGAGAAGTGCGTGTTTGTTTCCAAAATTGTGGTAATTTTGGAACACTTATTCATATTTTCTCGATCATTTTTTGTATACAATCGTCGAAGTCTACTTTCTCGAGTAGCCGTTGATAAGAGCTATAAAATGAGCTAAGGGGCGTCTCATTTTGAACCACAGAGCCGAGTTATGTCAATTTTAGCCAGAAACTGACTTTGGAGATATTTCCCTCCTTGAGAGGTAGCCGCGAGCGTTGCGATTAGTATGCTGAAGGTGGGTTTACTTTATTATAGAAATTAGATTCAACCAAATGGACTCATACAAAAGGTCAATGTAAACATGAGACACTCAGCTTTTAATTGATAGTGATGGGAATCGATTACATGATCTAATTGACGAATGAAATAACGAATAAATGATAAGAAACAGTTCCTGTCCCGAAGTTACCCCAAACCGGTTTAACTTTGGGACACGACATTGAGCGCCTATAGCTCCGACCATAGATGACCAAATGCATCAACCTCACAATCGAGAGCTCGGACTGTGAGTTTTCGATTGACCCCACATGCAATGCGATTCTTATACAAAATGAACAAATTACTAAAGTTTTGAGGAGGAAATGCGATTGTTGTCCCAACGTTACCCCAGTTGACGGCACTCGATTTTAGTCAACACCATTGACGAAAAACTTGCATCATATACACGAATAATATTTTAAACAAAAAAGGAAGCTCCCCTATGATATCTCCCGGGCATCAACGGTACGTATTGAATCAACACTCTCAAAAAATCTTTCGACTCCGTTGGTTAACTTGCATCTACTGTTAACTCAAATCTCTTCACGGTAACGATTTGAGTCCGAAATAATTTCAATATTTCCGTTTGTCAATTTCTGCGGAAAAGAATACTGTGGCAGGCATGTAAGGTTATCTTAAAATTCTCGATGACCAAGAACCAGATAAATCTAACCTCGACCATCGATTTTGGAAACAATGGTATCACCCCGGATCTTGATTGTAAACTATCACAGCATCTCTGCCCGCAAGAAAATCAAATCAGATCATGAGCGAAAACGCCCGAGGCGTCAAGTATCCTTTCCATTTCCCTTTGAAGACTGTAGCAAACAACACAGCAGCAGCACTGCAGATGCTAAACTCGATTCCTTCGGGCTACCGTCTCTGCCAAGGAATTTAAGGAAGCCACCAACTCGCCACGATGGCAAGGTCAAGACGCTGCTGTTCCGCAGAAAGGGAATATCTCTCTTAAGCGGAAATAGCTATGGTGTCCGGCTCTGCTCGGTGCTCCGTGAAATTTGAGGCTTTTCAAGGAAAGGGGTCGTCTTGAAAGCGTAGAGCTTCTACATCCACGCAAAATTGGTTCACACCCAGACGACGCCGGAAGAAGTGGCCCCTCGCTTTCACGGAAGAAGCACCAAAGACGTTCAGAAAATCGGCGGATAGGGGAAAGGGTAAGGAGGCTTCGATTCAACGATGGCAGAGCTTTCTGAAACCGATCATCCATTAACCTCCCCAGATTGGATTTTGTCCTTGTCGCTGGCTTCTCGTTTTCTCTCACTTTCTTCTTTAGTTGGAAAGGCAAGGAGGAAGAATGGAAATGAACGATGGTAGAGGTGATGGTGGTGGTGGCACACCACTCTGCACGAGAATTGCCTTTGCACTATAGGCGAGACTCTGGCTTCTTCATATTTCCGTTAGAAGATCGAGTAGGAGTGTGGGGAAAAGCAAGCGAGGTTCATTTTCACATTGCCGCGTCTGTCTATTTCGACGACCAAGACGTTGCTGCTGCTGCTGTCTTCTCTAAGCTCGTGCCACGTGAATAAAAGAACAAGCATTGCGACGTTGGAGAAGCGGCGCGAATGAATCAGAGCACTTTACTTCCACTGTCATGATTAATATATCGCGAGCAGTACATTTTCCTGGCACTCGATTTTCCAGTTCTAGTTGTACCAATTCTTCTCATCTCTTTCTCTGTCGTCGTTGGCGTGTGAAAGCGACGAAGTGGCTGGTGAATCAACAGCTGTTGAAGTGAGGTTATGGATCGCGGTGCGGATGATTGGAATTGGAAATCGATTTGGTTGGTAAATTTGATATTGACAGCACCGTGATCCAGATGAAAAATACATCCTTGAACAAATTTACACTATGAAAAGGAGATGGTAGGTGCAGTTCAAATCCAACGGGAATAAAAGACATCTACAAAAGCATTATGAACACGTTCACTGCGATCGGACCCTAGGTGGAGCCCACGCGGTTTTCCCTGTGTGCGATGGGCACCACCGGTGAGGCCCACTTTTTCTTGGGTTTCGGACCACGCCTAGTAGCGGATATATATCCACTGGCTTGTGCCGCGATTAATTCTTCTCGTATATTTCATAATGAACATGTGTACAAGACAGTTTCGGTATTGTACTTGATTTGTGCGAGTTCTCGCACGATCTCCGTTCTTTGTGCGATTACTTGCAAGTTACACGAATCCGAGTACTGTATAGCAGATTACTCACTTTGAATTTGACTATCCTCAATGTACCTCGGCTCATTTGAAAGCTATTTTTAAAACCTACAAATTGTGTGATAATACGCGGTGAAACATTGAACCGAACTCGAGTAGTCTTCAATTCACGCGAGGAAAAAAGTTTCAGCTAAATTGAGAAACGTGTATTTCCAACACGCTCTTCACTCGTGTAATCCTTCCTATTTTACACTGTAAAACTCTTAGCACTAGGAACATGGTAAAAGGAAATAGGGTTGAGCCAATATCATTGCTCGTGCCTGAGAGATTTGGAGTCCGTTTTGGGTTCGATGAATTGCAGCGCCCAAAACATCAGATTTAGCAATGCATAAGAGCCAAAACCATGTCCACAATCATTGTACGTCTGGACCAGATATTAAGACTTACGTACTCCCGAAGGCTGATAACCTTGTCTTCGACGGTTCGGTCAATACTACCAATCATCCTCATTAATGTATCCCGCGTTAGGGAAAATTTTTTGGAGCCCACCACACAGAAAGATGGCTACCAACTCTGTGTGTGATGGGCCCCACCGATGAGGCACACTAGAATTCATAGGAATACTGGGAATAGATGCCAAATAGATGATTTTCCAAAAGATACGGATACCGTAAAAGCTGAAATGCACATTTATACTCTCTTGCTATCTAGAGCGAAATCGCGATTTTGCCTTCGCAGTGAACGTGTTGAAAAAGTCACTAGTGATGTGACAGAATGATCGTGGAATATCCAGAACTGATCGAAAATTCATGATGTTAATAATTTTTCCAAATTTAACACGTCTCCATGGCAAGAATTGAAAGGATGTCTTCGGGACAGATTTCACCCAACTCAAGTCTCTCGACTCGCGTCTGTCTATCCCATTCAAATTTTAATGACACCAAATTTTGGATTGATCACATTTTGAGAACCACGTTGGATACTCACGTTTGGCCTCTCTGTACATCTCACACGGTCAAGAATCCAGAGTCACTCACCTGGAACAAGAATAAGACCAATTGGTCAGTTAAATTTCAACCATAAGCAGATATTCTGTACATCAGTAAACACAATCGGTGTCAGATTGAAAACAAACTTTGGATTGTCTAAATACTCGAGATTAGCTGAGAACGATACAAATCCAAAAGTTTGAAGGAGATGTCTCTCATTGACAAGGCACAATGGGAAGGAGAAGTAAATGGGAAAAGAGACAGGAAAAAAGGAAAAGAGAATACAAGGGTGAGGAGCTACCCTCACCATAGGAAGATACTCAATCCTAGTTTCGACGCTGGTATAGACCAATGAGATTAAGGTTCAAATGGATTATCAGTCGATGGGACGTTATTGGAGCTGAGATAATCTAATTCTAAATTAGAATGTTCCAGGTACTGCTGCCTCACTCTAGTAAAACTGAAAGCTTCGTTCCATCTCCCTTCTTGTTATCCACACTGATTTACTAGACGTGAATATGATGCGACAACCCGAATTTTCTATGGAAAGACTAGCTGCGAGAGTAGCTGACGAAAATATATTTATCTTATGTACAAGATTGAGCTGCTATCTTATCGTATTATAATGACAAAGTTGTTCAGATATCTGGAGATTCGGTCCGTATAGAAAATTGAGTAAGACCAATGGTAACATCATTACCAACAATAATAAAATAAAACCAGCTGTCGCAGTGTAGGATGATCTATGTTTCAAATAAATTCCAATTACGGATTTGGACATGAATGTAATGCGATTTGAGCATGAAAAATATCCAGACATCGGCATTCATCAAGAAATACGATGAAAAATGATCTGATCTGTATATTGACGCGCTCAGGCTTTCATCGATACTTTTGCCTCGCGTGAAGTGATAATAAATTTGCTTCCTACTTTTCAATCTTGCTGTGAAACGATGTCTGCATCCGAGTTTAGCATATTATAATCGAAGCACTCCACAGCTCTCATTGATTAATCCTCCATAGATTAATCAACCATAAAACTGTCACAACTCCTGAAAGTAACACAGGGGTCACGCTCTTTCAACATTTCCCAAAGTGTACCCAATAGTTTTTGTCAGACTTCCGGGGGATTTCGTTTTGAGGATCCATTCATAGGGAATAAAACATGAGACTCTCGGGTCCCAAGGAATCAAAAGGGTCCCCAACCAAATTTTTTGCGGAATGACAAATGCACCTTAGGGCTTGTACCTCACGTGTTACACTGTTTATCTGAGTTTGAAAAATTTTGGGGTTATTAGAACAGGTGTGATCTCAGTGACTTAACAAGCGCGGATATTTTCGGTTTGTGAGTATGAAGTGGCATCACATTGGAGATGATTTAAATGTGAGATCTGATCCTTTGAAGTTGATGGTTTCGCATCGATTACAAGTTACATCATGCTTGATTACGTTCACTTTAGTTTTATCATGTGTGTGATTGACTTTTATGAATTCTGCCACGGTCCCACATTATGATCAAGTAAGCTAATTTTGTGCAGAATCTCATTAAATCGATCAAGCCCTACGCTTTCAAAAACTTTTGATCCGGATAACGTCCTTGCTGGGATAATGATCTCCTATCTATCTCGCAACTTCTGATTGGATTATAGCGAGCTCTTCGCGTAGTTAATGCGTTCAAAGATTCTGGTGGAAACAACTTTCTTGGAAATAACTTATTTAATTAAATTGATGTGCCTAAATAGCTTCTTTGTGGATAGTCTTGAACGCTAAAATCTCGACGTAATTTTACGAAAATTCAAGTATTAAAATCTTTCTTGTTGAACCTCTGCAAAAGAGACTCACATTCGAGTGAGTGTGAGAGTGAATTTTTCTGTTGCGGTTGAATTCTCTAATATTGTATATCCCTCAAAAATGCCTGTCGTATCCAGATTGCGAGATTTTGCCTTCGTCACGCTAAATCACGACACTTTCATTGAATAAGTAAGTTAGGTGTACCTAGTGAGCTTCATTTTAGGCTTACTAGGTGTACCACGCGGTCATATGCCGATATCAGAAATAAGCCTTCGAAATTGTCCGCATTTTTATACGCTTTTATTGCACTTCACCGAGTCCTGGTTTCTCCCATATAGATATGGTCCCAGAGCCATCTATCGTGCATCCGGTTTTTGACCTTCGGTGCACATATATCCACATGTGCATGTGCATGCGTGAACTAGTTGATGAGGCGTTGTAGGAAGAATGATAAAAACTTGATTAGTGCAGTGCTAATCTGTTCACATTACTAATGTCTGCTGCGTTCATATGTGACTCCGCGACAAAGTGGCGCCTTATTCGAATACGAGAAATATGAGATACCCATAGCTATGTACATTGTACATATTTGGGACACTCGCGTTTTCGCTATAGTTTCTCATACATCCGGCAATTTTTCTCTTGCGAATTTTCTGCAATATCGGGAACTACCTCCTTCACACCATCCCGAATTCGACAACGCTTTCCGCGCACTCCAGCATATTTAGCAGCTAAAGCGTATTTTGATAATTTTTTTCAACTCTCACTCATTTACGGTTGTTATGTTGGAATATGAAAGAATAGGTGGTTGTGATCGGCCCCGGATCATTTCTGCGTTCTCCAAAAAATTTGAAGAAATTTTTATATCTTTCGTATTTGCACAGCTAAGAATTCGCGTTCAGTGAAATCGGCGCCAAAATATTTTGGCTCAACTAATCTCAACGTACTTCAGCGCATTCCATTTCTAATTTGAGGCCTTTCAAATATGTTTTTTTCAAGTTGCGAAACGTCAATCTGGAACGATTTTATCAGCTAAATACGGAGATTGTTTGCAAAACATCAAGGCCGACTTGGAGGTGTACCCAACATGCTCCCCTACGCTTATTTCGCAAGGGTTTCCATGATGACCCTTTTCCCCACCCAGAACGTGTTTATTGCGCCAGAATCAGCCGAAAATAGTGAACTGGATCGATGAAAAAACTTCATATATGGTTTTATGGAGATAATAACGATTTTTTGATTTTATGCACTTCATAAAGATGGAGCATGTTGCAACTCGCAAAAAATCACTTCTAGGAAACATAGTGATAACTCGGCTCTGCTTGGTTAAATTGAACTTATCTCAGCTCATTTTGAAGGTCTTGGAACAAGCTTTGAAATGAGCTGAACATACATTGAAAAATATTGACGTGGTCCGGAACTATTGTCAAAACGGCTTGAGAAGGGGCGACGCATATTGGGTACACTTGCCTTTATATAGGAAAAATTCGTAATCGCATCCTATCAAGTAGTGAGCCAACTCACCCGTCCGCCATGCATGTAGAATTCGTAACTAAAACGATCATAATGAATAGAATTATGAACACAATTTCAGGATGTAAAACGCCGTCCCTAATTTTGTTCCAACATCGATGACATTCGATAAATCATGAAATACGTAACAACTCATGTCCCGCCCTCGCAAACCCAATCCAAAACGAGCAACATTCATAGCTGCCAATACTCATATCAGACCCGACCAAATTTCCACACCACAGCGATGAAACAAGATTGTCACAGCCAAGCAGCGTCACCGCTATCCGTCATTCTTCATCCCCAATATAATGATTTTCAACTAGTTCGCGCAACCTACGGTCTCGTTCCCCAAGCTTTTGCAACTCTACTCTACCGTCACACGCATTCTCTCGCTTCAGCGAATTCGCGAATGCAAAAGGTAGACAGAATTTGTACGCGAGATCTCACTACCTATCTTTACATATATGGGTAATTCCGCCGAAAGTGTGATTTTTTGGTGCCAAAATCTTCACTAAGAGTGATGTGGGCCAAAGAATTAGTACCGTAGACTCTTTTCCGCATAGATTTGCTCTGATGCAACCAAATACTTCAAGAAACAATGTCCCACAAAGCGACATAGCGCGCTGAGGAGGAGCACAACATGAAGACGGAAAGGACAGGAAAATTTTGTACGCCATCCTGAAAATACGTTCATGTTGTTCGCTCGGCTGCGGGTTAGAGTTTCCGGCTAATGTCGCGCATCAATGAGGTGTATTTAGATTCCTAGATGACAACCTCGTTGGTTGGAAAGGATTAATGAACCGTTGGGGACTTTGCGGAGCTAATTAGTGCTGTATAACAAGCAGTTTTGCTGCTGACCCGTCTTTGAAATGTCGGGTAGCCGTGCGCGAGTTGGGGCTTTATTTCGACTCACAAAATGGTGGATTGTGTTGTTTGAAGTTTTACGAATTGAAGTGCATAGCTACATATAGGGGTTTTTGACCCTGCATATACGTCGCGCGTCGTGATGAATTCAAAAGTCAAAGTTGGGCTGCCCACGGGGGACGAAAAGAAGATTTCGATCCTTTATTAAGCATTACAAGATACAGGAACGTTAGGATCGTCTCCAAAACTATTAACATAGTTGCACACCAATAGAACAAACCAGAAAATTATTACGATACACATCCCGACCCTTAGAACCTTGGAGGAACTTGGAACACGGAAAATCACACTTACGGCAGAATTACTCATATATGTCCATACATGTGTTATAACAGGGGTGTGTACGAGCCATTGCGGTGGCACGGTGCGGCCTGCCGACAGTTTCAATAAATCCAACGTTTTGTGCGCGAATACACGCGGTGGCGGCGGGTCCTGTACCAGCTCTGCTACACTACACTAGTATACTACTATGTTGTCACTGTGCTGTGGCAAGCAATTTGTCGACAGAGTCTGGATAAAGCATATACACGTATGAATACAATATATACATATAGTTGAACACGTTGCCCGAAGGACCGTCCACAGAGGAGCCAATCTCTAAATTTAACAAAGTCGACGCATCAAATTCGATTAACGGATTTTCAACAATTTTTTTCGACTGTGCATCGAGAGCTAGTTTTGATTTTGCCAACGAAGTGGATATATTCGTTATCTCGTAGCCAGAATTTCCAGAGTTATGTTGTTTTTTTTTATATTTTTTTTCCTTTTTCGGTTGGAATAGAGAGGAACGTGAGAGTTGTGCGAGTCTCTTCAATCGGTGTTGTGTCAATGAACCTGGTTAACTTTTTTCGGCATGGTGGTGTCACATATATGTGATACCTGAATTTGCGCTCGAAACGTGTATAAATGGTGATTAAATGGAAATGGAACTATGAAATGTACAAATTCTTCTTGGGAATCATATAGCACTCACTCAGGCAAATATCCCTCATCAAATCACTTGTCTCGAACTATTTCTTGAAGGAAACAGTTATACAAAATGAAATTTGACGAAAAAAATTTTTTCATGGAAAACTGTGGGGACTACTAATTGATGTAACCATTTTCAGTGACGTTGCCACTTTAGTCAAAATTCGTCGTAGGAAAATGTGTGCAAGTAAGAATCAAGTGAATAGATAGATTTTGGTTAGAAGTACACTGCAAGAAGTTGATTGACTTTCCACTAAAGTGGCATCCATCTGGTTGAAAAGTCTACCACGTGATTATCGTTCTAAACCCTGGTTGACTGTCGAATTCAATGAGGTAGTTGGAAATTCAACCACTGCTGGTCGCCTACCACATTCAAACACTGGTCGACTTTTTTCCAACGGCGACTATGCAGATGAATACGGAACCCATGAGATTGATGAATGGTGGTCGTCCCCGGGCGACACTTTGAGTCGGAAAAATGAGTTTCTCCATGTTTCTTCATGAACAAATAGAAATATACAACCGCGGCATCCGCGCGAGTCTTTTCGGAGAAAATCCAGGTTAAGCGACGTTTTCGCGATCCAGTATCCGCAGTGGTGACCACCCGTGTTAGTTTGCGATGCCTATAACCCCATATTTTGGATCAAGAACTAAGCAAAGGCATGATGAGTGGTCACTAATTTGAATACTGAATCGCGAGAACGTTGCTTAACCTGAATTTTTCCCCAAAACTGCTCGCGTGGCCATCGCTGATTTTTTTTTCAATCGCATTACAAGATAACATTAAGAAACTTTTTCCTGACCCAAAAGTATTCCCCAGGGACCGCCGTCTTTGTGAGAAAAACTGCAACGAAACTGTGAGCACAAACTTTCTACGCGTAATCCGTGAAAGATGATCATCGGAAATTTTGGATTACGTGCAGTCTTTCCCATAAAACAAATACCTACAGCTTCCAGAGCATAGCAAAGCTACCGTAAGATATTCGAAGCAGAGTCCAGTTCGATTCGAATTTGTACAATTTTTTCATATAGCTTGAACATTGATCCTCATACTTCCATGGGACAAAGATCCATTTTTCGAGTATTCAAAAATTAGTAGTGCGGATCGACAAATGAATTTTGAAGTTTGGAAGTAACTCGGTACATGATGGTGAGAAATTGATACCAAAAAAAAACCAACACAAGGCAATTAGATTTAACGGAACATCATAACACTTTCTTCACAGACCGAAAGGTTAATCTCCAATTTGTATTTCTGTGTCCATGCCAATGATCCATTGCACGGTCAGAAAGAATGCCAAGAATGCTAATCCTTCATTAAAGAACGTAAGACTCAAAGACACCTCTTCTTTGATAGAAAGGTGAGATGAATAAAAAAGTGCTGTCACAAGTCGAGTAAAAGTGAAGAAGAAAGAAAAACACTGCAAGAGAACTCATCAGAGTACTTTACCTGGCAACTTTGAAAGCGCAAAAGAATGGAAAAAAGACAAAATTAAAAAAAAGTAAAGCGAGGTGAGCCACCCATAGTAGCGTCTGCTTGATAAATGGATAAACAGAGCTCAGAGACTGCAAGCCATTCGATCCCGGACGTCCGTCTGTGCAAGGCTTGCTCAACCGCTGACCGGTCGCTGCCCATTAACGAGCTTGCCCACCCGACAAGAATCGACAGCAAGGGGCTGTATATGGATAAACGAAGCTAGGCTGTCTTTGGATTTTCTTTTTGAAGCTTTACCTCTTCTTCCGCCTATCGAACATCGTACTCGAATTCGTCAAGCCGATTAGGTCGTTAATTGGGTAGAACATTAGATTGAACTCTGTGCCTCGGCACTCGACGATCTCAAGTCAAGCGAGACGGCATGTGAAAGCAGAAAGGAAGAGAAGAGGAGGCCTACATAAGAGAATAGGTAAGGCTGACACGCTCCTATGCGACATTCATGTGAGCGTGATTCCGGATAGGATCGTTCAATCGTTTAACCGCTTGATTGCACAGCTCGTAATTGACCTTCGTTTTCAGGGAAATATCAATGTTGACACCAGTTACGACAATCAATGTGGGTTTCGTTTCCATCTCTACCTAATTTGCACGCGACGCTTGAGAATTGTTTAGTTGATTAATTTGAGTGTGCACATATTCGGTTTCTTGTACTTTACAGATAGTTAAGACGTAGATGAAAGATGAATGAGATATAGGTTGTTAGTGCCTCGACAGAAAGTGCGCGATGTTCTTTTCTCCAATTTTTGCCCTGAGTATAAGCATAGGCGCTCGCTTTTCCCCCGTTTTTTCTCCGTGGAAGTAGCGCCATTGCGCGCCCGTGGTGGTCACTGCAACTACAGCGCCTATGCTTATACACGGTGGAAAAAATGGAGAAAAGAGCATCGCGCACTTTCTGTCGAGGCCCTTAAGGTGTAAATTAACCGTCACGTTGCTCGAGCAGCGACACGCACAAGTGTGAATTAGAATATTATATATTTGGGGAGGGGGGGGGCGATAGAGATCGAGAAAAGAGACTGCGGTCAAAGACCGAACGAATTAGCTTGCGGTAGATCTCGGAGCCCGCCGGGCACGCTCGCGGGAGACCGAAGCTGTGTTAACGAGACGAACGCCCCGACGACGAGTTTCAGAAGATGGTGACTTCGTTCTTAAGCCCATCAAACGAGTGAAAGAGCAAACAAGAGACTGCGAACCTGGGCGCGAGATGATCGGCTCGGTGAGCCAAGCAGAATCGAGGACTGCAAACTATAAATCGATAGATAGACCTGATTCCTACTTTCCTGATCCTTGAATCCCCCCCCCCCTTCTCCTCACTCCCGATGTACTATGTAGGCTGTGAACCTGCATGAATATCAGATATCCTAAACATAATTGAGTGCTACTGTTTTCTGAAGAGTTACTGCTATTTTTCTATCGGATAAAATAGACTGCTAGATATCTGAACCTGGCACTTCCAATATGTCTCGCAAGTTCGAAGAATCTTGGAAACAAATTACATTTTTCGAACATGAATCGTCCTCTTCTATGTATCAATGATATTGAATTCGTAAATCGGCATTTGGGGGACTAATTTTTATTTCTCTATTGGTGACCTGGGATTTGAGGCCATTTTTAATGAGGAATTATCGATCGGGGTTTGATCGTCATCATGTTAATCAAAGAAAAAATGCATTTGAATGACATCGTGGAAAAAATGCCTGGACCCAGGATCGAACTGGGGGCCTTCTTCTCACCGGGAAATTGCCGCGAATCCGAGGTCACCAATAGAGAAATAAAAATTAGTCCTCCATGAATGAATCTTGGAAACATTTCCTATGACACAAAGACATTAATCAGGATTAAATGGTTCTCGATCGATATGGACGATCGTGACCTTATTGCACGCGGGAATTACACATTATGATGTTACTTTTTGGCCACTGGCACGCTAGATTGAAACAGCAAGTCTGCTATTTTTCTCTGGTGACGTAGATTGATATTGGAGAGATCCAATTCAGTTTACGTACCCTCAAAGCTCCTCAAATCTCACAGTCACATTTTTTCGAAAGATTTTGATGGAATTTATGAGAGGAAATTAGATGAGACTACGAAATTTTTCTTTTTTGACTCTACGCTTGATGTTAGTGCATTTTGCCTTTTCTCGACAAATCCGAAGTAGAAAAAAAAATTCTCGTAGAGTCTCATCTAATTTCTTTGAATAGATTCTATCAAAATCCTTCAAAAAATGCGCCTTTGAGATTCGAGGAGCTTTGAGGTTACGTAAATTGAATTGAATCTCTCCAATATCAATCTACGTTACCAGAAAAACAGCAGACTTGGTGTTTCAATGTAGCGTGCCAGTGGCCAAAAAGTAACATCATGATTTACAAAGACATCAATTCTTTTAGTATAATCCACTTTTTATTCGCTTTTATTGCACTCGGGCGCGCGGAGACAAGATTTCTGTCGGGGAACTTTGTGTGAGGCGTGTCATTGACACACTTTGGTATAGTTGTGTTGGTGTCGAGGCTCTGAATGCTTTGATGCGCGATTTAACATTGTATAAACGCAAACGCGGCATTGTGCGCAGGATCGAGGGGAGAGCATTGGCATTTAGAGAACAATATATAGAAAGAGACAGATGAGCTGATGAGCTCAGCTGTGAGCAGAGCACATAGCACATCAGCCGATCAGCCGGAGATGCTGAGAGATCCTCGCTATCTCTCTAATTTGCGCATGATGAGTATACGTAATAGTACTTTAATAAATGATCATCAGTGATTACGGTATAAAGGGCCATAAAGCAATGCTCTCGCCCGCCGGCCTGCGAAAATTACATACCCATAACCTCTACGATTCTTCAACTGCGTTATGTGATGCTGTAGCAGATTGCAGCTCAGTGCAGATATTTTGTGTTATGAAGTGATTTCATTAATGTGTTTCAGTTCTTGATCTATCCTGCGATGAATCTCATCTTCATCAATTTGTAGATAAATTTGTGAACAGTGTCACAGTAATTGAGAAGAGTATTAGAAACAAATGTTCAGACCAGTAGAATTACTGGCAGGTGATTGATGGTTCTATATTTTTTCATATAGCTGTGAGGAGCTAAATTTTCTAGTACGCAATCAAGTTTTGTATACAGTGGAAAAATCAAGCGATAGTTCTGATCAAGTGCTAAAAGAGTGATGAATTGTATTTCATGAGACACTATGAGTCACTTGATTAGTACCTGACATCAATCTCTCTCCTAAATGTTAATTAAGTATGCCATTGTTCAGAACTCCAGATTAGTGATCGAATAGACCATTTATGTTGTGAACAGTTGCAATAGTTCTATGCGTATCAAGTGCTGGTTCGTTTACACTCCTGAGGATGCTTTTTACCATTGACACATCCATTACAAAAATTTAGCAGTCATTTTCAACTAAATTCCACCACTCCAATGCTTTCTGTGTAGATGTTTACAATTCTGCAACACTAATACCAAAGTATTAGTGCGGTATCAGCAGGCATACAGGGCTCAAGGATTATTCAGTTTCTTATAAGCATGAAGCATCGCTCGACTGATTAGAATTAGCAGATATCCCTATTCATGATTGAGCTCTGACTTGTAAAGTGTTATGGAATACTAATTGATAGAGATATACTGATGTTGTCAATGAGCTATATACAGCCTCCTGGATTTGATTTGCCAATAACTTGGCATTCATTACAAAGTTACCGGTTTGCTGTACATGACAAGAAGCATAATTTGGGATCAACCGTGGCTGATCGCTCTACTCCTGACTAATCCATTTGTACTCTACAGCCCTTCTTACCCCAATACTTATGCAGAAATGGATACATCTCTTCATTATAATCAGCCAGAGAAATTCCAAAGATTATCCAAAGCTTTTGCCTGATATTAAATTTTTGGAATCATGGTCCATTTTAAATGATTAGATATGAACTAAAAATATGAAAATAAAATAATTAAAAAAAAATAATTTTAAAAATTCGCTTTTATGAACATAATAGCAACGCAAAATGTGAAAATGATCTTGAATCTCCTTTCTGCATTTGTAGCATAGATGTTGGCTAAGTTTACTGACTTACATGCTCCAAGATATTTATGATTTTAGGAATAAATATGATAAAAGCGTGGGTTACAACATGAAGACTACTGTTAATGAATTCAGTTGATAACCCACGCTTTTATCATATTTATTCCTAAAATCATAAATATCTTGGAGCATGTAAGTCAGTAAACTTAGCCAACATCTATGCTACAGATGCAGAGAGGAGATTCAAGATTATTTTCACATTTTGCGTTGCTATTATGTTCATAAAAGCGAATTTTTAAAATCATTTTTTCTTAATTATTTTATCTCTCTTATCCCAGAAATCCAATTTTTCATCGAAGCATGCGACGAATCACGTAGAACAATGACTCGGTCGAAGACAAGGAGAAACATCAAGCTCTTGAACATGGAATTCCCCTAACTCACACTTCACAGCACCTAAGACACCGACTACGGGTATCAGTTTCCAAAACGTTGTGGGCGTAACGACAACGAAGCCAATAGACTCTGCTCTGAACAAGCTATGACACCACCATACACTCTCGTGCAGGTGTCGCAAGCATCCGCACACAAAGAGAACACACCCTCTCTCTAACATAACCTCACACATCATAGAGCCACTTGTTAGTATCAGAGGAGGCTCTCTAAGATAGTAGTCAAGTCCACGCCACGCTTGCACTAATTCACGTCCAATCGCCAACATTACACCAGCAGGTGCTTTGAGACATACAGATACAGATATAGAGATAGAGAGTCTCGCAATTCCAGTCTTACACATACACACTGAGTTATAGAAGCCCTTATGCAAGGTGAGAGATTCACGATATAGTACAAGTCTCTGACCCGTACGAAGCCAGATTCAGAGAACAATAAGACAATGGGAACAAGTGTACAATGGGCGAAGCCATTGTCAGCTACGTTGTTCGCCTGTTTGTAAGTTTGCCCCGCGGCGTACAAGTGGCCCACGACGGCGACGACGACCACCACCACCACCACTACCATCATCATCACCTCTTTTCCATATATGTGTATGTGTATAATAGACGACGGGGCTCGTCCTCCTTGGAGGCAAACTTTTCATGATTCATGAGGACTAACCTACGAAATTCTACCTATCCTGCGAGAGGGTTAAACTTGCCAGCCGGATCGAGGTTCTCAGTAAGAGTGGGGGGTTAGGAATTATACATCGAGAGATCCAGAATCCGCAGACCCGATGAAAAGCCATTCATCCGTGAGCTTGGCTGAACCTCTCTCTCCCCATCTCACGATTACTCGTTGGTCCACGGTGGGCAATTCGTGCACGACCAAGTTCGAATATAGAGCTTTTTTATACTCGATCGTTTGCTACTGCCCCTGGCTGCCATCACACGGATACGGTGAATTCTTTTGCTCACCGCCTGTAGCAGTAATTCAGGCCTCGGGTATTGATTTACGGCATGCAATTAATGCCAATGGTGAATATCGCCTGGTCTCGATCCAATTGGACTTGCAATTCCGTGCCTATAACCTGGCTTGGATTAATCTCGTCTGGAGTGAGGCCTAGGGGAGTATTCTCTGATCGTCGTATAACGTAGCAGTGATTTGAATTGTTGGAGATTGGTGCCGAGAAGAGTTTGCAGAAAGGGATGTTAGTAATACTTCGATTGAGTATTGAGGTAATATTGATGGATATTCGACCGTTTTCCGAGCTCACATCAAGATATTCGAGTCCAAGGACTGGATACCTCCGAAGCTTTTCATGAAAAGTTGATGCTAGTTTGCACCACATACTCTTTATGGAGCAGGAAATCAAAGGGTGATCCAAATAGATCTTGAAAAATACATAGGAGGAATTAGGTTACAAATAGGAAATTCAAAAATTGTAAGTGTTTCGTTAATAAATATTCAATTTTGGATATTAGGTATTACACGTTTGAAGCATCATTGCTACTTTGTGAGGCCAACGTATTTTTCATACACGGCTCTTGATAAGATTTACAACCTGACTATGACAGCAATGAGCCATTCATGGATACGAAATACTGATAATATTTTCAAGAACAAGAGTATATGAAGATTTCTTCATCGAATTACAGTCACTGGACCCCAAGAATGACGGAAGTGAACATATTCATCGCATAAGATAAGTGAGGTACCTATGTAATTGCTTCCCTGTCATCAACTGAATTATGATGCAGCTACCGTTATGCAAAAGTTCTGAATATAACCACTCAAACTACAACGTGATACGTAAGTACAGTACCGTTCATAAGTTTTCGATGGTCGATCCCTCGATTACCCTGACTTGGAACAGCAATAAGTCAAATTCTATGCGTTGTACGAAAATTTTCAAGAAAACATCTTACAGAGCAGAAAAAATACTAACTTTTACTGGGTTTTGATGATTTTTATCGAATATTTTTGAAGGTCCTACACGCTGATGAAAAAATAGAAAATCTAAAAATTTTTTACTTTCATTGAGACACCTGCAGTTTTAATGCGAATGAAGATACGGCAATTCTGAAAAAAGCATCTTGTAGAGCGGAAAAAATGCTATGTGTAGCCATTTTTTGATTATTTTTTACGTATCCCGGGTGAGAACGTGCGAGCTGTCCAAACCCCCAAAATCATGGTTTTTCACCGTTTTCTGTGCCGTTTCCGATGATAAGCAGTCATTTTGGGTATCTAGACAGCTTGTACGTTCTCATGCGCGGTACGTAAAAAATAATCAAAAAATGGCTACACATAGCATTTTTTCCGCTCTACAAGATGCTTTTTTCAGAATTGCCGTATCTTTATTCGCATTAAAACTGCAGGTGTCTCAATGAAAGTAAAAAATTTTTAGATTTTCTATTTTTTCATCAGCGTGTAGGACCTTCAAAAATATTCGATAAAAATCATCAAAACCCAGTAAAAGTTAGTATTTTTTCTGCTCTGTAAGATGCTTCCTTGACAATTTTCGTACAACGCATAGAATTTGACTTATTGCTGTTCCAAGTCAGGGTAATCGAGGGATCGACCATCGAGAACTTATGAACGGTACTGTATGAAACTACTTAACAAAGACGATAAGTAATGCTAATGACTCTCATCGAGCACAGTGACCCATGAATAATCAAAGTCATTGGCTATTGGCGAGGGTGAAAAAACTACGCAGAGACTGGCGTCTGACTGGGGCTGGGACTGGGTAGACAGAAAACTCTGAGCAACTCGGCAGAGAAAAGAGGGCGAGCGCTGTTTTCCATCGATTATCGTGATTGGGCGATCTGCCAAAAATAGCTCCAGTTTGCAAGCGCGGTGTGGGATCTCACAAGAAAAGAGCAGAGTTTCATCCCATCGAGGCAAGTTTGAGAAAGGCAAGGTCTCATTATCCGTGAAACCAGCCAATTTTCTTGCGTTTTTATCAATACAATATCATGTTCAGGATATTATCATTGAGATACCATTGATTGCATTAATATGGCTATTTCCCTAATTACATTAATCAATAAGTGACTGGCGTTGAACTGCTGGATAATCAATCTCAAAGAGGGTTAACACGTTCACTGCGAAGGTGAAATCGCGATTCCGGTCTAGATTGCAAGAGAGTACAAATGCGTTTCAGGACTTTCGGAAGCTAAACCTTTTGGAAAATCTTCGGTTTGGCATCTATTTACAGTATTTCTACGAATTTATGTGGGCCCCACCGGTGGCGCCCAAAAGTTTTCCTCTGGTATGAAACATATTGATGAGGATGATGAGTAGAATCAGTAAAATCATCAAATTCAACGTTATGAGCCTCCAATTGAATTTGTACTTCAATATCTGTTCCATCCAGAGAATAATGTTTGATCGTGGTTTTTTCAGCGTGCTAATGCTGAGCCTGATCTTGGGCTGCGGTTTATTGACGTTCTTCAAATCGTTTCAAGCATTCAACCCGATAATCTTGTTCCATATCTTCAGTGCCGAGAGTTTCACAATCCATGACGATACACAGACGACAGAGCAAAGGCTGTGCTTGAAAGAACCCACGTTTTTTGATTTAACAGAAATTTTTTTCGCGCATGAATGGAAGATTACTCGAGTGGGGTTCGATAATTTCCAACGTGTTTTGGCTTTGTTTGTAGATCTTGAAATGAGCCTTTAGATGAGCTAAGTTACGTTGGGAATTAACGAATCCAAAGTAAGTAGTCTGCTGCTAATCGCTTGATCTTATGTAATTGAAGAATCAATCCCGTAAAACCGAAAATCTGGAAAAACTCAGCGAAATCGAGTCCAATGCCAAAACTGCTGTGCACACATGTTCATTATAACATAAACAGCAAGAAACCACCATGACATGAGCCATTTAGCCATTAGATATGTCTCCGCTGTTGGACATGAGCTGAAACTAAATGAAAAGTGGGGCCCATCGCACACAGGGAAGGACGCGTGGGCCCCACCCGTGGGACCCATCGCAGTGAACGTGTTAAAAATACTGTCAATCTCGAATCGTTGAAAGGAGCAATGAAGGAAATTCGTCAAGATCTCTCGCTCAATAAGGGAAAGCGATGAGAAAAAATTCACTTCCATCCAGTAACTTTCTTTACTGTCTATATCATTGAAATTAGTCTGGATAAAAATTTACAATCACATCCTCGGAGTATTCTAGAGATAATTCAAATTCAAGGGTCTTCTTCGCCCAGAAAACGAGAATCAAAACGGAGAAAACTTCAAGATTTCAAACTACAAATTAACGAAGGCGCAGTGTCTGACGATTTCACGAAAAAGCAAACAGACTTGATTTTGACATTTCGCGAACGAGACGGAAAATATTAAACAAACAGAATCAAGCAAGCAGTGAAACTTGAAGCCGTGAAACGTTGGAGAGCGGAAAAAGCGCGAAATGAGCATGAAAAATTAGAATGTGTAACACGAGGCGTAGGCCGATTATAGCAGCGTAATCGCAGCGAAGCACGAGCTAATTTTTTCCACTCCAATTTCGCGCGCGCCCCCCGTGTTTGATGTTCTCGTGTACACTCCCTGGCTTCCCTCATTTTTCTCTCTCTCTTTCTCTCTTCGAGCAAAAGCTGCTTTCCAACCACAACTTTGCATCCCTTCAACCTTACCACAGTGAGCCACCAAGCTCGCGCGCACACCCCAACTAGTATTTTACCCTCAGTCAATTCGTTCGTACCGTACGGCAAATTGATTATTACAGAGATAATCGGTCGGTAGTGCTTCGAGTTAAGTATAAGTATATATCTATTGGCTTCCCCTATTATGAAATTGTTTCCTTTCCAACTGTATCATTACTTTTATTGAGTTATCCTCATACATCTTAACTATTGATGTATGGAATCCATCTTGAATGTGACGAGACTTTCAATGACATTTACTCGTGGTATGAGGTGGAAACTTGGTACAAATTATAGAGCAAAGTTGGTACTTGAGAGGATATGAATTTTTCTTGGGTCGATGTTTTATTGAGGACTCTTGTTAGCAACGTGTAATTTCATTTTCTAGCTCTGGCGGACGAGATATTTGGCGATTTTATCCATCAAAGGCACGCTTCAAAAGTTATGTGACAATGATAACAATATCTAACCAATTTTTGAGGTTGCGTTCAGCTTCTACCTTATCACGCTTCGGTTCAATGTGCAGTGGTTGTCATAAAAATGTCTCCAAAATTCAACTATGGGGTGTCTTTAGGAAGCTTTTGCTCAGCAAGTATCCGTTTCAACCTGACTCGTATCGGTTCATCTTTCAAGAAGGTGGGTAACATGACTTTTCTCTGTATACAATCGACATGGAATGAAGTATATCAGGGAGGCCATAAAACACCATTGTCCTTCTTTTCTAACTAGAAAACTGTCCAAATTATCGGAAAATGCGTGGAGAACTTTGTTTTTGGGGATTTTCAAGATCTCTAAAAAAAATTCCTCAAGAAATTTTTCGCCTGATGCACTCATATCGAACCATAAGGCTTTCTTATCCAAATGTTCTGGACTTGTAGTATGTTCATCATATACATTTTTCATTCCTCACATTCCCAGCATAAGTCGGAACTTTGGGGGACTATTTACACCCCTTCTTTCAACATGTATATTCGACAGATACACGAAGAAAAAGTTCTTCAAGATCATCTGACTAACCCAAACGTGCTGGGAATGAAGAATTCCTTCTAACTCGAATGGTTTACACATGATTGGAAAAATTGTCAAGAGACCCTTGATATTGATTTCTAAAAGCCCTATGGATAAATACTCCATACATTCCCCGATTAAATGGATAACTTTTCGAGTTACGGATGGAGAGCGGTGTTTTTTAGGCAAACCAATGCTCTAGTCATCTCATGTTGGTCATATCAGGATAACTCTTTCTACTTGCCATCTTGGTAGATGAACTGATACGGTTCAGGTTGAAACAAATTCTCACTGTGCGAAAGCACTCAAAAGTCGTCCCACAGTCAGATTTTGGAAGAATTTTTATGATACCTATCACACCTTGAGGCAAAGTGTGCTCATGATTGTATCTTCAACCTATTTTCCTGTGCGCGATACTTTTGATATTTTAAAACACACATACACTCAGACCCGCATCCAGATATCTTTCATCTTCACTTCTCTTCACGAAGAATGCAAAAGATTTTTATTCATCTCACCTCTGATCGTCCGTTCATCTCTACAAATGAACATTTTGAAAACAGTCGCATGAAGTCACAGAGAGACAAGACGCGTGACGTGTCACAAATATAGTCGAATCCAAGCTTGTCGCAGAAAATTCAGAGCGGCAAAAAAGCAACGAACAGAGCATCAGTACCTTTACAGCTGTGGATTTTGTTCCCCAAGAAAGCTTACGAAGTGAGTCCCTCTTATGCCATTCTTTTGCAAAGCATGACACAGCGCCACATGCAACTGCGTAATACAGTCGTATACAGGCACTTTTGTCGTGAAAAGAGTCCAGCTTCGAGTAAAGCTCAGGCCGTTGTTTACACAAGAGATTCACCATTACATTTTTATGAGGCTACGCGAGCAAAATCTGCACACTCATATCGGAGAAATATTTTTTCAAAGTATCAGATATCTGATGTCGAGACTTGTTTCAGATGAACAATAAAGAGATTGGAGATCGGCATAGTAAAAAGACGATTGTTCGATTGATTCGAATTTTATGCTGTCCAGAGATGGCAATGGTAGAAGTATTGAAATATTCCGTGCACGACTGAAATTTTATAACAATTAAGGAGCCAGGCAAAATTTGTCCGTCCACATACTGCGTATCGGATCGCATATGCGGAAGGGGTGAAGTATGATGAGTGGGTGGATGGGTCATGATGGGGTCGTGGGTGGGTGGGTTGGTGGGTGAGTGGGGGTCAGTGGTCAGGTGGGTGGGTTGGTGGATGGATGGAGTGGAAATCACTAAAGTTCAAGTGATACGTTTCACTGAATTCCAGTGGAAATTTTACTAGAAGTTCAGTGAAAATTTCACTGAAAAATCAGTGAAAATTTCACTAAAAAATCAGTGAAAATTTCACTAAAATTTCACTAAAAATTCAGTGAAAATTTCACTAAAAAATCAGTGAAAATTTCACTAAAATTTCAGTGAAAATTTCACTGAAAAATTAGTGAAGATTTCCCCTGAAAACCAGTGAAAATTTCACTAAAAAATCAGTGGAAATTCCACTAAAGACTCGGTGAAAATTTCACTAAAATTTCAGTGGAAATCGCTGGAGTTTCAGTGAAACTTTCATTGAAATTCCAGTGAAAATCGCGAAAGTTTCAGTGAAACTTTCACTGGAATTTCTGTGAACATTCCTAGAGTTTCAGTGAAAGTCACTCAAGTTTTCACTGTCTATTAGATTCTAATGGTTGTCTGTTTGAGTAGAATTACATTCTTTGATATAAATAACCATTTTGAAATTAGTGTATTGATTGAGTCAAACGAGATGGGTAATAAAGGTATAGATATTGTTCATTGCTGGAGAGAGAAATATCCTTAGTGATCATTTTTTCATATCTAGATGGAGATGGTATAGTCCGGTCTGGTTTGGTCCAGATTGGCGTTATTGAGTCAAATTCGGTCTAACCTATTCTCATGCGGTCTATTCCTTTCTGATTAGGTTAGGTTTAGTCTAATTCGGTCGACTTCGGTCTAATAGAGTCTAGCTCGGTCTGGTTCGGGGTAATTAGGTCTCGTTCGGTCTAGTTCTGTTAAATTAGGTCTAGTTCGAATTATGGAAGTATATTTGATCGGTCTTTGCGAGTTAAAGTCAGCTGGTACTGCTGAAATTTTTGGCATCAATCGAGAATGGATTTTTCGCCACTCTCGATCAATTTCAGAAATACCATCTGACTTTAACTCGCAAAGACCGATCAAATATACTCCCATAATTTGAAATTCTCGCGAGTGATAAATACGATATCCGATCATATCGATCGAGTGTCATAATTAACTAAGGTAAGTGTACCCAACTTGCCCCCATATGCCGATCTCGGGGATGGGTACCCCTTGGCCTCCCGGAAATTTTTTTTCACGTTCGTTATGTTAAAATATGAGAAAGTAAATGGTTTGCGTCGACCCGGAATCATTCCTGCGTTCTCCAAAAAATCTAAAGTGATTTTTCTATTTTTCGCGATTGCTAAGCTAAGAAAGCACCGAGGGAATCGCCTTCAGTAAAATCGGTGCCAAATTCTTTGAGTTCAACCAATCTTAACGTACCTTAGCGCATTCGATTCCTTGTTTCAAGACATTCAAAATCCATTCTTCAGAATGGCAAAATTTGAATATGGAGCTGTTTTATGTGCAAAACACGGAGACGATTTGTAAACAAGAATGTCAACATTGGAGTGTACCTAACATGCCCCCATATGTTTATCTCGAAAGGCCGTGCAGAACGACTTTTTTTACCACTCAGAACGTGTTTATCACGTCAAAATAGGTCAGAAATATTGTACCGAACTAACGAAAAGCTCCAAATCTGCGTGCATGGCGATTAAAACACTTTATCGTTGATTTCCATCATTTATTCTGGAAGAATTGAGACAGTTCGGCTCCAATTGATCCAAATTGGACGTAGTTTAGTGCATTTTGAAGATTTTCAACCAAGCTTCAAAATGAGCTAAAGCACGTTGAAAATCGTTGAAGTAAACCAAATTTATTAAGAAAAAAGCTTCATGGGGGCAAGTTGGGTACACACTTTTGTAAACTCTCAAAAATCACCTTTTGGGAGAATGAAAACAGTTTGATTCCAGTTGATTCAAATTGGATGTACCTCAATTTATTTTGAAGGTCTTGAAACAAGTTTCAAAATGAGCTAAGGTACGTTGGAAAATATGGAGATGGGCCAAAGTTATTAAGAAAATGGCTTGATGGGGGCAAGTTGGGTACACTTACCTTATATATATCTCCGGCAGAAGGCCGAAGACCTGCCAAAAGTAAAAATGGTGAGAAATCAAATAGAAATAGCGGGTTAAAATCACCTTTCTCGCAAGCGCTTAAAGAAGATGAACTTTCGTATATAAGGACGTTCTAACCATCGAACATTCGGCCACTCGAGCTGCGTGTCAGTGGTAAACTCTCATTGCTCTTCCACCACTTTGAAAAACTCGAGCAATGAGAGAAGGTCTAATTCGGTCTATTTCAGTCTAGTATTGTCAAATACGGCGTAGTTCCGTCCGATTCGGTCTACTTTTATCTAGGTCGGTCTAATTTGGTCCTTTTCGATCTAGCTCGGTGTAGTTGGGTCTAGATCGGGCCAATTGAATCTACATCAGTTCAGTTCGGTCTAATTAAGTCTAGCTCGGTCTAGTTTGGGGTGATTAAGTCTCGTTCGGCCTACTCCGGTCTAATTCGGTCTAGTTCAGTCTAGTATGGTCTAATACGATCTAGTTCGGTCCAATTAGGTCTAGTACAATCTAGGTCGGTCTAATTCGGTTTGGTTTGGTCCAATCAGGTTGGTCTAGTTCGGTCTAGTTTGGCCTAATTTGTTCTAGTTTGTAGTTGCTCTTATATGCACCAAGTCCAGAGATCAACGGTCAACTTATGCACACTGCACAATGAATTGAATTGACATCGCTTTGATTAACCCTTTACATTCACGCCATGTAACGGAAGTTTTTCAGCCTAATCGATTCATCAAAGATATACCAGCTCAGCTAATTGAAAAGAAACTATGCAATTCCGCAATATTCATTGTTGCTCACTTGAAGTTATATCTCCACCATTAGCCAGTATAATTTGACATAATACCAATTTTGCGAACTATTTTAAAACTTTTTTTAGACACCTTAAATTGATCAGCAATCATTATTTTAAAACTATTCTTATTGAACTATGGAAGCATTTCTGGTGCCTATGACTTATCAAGAACATTTACAAGCCGAACGAGCGGTAGCGAGTAAGGCAAAAACGCTAGTAAAAAAATTACACAATCACACAGAGATTGAGTAGCTCATTTCCATCCTTCAATTAAAAGGTTTCTTATTGTATTTGAAGACAATAACGAGTGATCAAAAAGAATTCGTCACATTCATTCACAGCATAGATCATCATTTTTTCTTCATTCAGGCAATCTCAATCCGTATGGAATTATTTTTTGATAACATGGATATGACATATCATAGGCCAACATACAAGTATGACATTTGCAATCATGAAAATGAGTTCCAATGGAACAGTGTAACTACACACCACTATCAAAATAATTCTATTGAAATTTTCTTTTTCTTAACAGTGAGCGAAGGATCAACGAGAAACTCCATTCTTCAGTTCAAATCTGATAAATCTACCAAATATAGTAAAAAAGTCCATTCAAGTGCGTGAGAACCCTTTTGCTCATTTTTTGTGAATAAGTATTTCGGGAGAAAATATTACAATCTCATTCTACAAAACAACATTTCACTGAACATTGGGTTTTTGCAATCTCATACAATTTTCTACTGAATTCTAATCTCTTCAGATTGCCGACATGGGAAATGGATTTTTTTTAAAGGGCCTATTTCATGTATAGAAATATTCGGTATTGCGTAAGGGATCTAGCAAATCCTAAATATATTTGTTCAATAGAGAATGGAATGCGAAATTTCCCCTAAATATTGGGTCACGCTGATGGAGATTCTATTTACAAAACCCAACTCATGTCACAAAAAATTTTTATTCCCAATTCGTAACGCAAACACTATCACCGACAGTATTACATCCAAATCATGAACACAACTATTGATATCGATGGAAATTTAATCATTCAGCTAGTTGTCAAAGTCCATCGTAAGCGCACAAAAAATAATATCATATTATATTCAGAAACAAAATTTCTCTTCAAAATCGAAAACCCCATCAGCGAATGCAATAAATAATTTTACCCGTTCCAGTTTTTCAGTTAATCCAATCCAATCTCACACTCCGATTATCTTGGCGCATTAAAATCAACCTGGTCTTCACAAACTATATATAGGATTCGTACGATACAGGCTATTAGAGCGCCACAAAAATCGATTCACGCCAATTACGAAATACGCGAGAGAATACTACCATCATATACCTACGCCACGGTCAAAGCAGCGTTCTCTTGACAAATTGCAATCACCGCATTCAAGAGCATTCGCACGCAATTATGATACGTGAAATTTCGCCATCCAACCCGAAATTACCGCGCACTTCTCCATTAACTCGCTCTCACTAGTCAACACACACACACACACGCACACACTCAACTTTGAGAGCATCCAATGTACATTTGTAAGCCCATTCTAGAGATCCTGATGCTACGAGCAAGTGAGAGAAATTCACGACCAAGTCGTATAGAGAAACGGAAAGAAAAAAAATAGGGGTTGAAAAAAGTAGATGGCACTTTCAGCTCTTTCTATATCTCGAAGCAACGCAGACTTTGTATAGACTTGTGCATGAATTCCGCTCAGCGATGCTGCGATAGTGCTCTATTTATTGGAATATTGCTGCGCCACATTATCTCCGACATTAGCCACGTGTATATGTAGGTTTTGTTGTGCGAGCTCATGCAATTTCGAGAATGTTATAGCCTTCCTCGTCGGTGAGAAAAACAGATCAAAAGAATAACTTTGGCGAATTATTTCACCCTCATCTCGCACTTTCTGAATGCACTCGTCGCTTTGCGAGCTATCTCTTTTATCGTCGAACTCTATACTATATTCGATACGAGCTTGTGTGATTAAGCGGGAAAAGTCGCTTCCATGCTCAGTAAATAGAGAGGTAGAGACGCGAAAGGAATTTCACGTTGTATGATGAGACCGAGTTTCATTATGGAATGTTCCTCTTGATTATGCATGATATTCAGAGATTTTCGTGCTTTTTAGGCTTTGACGCTGTGGTTGGTTGGCTTGTATTGATTCTCGTAGCTCAGAATGCTATTGATGCAGTTTTTGCTAATTTTGTAGAGATTTCATGTGATATCCCGTTTGAGGAATTACCTCTTGGTAAAAGAACAATTCTGCAAAGAGAAATCATGAAACATCCTCTATTCCCATTTGGCATATCATTATATGCGAGATGCACGTTGGAATGGATATAGATTTCACATCCACGTCGGGTCGCCTGTGAATCCACGCGTGAATTGGCTAGCATTGAGACTGGATTTAGTATTGGTCGAGTTAGTGTTTTTGCATTGTTCTATACTCGGTAAGGCACAAAATATTCATGTTTCAACCTCGTCTACTCATTCTTGCGTCTTTTAATGGACATTCAATGACTGTGGCAAGAGCTGGATTTCAATTATTATAATGCCCTCATTTGCCTAATGCCAAATTTAGACAGCCATCTTGGAGAAAAAAATACGCGATCAGCCCGACCACATTATCTAATCCATGTAAGCCAAGTGCACCCAACTTGCCCCCATTAAGCCGTTTTCTTAATAACTTTGTCCAATCTCCATATTTTCCAACGTACTTTAGCTCATATTAAAGCTTGTTTCAAGACCTTCAAAACGAGTTAAGGTACATTTAACTTGAACCAACTGGAGCCAAACTGTTTGAATTCTCCTAAAAGGTGATTTTTGAGAGTTTACAAGAGTGTGTACCCAACTTGCCCCCATTAAGCCCTTTTCTTAATAACTTTGGTTTACTTCAACGATTTTCAACGTTCTTCGGCTCATTTTGAAGCTTGTTTAAAGACCTTTAAAATGCACTGAACTACGTCCAATTTGGATCAATTGGAGCCGAACTATCGCAATTCTTCCGAAATAAATGATGGAAATCATCGATAAAGTGTTTTTATCGCACCGCACGCACATTTGGAGTTTTTCGTTGGTTCGAAAGACTATTTCTGACCCATTTTGACGTGATAAACACGTTCTGAGTGGTAAAAGAAGTCGTTCTGCACGCTCTTTCGAGATAAACATATGGGGGCATGTTAGGTACACTCCGATGTTGGCATCCTTGTTTACAAATCGTCTCCGTGTTTTGCACATAAATCAGCTCCATATTCAAATTTTGCGATTTTGGAAAATGGGTTTCAAAGGTCTTGAAACAAGGAATCGAATGCGCTGAGGTACGTCGAAATTGGTTGAACTCGAAGAATTTGGCACCGATTTTACTGAAGGCGATTCCCTCGGTGCTTTCTTAGCTAAGCAATCACGAAAAATAGAAAAATCACTTTAGATTTTCTGGAGAACGCAGGAATGATTCGGGGTCGACGCAAACTACTTACTTTCTGATATTTCAACATAACAAAAGTAGAAAAAAATTGCCGGGCGGCCAAGGAGTGCCCATTCCCGAGATCGGCATATGGGGGCAAGTTGGGTACACTTAGCTTATGAAATTTCGATGCGAGCGATCATGAAAGTTAACCATAGATTCTCGTTCACATAGAAATAGAAGAACCGTTGTCAGAAAATGAGTCTTATCATAAGATAAAACCATTCAAATAGAATCAATGATGAAATAGAATTTACGGAGATTGTGGGGTGCACCATTCTCCAGATCTCTTACGTTATGTTCTATGTTTTATGTTCTTGGAGGAACTTGGAACGCGGAAAATCACCATTCGGAATCACTTTTGAAGGAAATGAGTAGCTGTATAAAAATATTCCAAAACAATGATCCACAACGATATCCTTACAGTGACAAAAGGGTACACCAAGTCAAACCAACACTCAAGGTTATGATCTCGAGATAATAGGAACGACCCATACTTGTCCAGATCCACTACGACCCTCTTCACAGCAACGAATACTTTCTCACCTGCTGCTGTCCACGTCCCCAAAATCTCTTGTGACAAACGACTCGCGCGTTATTTTTCGTCCACGTTCATCTCAGTCTTTCCGTTTTGACACTTGCTTCCCTATCCACATACTACAATTTCTCTCACATTGTGTACCCACACACTCGGAAGCTATATCGCGCAACGTCGGGATCGCGTCACGTCGCCTTGTGCTCACACAGAGAGATCCTTCCTCTCTTTCTCTCTCTTTAACCAAAGAGAGCAAAAAGAGCTTTTTTCCGAAGAGAGGCAAAGCGAAAAAGAAAGAGAGAGCAGTAAGCCGAGCAGAAAGAAAGAACCTTACACAAGGGTAAGCCGTCGTTGCCACCACCACCACCACCACCACCACTCGTGCCAACGTCGAGCCAAAGCCGAGAAAAAGGGCCAAAGAGAGGGTAAGAAATAGCGCAAGGGTATAAGAAAGTAGGCCATAGAAGAGAGGATGCGGCAAACCGAGGTAAAAAGAGATTATATAGGATGCCACTCTCTGATGTTGGTGCAAGAGCCCATTGATCAAATTCTCGTCGATGCTATACACCATGCAGGCTTGTGTGCATCCCACAGGCGAGAGAGAAAACGCACGGTTACCCTTCTTCTTCTTCTTTCTCTTTCTAGCAGACGACTCTGTGAGTTTACGTAGAAAGGTAACTCGCTCGCATGGTTTTGTGAAGAGCTCATAGCCACATGCTTGAGAGACTGCAAAATTCTCCGAGTTGTAGACAGAGAGAAGGGAGACTAGAGGCAAACTATCCATCCTCTGTGTGATGAGCATTCCGACAGAGGAGAGAGACAGAGAGTTTGCCTGGCCTTTGTTACGGAATGACAGCGAAAGAATGTGTGGCAGAAGGAGAGATAAATGGCTGCAAGAGAGCAAAACTGTGTTCACCAATTCACGTTCTACAATGGATCGTAGCGTATTGTCAAAGAATGAAGATTTTTTTGCGAAAACTGAAAACTTTGGAGATTTTAATTGGACTTTGGGTTCGCATTTCGATTCATGATAATCGTTATCTGGGAAATAGATGGGATGCCTGTGTTGAGCTGAAGTCTCTTGAGCGATCGGATGAATTTATGTGGTAGCGATTTGTTGCGGGTCAGGAAATCGAAATAATCACTGCACTTTTAATCACTTAAAAATTGTGCATGTAGACGTGGTAAAAGAGAGTCGTGAGGCCGTGGCACTAGGAGGAAAAACTATGAAAGTTATTGCGAAAATAGCGTGTTGCAAAAAAGACATGGGCACCGGCACGAGGTGCAAAACGTAGAGACTGCGCGGGCTGGATGAGCTGCGGCCAGCTTGGCGATCCAGCGTTAAGTGCCGTAACACGCATGAGACCGGCGCAACGAAAGCATCGAGACGTTGGATTCTCGAATATTCGAGCCTTTGAATTTTAGACATAAGTATATACAGTACCGGTCAAAAGTCTGAGGACACCTAGGAATCAAGCTGATGATTTTGAAAGTTGGATATCTCGGAACCTATTGGTCGTAGAGAGTTCTGCATGGTCGCATTTTGTAGCTTATATTGAGCACTCTCAAGTCTTCTTTGAGTATTTTCCGTCCCGCGTATTATACCGGAGACACACGAGTCAGAAAAATGACTTTTTTCGCAATTTTTCAGGCAAGGTACGAACGCCTGACGATTTTGGAGTGATTGTTGGGTGGCTATGAGATTGATGACATCTTCAAGCCCATCAAAAAACCTTAAAAATCTGTTTTTGAACGTCTCCGAAGGTGGTTCAGGCATTGAGATATGACATATTGTCTGCGGGTGTTTTTCTCTCAAAAAATTACACGGTTAATCCAAAAATGATAAGAAACAGCCCAGTCCAAGGTCGGTAGTATTCACTTTCGATGGCTATCTCGATGTTGAGTCAAACTCTTGCAGGAATGAGGGTCAGCTATCCCAAAGTGGGCTGTTTATCATCGATTTTGGATTATCGAGGGATTTTTTGAGAGAAGAACTTCCTCACTAAATCACTTGGATCTCGGGACTAGAACCACTTTGAGAAACGTTCGAAAACGGATTTTGAAGGTCTTCTTGTGGGCTTGAAGATGTCATTGGTCTCATAGCGATCTGACAATCTCTCCAAAATCAGCAGGCGTTCGTACCTTGCTTGAAAAATTGCGAAAAAAATCATTTTTCTGACTCGTGTGTCTCTGGTATAATACGCGGGATGGAAAATACATAAAATAGATTTGATAGTGCTTGATATGAGCTACAAAATGCGACCAATCGGTTCTGAAATATCCAATTCCGAAAATCATCAGCTTGATTCCCAGGTGTCCTCAGACTTTTCACCGGTAGTGTATGTGGATATCAGGTAATGTCCACCATAGCTCTGTCTCTGTCACTTTCGGTGCCTCGATCATCGTGGGACTCTAAGCCTGTGATATACATATAGATATACAAAATTGAACAGTCTGGTTAGGTCGAGTTCATTCGACTCGCATTGCTGCAACCGGTCGTGTACGCGCACTCAAATCGATTTTCAGTACATTATTCTTGGTTTTCTTCACCTAAAACCGATGGATAATTTGTTCCAAGACCCTTGCATGTCTCGAAAAGTCTACAATTGAAACGTAACAACCAAAAATTTATGGATATCATTGTTAACATTTTCATCTGCTTATACAATTTGTTCCAAAAGATTTGTGGATCTCGTCTGAGAGGAACTTTGCTTATCCTGCATTTTTTTCGGCAAGGTGTTGATCTGAAATCGAAGAAAGATCGTCTACATCAATATGTTCAATTCACTCTACTCAGGAATACAACAGAATCTAAACGAGTCCTTGGCATAAAATAATTTATTCAATCCAGAGCATCCCCCAGATTTCCACCAACTGGTCGAAATTTTGTTTCATACTTGGCCCTCTTTTGATCTCATGACACGTAAGACGGACGATCTTGTAAACGTTCGGGACCATGTTTGTCGGTCCAATAAGTTTTCTAATGAAATATTTAACACATCTTTTTCGTCTGGATCAGAATGTCTACCTCGGAGCGGATAGCTCATCAGATTCTCCCACAAACACAACATCAGAACATGGAACAGATTCATCCATTTGGGATGAATTCCGACCGGACAAGCAACAAAACGTAGTAGTGAAATTTTGGCCAAAATTCCTAGCACAGTGCGGCACTCTTGTACACAGAAGGTAAGAACCGAAACCAATCCTCCAAAATAATAAAAAATGAAGGTACGCGAGCACAGAACAGCCCTTGCATCCCTCCACATCTATGTATATCTATTCGGCAATCAAAAAGCAGGAGCATGAAATAGTTTAGGCCAATCTAAAACTTGAATTCTACTTTTGAATTCGCTCACGTTACACCGAACGACACGCCACATCTATTTTCAAATACCACTGCACACCAAAGAGGGAAAAGGCCTCATCGTCACCTACGCCAACGTCAGCTAAATCCGATAGGATGACCGTTAAAATAAAATGCAGTCAAGACTGTGAAAAAAGTTTGGTCAGATTCGGTGACTCGGACTCTCCGGACTCCCCTCGGAAGGAGAACCTGGAGGGTACAACATTTTACCAATTAGAGGAATTCTCAAGAGTTATCCAGTTTCCTAGATATGAAGAGTCGAAATAACTCGAATTTTATTCACGCAAATTTTTTATGTATCCCACAAATTCATTATCCATATCTGAGTAAACTCTCAACTACATCATCAAATTCTTATGTATATAAAAAGTTTTTCAATTGCATGCACCAAATTTTCATGCACAGAAAAACCTCAAAGCCATAATGTTAATTTACAAAACCAATGTTTTTTCTTCAATTGTTCTTTAGAGTTCAATGCCATGAACTGTAGCAGATAAAACTACTAAGCCCCTGCCACTCGTCATTTGGGGATTCCAAATCCTTTCAGATTGTCCATCTACAGTCTCGAGGATTTTTGAATTGTCACTAGCTGACGAATTTTTCAGTTTTCCACTCGACATGATGAACAATCACATCGACATGATCAACGACTGATCCTCGAGTTCAATTAATCTAGTTATTCGTAAACATCGCGCCCCAGTTAGGAAGTTCTCCTCACATTTGCTTACAGACATATCATGCCGATGATTCTCACGTTGTTCCAGTCGGAGCAGGTTTTTCGTCACACTGAGAGGATTTTTCCCGAGGGGCCGAAATTTGTACCCCATAAAGAGGAATTTTCCACGCAATCAAGTCCCACTTAGACAAGTTTGACTGTACAGAGAGGCCCATCCAAAAATGCCACTCCGAAATAAGCTGAAAATCAGTAGTGCAAGAGTTGATCCGGTCAGACCGGACTGAAGCGCATACGTCTACGTGCGATCCTCGAGTGCATTTCTGGGTCTGCAGGCGGTATAGTCGTGGCGGTGAGGGTAATTGATGGCGCGTACGCCGTCTCGTGCGCTCAGTGTGCGGTAAAGGCAGTGGGTGGAGCTATATATATGCATTATATGTGTAGTTGGATGCACGTGAGGTAAGCTGCTTGAACGGGTAAAATTAATTGTCTGAGACGTACGTCTATGTGGAGTAGAAGAGGATGGTGTGGGTGAGCCGGATGTGTAGCATATCGCACTGATCTTGCTGCTGATGTTGCTTTGGGTGTATTTTGTGCTTTGCGATGCGCGAGTGAGACACAAAAAAGGGTTTTAACTGCGAGTGGAGTTGTTACGCCATCATATAAATGAGTTGCCGTTTCGAGAGAAATAGACTCGAATGTGAGTTACAAAGTGCTGAGCCAGCAGATGTGGAGGAACGTTCAATGCTGTTTGTAGGTTGAATTCGAGGATGATCCGAATTGTTAGACCAAGAATCACTGCAAGGGGGCGTCTCTATAGAGAAAGAAACCGAAAACATTAATTGAAACCGATTATAATGGCTAACGACTCGAAAAATGTGTTCGGGAAAGCAACATCGATAGGATATAATGCTTGGGAATCTCAAGATGAAAACAGAACTGACAAGGAGAGGTCATGGTCTGTGGGTCGTGAATTCGGCTGAAACTCTGGGAATCGTCTCCTTTTGGCACCAAACGATGATATCCAAAACCGCTAACTTGAATGCTGAAACGTTTCAGAGCTATGGCCAATCACATTAGCATTCTTAGTATACCTATATATATCAACTTTTAACATGGGCCTATATGGGCAACGCTAATGTCATAGGCTGTAGCTCCAAAACGTTTCAGCATTCAAGTAAGCGGTTTCGGATATCATCTTTTGGTGCCAAAATGAGACGATTCCCAGAGTTTCAACCGAATCCACGACCCACAGACCATGACCTCTCCTTGTGAGTACCAAGAGACATGGATCAACTCGGGAACCACTAGAACTAGAACTGTGCCAATCAAACACTCGTAAAATTCGATCTCACTCATAGAGAAAGTAGGCCATCAGTCATCGACAACTGAATAACTATAATTTTAATCTTTTTGCGATAAAAGCATAGAAGAAATTCATAGAAATTGATATATTATTATTGTATATATCATGATTCTTCTGATTGGAGGTAAAATTAGAAGTTTCATATGACTATATATCGATATTTTATCGTAACTGACGCCATTGGAGTAAAAAGACCCGGAAGAGAATATCACAAGAATTATGTATACATGTATGGATAAAGAATCAATTCTCAATAACTCAGTTTTGACTCCTACGACATATCTTTGCTTTATTGTTAGGCTATTCTGGTGAAGGCAGAAAAGTGTTCTCGTAATCTTTGGAAGATCGAGATTCTCCAAGTCTTAACTAAATAACAAAAATATAGACCCACGTGATAGCATTTACGGGATAAATAATTCATACGCCTGAAACAAACGAGCGGTAAATCAATTCAGCAAAATATATGAGTGTTATCATCGGGAATAGTTAATAGAAAAATTATCGAAGATGAATGAAAACATTACTCAAGATCTTAGTGAGAACTTGAGCAATATTTTCATTAATACCTAAACGCCAATATCTTGTTGCGTCAGATAACTCATTCCATTACCTTATCGATCTAACACAGCATGAAGAATAGTAGCGTTTCAGTAGTATTTCAATACAAAACAGCTAAGGACCAAATGGAAACCTTGAGCTACCCCTGAAGAATTATTTATCGAAAAATAAGATGATGAGTTTCTGGGATTTCCATCTCTGAACTCTCTCTGACAAATATAAGACTATTCGTTGGCCGTTACATGGTCAACATTTTGCACGTATGAGTGCATTGCGAGACCGAGTAATTGGCAACAAAATCTTACTTATATCCGATCTTAGGCAAAAAAAACGTCATAGGATGTTGATACAAATTGAATCATTCCGCATAGCCATTAGACACGAAAAATCCCACCTGCCAATTGAAAAAATATATCGCGCTGTTAAAAAGAGGTCGATGGTCATTGGAAATTTAGCCTTTGGATGAAATTGAATCAAACAGCAAATAATATCGAGGATCCTGAATATAAATGATAGCCTAAGTGGTAAAACAATCCTCTGTGTCGCCCTGCACTCGCAATCGATCGATGCGCCAGTGGCCGCCGCTGCGGCACAACGGGCCGACCAGAGAAAAGTGGGAGAGGAGGCAGCTAGCCGAATATATGGAGCGCGCGATCCGGCTCCCACGGTTATATATCATTCGACCGCGAGTTCAGGGTATCTACTGACCCCTGCGTTTTCTTTTTCTTTTTTTTTTTCTCTACTTTTTGCTCTGACACCAGTCGGGAAAGCCGCTTCCTCTTTCTCTGTGTGTAGAGAGCAGCAGTCAGGAGGTCGGCCCGACGCTATAAATGAATCCTCGGCACCCACGATTCGCGAGTTAGGTGTGCGATATGTCAGCTCTCTGCTGCAGCTTCGTTCGTCCGAGTTTTTGAACTAGTGGTACCAGTCAATTGACCCCCTTGACGGCGATCAAATGCTTTTTCGTGCATATTCTCGCGTGTTCAGTTATGGTTGGCCAATAGATCACTGGTATTTGATTTATATACAGATGGGATTTTCTGCTTATTCTCATTGATCAGTTGGTACAATATGGACTCCCGTGTACCGAGTTCTGGTAATCAATAATGTCGTCAGATTTGCCCAGGACTGAGCTCGACGATCAACAGGAACTACACTACACGTTCTGAATTCAAGGAATTTACTCATTAGTGAGACTTCTACCTTAATCGTGATTTCTATGGGTTCACATTATATATTATGATAACTGAACTCCAGTCCAAAATTTGTCCCAACGGATCTCACGTAACGGGTTGCCAATGTGGAAGGGCTACAGTATATAATGCGTAGCCGTGAGAGTCATGGATGAGTCGATTGGTGGATAGATTCGAGAGTGGGTAGATCCCGATCAGAAATTTCGGTGACTTCCCCGCGGGGGCCCCGCGGGGCAAATGTATGGAGAAGCATATGAGGTGTAACGCCTTCCCCGCGGGGCCCCCGCAAGGCATCCTCGGGGCAATACTCGCATAAGTAAGTGTTATTTTAGATGAAGAGTGCGATACACTTTTACAAATGTTTGTGATTATAACTCAAATCATTCTCTAATGAGTATTCAAGTGAAACAGGAAAATCATCTCAGGCACGGAAAAGAGCCTTATTATAAGAAAAGTCCAAAATATTTACTTACAAGGGGAGTCCGGAGTCTCCGGGTCCTGAAATCTCACCAAAATTTTTTCACAGTTTCGTACCACCTAGAATATGAAGAATCCGAAGCAACTCCGTCAAATGGGCCTCCTGTTCAAAGTTACAGCCCATGACATCAGCATTGCCCATATAGGCCCATGTTAAAAAGTGATATATATAGATATACTAGCAATGTTGACGTTTCTGGCTGTAGCTCAGAACAGAAGGCCCATTTGACAGAGTTGCTTTAGATTCTTCATATTCTAGGTGGTACGAAACTGTGAAAAAATTTTGGTGAGATTTCAGGACCCGGAGACTCCGGACTCCCCTTGTTAGTTCTGCTGTGTTTACTTCTACTGTGTGCGCTGTGGGGAGATGGGTACTTTACTTTGCAGTATGTGATGAAGATTGTTCTGTTTGTGGACAGTGATTTGAGTTAAAAATGAATGCTTAATGATATTAAAATATAGTGTGATCACCTGGTGGAAATTTTCTTCACACATCTGCAGAGATGAGGTTAACTCAAGAACATTACGCAGGCCACTAAAGTGATCAGATGCTTTTCGCACTCCATGTGACAAGTGTAAGATTCAACTCAAGTTGCAGAATCAGGACCTGATCCTCTATTACAGGTGATGCACATCGTCAGCTGAGTTCTACTTCTCTGTAGAATATTTCATGAAGTGCAGGCATAGTGAAAACACTTGAAAAAAAATCTATGCTAAATTATATCTGGCCCTATTGAGCTTGCTCATCCCAGTTTTGATAAATGGTTTTTGCTTCAGAGTAACAGAGTGTATATGAACAATTGTCACAGTACCTTCACCAAGCTCTTACAGTATTCCTCGCCTCCAATTCTTATGAGCATTCATATTTTGTCAAGAAGTTTCTTCAGAGCTTGAATATTCTACTATGAGTCTTGGGGTGCTTTAAAAAACTGATTTCACATTCTAGAATACTCATTGGATGGATAAACATGATGATAACTCGATCATCACCAGAATATTACAGTCATTTTTTAGTTATGTACATAAATCCAAAATATCTTACTTTTCTATGGTGCAAAAAAGAAGATGCAAGAGATTATTCAATGAGTGCCATCAAGAATTGGTTTACTGTCACATTTTCAAATTTCTACTTCCTTTCGACCAAGTACCAAATGCTCGCACTTGATTAATTTTTGTGGCATAGCAAAGTAAGATAGCTTGGGATATACTAATTTTCTTGTGAGTATTCTGGTAATGATGAGTTATCATCATGCTTAACTCTACAATTAGTATTCTGAAATATAAAGTAAGCGACGACGTAGAGCCAAGGCTTATAGAAAGATATTCAAGCTCTGAAGAAACTTCATGACAGAATATGAATGTTCATGAGAATTGGAGGCGAGAAATACTCCAAGGGCACATTGAAGATGCTGTGACAATTATTCATGCACTCCCTATCACTGTGAAGCAGAAAGCATTTTTCAAAACTGGGACAAGCAAGCTCAATAGTGCCAGATATAACTGAGCGTAGATTTTTTTCCAAGTATTTTCACTATGCCTGCATTTCATGTAATATTCCACAGAAAAGTAGAAATTGGCTGAGGGTGTGTATCACCTGTAATATAGCATCAGGTCTTGATTCTGTAGCTTGAGTTGATTCTGATAGTTGTGTTATGGAGTGCGAAAAGCATCAAAACACTTTAGTATAACATCCCTGCGTAATGTTCCTGAGTTAACCTCATTTCTGCAGACGTGTGACTGTGAGGGAAATTTCCTTCACGTGATCACACAATATTCTAAAATCATTGAGAACTCAATTTTAACTCAAATCTCAGTCCAGGAAGAGAACTTTCTTCATCGCCAACCTGCAGAATCCAGATCCCAACTCCTTACAGCAGAAGTAGGTAAACACAGACTACAGAAATATCTACCGACGTTCTATCTCGTTTCTTCAGTCTTACTTGAGTTTTGGAGGAATGCCATGAGTTGTAATCACGAACAAGCCCAAAAAAATACTAAATTTTTCATCAGATTTGCGAATATTGCCCCGGGGATGCCCTGCGGGGGCCCCCCGGGGAAAGCGTTACACTTCTATATGCTTTTCCATACATTTGCCCCGCGGGGACACCGCGGGGAAGGTATGGTTTGCCCCGTGGGGCCCCCGCGGGGAAGCTCCGATGACGTGGGGGAATTTCTGATCGGGATGGTCTGTACTGTTCTGGAACGGTCTGGAGCGGTGTGGTATGATGTGGGATGGTCTGGAACAGTCTGATACGATATGGGACTTTCTGGCATCTGGAATGGTTTGGAATCGTCTACAATAATCTGGTACGGTCATGGACGATCTGGAACAGTCTGAGACAGTAAGGACCGGTTTGGGACGATCTGCTACGTTCTAGTAAGATCTAGTACGGTCTAAGATGGTTTAGGATGGTCTGAGATGATCTGGTCTAGGCTAGGGTGGGCTACCTAAAATATAATCTGTGTCCGTGTGGGTTATGGGTGGGGGCGCGGGATATTTGGTAGGTGGGTATAGTTTGATGGTCGGGTGGGTTGATGAGTGAAAGGATAGATGGGCTGGTGAGCGATTACAACAAAAATCGGCACCAGTTCAACAAAATTTCATCTTCCCAAACTTCATAAAAAATCTATGTTCAATACAAACAATGGATCAATATGGATCATTCTATGGATTTTGGGGGCCTTTGACTTATCAAAAACATTTTCAAGCCAAATGAAGGATAGCGAGAGAGGAAATAAGCCTAGTTTCATGGAAGTACCCATATACATTTCACATATACTCTAACAGCTGGAGGTATGCATTCATAATGTCGAACATAACCTCAAAAATCTCTGGAAACATTAATATGCACGAGGTTATTCGATCCAAGGGGCCGTCCATAAACTACGTAGGTGGCCAAGGGGGGAGGGGGGTCAAAAATTCAATTAAAAGAAACTACGTTCGGCGACGGGAGGAGGGGGGGGGGTCATCGGCTTTATTACGTAGCTTCATATTTTCAAATGGCGTGCGTGAAAATGGCTCTCGGTACATGATTTCAATATTCTTATCGGTCAGATAAATTTTGATTGGATGTAATAATAATCTATGAAGCCACACAGCCGATGGTTGTACATGTAAAGCATGTACGTCAGATGTTTATTCGTTCACGTCATTGTTCACATTTGCTGAGTGCTCGTGTGTAAGTATCGTTGGAGGTTCCGAACTGGTGAATCGTTTTCATACTTGAGCTTCGTTCACTTGTATATTCTTTATCAAGTATTACCTATGGTTTCCAAATTTATTCTAAAATCTTCTGAGTTCGAATTCGAATGTCCTTCCATAAGGCAGATAAACCCTCTCATACATCTGACAAGATGAATCATGCCCGTAATCATGTAGAAGGTAAATGATCTAAATTATAATCACTTAGGATATTTTAAAGCAGTCGTGCTACTCCAACTCAAGATATTTTGGAAAATGAAATAGTTTCCAGGATCTTTGGTTCTTTCCGATGGAATAGAACTTTTATTATTTTTAGAAAAGCTACGTAGTTTTTTGGGGGGAGGGGGGGTCAGGTTGGCCAAAAAGCTACGATTGGCTACGGGGGGCACGGGAGGGGTCAAAAATAATTAAAATCGGTCTACGTAGTTTATGGACGGCCCCTTAGCGTATTTCATAATGAGGATTTGTTTCTGAAGAATGATGTACCGACTCCGCACAATGATGATTTACCTTAATTTGAAGTCCACGAAGATAACTTGTTTGAAAATTATTGTTAAAACTTGTAAATTTACAGATGCATGCTATCTAGAGGTTTTCAGCTGATGGGTTTCTTCATTACCTCCAAACAAAAAGTTACAAATTTCATTTATACACTTTCTATTTTAATATCAGATATATGTTCATCGAGTGACAATGCGAGTACTGGATTTTAGGCTTCGAGGGATTTTTGGAGGTTATGTCTGACATTCTGAGTATCTGGGCTATCACACAGAGAGAGTTTCAGTTCCAATAAGAACAATTCATGTGGGCGTTTCCATAAAATATGTGATATGAGTTTCTAAATCATAAATTAAGAATCTCACGAAAATTCCTTATTGCCTTATCAGTTCTTTTCACGACCCAAGAAGTCTTCTCTCCTAAAGCTTATTTCTTCGATATATTTGAAGACTTCGCCACGCATTCTAGGTTTTTAATTATGAAAATCGATCTCAATCTTCATGTACAAGATTCAGGAAATTCGGTTGATAATTATATTTCCTCAGTAGCTTGATGGAAACCAAGAAGCTATGAATTACATGCTCAATAATTTTGAGAAATTAGAGAAAGAATCTTATCGAGAGAGAATTGAACTGAAGTCGTCACTAAGCAAGTTACGCATTCCATTGAGGGAATAAATAAAACTAAATTTGCTGAGACCGAGGAATCTACGACACAAGGATTTCGAGGTGAATACACTCAGATCGGTAGTAAATCATACAGAAATAGCCGGTGATCAAAATATCGTCCAATCTGAACCACACGCGAACCCCTATAGGTGTCCATGATTCAGCAGCTAGCCAAGTAGGGCGTAAAGTTAATAGCATCACGAAAACTAACCACACTAGGATAGCAACGGAAAGAGATACGAGGCAATGAGAAAGCAAAAAAAGGTGGAAGGATAGTGAGGAAAAAAAGGACAGGGAGAGAGTGCCGACAAGAAAAGACAATTTCAGTAAGACTTGAGCGCATGAAGCCAAGGGGGATGAGCTCTCGCGTTAAGTGGCCAGCTCGCGCAAAACATCAATTTCCTTGCGGCGCGGTGGTGTCGGCGGCCACTACTCTTTCAGAGTCAGCGAGTGGAAAGAATACGGCATTGCGCGAGAGTAAGGCGAAGAATGAGAATGAGCTGTCTATAACAGAAGAAGGTGAAAAGAAATGTATGAGATGGTGTTGATTTGAATTTTCGTTAAGATGTTTTCAACGACAATGCCGAGTCGTGACGCAGTCGAGAAATCGTAGAAAGGAGCTTTTTCTCATGGTAATCTTGAGCACTCTATCGATCGACGGGATACCTATGGAAATTGAATTATACTTTAGTAAAAAGCTGTTCGGGCTGATTAAACAAAGTTAAAGCATGCTAAGGCTTGATGTTCGATAGTTCCACTGAATGATCAAGATCAAAATGAGCGCACTGATAAACATCTATGGCAAGATTTATATGATGAGATTTTCGTAGTCATCGCCTTTTTCCAAGATAGGAACAGCAATAAAAGAACACATAATAGTCATTTTTCCTCAAAAAAAAAAAAAAAATGCACAACACTTGCTATGTCAGCAGTTTCTGTCTGAGATTCACGACAGTCATAGCCAAAGCGGCTTCTCTTGAGTGAGAAAACAAGAGTAATCCAACCGACCCGTATCACCAGTCGTCATAAAATGAATTGCCTCGATTTCCGCTTCGCTCTCGGGAATCCTAGTATCTCTTACGACGAAAGATTTAGCCACGTAGCCACAGCTCCTAAGACAAAGTCAGCAATTCTTTGAGGCTAGCCAAAGACCCATGTGGGTAGTGAGTGATCATGGTGGAAAAAACAAATTGGGAACCTTTGCCATCTTCCTTCCTCTTGCTCAAATGATCACAGATAATCGAATTCGGCAGGAGGGTTGAAGAAGTAGGGATTGCAAGAACACGAGGGGCAGATTGAGAATTGAGTTGAGGAAGAAGAGGTGGAAGAAAAATTGTCCACTCCGGGTAGGCGTGTACATGGGGGCAAGGAAAGAAAAAGCGTTTGCCAGGATGAGGTGGCAGATAGATATGGATTTGGTGCCATCGCAGAGCTGACCATGTGTTAACAGATAACACCCCAATATAGGTACAGAATTCAACTGATCCATGAGCCAGTCTCAAGAGTAGTGATGATGGTAGTAGGGTAAGAGACATCGCACTTTCGGGCAGCATCTGCTTCTCCCATCTTCCAATCGCGCGCTTCCGCAAGATTAGGCTTATCTGTCCATTTGCCACTTCCGCAGAGTACAGTACCGGCCAATATATATCATCCGACCTATTTTTTATCTATTTTTTTTTCTTACCAACTTGGCTATATCCGTATACTGTATGTTCACCTACATTTTCTCCTTCACTAATACTCCGAGGACGACAACAACCATGTGTACACAATAGCCATAGGTGCAAACAGGATGAATACTGCTCGAGAGAGCGATGACAGGCTCGTTGAGGTGTCGAGGTAATCTTCCGTGTACTCACTCGATAAGCTGACTCTCTCAGTCGATGTGAGGGAATAGGCTAAAGGAGGTGGGAGGATCGAAGTTGGCAATGAGTATGATGTGCTGCTTGAAAGCGCAAGAGAGTGCATAAGGGTTATGCATACATGAATGATTGATCGATCGAAAGTTTCAAGTGCTCTTTGCTTCGAGTCGTTGATGTATATCGAGCTGGAAAATTTCTGAGCGAACGAAAAGTGGGATATAGAGTAGCCCGATGATAATTGAAAAGAAGGTGGAAAATCTGGGAAATTTGTTGGATGAGTATATATTTTTAATAAATTGGAAATGTTACCAGGATTTTTCCGAGTAAAGAAAAATCATTTTATAGATAACATTTGGATTTGATCGAGGTAAATTTTACCGAGAAACGAAATTGTTGTTCTCTGCTCTCCTTGATATCTTTTTTGGATAGTAGACACACGAAGAATCGAATGTAGAATTCTGACCATAATAGTGAGATCCATAAGACTCGCACGTTGTACTTCGTGTCGTGGATCATGCCTTCTATATGCTCTCATGACTAAGGACATGCTGTGAATATTCATCTGTTGGTCGACCATCTATTTCAATGTTCCAGAAACTCACAACAAATTTGTCGTCTATCGTTTTCAAATATCTTCATTTTTAGAGCACAACTATACAAATTGGCATTGATTTTCGGACTGCCGAAACAACTTGAACAACATTTAAATCCAATGCTTGATCGATATGATCAACCAACAATTTCGATATCGCCAGATATCACTCGATAGTACCATTCACCTGGTACTGGAAATGTCGAGCATAGCATGATTTATTTAGAAATGAACTTGAATATTTTAAAAACAATGGATCAAGTGATGATAGATCTGAGGCATTACTGAGCGTACCCTGACTTCCTCATATGTTTATCGCCACTACGAGTGCACGGCTGGCGACTCTACACGGAGAAATTAGTTCACACTCATCCGTGGCGTGAGATCGTAGGTGGCGCGGCGTCGCCTCGCTTCTCAATTCCTCGCGCACAATCCTTGCCGCGTTCGCAACATTCGTGCGGGGGGATCTTGCTCTGTGCTCCGGCTGCACGAGAGCCGGAGCACAGAGCAAGATCCCCCCGCACGAATGTTGCGAACGCGGCAAGGATTGTGCGCGAGGAATTGAGAAGCGAGGCGACGCCGCGCCACCTACGATCTCACGCCACGGATGACTGTGAACTAATTTCTCCGTGTAGACTCAAGATGGTACTTGAGCAACAACACAGAAAATCTTCGGTAGTATAGTGGTTAGTATCTCCGCATGTCACGTGGAAGACCGGGGTTCGATTCCCCGCAGTTTTGCCGCGACGCTCGAGCAGGCAACACCTCGATTGCGCGCGCGGTATAATAGGGCGCCCGGTACGCCGGAGCGCGACTCCGATACCGGTGAAATTCTATTGAAAAAGTCTATGCTGTTTTCCCAGCGTCCATTCGAAAAAGTGCTGTGAGTGAGTGAATGCATAAACTTTTCACGGCATCATTATGCCATAGTGAAGCACCCGCACACAAGGGCATCTAGCCCCCTCCTCCAGCAAGTATGAACTCTGAACTCGACGACCCCGGTGGGGATACCCATATGGATGAATCTACGGAAAATAACAAGGGGAAGACTTCTGACCCTTCCCAGTTGCAAGAAAATTTATACCAATTTCCAAAGGCGAGCACAGAAACTGCACCGACCACGCCGCCTAGTAATGGATCCACCACAAGCGCTCCATTGAGAGTCACGTTACCAAGCAATATTAACATGGGCACGAGATTTTGCCCAGAAAAACTCTCAAAAATCTGGGATGCAGCTCTGAAGGAGTGCAACAAAAGGCCATCCCCAATCGCTCCCAATTTGACGAATGCGGGCAAGAGGAACATATTACAAGTCTCCCCGGACCATGAAGCTGACAGAACAAGCGAATGGCGAGTCCCAAAAAGACCGGCAAGACACATCCAATTGCACGAAAACAGCCAAACACATATATCGCAGATTTCAAACCGCTTCAGCCCGTTAGACTCTCAGGCAAGCATCGTATCATCGCTTGAGGATTTCCCTCCTCTCCCAACTTACGACAGCGACGATGAGGATTTACCTGGCTCGCGTGATCGTCAAAGCCAACACAAACAGGCAAAAAATGTCAACAGCAGCCGAAGCCACCGGCAAAGTGACCAGCAATACCTCTCATTGAGCCGACAACGAATGACACAGCAGCAGCTGAGTCAACGACAAATGAACCATAATAGTTCGAGCTATCGACAATCACAGCAACAGCTGAGACAACAACAATCGAGACCACAGCAAGACGCTCATCATTCACAGCCGACCGTAGATGACATCTCTGAAGACCACGACGCCGGGGATGCACCCCCCAAGCGCATCAAGACACCCCCAATTCTGGTGAAAGAATGTGAATTCAGTGCACTAGTGAAAACACTGTCTAGTATTAAATTAAGTAAGTCAGACTTTGTCATTCGCGAACCCGATGATGCCGACCATATCACAGTTATAGCCTCATCTTTTGAAGCGCACACTAAAATTCTAGAACACCTTAGAGAAAAAGAAATTCGCTTTTATACATATACACCGAAACCTTTGAAAAATAAATGTCTGATTTTGAAAGGTGTTCACTACAGCTTTCCTGAAACTGATATATAGTCAGAGCTGAAAGAGCTCAATTTGGAAAACACTAATATCATTAGTGTAAAGAGAATCCACTTTAACAAAAACAAAGTAAACAGGTCATTTTTCCTTGTACAACTTACGAGTGATAGCAATACACAAGCAATAACTAAAGTCAAACGCTTAGCGCATCAAGAGGTGAGGTGGGCGCCGCTGAAGCGGAAAGATATTTATCAATGTGCCAATTGCCAACGTATCGGCCACTCGGCTGCTAATTGTAATCTAGGCTATAGATGCGTTAAGTGCAAGGGTAATCATGGACCTGGGGAATGCTCGCTTCCAAAAATTGCTCCCGATCGAAATACTCTATATTGCGTAAATTGTCAGCAAACCGGACATCCAGCCTCTTATAGGGGATGTCAATATTTTAAATTTGCTACAAAATGGCAAAAACGCATCAAAGATAATGCTAGTAAAATGAGAAAATCGGCCGCATCAAATAAGATGCAAGCCATTAGAAATTTGACCAATAAAACAACTCACGTCCGTGATTACCCAGCACCTCCGTCCACGAGCACGAATGCGTGGAAAGCACGGAACGATAATAGAGAATTTTTATTTCCGGGATCCTCTGAGGAGGAGATGCCCCCCAAAAATGCACTTGATGACATTAGATATCAATTAAATCAGTCATTCCAAGCTTTTCAAAGTCTCCAAGCTCACTTGAGCCAAGTGTATGCTCTTGTCAACAAAAATAGTGATAGAATTGAAAAACTCATGGAAGCTTTACAGCAACGATGACAGATAATATACGATCAGTAGAAACAACAGCAGATAACTTTATCTCAAATTTGAAGATTGCGTCAATAAACGTAAATTCCATTATATCGTTGCATAAGCGCAATGACTTGATACAATTTTTGAAATCGAATAAATTAGATATAGCATTGATTTGCGAAACAAAACTTAGCAATCGATATAAACTTCAATTCGCTGACTACAATTTTATTAGAACGGATAGGCATTTGGCGAATAGAGCAGGTGGCACCGCAATCCTCATTCGAAATGATATCCCATTCGAACAGGTAACCCACCCGTCTTCCAAAAATAATGAAATTTTAGAATTCACCACGATCAAAATTACTCTTAACTGCCAAAAGAAACTAGTATTAATCGCAGCTTATGCGAATAATGATCAGAGGAGCCTGTTTATTGAAGAACTCAATCGACTTTTTCACAAGCTCAAGCTTTACCACCCAAACAACACCTATATACTAGCAGGCGACCTCAATGCGAGGCATTCAGCCTGGGGAGATACTCGCACCAACGACAAGGGTACATTCTTAAATAGATGGATTACGAACAATAGTCATATATATCGTTCTGAACTTTATGCCCCGAACGAACCAACTTTTCCAAGCGCCAATTCGTTCCTTGATCTAGTCATCGCGGACGATTCGATTCACATCACAGACACAGACCAAGGCAGAATACCCACCGCCGATTATAACAGTGACCATCGTGCCCTTATTTTCAACGTCGACACTAGAATCAAAGCTATCAACCCAGAAAGTAGATTTAGATTTATGTATAAAAAAACGAAATGGAAGAATTTCCAAAAAAATATTATCCGTAACACAGAGAATATCAACATCCCCTTTGACCGGAATTTGACTAGGGATGAAATTAACGAGTACATCGACTGTCTAGACGAAGCCATTCGACAAACAATTGACGACACGGTACCACGCTATCGACCACAGGATAACATGCTTAACTACACCAACACAAAAATCAGACAACTACACAGACACAAATCCTGGTTGGTCACTCAGTTGAATAAGAGCTACAAATATGGCTACTCACGCCACAGTATTAATCTGTATAAAGAACTGATTGAGATAGTCAATATCAAGCTGAAATCAGAATATCGTACATCCTACGATAAATATTGGGACTCTATATTCCGTAAAATCGATCATAGAAAAACAGAATCTTTCTTTCCACAAATAAACCGATTTTTCAGACACAAAGACAATCTCAAAATTGAAAGTCTTCACATTGAACAGAAAGATAGTGACCTACTGGGACGATGTCAAATCAACACCAGGGAGCTACCTTTTGAGAACAACCATTACGTGATTGACGATCCCAATCACATACTTAATGTGATGGGCGCGTTCTATGAAAAGATCAATTCTCCGAGATTGCTCAATGCTCGCACAAAGCACAGAACGGCAGTAATTGCAACGATCGACCCTCTGACAAACCAATTTTCACAATTGCTCAACTCAAACTCCACCATAACTGCATTCAACGCAGAAAATACAGCCTACGATCCGGAACAAGCTGAAGACTCACTCATGTTCACCAACCCTGAAAAAGTCCACGAAATTTTTTACAATCTCCCAAATAAATCATCCTCGGGACTGGACAATATTCCCCCGATCGTGCTAAAACATTTACCCGCTCAAGTTATCGGCATGTACACAATAATTTTCAATAATTGTTTGAATTACAGAATCTTCCCAGACAAGTGGAAAAAAGCCAAAATCCTTCCTATACCCAAAAAAAATAAAATCTCGACGGCAACCACCAGCCACAGGCCGGTGAGCCTCACGCCAGCCATCAGCAAAGCATTTGAAGCGGTTATCAACGTCACGTTAAAATTCTACACGAGTAAACTCAATGTAGTCCCGGAAAATCAGTTTGGTTTTAAACACAAGCACTCTACCACCCACGCTATACACAGACTGGTAGACATTATCAACAGCCACCTCCATAAGAAAGAGGTCATCGGCGCTGCCTTGGTCGATCTGGAAAGAGCGTTCGATTCGGTCTGGATCTACGGGCTTCTCTTCATCTTGCTAAAAAGCAAATACCCCATGGACTTCATCCAATTGGTTTGGCATATGACAATAAACAGAAAATTTGTCACATGGAACGGCACTTCATGCTCATCCATAGTTTTTGACATAATTGAAGGCCTGATGCAGGGTACAGTCAACTCCCCAGAGTTCTTCAATATATATACATGGAAAGTACCCAACCTTTTTAAACTCAATTCGGATAACGACACATATTCGGAAGCCTTCGCGGACGATTATGTGATACTAGTAGCAAACGCCAAACCCGAAATAGTTAGAGATAAACTCGAAGCTATCACAAACAGTACAGCAAATCATTATAACATGCTAAATCTGCAAGTAAATGAAGAGAAATGCGAGACCATTCTATTTCACAGACCCCTGAGATTCGTCAATAGCAATAGAAGAGAACCTATCAAAAATTTTCAGATCAGTATCACAAAACGTGGAGCTGATCCTCAAACATCCACCCCATTGGTGCACAAACGTTCGGTCAAATACCTTGGGGTTGACCTAGATTACCTCCTCAGGCTGAATGATATTCCTCTGAATCAACTTGAGAAGGCCAAAAAAGCATTCAGAGCACATAACCGTCTGTTTTACAATAAATCTCTTTCAAAACGAGCAAAAATCATCTGCTACCTTCTCTTAATAAGGCCAATTTTAACGTATGCCGCACCGATCTGGTGGAATACCAGTTCGAATGTCATGGAGAAAGTCCGCCGGTTCGAACGCCACTGCCTCCGTACGTCTTTACATATATTCCGGAAAAATGACTCCAAAGAATTTGTCAATAACAGAGATATTTATAATATTGCTAATGTTCCACGAATAGATAATTTTATTATCAAAATCACTAGAGACTATTTTGCAAATATTAAGAACATCGATAACAAGCTACTTCAATCGTTAGCCTTTATCGACGAACCAGTATGTAGAGATAGAGCACTGACAGGCTACATTCAACCTCAAGCCTTCATGTACTACGACCAACAAGGCCAGATTCAAGATGCCAATAACATCCCTATTTTTTACCATTTTAAACGGCATCAATCTAACAAAGCGATCCTAGTAGACCCTAATGATCCTACCATTCCAAAGAAGTTCTCCAAGGCCATTCCTACAAGAGACCACTTTGATACTCATAGAACCAACAACAAATATTGGCGGCTCTCCGAAAACAGCATCCTAAAGGAAGAGCTGAGAAAGAGAGCTAAGCACAAACCTAGGCCCAATATCTTGAATGAATAGTCACTTTTAGCTTGCTTAAAGCTCTAAATAATTGCCACTTTGGCACACTCTGCTTGTCTGTCTGCCGCAGACGAACAAAAGGGCCCTTCAGTCCCGTGCGAAAACCCGCATTGAAAACTTGCGACACATGTATATTTGTAAATAATTTTTCTTATTGAATTTCTCTTCTCCTTTCTCTGTATTAGTCATAAGTAGTATTAAGTAGTTGCAACGCCAAAAGGCGCCACAAGATTTTTCAGGTTTTTACTACGCAGGTAAAAACTTTTTCCTGAAACTACTCGTCAACACGTCGAAAACGATGACAAAACGCAGCTGATGCTGCAAGTCAAGAAGCACCCACACCTCAGCTGATTGCCACCATCATAAGAATACTGAAAGTGAGCGAGATGCCAATTTGGGGCCATACTCACTTGTAGCACTCATATGTATAGGAATTTTGTTAGTAGATTTATTTTCGCCTCTCATCCCAATCCACTGTATCTGCATTCTGAAAATAAAGATCTTTAAAAAAAAAAAAAAAAAAAAGGTTCGATTCCCCGCCGCGTACAGCGAGAAATCAAAACAAAGTCTTGGTCCCTAGCAGCCATCCAAAAGCATAGGCGCTAATGGTGAGGAATTCGCCTCAATTTCTCGCTGTCCGCCGGGGAGGACTTTTTTTCTTTTTTCTTCACTATCCCTGACACTATGAACCAAGTCCCGGAAGAATTTATCTTTGAAAATCATTCTAGTTCAAAATTTCTATCAAATGCTAGGAAGAGCAATTTGAAAACAAATTATGAATGATTTAGTTACTTTTGTCATCGCTTGAAAGTCAATCGATTGCACAAACCTGGCAACTCTCACTCGTGAAGTCACAGCTGGTTATCATTCTTTCAATGAGATTTTGGATCTCACATTTATGCGATAACACTACAGTGGAATACGCTTTGGTTGGGACAAGAATATATGACAGACACGAAATATAGCTCATTGCGAAAAAAGTGCTTTGTCCCGTTTAGGTGAGTAGAAGAGGTACAGGGGAATATCGAAATAGAGAAAATATAACTGAGTTTAATTTGGTGTTCATGATGATTCACTAAAATCTCATATCATACTCAGTTATATTTTCTCTACCTCGATATTCCCCTGTACCTCTTCTACTCACCTAAACTTCGGGTCATTTCAGCGACAATTAGCTAGTAAGAAATTGTCAAACCACCACCATTAGAATGAATTGAAGAAAAGATTTGATTGGAGGAAAGTGGCTCTAGTCTCTACCAGTGATGATATGTTGATCGTGACAAATCGGCTCAAAAAATACTCGACATGGTTTTTTTAGATCTCACTTCTTCCAAGAGTTTAAACCATGTCGTATAAAATTTGAAGTTTTGATGTACTGGAGATGAATGGTTCTTTTCTAAACCTCATACTCGCCTAGTTTTACTTTTGAAAAAAAGTTAATGAGGGGGGGGGATCAAACATTTACATTCCGTACCGAGCCTTACGGACCCTTGCTTACCCAACATTATGGAATATAATTGATTCCCTCTTTTGAAGACTTTTGTTTAGCTAACCCTCTCTGGAAGTTCAATGAGTACAAGCACTCGCCAGACCGGCAACAAGCCCGAGCGGTAGCTGTAAAATAAGATTTGAAGCGGCAAGCTCAGGAGGGTTCCCGGTCAATCGCCCGATGCCACTCGCCCGATTCCACGCGCCCGATGGTCAAGCGCCCGACGGACATTTACCCGCCATACAATCGCCCGATGCCTGTTTGCCCGACTACATTCGCCCGATTCGACATTTGCCCGATGGACTTTCGCCCGTCAAGACTATCGCCCGATTAGAAATTATTATTTTTTTTTAAAAGCACATTTATTCATCCAAGAGTCAATTTTGTACTGATAACTTTCATACATCCATTTTAGGGCTTATTCAAACGCCAGTCATCATAGAATTCATAAAATATGATAAAACAAAAATTGTAAAAAATGTGGAGTACGTTTTCACATATCTTACAGGTAGCCCATAGTCGAGTAATAATATTATGACAAGATTTGAATTTGCTGATTCAAGCAATACTTATATTATAAGACATGGCTTCCAGATATTGCAACACTCGCCCATCATTTTTATAGTCATTGTAGTTGTGCGCGATTGCCCGAAGCCTCTCTTGTGCCATGACCCACCGTCGTTTGGGAGCAGCCCTCACATTCTTCCCAAGGCTGAGCTCGATCAAGCAGGTTTCTGTGTCACGTTGCTCCTTCTGCAATTCTTTCAAACAAGAATAGAAATCTGGATGCTTCTTGCCAACCACAAGCGCGAATCTGTGATTCCATCCTTCACTTGTATTATTTGTCTTGTGCTCACCACGGATTACAGCGTCATACTGATTCCAGATTTTGATGGCATAAAGGGGTGGGGCCGCTCTTGCACGACCACGGCGAGGCTTCCCTCGAACGTACGTGTAGTCAAAGTAGTCATAGATCGGAAACAAATCTTCCGGTATGTGCTCTCCTAACAACTCAAAAACCTGGATCACATCTTCTGGTGGAACGAGAGCTACTGCCAAGATCATGTGCGTGGATTTCCTAATACTGTCGTCTTCTGTATCTTGATAGGCAGACTGTAATCCTTCATCTTGTACATGACGGTAGACTGATCGACCCAAGTGGAAGAAACACGAAGAGATTTCGAGAGTTGGATGAGCGAAGACAATGTGTACAGCATTCATCATAGGTATTTCGAAATCTAGTAAACATCTTCGGGGTCGGCAGTCTCTGATCCCCCACTCCGTAGCAGCTGATGTCACAGCTCTTAGAGCAGTTTCATAAAGTACTTGACTTTTACCAGAGAGTAGAGAAAATACAAAAGGAAAAGCAATGAGTGGAGCATCGTCGTCATGCCTTCTTGCTCTGTTTACAAATCCAAGAATCGTGAATATCTGGAACGAACCAAAATTATTCATTTTAAAATTTAATATTGAAAATATTGAGATAATTATTTATTTTTAAATAATTTTAAATTTTTGTCAATTTTTATTATTCAAGATTCAAAAATCATAAATTTTTCAATTCGAGGGATATCGAGTCACAGTTTATGTTCAGGATAAAATTGCTCATAGTTGCTCACCTGCGTGAATATTTCTGGAGCAAAGCCAAAAGAACCATCAATACTCCACGTATCACTCTTAGCAAGTAGCTCTAAATTCCTCCGTGTTCCAAAGACAATAACCCTGCCGAGAGCCTGGTTAAAATTCTCATCTTCTCGAGAGTCATATAACAAAAACTGTTCCATATCCATCGTTTTTTGGAAACGCTCGGGAATAGTTTCGAGCTCATTCAATGATTGAGGATTGGCTGGCATCTCACGACGTCGATATCGCCGCAGGGCTTTGTTTACATTTGTTCGTTCAGGTAGTTTACTCAGCACACCTGGACGTAGACCGGCAAGCTGAGTTCGCATGATCTACATAGGAGTGATATATCTATATAGAAACTCATATAATCACGATGCGTATGGGAGTGTGAGGGAACTACACAGATGAAAGTGGAGAATCACATGAAACCGAAGCAAAAGCAGAGAAATAAATTTAGTCTCATAAAGAAAATTACCTGAGTTGGTGGTAACTCTGGATGCTCATCAGCAGTTCTCTTCAAATTTCGCTTGACAACTTCAGCTTTTGCTTCATCGGGATCAGCAGGATGGCTGTGCTTAGATTCATCCGGGCCTTTGATAACGGTGATCTCTTCACCCGATTGCACTGTTACCGCGCGAGCTGAACATTCCCCATTGCGCAGTTTTTGACATGCCCAGTGAAACTTTCCGTTCTTTCCAGCTTTTGATCGGACATAAATGAACCCACGAATCACCAACTTCAAACCAACTATCCTTGGACCACGCACATCAAGATCCATCGCTTTTCGCGCGCCAAGCACAACTGCACACAGCAGGAACAATGCCAATCTACCTCGACTCGTGCTACTGATATGACAGTACGCGATTCGATGTAGTGTGAGTTGTACACTTATATTGATGGAAACTGTGTCCGCGCATGTTTCTAATCGTTTCATCAATTAAATCACACGAATTCGTAGTTCGACTGAGTACACGAGAAGCTACTCTACAACATTATGCCAGTGATAGATTGACTCAAAAGCGAGTAGTCAAATAGGAAGGCATCGGCAAAAAATTTTTTTCGGGTGAAAGGTCGTCGGGCGAAAAGCTATCGGGCGTTTGTCCTATCGGGCGGTTGGAGTCGGGCGAACGGCATCGGGTAATTGAATTCGGGATATTTTATATCGGGCAAAGGTCCATCGGGCGCAAGTACCATCGGGCGAGTGGCATCGGGCGATTGTCCGGGAATCGCTCAGGAGCACCCAGAGCGGCCACCCGCTCAGATCTTGCGTCGAGTGCTGCCTCGTATTAATTCGGCGGTATCGAGCTATCTTCCAAATCGAGAAAAATTGAGAAAATCGATGCGACGGCAACGCCGCCATAATTTACCAGCGAATCTTAAGGCATTAGCAGATCTTGACGCCGTTTCTGAAGACTTTGGAAGACGAAATTCTCCTTCTTTACGACTCGGCAGATGATCCAGCGTATGAAGGGGTCAAATTCTAGTCTTTGCAACAAGTGAAGATTTAGAATCACTCGCTAGAGGCCCAGTTTGGTTTTTGGATGGATTTTTCATGGTACTTATGATTTCTAAGTCAAAATACCCTTCAAATCGCGCTCCCGTGGATTGTTTCCATCACTCGGAATAGAAGCGCTGCAGGTGTGTCCTTCAAATATCTTCAGGCGGCTCTTCGCGGTCCTGAGCACTGTTAAGAAGCCGAGATCGGATCCTGCTGCCAATATTGAGGTTATTGCTATCCCGCTAGGGTATGCCTCATTATCAACGTCAAAAGAGACAAACTCGAGTGCTCGGTGTTGCGAGTTATCTCGACGAGGTTACTCTCTAATTGTACGTGACTCTCAAACAATTTGTGCAAGATGAAAAAAATTTCCGCGTATTACACGAACGGTGAGTAACGCATTTTCGATTCATAATCATCTCAGAATCCTTGACACGAGAACCCGCTTGGTTCTTGTTAGAACTTGATCACAGAACCTTATCAATGACTCAAGTCGAATAATCTCATCTTTCTACAAATATTGACCGCTGAACAGCCCTCTAAAAGGGCTGATATAGCTTCAATAGAAAAGAATAATAATAAAAAAAAAAAAAAAAACAACAAATACTGACCGAAAGATTTCAGTATCGTCAAAATTCGAATGTATAATTCCAAACTCACTTCCACGACAGATCTTGTCGTACCGAGAATGGAACAATGGCTATCAGGCTATGCTCAGCCTCCGACCTGACCTCTACAAAAACTCAGACAATATCTGAACCTTGCAAAAAAAAACAAAGCCAGCCATGTCACGCGTCAACTCTCTCACTTTACAATGAAATACAACTCCAATCGCCCTCTAAATAGCATCGTTAGGATGAAAAAGTCATTAAGCAACACGTCTCTATCAGACACTATGCAACGATCGTATCTCTCTACCTTACTTTTCAAAGTCTGTAATACACAGCGCAGACTAGTCAACTTGTCGAGAAAGATTCACTCGGCTCTCTCACACCACTGCATTTTCTTCCCGCGCTAGCAATAACTCTCGACGTTTGACTCGAGATGCTTTTCGTACTTTGCCGCTATATGTACGAGCACCAGACGAGGGTTGGAGGCTCACTTTTTTTCGTGATGTATCTCTCGGCGTCGTCAGACTATGAACTACGTGTAATATACAGGGGGTCGTATGGGGTGAACTGCTTCTTGGTGGGTGAAGGGGCTGAAGACGTTGACTCCGGAGCAAAGTACTCGAGGCCTCGTTATAACGTATTTGATAGACCGGCAGCAGCTTGTGAGCAGGGGTAGGAGAGAATATGGAGTCTTTCGAGGGTGGAATTTGTTTCGAGGGTCCATAGTCGAGTTTCGAGGGGTTGCAAGGTGGCTGTGTATAAAGACACCAAACAAGCTCGTCACACGCTTCGTAGACATATTTACGTGTCGACACACACCTTGTACAAGGTTACATATCTCTCAGTGTCCGAATTTTGGTCACAAAAATCCTCAAGAAACCGGTACGACCGCAATACCAACGCCTACCTTCACCAAATAGGCACATGCCATTTTGCTGTTTTCCAATCCAATTTTCCGTTCTGCAAGATAAATGTCTGCGCGGCATACGTGTGCAAGTAGAGACACTGAAGTGCTGCAAGACGAGACATCGATTCCTTACCAGGAAACGACTGACAGATGAAGCCAGTGCTATTTCATCTAGCAGCGCAGAAACGTTTTTTTCTTTGCGGTGGAAAAAGAAAGTGAGAGATAGAGATGGTGAAACTGCTACTCCGGCATGTATGAGCCTCAACCACCCGCATCGACGATGAGAATTCGCTTACGTTGTGCATAGGGAAATTCTTCGTTTTCAACCCTCTAGTGCCTCGTATCTTGCTCCAGCTCGTGAGTAATACCTTGTACGAATTCGTTTTTCTGCGGAAAGAAAGTGAGAAGCCCGAACGCTATCCGCTGAGATGACGAATTCGCGCTTTATTGACGATGACGGCGTGAACGATGAGGGGGAGCTCTACACACATATTCCGGCAAGGGTAAGGCAGACGTGCTTACCTAATCGAAATTGAAATTTGGTTACAAGCGTATCTTGCCAAGGGGATTCGTGAGGCAAAATTTGATTGAAATGCGATGAGGGCCTTTGATTGATCCACGTCTGGAATTTAAGACGTGTGATGAGATATTTTCCCTGGCATTGCGATGCACGAGATGTGAGACGAGTGTAGTGAGCCATAGTATTGAGAATTACTCACTCATATATCCTGAAAATTGCTCAGGATTCATCGTTCAAATTCTACTGCATAATTGGGTTGATTTCCTTGAGATGATCAAAGTTGACACAGCAAGAAACCGTCAATGAAGTTAAAAAATTCAAGTATCGGTTTCATCTCAACCAGTATTTTCTTCTGTCTGAGCCACAGACCTGACATTTTGAAAAATCGCATCAAATAGTCTTAACACGACTGATACGGGTTCTACGTGATATGTTCAGAATACTAAAAAGCTACATAGTACAGTAAGTTGCATATGAACGCAATTCTTCTCATCAATGAGTTTAGTAGCACAGTGATGTGAACACCTCTAGTCTAGCCACCCAAACAGTTGATGGTTCAGACCTTATCAAAGAATGGGCCCTAGCTATTGTAAAAAAAATATTTGATTATAGAAAAACCCAATACATGCACAATTCATCAGGTTGTAGCCCTGCATATCGCCGACTAGTGCGAAAAAAGAAGTTAGATATACTCGTGTTATTGGGAAAAATATCGCGATAACTGGGTTGTGATTGTTCCTCACCACAGTTTCCTTAGTAGGTATTGCAACCTCAGATACCTTGCGACGACGAGTCCCTTCGCGACTGCAACAAACTATAGGAGAAACAGCGTGACTCAACCCTAACTAGATAGTTGTCTACTCATCACCGTGCGTGAGCCTAACACCAGATGGCATGTTTTTTTTTGATCGAATAACCGGGTTGACACTCTCATTATTGAACAGAGCCACTTAAATTCTGTCGCCTTCAACTTTATCGAAGAATCTGGCATCGTTAGATTTGACCAATCAAATCATCGGGATACCAATACATTCACCAAACTACTGACCTGGACAATTCAGCGAATCATCTTGTGTACAATAATCGAACGACCAGCCAAAATCTGTCCATCCGGATATCACAGATCAGATTACCCGACTAGAGGGATAAAATATGACAGATGGCCATATAGGTTATGGATGGATGGGTTTCTGGTTGGATGGGTGGAGTGGTGGACAGATCAATGAGTGGGTGGATGGGAGAATGAAACCAGTCAGCGGACTAGTGGGTGGATAGGTCGGTGATTAGTTGGAGGGATAAATTGTTAGGTGGGTAAAGTGGGGAGCAGCTAGATTCGCAAATGGGTGGATGTGTCGATAGATCGATGGGTGCACGGTTGGACAAGCTGGTGGGTGGTTAATTGGTTAGATGGGTGATCTGGTAATTGAGTGAGTGTGTACTCAGGATGGTGGGTAGATGGGATTGGTTGGTTGTCAGATGGGTGGATGTGTCGATAGGTGGGTGGAGGATGCGAAGCTGGGTGAGTCAATGGGTAAAATGTTGGCAGGTGGGTGGGTGGATGGAGTTACGGGAGGATGCACAATTGGGCGTGGGTGAGTGGGTGCTTAATCGGGATGATGGTTGGATGGGATTGGTCAGAATGTGCGTAGATAAGTGTATGTGTTGGTAGGTAGGTGAATGGTGTTGTGAGTGGTTTCACTCTTTGACGGCTTCGTGGGTGGGTGATTTGTTGGATAGGTGATCCGGTAGGTGGGCGAGTATGTAGTCACGATGGTCGGAGGATGGGATGGTTAGTGGTTGACAAGTGAATGTATCCGTCGGTTCGTGGAACGGAGTATGAGTGGATGTGTCGGTAGGTAGGGGGGGGGGGGGGTGAATGAAATTACGGGCGAGTGCGCGGTTGGGCATGGGTGGATTGATGTGCAGTCGGGGAGGTGGTCGCATTGAATTGGTCGTTGATCAAAGGAGTAGATGTGTCCACAGGTAAGTGGATGCATGGAAGAGTAGATGTGTCACTAAGTAGGTGAGTGGATGTTGTTGCGGATAGGTGCACGGTTGGACGGGTTGGTAGGTGGGTAGTTAGTTGGAGATCGGTGTGCCGGTGTGTTGGTGCATGGGTTGGTGGGTAAGGAAGTGCATGCGTGGATGCGTCAGTAGGTAGGTGAATAGATGGAGTTGTCAGTAGTTTTACGGCTGGGGTGTTTGATGGGTGAGTGGATGGAGTCATGGGTGGGTGTGTACTTGGGATGATGGTTGGATCGGATCGATCGGTGGTTAGAAGGACAGAAGTGTCGAGAGGTGGGAGGGTTGATGGACATGTGATCCATGGCTAGTCGAGATGGTGGGCGGTCGTGCATGTGTTTCGGTAGATGGGTGATCGCACAGATTAATGGAATTGTGGATGAGTGGCTAAGTAAGACCTGCCAACCTACATCCCCGGAGAGTATGTACCCGTGTGAGAATATTTTGGTTTTGTTTTTCACTGGGGAATATTTCCAATCCTCAATATTCTATCAATACCTTCATGGAACTGCAAAACCTTTCCGGGGGTTCTTGAATCATCAAAAATTATCCCAAGCCGAACGAGTGGTAGCAAGAAAGGCAGCCACCTCTAGTATTCATTAGATAATGAGTTATAAGATCACTATGAATACCAATTCTGTACAAAGACGATGGATCGAAGGGGAATCACCTCCAAATACCTCCGGATGCTCATCTCGCAGTATTCATTGACTTTCGCCTGGCTAATCTTCCTGTCTTTTCACCTTTGCACAGCGCCCATTTCGTTCATTCAGTTTCTACTTCCCTAGCTACCATTCTTTCTCGCCAGTGGCCTATCCATCTCCTGGTCTGACATCGGCATACGGCGCGGGTGCTGCTCCGAAAGGGAATTACGCAGCCGGAAGAATGAAGCGAAGCCAGGCTAGCGCGTTCATTAAAGGCGCAAAATAGCGAGAGAGTTGACCGTGTAATTTATAAGCGAAACAAGCGCGAGCAGCACTCATGGACGACGCAGACAAGAGCAGAAGCATGCACTGAGCTGCAAAATTTCATCGTGCACGCGATGAAACTTGGGCGTCACCCACGAGCTCTGACAAAAAGTGAATTTTGCTTTAGAGTACGTCACCGATGCTGCGTTTCGAGACAAAGGCTCCTGAAGTCGTTTATCATGTTATATTCTGCGCTGCGAACGCTAGCCAAGAACACATCCCGATAAAATACTTATTACGCTCAAAGCCTCCTTATGATACCAAATTCAATTTATCTACATCGATGGCTCGAGCCATGGAAAGTAGCAAGAGCAATTAGGCTACAGGTTGATATTGTTTTGGTACTACTGGTAGACGCTTGGACCGCTGATTAAGGGAAAACCTGTCGTAGAGTGTGTCAAATTGACTGTTTTCTTCTCGGTAATTGTTGGCGAGGACGAAAATAAGTTCTACATTCTAGACTCAATACATGTATGAAGGACTTGAGGCAGACTGAGATTATAAGAGAAGATTATGGCACAATGCACATTTCGGCTCAATGTTTATCATATACTAATAGATAGTTTCTACCTTTCAGCGTAGACAGCTTTTGATTTCTATGAAAACCATCCACAGTGGGCTCTCGCTTACCTGGAACATAGAAACAAGGGAAAAATCACAACTTTGAATGATTACAAAAGTAGATGTGATCCCCCGCCCCCGAAAAAAACCATACATTCCTAGTATATCGAAACGTCAATTTCTTATATGACATGGTTTAAACTCTTGAAAGGAATGAAATCTAAAAAAACCATGTCGAGTATTTCTTGAGCCGATTTGTCGCGATCAATATATCATCACTGATAGAGACTAGAGCCACTTTCCTCCAATCAAATCATTTTCTCAATTCATCCTAATGGTTGTGTTTTGAGAATTTCTTACCAGCTAATTGTCGCTGAAATGGCCCAAAGTTTAGGTGAGCAAAAGAGATACAGGGGAGTATCGAAATAGATAAAATATAACTGAGTTTAATTTGGTGTTAATGATGACTTACTAAAATCTCATATCAAACTCAGTTATGTTTTCGCTATTTCGATACTCCCCTGTATCTCTTTTGCTCACCTAAACTTTGGGTCATTTCAGCGACAATTAGCTAGTAAGAAATTGTCAAACCACCAGCATTAGGATGAATTTAAAGAAAGATTTGATTGGAGGAAAGTGGCTCTCGTCTCTACCAGTGATGATATGTTGATCGTGACAAATCGGCTCAAAAAATACTCGACATGGTTTTTTTAGATCTCATTCCTTCCAAGAGTTTAAACCATGTCATATAAGAAATAGACATTTCGATATACTAGGAATGAATGGTTTTTTTCTAAACCTCATACTCGCCTAGTTTTACTTTTGAAAAAAAGTGAATGAGGGGGGGGGCGGGGGATCTCACTTCTTTCTTATAAAAATCGGAAGGTAACCACAAATTTTCCAAGCACTTTTCCCTACCGCACTTGAGAATTTTCCACATACGGCTCCGACATTTTTTTCATAAAAATACACTACTTATCAGTGTATATACTGTTCAGTTCAACCTGAAGAGCCATGGTCAAGACTGCGGAGCCGCGACGAACACACAAAGCACAACAAAGCAGACGAATTTCTTCTCCGTGTCCCTCTCGCATGGCGCTTTGATTGCTCTTTACGTCGCCTCTAGTCGTGGCTAGTTTTGAGGAATGCAGCTAAATTCGAAAATTCATCCAACCGCGATAACAAATCAGATGATCGGTGCCCACGTTGCCCGGTATAAAGCGACCGATCAGAGCGGGGACATCAACACCAACGCGACCTCGCGCACGTTACACACTCTTGCGAATTCGCGAGATTCCACACCGACGCCGATCAGCTGATCTTCGAACGTAACCCCGTCGACCTCGACCATCGACTTTCGATTAAATGCGGAATAGGATAGGGATTATAAAACGACTTTCACGGGAATGGAGGAGATTCAATGATATGTTTCTGATCAAAAGTTCTTTTTCCCTGCTATAGATATAAAGCTCATCTCAAGTAAAGACTGTAAGTTTAAGGACATTCCAGTCTTTCAAACACGTTCGAAAACCATAATTCTAAATTCGAAAGATAAAAATTGACGTGAGCCAATCCAAGACACGTAATTTAATACTTCGAGATTAAGAGTTAGTTTTAAAGCAAGAATGGACGGAACTATCAGTGAGTCGAATCACAGTCCAGCAGTCGTTTCATGCGATTTACTACATCATCGATTGGGTATACCAACTTGACGCACACGTGGCTCGACTATAAGCATCACTCGAAAGAATTGTCACGTTACTGGGCATCCGAGCGGACGACATGCAATGGATATGCGCAAGAGAGACAGACGATCTCCGGTCACTAGACCGATGTAAAGATTCGTAAAAAGGGTATATATAAGGCCAAACCAAAGAGCTAGACCCAGAGCTAGAAACCATCCATTTCAAAAATGATTTTAGAGCAATGCTCTGTGGCGTGCAAGTCGTGGCGCTCTCTGCAGTCGATTACGTGACCATCCTGCTGAAAAGGCTGAGAGTAAAGGTAGGGAAGAGAAAAAGCAGGCGTGGACGCGAACTCTGAAATATTGGAGTTTTCCGATGGCCCCTTCAATCATATCTAGCGTTGAGAATCAAATCAACTGATCGAGCAAGCAGATATCGATTTTTCCGCATCCTTTGACTTGTCCCCTCTGAGAGCGCAAATTCATACCTATATTGATGTATATGGCACGAGACCTTCATCCATTCGCTGGTCATGTCACCTGATGCCTATATTCACCCTTTCCTATTCATTTCTGCCATTCGCTTGAGTGCAGCTCCGTACTATTGCAATTTTTATTTCTCAAGTTCCATCATGGGTATGGAATTGTGGGTGATAGAGAGGTAGAAAATATATCGGGTTCACCCTTACGGGAACAGGTAGAGAATTTTTCTGATGGAGTATTTCATCGAAGGTGAGATGGATCACATGGATTCGAACTTTTGTCACAGACGAAAAGTCCATGCAATCTGAATGGAGAAATACCTATTCGTCAATCAGAAAGAGTTCAGATATTATCAAATATGCCAGGAACGGACAACAACTGCGAGACTCTAACCAGATTGTGAATGCACATTGAAAAAGGCTATGAAACACGAAACTTTTTTCCTTCAACTCATCGACTGTTCCCTTGGTAGATCATTGTAGAATCACTTTTGGTCAAATTGAGTAGGGTAAAAGTGAATCATAACTGATTCCGATCAAAGAATCAGATTCACGCTAGTTTTGCTGATTTTGCTTGACTCACTCCATAACTCATTTATTCATTCATTCTTTTACATACGAGACTCTTCCACAAAAACAATGATTGACATCAAAATAGAGATGTTAAAATAAATATTTTTCACGTAGTTACACTTGAATCCATGGCTTTGCTTACAAGTAGAAAACCTAGTTCTACATTACGTACAGCATCACATGAATTATGAATGTTTCGTAGCTTAACAGTTTTCTCCTTAACATAATGTCAATCAAAAGAAGTTGAACAGTTGAGGGATTCATTTGATTAAAATGGTAATGCGGAGAATTTGTGATTGGATGAGAGAATCAGATGAAAATGAAGGATATGACTAATTGCTTTCAAGTAATGCTGGTATCTTGTCCGCACCTTACACACTGTGAGAAGAAATTCTCAAAATTATCGTCAAATTGGGTAATTTTGATACGATTTCGTTACTTTTCATTTCGTTTGGCTCGGCATTCCAACATACAGAGACAAAACCTACTTTTATCAGTGGTCAATCTCAAGCTTACAGTCTCAGCTTTTGATTGACGGGCTACAAAGTTCGATTTGATGTGTCTGAGTTGGAGCTATTAGCAGTTTTGTAAGTGTACCAAAGTTAGACTCCGATGGGGCAACTTTGGTACACTTAAAAAATATTTCAATTCTACCCAACACGACGCGAGTGATCTAATTTCAATTATTCGGAAGTCTTATTTTGAGCTGTTTGAAACTTTTTAAAACCCCATGGCTCGACTCCAGATGAGTTGAAAAGGAGCTATCATACGAAGGTGTTCTGAAGTTACCGTATCCTCATGCTTCTTACCTAGAGTGGGATAACTTTGGTACGTTTTTTCCTACTGTAACGATAGTTTCTTTAATATGGTGATATATATAATGAAAATGTAGTATTATACACCCGTACTTCGTTCTACAATACTTCTTGCCAGGTATACTAACTAAACCATTCGCGTATCTCTGCTAAATCAGCCTTTTCGGAAAAAGCTTCACAATAAACGAGTACAATCATCCATGCGGGATCTACGTCGGCTCAGCACAATGTTCATGTGTGTGCTAAGAAGGGAGGATAGGTTTCAGAGCGATAGAGTTATTTATTTTGCTGAATGCAGCTCTGAAAGTTATTTTTCAGGGTTGTACCAAAGTTGCACCCATTGTACCAAAGTTACCCAATTTGACGGTAGGAGAAAATCAAATCGTACTGAATCACAACAAACCCCCTAACCTTGTAATTTGAATTTTCAGACAATTAGTCCGATTATAAGAGTTTTTTCTCACTGTGCAATACGAAAGATTACTTCTCTAATCGATCAGAATCTCAAGTGCTTTTGAAACAAGAGTGTTGGATGGAAGTGGAGGAAAGCAAGCGATAAAAGACGCCCGTCAAGAATCAGTCTAAGTCTGAAAGCTATATCCGAGGAGTGAGCTTCCGAGGCAAACAAATTGGCGCGGTTTGTATCAGAAACGCGCAGAACAACCTCGGCAACTCGATACGTATACTTACTATCGGGGTGAAGTAAGTGAGCATGGATGGGATGAAAGAGGCGAGAGCAAAATAGTGAGAGTCGAAGAATCAGAAGGGGGAGTAGCAGGTATCAAGCTGTGAGGTATAAGTCCCTTGAGGCGAGATATTGACAGAGCCAGGGATTGCCCCAGTGTGGGAAGTGTAGAAGGCGGAACAAGGTAGGCTTTCCAGAAAGAGAGGAAAGAAATGAAATTGGGCGCAACAGAGCGTCCTGCTCGGAAAACCAATCCAAGACTCATGGGTTGCATCGTTTCTCATCAGCGATGAAATCGAGTCCCTTGCGTCCCTTACTAACTTCTATTTCTCTGAAATGATTCTTAAAGTGCTTCTGACACTGAAATTTTTCTTCATTCCTTCGTTTCTAAAGTTCTGTGTTATTAGCCCTATCCAGCTTGCTTTTTCTTACTCGAAAATTTATTACAGTGGTTTGATTTGGATACTCTGAGCACATGGAGAAATTTTCTTTAATGTTTCATACAGAAAGCCCATATCGTCTCGATTAGTTTCCTGAAAAGTTGAACGAGAGTTCGTAATCTCTTCTCAAACAAGATTAGTTCTATAGGGTTTTACGGTAGAGGGACTCTGTGAGTGTTGATAGAATTATCTCGCACTAACCATTGAGAAAATGCTAATGCCGTCGTTATCAACAACAAAGAACTCAGACTTGAACTCAACTTTTCTACTATGAATGGAATCAACTGCGAAACAACAGCAATGCACAAAAGAAACTTGAGCGGTAGAAGTTGTTGGGGTTGGATTTATGATGACCATGATGAGATCGAACTGGACATGATTTTGTGATGAATGAAGCATTTGAGTAGAATCTATCAACTTGTAGAGATTTCAAACAAGCAGGAGGTTATATCCGTCAAGTTCGTTGCTGCAGTAAATTTTTGACAAGTTGATACGAGATAATGTATGAGGCTGAAATATCCCCAATCTGGGTATATTTGACACTGCATTGGCTCGGTTTCGTGTAAGTTTTCTTCTCATCTGTGTATGGATCGTTGCTTTGACTCGCGTAATGTGTGGAAATTTTGTTGAGACATTTTCATTATTCTGCAAGTGCTGTTGAATTTTTTATGAGATGTGTGTGTGTGATTTTTATGAAGCTGTGTTGGATGTTTTGCAGGCACTGAATTTTATGCGTTGTGTGCATGAATTTACAAGACTTGTTTTGGAAATTACGCAGCTTCTGTTGGGTGGTGTTGGTTTTCTCATTGGTTTTGATATTTTCACTCATTCATGTCGTTTTGGCATGGAAAAATGTACACATGAAATACTATATATAAAATTGTATAGGAGATAATTCGGGTATGATTTTTATGTGTTGGGAATAATTTCTGATGTGACCGAGATTGCGAACACAATGCGTTCGAGAGCATCATGTCTTGGATTTAAAGACAGTCACTGGCCCATCACTATGCACATCGCAATCGAGTCATTTCACTTTCAAGTCCGTCGCACCGTGATTTCCAAACATTTGCCAATCTCTTGAGATGGACATGACGCAACGGCCCGCCTTCGACACAAACATCGGCTAACGTCAAGTTTCGAATATTTTTTGAAAAATTTTCATTTTCCGGGCAACTTTATGATTCACTCAGGCATTTCTTATCGAATTTTTCATTCTTTTCGTTTTAATACGTTTTAAAATTCATCACCAATTTTGAGATGAACAACGGACTGCAATATTGATTACGAAAATGCTGGTGGTGAAGTTAGAGGTGTCATCCGGTCTCGACGATTGCTGCTCGGTACTTCTTCTTTAAGCAATTACATGAAAAGTTTTGTGGTGTAGCCAACGCAACAATTTGATATTTTTACAGGATCATGCTATTTGTGCTCCGGACTTAAGGCATATTGGCTACCGGGTAAAGATTCAAAATTGTAGAAGCTTTTCGTAGTCGATCAAATAAAATAATATGGACTCATTACAAGTGCTTCGTGAGGATGAAATTCTGAACAATATAGAGTTGACTAAAACGCCAACGCAAATTTCTACGGCGAGCTCTCTCACGTCAAGTCTTCACCAGGATCGCATTACACAGAGAGGCCGAGCTCGTAAATCTTGAAGAGCATCGTCGTCGTCGTCGTCGTGGCGAATGAAACCGGAACGTGAGAGGCGCTCTACTCTCACCACCATAGAGTCAAGGGAAAAGAAGAAGCCGGAGGGTTAAATGGCTGCAGCTCCTTCAGCGTCTCAAGGTGCACATAGCGTAGGCGTTAGCGAGAAGCGCAGTGGCAGTGACACCCTCTCTTAAAAACTTGGCGGCTGCAGCAACTTTGCTGAAAGAAAGCAGCCCTTCTTCTTTCATTCCTGTCCCGTCTCTTTTATCCCTTTTTTTGGACTCGAAGAGTATCGCCTTCACATAGCCTTTCTCACACATACAAACGTTTGTAACACATAGAAGCAGAAGACAACCTAGGTTCTCTTGCTCTTGTCTCATCGTTGAGCGGCCCTTGTACGCGCCGCTGCCCATCTAAGACAGCTCTCAGTAAAGGACAATGCACCAACGCGACGCTTTAATTTAAGCTGCTGCTGCAGGGACGTCGTGTCATTCAACAGCAAAGAAGGAGGGAGGGGAGGTCGAGACAAGTACAGGGTTGGTTCTGGATTTTGTAAAACCGGGTTGTGTCGAGACGATGACAGTAGGGTGAGAAAAGTTGAAAAGGGTGAGAGGTGTAAGATGCAGTGAAGGGCGTGCCTATCGTGCACGACTTTGACACTTACGAGAAAAAAGGGGAGGTGATGGTAGTACTGGGTTCCAAAAAAAGTGTTGCATGCCTAGAGTGAGGTGCGAAATATCAACAAAAAGACTCGCGATCCCTCAAAGTTTGCTGAGTGAACTCTTGAAAAATCGAGTTGGAATCGAGAGTGGCAGTTTGAATAACGCGAATCCAAGTCAAAAACGGAAGAGAGATGGCAAAAACAAAGAAGAGGAAGATATGAACTGTGTGAATGATTCACAAGAGTACGAAGAGTAGATGCTCGTTCGAGTGACCCGTTAATGATGCAGAAAACGGAAAATGGACAAAAAGATCGGTCAAAGTTTCGTGGCGAATGGTGAATGGTTTGATAGGTGGCGCAATCAAAATGACATCCCGTGGATACATGAATACATTATCATCGGTTATTACAATCATCGTTTATTAGAATCAAAGGACCCCGCACTAAATCATAGGATTTTGGGTTTCGGTCAAACATCTCACAAGTGCACTGAAACGATAGATCTCAGAACACTGAACAAGAGTCCCCACGGCCGCAAAACTCAACGCCCTCTCCGTTTTGAGTTATTTAAGCTGAAAAGTGCCCCTCATTGTATGGGAACAGTGGGGTCAGGTGCCGATTTTGATCGAACTTGACACTTGACTCGTGTAGGGATGCGTGCACTTCGTTTCCTGGCTAGCTTCAAATACCCAGATCTTTGCGTAAGAGAATAGTGAGATTAACAACGAAAAACCCGATGAAACTGAACGATTAGACTGAATCTGCGGGTAATCAGAAGGGGCGAGCTTTACCATAGCTAAATTCGGCGAACGTGTGATTCATCGCGCACATAATTCTTGGGCTGATTTTGTGATCTCGTTCTTTTTCCGTAGGCCAGTAATTGGTTTACCAACAATGAATTCAATCATAAATTGCCGAAGTCTGGAGAAAATATGAGCGTTCGATTTTCATCAGAATCAGATTGATTTTATTGCATTTTGATCAAGATCAAACTCACTCTGTGATGGTCTCTTCAGATTTTAGCATTTGATGTAATCCTATCAAATCCATCAAACGGCGAGTCGTACCGTCCTAAGTACGAAAAAATATGAGATCACAAAGTCAGTCCAAGATTCATGTGCGCAATGACTCACACGTTTGCCGAATTCAGTTGTGGTAAAGCTCGCCCCTTCTGATTATCCATAGATTCAATTTAGTCGTTCCGTTTTGTCGGACTTTTCGTTGTTAGTGTCATTATTTTCTTACGCAAAGATTTGGGTGTTCAAGAGTAGCCCGAGAATTAGGTGCAGGCGCCCATATACGAGTTAAATTCGATCGAAATCGGCACCTAACTCCACTATCTCTGTGCAATGGGGGGTATTTTCCAGATTAAATAACTCAAAACGGAGAGGGCGTTGAGTTTTGCGGCCGAGGGGATTCTTGTTCAGTGTTCTGAGATCTATCGTTTCAGTACACTTGTGAGATGTTTGACCGAAACCCAAAATCCTATGATTTAGTGCGGGGTCCATTCCTCCGCCCGATATGATCCTATTAAGCAAGGTCGACTGTAGTTCGATAGGACAACAACCTTTACATCGGATCTCGAGTTGCTTTCCTGGATTGCGCGTACCGTGACAGCATAAGTTGTTGGAATCGGCCTAGATTTCGATCTCGCAATTTATCCCCAAGTATTTTGAGGTGCGGTTTTTTTGCAATCTACACCGCACTGGAGTTGCTTGATGGTTGAATCAATAAATTTGCGATTCATTCTATTAAAATGTTTAACTTATGGGATACTGCTGAATTACTTTCAATTGAAAAGTGATACAAAGTGTGTGTGATCCTCATTAAAAATGGAAGAGCTGATGAGCCCGAGCTGGTGTTGTACGCTCGGCGCGTGCATCGCTTGAGGTGTTGAAGATCGCTTGAGACAAGAGGCTTGGGAACGTCGTAGAAATTTAACGACGTAAATGATCCCGGTTCCGAGACCTTCGATAAAATGCAAGATTTGGACCCTAATAGCTGCACATGTATCTACGACGCTCCTTACATATCCTCCAATGAATATATGGTCGAACGTGAAACTGACATTTTCCAGAGAAAACTCAATCCAAGGTTTCCTACGGAACATACTTCCTCCTTTTGAGAGAATATCTATCCAAAGTAAACATTAATAAATTGAATCATAAATAGGTACCATTAAATTGTTCAAATAAATCACTCATGACATAATGTCCACACATGGTTAAATAGGTCAGCCTATAAATATAGTTGGACTGAAAATAAATGCAATATACAATAATTATGGATCAGATCAAAATCAATCAAATTGCTTCAGATGAATCATATGCTCCCTCTTCAGCTTCGATAAGGAGCGGAGCCAATTGCTTCACGCAACGTACAAATTCTTCCTTGGAGGTGTTGACCTTGGCGGTGCGGATGGTATCATCATTGCCTCGGTGAACGGCTCTGCAAAATACTCATTGCATAGGAAGTAGATTATCCTCTTTCAGAAGCACCATTGATCCAATTCGGATGCGAAGAGGCCCTCTCACCCCTCTGGGTCAGGTATTTAGTGCATGAGGATATCCCTTGTGCCATCTTCTCCTGAACTCCTGACGAATTTCCTCAATGAGCTCCCATGTTGATAGACGATTTGTTGCGAGACGGTTGAAGTTCTGATCAGGCACGCATGTCAATGCATCTCTAATGAGGAAATGGCCGGGAGTCAATGGTATGATGTCATTAGGATCAGGAGACATAGGACTAAGTGGTCGGGAGTTGAGTATTGCTTCTATCTCAATAGCCAAGGTGTTGAATTCTTCTCAAGTCAATAACGGCCTGGTCGTGACTCTACGCAAATGTTGTTTGAAGCTTTTTACGCCCGCTCCTCCCAGACCACCTAAATGTGTATGTCTATAAAACATGTGCCGATCAAGGAGCCCGATCACTTGCAGCTCTCACTACCTATATCAAAGATCTAGTTACTGTCAGGACCTGTATTTTTCCTACCAGGCACACTCATTTCGAATCAGTTCGAAATCGGAATGCGATAAGTATCGCATCTGATTTAGAGATGATTTAGCATTCCAATGACGCGGACACTTTTCATTTGAGATCGTCCATCTCCGAATTATCAGCTCCTCAGTTAGTTTCTCATCAAAAGACCGCTATCTACATCAGCTAACAGATCGAGCTCTTTAAAATACCCTACCTACAGCTCAAAGTCCAAGTTAGAGTTGTTTTGGCTGGACTGCGTGGAAGAATTCTCAAGATACGTCTTACAACAGGTATTATCTTTTCTGAGGAAGCAAAGAGTAGCCAGTACATGGGATGCAGGCCTACCTTCCTCCCCATGGCAGCATTCATAGACGGTAGGAGTCGGTACTCTGAGGTCTCCGATCTCACCATATTATCCATGTATCAGTGAAAAGCTTCAGGTCAGCAGGCCAGTGACTATGATCATTACGTGGCTAAATTGATTCTTCCCATCTTTGGGAATGCCTCGAGATGATGAAGGAATCTGGCATTCCAGTTACCAATTTGTCTTGTCTCGAGGAGCATCTGTTGCCAAGGTAGCTGGTGAATCGGTACCATGTGATGAACTGATTACCTGATCTCACGTTGTCGGTAGTGTTTACTGGAGAGGTGAATTTCGATGCATGGTTCAGTTAGCCATCTGGCAGGAAAATGTCGAAACACGTAGTTGGAGACGTTCTGTCACGTCTTGTGCGATACATGGAGTGAGTGGGTCATGGTTACGTCTAAGCTATCCATAAGACCGATACTTGGCCTTCACCTACGTTAGCCACAAGATTCTAGATTATTGAGATCGGAAAAAAGATGCGCAATCATTGTCAGTGAACCTAATGTGTGTCAAACACACTGCGACCGCCGAAATTAGAAGATCATGTCCAAGTAAATTTTGTAGATAACTCACTCACACAGTTCCAACTCATCGTAAAGATACGGGGCCCTAAACACCGTTCTCGCAAGATTTCATCTTTTATAATGAATTTTTGTTTTTCAAATCCAACATGGAAACTGACGGATTTGCAGCACTGCCGAAGAGGCATTAAGGTAAGCATTATTCGACTTGCTTGGGTTCTTCCAAGAACTTGCTCTTGCAGCATGTCGCGCGGTCATGGTGACACTTCTAGTGTGGAGCACCGGAGAGTAGAAGAAAGAAATGGTAGCTAGAACAAACTTTGCCTTATGAATTTCAGTTGGGAGCACCAAATTCTTTGCGAACGCAGACTATCAAACAAGGTTGAGCCGACAGCTCTCTTACTCAGTGCAAATAATGTCGAGAATGATTGAGGCGAAGAAGTCTCGAGAAAGAGATATACAGTCCTGCGGAAGCGTCTTGATGAAGATGATGATTCGTTGTTATCAAGAAGTTGTCTCTCGACAATGTTTCTGCTGTTCGGGGTACACTCAAACTTCACGAGTATCTCGAGATGAGCATCCACATTATTGAAGTTGGAAGTTGTTTGAGTGTTCCAGAGGCACTCATAACTTTAATGCACTCTGTCAACAAACCAAGAATGAATCTCTCTATCGAAGCACGACACTAACAGAATTTTCATATCTAATATTTCACCAGTTAGAACTAATTTTATGCAAATGAGACGACATAACGTTGCACCTCCATACTTATTTCCCCTGACCTTGATCTTTGATGAGAAGAGTAACTACCAGAAAACATGCTTAGCTATGATGAAAATGAGCTCAAAATGAAATTCCTGTCCTAAAATGTCAGAAAACATTTCCATGTGTGTGCGTTGCGGTATTTTTGGAAGTCAGATAAACAGTTGATTGAGGTGCGTGGATTCTTTGTGCTTTGGTCATGAAAGCGATATCTAAATGATTGCACTAACCTCTATTCAAGAAGAACAATTTACTTGTTAATCATTAAATATGAATCCCTAGCACACCAGTACGACAACAGGTCTGGATATTGATGTCAAAGGAAAAATACACGCAAAATAAAAGGTACCTGAGGTATTCGATTGACTGTTCATCCGATCAACATCAAACCACAATTTCAACAACCAAAGCAGCAACAAGTCCTAAGCGTCAGGCAATCGTACAATCGGATCGTCAGCATCAAAGCCAACACTATCTATAAACGAAGAGGAATCACCGAGCAAAGACTCAAAGGCAGATTTGCGACAGCTCAGAAAATTCAATAGTCACAACTGCTCGAATACCCGCCACAGTGGTAGAGTAGTCTCCTTTTCCTTTTGATCGAATCGTTCCTTTCCCATTACGGTACACCAGTCTACTCTAGAGCAACGGCTCTTTAGCATAATCGAGCTGGAGTTGAAAAAAAAGTGAGCGAAGAAAAAAATCGAGAGAGGGAGTTGGCGACAGAGACAACGTAATCAATTCCGTCGTCGCTGTGCGCCATTCATCTCCCCTTCGTCGAGACACTCGTCGGGCTCTTTGGCCTAGAGGTATAGTATTCACCCCACCTTTCTTTGCCCATTCATTGTGGCGCTACCTTTCTAGTACACAACACCAAGTTGAATGGGCGCAATGCCAGGTTTTCACTCCAACTACTCGGCAAGCCAATTCTGGCGTAGTGCATTCGTATCTACTTCATCTATTTGAAATCACACTAGGCCTGAATGAGATGGACAAACAAATCAGTATTTAGTCGACCTATACTTGAGCATGACTACTGTGAAACTTGGATTAACCTCATCGCATTCTCTATGTTCTGTTAGATTCTCGGTCACTTTCACTTCCTTTGCAACTATATGAGTCTGGAAAATCAAGTTGCTAAACGAGCGCGAGAGAGCTTTCAGGAGAATCTGTCCGGATTTGCGACGGCAACGAGATACTCGGAAATCTCCGTGACGCGCGTATTCGAGATAACGGGAATACTCCATGCTAAGCCAGGTCCAGTGTATGTCTGCTGGGTGATAGAAGAGAAGGTTGTAAGCTTATTTGGGCAGTATCATATGGCGAGCATTGCTTGCATGGGCTCAGTCGGTGCAGAGTGTTGCTCAAGTGTTTTGGAAAAGCCCAATGTCGCTCTTCTAATCTCGACTTGTGAGGGGAGGTTTGGGTTTCATTTTAAAATTCTTTGATGTTCCAAATTAATACAGTTGAAAGGATCTCCTTGGGCTACGGAACCAAGGTTAAATCACATCCAATTTTTACGGGATCAGATCGGAACAAAGATCAACTGTCAAGAGAGAGAGATCATGAGGTATCTCAAAAGTCAGTTTCCCTCCGTAACACTCAGGCACGATTCAGATTCGCAGGAAAAAACCGGCACACACGCCCTTTTTCTGAGGGACAGGTCTGATGGTGACCTTGGTTTTGACTGTGGAGGTCACTTTCAAAGTCATTTGGAAAGCAACTTGAGTTATCCAGCAAGGAACATCGACTTCTGACCTCAAATTCCAGGAGAACTCAGAAATTACTGAAATTTTGTCGAAGATTTGTTTGTGATTTGGGTTTCCTGCTCGTTGGTGTATGGTACATATAAAAATGATTCCCCTCCTACATCTTTACGAGCAACCTTTTATGTGGCAAACTGCTCAATAGAAGTTAGAAGTATTTTTTGATAACCACTTAATTTCGACGAGATGTATGGAGGTCAGTACCGGTGGACAAAAACCTCCGTAGCTACAAGAGAAAGCATTATAACGGAAAATGTTCTGGATGAATGTTGGAGGGGATTGAAACGAAAATCAGGTCGTGACCTTGGATTTGAACTTGGAGGTCATATTCCTAGATTTAACAGGTCGTTTGACCTCAAAGGTCATAACTCTTGCTTCAATGACAAGAAACTTTTATCCCAGAGATCACGTGCCGTAATGTCTCCCCTATGAGCTACGACGGTTTCCGCCAACCGGTACGGACCTCTATTCTTTCCATCAGAGTTCGGTCGGACCAAAGGATATTTGATTCAAAAATTTAGGGACTTTTGAGTTGCTTAGAAATTTGTGGTCGAGAGTAGATGATTCTCTCTAGAAAAATAGAAGGGTAAATGAAGTTGACCTCCAAACGACCTAGAAAATGAACTTCGAGATCGAATTTGAGGGCATCACCGAATTCCTGCTGACATCCACTGCGTGTGTGTGTCACAAATGGCGGTCCAACCCGAGTAACGAAATGATGAGGCTGTGGTTTCAATCTATTCAATACGGCTTCGGAGGGGCCCATTCTGAGCTGGGAAACGCGAGGGCTCACCTGGGTATACGGAACTCCCAGGTATCCGAAACGAGTATTTCCGAATGATGATGTAAGGATTGCGGCTATGCATGAAATTTCAACAAGTGAGAGTGGAGGATTTCTCACTCATTTTGGAGTTCCTAAGAGCAGAGACGAGTTGCCAGCGTCAAAACTCTAGTAGCATCTTTCGATCCAGAGCTTCCTGAGCCAAGATTCTTGACGGACGTACCACCATTGGGTCTCTTAATTCATAGAGTAGAAGAGGTCATCGTCATCATGGTATACATATATCTGTCTGGCTTCTTTCGGAGTACTTTTTGTCACAAAAATACTGTCACCGGTGAGTGAAACGAAAACTTTTATATCGACATTCTGACATGATCACTATACTCAAAAAGTTCATTGTCATTCTTGAAACACTTGTCCATTCCATCACGTTCCCTTCAACGATTTATAACGTTAATTTTCCACTGCAGTGAATCTTTGGTAAGACAAAGGCTCCTCAGAACGTAAAGATCCACGTGAAGTCAAAAGTTGGTCTGAAATAGCTAAATGTATAGAGTCTCGAAACTGGAACATTTCGGATTAAATCCTTAGAAGGTATTAAGCTCTCGAATAGAGAAAGCGTAGAACTCTCAGAGGTACTCTTGAAGCATAATACGACGTGAATGTCCGACTAATTGACAAAAGCGTTGAGCGGCTCAACGATGTTCCGGATGCCTGATCGTGCCACTTACGCTAACTCTCCCTATCTCATGCTCCTACCACCACCAATAAGCTCTGGGCACTCAAAATTCAAAGTCCCGCGCGCTAAACGAGAGTCAGATAGTCGTCGTCCCAGAGACTCTCGCGGCTGTTGAAACTTTACTCTGCTATCGTGTAAACCGTCAGAAACGCGCGAGAACATCCACTCGAAAATCACAATCGGAAACCGTCCTTTCTACCCCTTCACTATACCCTCGTCGTTGTACATTTGGCAGCCTTGTGAATGTTTACAACCCGAGATTCGAGTACACCTTTACACACTTACGAACGTACATGAGAAATCTCCAACATTCCGTACTCTGCTTTTTACTCATTATTCCTACCTAACTCTCTCCCTTTTCGTCGTGTCTACCTACACAGTTTCCATCTAATTTCACTGCTCGGCAAGTAGTGCACATCTGTGACCCTCGCGTTCCTATCTTTTTCTCTACTCTCTCGTTGCTGCTTCGTGTTTAATATCGCACTCGGTTACTCTCTCGTATATATAGCGTACGCGCGCGTACTTTCAAAACATACAGAATTCGAAATGAGAAACTTGCATCTCGAGAATTGAAATGCAGACTTCTTCTTGCTTCGGGAATGAAATATATCTTTCAGTTTTTGAATCAAAATGAAGGGAGTAGAGGGAAATAGTAGAGATTTTGTGAGGAAGCTTTCAATTTCAGTAGCATTGAAAACTCATTGTCAGGGAGAGTTGGTTCAGAGTAGTAAAGTTCTAACACAATTGTATTCAAACTATCACAATAAGGTAGAGTTTTCGCGTCTACCGAAATGCATTTGCATATTCAGGGGGAGGGGGTGAGGAGAAACTTGCAAGAGATTTTCAGTGGATAAATTTAACGCTCAAATCTTCTTGCGGTCAAGAGGTTTGATTATATACGAAAGATTCGTAAGACTCAGTCTTAATTAAGAAGTTGGACCCGTAGAGATGCAATGCAAGAATAAGGCAGAGACTGAGTAATTGGAAAGGTAGGAGAGGAATGGGGAAAATGGCAAAATAAAGGAAAGAAGTGAGAGAACGATACCCTACCACACTCTCTGATCGACTAATTGAGGGTATTCTCTTTCTCTTTCTCCCTGCCAGGTGGAACAATGGAGCAATACGAAGTTCGGAATCGAACTCTATTTTCTTGATGCGCCGGGGCTTGATTTACGAGCAAACGGTGGATCAATCAAAGTGGTAATGACTGAATTCGATTTGAAAAGTTTGTGGCTTCGATAAGGACAACAAAACTGAGTGATGAGTTTGCAAACAATCGTTAAATCTTGTTAGAGATTAATTACCGCGGTAAGGGTTCCTTAGCAGTTGAGACTAAAATAAAATGACAAATAATCTTCGAACCTTTCAGTTCGTAATTCTCAGAGCTAGAATATTCTTAGGGATTCCGGATCAATAACGATGTAAGGCACTTTTGTTAAGAACGTGTGCCATGATTCTTATGCTATTAGAGTTCTATGTAAACCTGGTATTTATGAGGTTCCAAGGATTATTAAGTATAGAATTTTGAGTCGTGTTGATAAAACAAGCGTCGGTTGAATTATTCTCACTTATGAGTCAAAATCCTGATTGATTAGAATGGAGTAAGCGAAAATGAAATCTGCTTTTCGATCTTTTGGAAAAATTGTACAGAACTTATAATCTCCAAAGACTCGCAAAGTTCACGGGCAATTCAAGGAAGCTGCAAGAAATTTTACACATAATGAAACTTATCGAAGTGACAACTTAACTTGGATGCTTATCTTCTCTGAATCTATGCAAAATCTCTCTCCGCAGAGTTTCATTTTGATATGAACTAATCAATAACGATAACACAGGCCCACAAAATAAAAAAAAATTTCTGACCAGAAATGGTGTAAGTCACTCCTAACGTATTTTGAGTTGCTAAACATGAATCCAAATTCAGAACAAGACCTTTCCCTGGCCGTTTCCAAGTTATGGCCATATTTATGAATTACAAAACTGCTAAGGGACGAGTTTTTTGCCTAAGGCAAATTGCGACTCTTTGGAGCAAAACTGATGGCGGGACGTTCTTATTATCAAATTTTACGTCGAAAATATATTTTTTCAAAATTTCTTTCACCTCGTAGGAAGCTATAAAAACCCCTCGATGATCATTCTGTAGGCAGGGTAATGTCATCCCACACGAAAATGGTGACCAGGTATGTGAAAACTGAGGGTGGAATCGGATTTTGCGTCAAATTTTGCGTCAAGAACGTATTCTTCGGAAATTTTCACCTTTGCTATGAGCCAAAGACGATAGTGAGAGCATAAAAGTGTAATCTTTCGCTCGCATTTTCTTTCAGCTCCCCAGCATCGCTGAAAATTCCCCAAAGTACGTTTTCAAAGAAAAATTTGACGCAAAATCCGATCCCGCCCTTGGTTTTGACCTATCTGGTCACCATTCTGGTGTAGGATAAAAATACTTCGCCTAGGGAATTTAAGCTCATCTAGGGGTTTTTCTAGCCTCCTAAGGGGTACAAAAATTTTGAGAGAACTATTTGTCGGAGTAAAATTTGATGATGAAAACGATTCCGTCACCAGCTTTGCTTCAAAAATTCGCAATTTGCCTGTAAAACGCAAAAACTCGTACGTTAGTACTTTTGTAACTCATAAATATGGCCATAACTCGAAGACGGCCAAGGGAAAGGTGCTCCTCCGCATTCGGATTCGTGTTAAGCAACTCAAAATACGTGAGAAATGACCTCCATCTTTTCTGATCAAAATATTGTTTTTAAAATCGTGGGCCTGTGTAATCGTTCAAATTGATTGAGTACTCTGACAAAAACTTTTGAGGCATGTATCAATCGGTAAGCTCACAAAACTCTTGACATCAATACACGGATCGCATTGCAATGCGTCGTAAATATTTCTCATGGCAATTTCCAAATATCTCATACATCCATGAGTAACACGAAGAAAGTTCATACTTTCGAAATCGATTTAGTCTAGAACGATGGATAGGGGTACAGTTTGAGACTCGCCAATTCGGCAACCCTCATATCAAAGTGGTCCCGATCGAATCGTTCAAGAAGCTAGATTTATAAGAAGAAGCAGAAAGCGGAAGGAATAGATGCGCATTTGATTGGTGGGAGGGTCGTATCCGCGCGCAACTTATCGAACGAGCAAATATCTCCCGGTTTTACGCGATACTCGACTAAACTCGATTTCCTGCCGACGTGTTTCCTCTTCCTGTTTCTCTTCCTGAGAGTATGTAGTATTGCACGCCAAGTGTATAGATTGCGAGAGAGAGGAACGACTAATATGTAATCCGGTTTCAATATCCCATGCGCAATCCAGCAAACCATATATACCATTTCCAGCAGCAGTTCTTCTCTCTCTCTCTCTCAGTCGAGGTATTGCCTGTATCTTATTCGCGATACCTAAGCGAAATTCATTCGTCGCCCCTTTCTACCACTACTATCGCTCGCGTCCTCTATTCCGAATTCGCAGAAGCAGTATCGTTCACCCTCTAAATCGTTCTGTTCGCATATTCCACAGTATTACTCTTTTCCAGCGCCTCCATTTCCTTTTTTCGCTACATCGACTTTTATATCGTAATGCCACGCCGAATGTATTATCTTCACGTAGTGAAGGTAGAGGACATGACCGGATTGCAAAAGTACAAAAATACTCTCGCAACTTTTTTTCCATTCGTTTGCATTTAGTTTTTTTATTTCACCTTTGGCACAAAGTAAATTTTTGCGAGGGCGAAATTGGCTCTGGGAGAGATTTGAGTGTTGAAATGTCTACTGAATACTTACGATCTGTGTTGCTTTACAAGTTTGGTAGATTCTGATTAGCTTACCTGGAACAGAGATGAAAAAAAATTAATTAGCTGGTGGTGGACATGAGGGATCTATGAATTCGAAATATTCAGTGATTCTGAGAGGATTCAGAGGAGCATTGATATCCGTTTCCATAATAGAAAACAATGGATCGGATAAAGGTTGCACTCCACTCAACATGTATAAAATTGAGAAAATCTTGTGAGTCATTTTTTTTAAAGATTTTCATATGTTCTTATGTGCTAAACAGTTTAACACTAGCATTATTGCTTCTCTCACCACCGCTTGTTCGGCTTGTAAACGTTCTTGATAAGTCAGAGGTTCCCGAGATGTTTTTGTAGCTCAAAAACGATATTTGTGAAATGACGAGTATAATGACCAACTGATTATATTAAGAGGGAGGTTCTTATAAAGTTCGTAGAGATGACATTCGGTTGAACTGGTGCTGCTCACAGTTGGAACCACCAGCGAGACCGTCTAGCGAGTAGCGACCCACTCGTCAACCTGTTCGACCACCCACCTGACCACCAACCTACTATAACCCACCCACCGAATCTCTCGCGCCCCCACCGACGACCCACACGACCACGTTTTATATTTCAGCCAGCCCAGCCCAGTCTAGCCTAGATCAGACCGTCCCAGATCATTCCGAACCGTTCCAGACCATACTAGACCACTCCAGAATGTCTCAAACAATCCCGAAGCATCTCAGATTATTCCGAATCGTTACCAACAGTATCAGACCACTAAAAACCATCCCAGTTTGAACCAGATTATTTCAGAACATCTCAGACCATTCCAGACCGTGCCAGACCATTCATCCACGTGATCATCTACCCAACCACTCACCAAAATAGGCAATTCGATACGCGGGATCCGCACGGCCAAATTTTAGCTGGGCGTTGAATGATTATAATTCAGTTGCAAGAATCAATTCGCACACTTTGTGTCTAAGAAGTAGTGAAGAGTGACTTCTACGCTTTGTAGGCTTTCCCGGGCAAATTTAAATTTCTCGTAGCGTATTTTTGAAAAAATTCAGATGAATAAATTTTTATAAAAAAATATTCGTTCTTCTGGAAAGTTTATAGAAATTTCCTCTGCTCGGAGATTCTTCATGGGAAATTCAAGGGATCAAGTTCTCTAAAATCTTAAAAGAGTAGAGATCTACCTGTTGCCACGCGAATTTTTCAAACCATCAAAAATACGATTTCTCGATCCTAGTCACTTGAATCCAACTGTCATCTTTCTAAAATATTTCAACCCATGACCTGTGTGAGAAAATCATTCTGAATCTCAATTATTCAATTCCTTTTTGTATTTGTATTTGATAACCTAGGAACCAACCGAAAACTCAACCTAGTTGATCATCTCTTCGACCATCAATCGACCTATCATGACCAAGTAACAATCTCAACCTATCCAGAAGATCGTACTACATCGGACCAAATGTTTCATCAAACACAAACTAGTTTCTCGATAAGAATCTCCATTCATGGATCTCATATCCGAGCTCTGAGACGAATAGAGCAGTATCAAAGATCCATTAAAACGAGAATCCGAGCATCTGCTGGCGTCCTCCAAACAGCAAGCGTATCGTACACCAAACAGATCAAACGCCAATACTACCAAGTATCATCGACCCATTATAGTTTACAGCATGATGACCTTCTCCCAACATCTTTCTCAAAGATATACGAGTCATCATAAAATTCGATACGATATTGGATTTTCCGATATCTTCAATATTGACAGCGACATATGTTATTAAATTTTGTCATAGCAATATCGCGAAACTCTATAAAAAACGAGCACCCCAAAAGTAATGAAGCTAATATCGGGTCCAATGACCAACACACAAGGACTATTCGTTTATGTATTTATGCATACCACCAACTCCATATCAATCTCTGGGACGTATAATTTAGACATACTCGAGCTCACAGCTGTTATCATTGAAATTTGCCATCACCACTACAGAGTACCAGTTATGAATAATGCATCAGAACTGCAAGCCGGAAGAAAAACGCATTCGACGAGGGGAAAAAATGTACCATCTGATTAGCATCATCGTATCTACACCAAACCTCGTCGCAGTCAGGAAAAAAATTTTGGATGAATCCAAGCAGCTGTAGCAGCTGGTCAGCAGCATCACCGACTACGAGGCCAACTACGCCGAGTTATGAAGCTCCAAACTTTTTCAAGGAAGAAAAAAAAGTCAGTGTCGACGTACTACCATCACCATGCACCGGCACGAAAGGAGACCAGATTGTGTTCAAAAAAAGTGAAAGAGTGACTCCCGACGGCCATTTGTCAGTCAGCGATGAGAATCTTGGCCCAGTGGCAGACTATACATGGTGAGCAAATCTTGCTCTCTTGTAAAATTTGTTCCGGCATCAAAAGAACTTGGGAGAATTTATTTGACTATGAAGTGAGTTTCAGTAAGTATAGTCGTAGAGTTTGAAATGGAGGAGAGATGCAACTACTTCCGACGATGATGACAAAGACAAAGACAACGATTCGTTTAATGGTGCGGAAGTAAATTAATTAACTCGACACTTGCTCTCTCTCTGTCTTTTTATACGCTCGAAACGACGCTACTTGCGTTCTATTCCATCCTCGCGAACAAGCAAGATTTCCATTCCTTATCGTTATGATACCGAGAAACCGCAAACGCGACGCTTCTCACGTTACGTTCTTCTCTACTATAGTTGATGTCGGATAAAGTTCGAGTTGTTCTCTGGAGCTTGTGTCAGAAAGCAAGGGGAAAATCGTTTGCTCATAGTGGAAGATAAATTGCGCTTTTGAAACATATTTGTTTTATTTATTCTTTATTTTATTTCAATAAATGGTGAAAAACCCTTGAAAATTTTAATAATTACATGATGCAGTAGAGAACGTACTAAAACATAAAGCCGTGTCGTGCGGCAATTTGATCAGAGACTAATGGATCATTTGATGGTTCATTTCGATTTCTTCATTATTTGTATAATGGAATGTTTTGTCTGGCAAGTTTTTTTTAGCTGAGATAATTGATCAGCAAAACAATCAGACCAGTTCAAATGTTTATTAGCTAATCTAGCCATTCGATTGAGTGGTGATTCATCAGACTTTCGATATAGATTTTCTTCAAAAAGTTTACTATTGCTTCTCAACCTCAAGTCCCTAGCTCTAATGGAAACTTTACTCAAAAGTTCAGGTGAATCAATGAAGTTCTTGAGAAGGGAAAAGTGAAATAAGAAATTTTATCGTCATCAGAACTTCATACATAGCTAAAAAGAGAACAAAAATAATTAATTCTGATATGCGTACCTTTAAATCCGATGGATAATTGAATACGGGACTATCATTAGATTTTCCCCAACTAATGTTGTTTGCACTAAGACTAAAGTGATGTACGGGATGAGGACATCGTGGCAAAAAATTTATGAGATTATTATTGAGAATTTTTCATCGCTCATAAGAAGAGCCCATGAATCCAATCTACGTTTACAAAAATAAAATTCTCAAATCCACCATCGAACGAACGGATCTGGAGAATTCATAGCAAGGCACCTCATAAGTTCTGAACAGCGTATCACAATGCTTATTCACCCCGTGAACAAAATGCAAAGAATTTCAATGGGGAAATCGCGATGATTTGTTTGATGAAAAATTGCCGCTCGATAATGATATTTTTCAATTCATACCTGTCAATCGAACATTGTGCTCCAAAAGGCGCATATTGCGAAAAGAGAGCGTAAAAAGGGCGAACGAAACAATCAGGACGACGAGTACGGTGGTATATGAATGGGCTACCCGCGCTCCTTTTTTTTTTTTTTTTAACGCAGCAGTATAGAGCAGCATTCACTCAGCTCTGTTCTCGATCGAGTTTCTGCATGTACTACGGAAGAGCAGCAGCAGCAGCCGTCATCGTTGCGCCAGTTTGCCTGTGCCACAGAAAACTACAAGCACCAATAGAGATGTGCTCCCTAACTCTTTCTCTGTCTGTGTGTCGTTACTTGAATGAACTAGAAAAATCGAGGAGCTAGAAGCTCTCGTTTTTTGTGTGAGACTGGGCAAAATTTTTCCAGCACCGAGGCCCGGAAGAGTGAGTTGTGATGAAAAAGAATGAAAGAAAAAGAGATGAGGGGGGGGGGACAGAAGGATGAGAGAGGACAGCGAAAAAATGACTGACATTTCCAGCCCGGGATACGCATGAGCAACTTTCATTCCGCCATGCTCGAGAACGTGGTGCAATTCGAGTCCACGAGGTGGACTTTGAAAATTATTTGTCGGTGTGGGACGAGTTATTGCTTTTCCTCCCGAGTTTCTCTCTTTTTCGTGCAAGGATGGGTGAATTTTTTGAGGAAAGAGCGGTTTTGGTAGAGAATGAAAACTGGGAAGAAGAATATGGATACTTTTTGGATATAGCTGAACGCCTGTCTAATGGGTTCGAGTGTTGAAATTGTACGAGAAATACTTATGCTATTATGGTTTGTAGGAGGATACAGTCGGTCCCACGCTAAACTTCGTTTCCGTTTCATGAAAGGTCTTCAATAATTCAATCGATAAGACGAGTCATCGTACAGTGTAACAAACTTGTAGACTTAGTTACCGGACTCGAGCAATCGCTGATTGAGTACAAAATTTAGCCACGAGTTGAAAATTATCCCACTGTAATTATGATTGTATGATTACGAGACCCATCAGATGAAACGAGGTTGGACCTAAAGGGACATTATTGGGATCAGAGGAAAATAAATTTTATCGCAGTTTCACGCAAACAAATAGAAACAAACATTGATGGAGTCGTACTTCCATGGTGACCCCACCCGTTCCCGTCGGTCAAGCCTAGGTCATTTGGTGAGGAACAGGGCGAAGGTACTCTGGGCGGTCACCATCCCAGTACGAACCCTGAAAAAACGTTGTTTAACCTGGGATTTTATTTTTAAAGGCTCTCGGGGGTACCACTGATGTTTGTTCTCATTCATCACCGAAAACTAAGATGGAACTTGTTTTTTTGATCCAATAATGAAACTCTCGAGATCCATTACCTATCTATTTAATGAATACACTAATGGTAATCATAATACCATTGGGTGGGATTCTATTCCAACCTGTAATTGAATTTGGTGGGCAACCAATGGTTGAACTTGACAACCAACTAGTTATTCAACGATGAAATTCTGTCCTCAGATGTATGATAGAAAAGGTCTCGTCATATCTCACGACTTCCAAGCTAATCGTGAAATGTTGAAGACAATTTCATGATCAAAAAACAAACCAGATAGGTCCAAGAATTCATCTCCTATATGCATGCTGACAGGCGTACCCTCGGTATAGATCCAACTGCGAAAGATACGTTAAGATTATCATTCAATTATACTCGCAAAGCATCGATCAAAAAAAAAAAAACACACACACACAGTATAAAATCCAAGATTAACTCCTATATCTACATTCAAATAAAATTATGCCGACCGTCGAACTTTGCATTGTAAACAACCGCTTTTCACTCGAATCAATTCATTCCACTCGCACCGGACGATACATCAAATTTCAACGCTTAAAATCCAGTACAGAGCTTGGCAATCGAAGCCACTCCTGCGCTCAGTGATATTAATAAATGCACGGTCAGCCCATGCCTTTGGCCACTAATTTTTTTTCTCCTCTTTTCCTCTCAGTTTCGCAGCTCTTCTTTCGAGCACGGCCCGTTTGAAAGAAATTTATGGCTCGTCGGCAAAGTCCGATGACTCGTTCTGCAGGCTGATATTGGCGCGTACGTATATCGAACAGCGGCTGGTAAAAGCTCAGCCTATACGAGCTTCGTTATTTACTTAGAGCCTTGTGCCATGCAACTGTAGAAGATCATGTTTCTGCTGGGCCAAAGCACACACCTCGTAAATCACTTTGAGCGAGCAACCCAGCTGAAATCCATCGTTTTCCCCTTCTTCGACTTCCATCATCTCGCGTGTGAATAAATTTACAGGTAGCAAGTATCGTAAATAAGGTTGGATTATGTTAGCAATACCACGTGTTTCTGTAACATCCCATACTCTACACGGTATAAGTGACATAAATTTCTAAGCGGCTGTCAGCTTGATCATGCTGGAGAGACTATTTGAGTTTCGTTTTGTGAGGAATGTGTCATCAGTGGCTTAGTGTCAGTCCGCTGAATCTTTTATCCGATTGTCGGTTGGTTTTGGAGTTCTGAATAGCAATATTTCCAATATTACAATGAGCCAGAAGTTTGAGTGGGATAGAGGGTCAATAAAATATCATGATCCACTGAAATACCCATTAGAGTATCCATAGTTTGTCTGGTTCAGCAGAGTTCGACAGTCGCGTAACTTCGGAATCCGAACCGATCAGGGATATAGGTAGGTGATGAAACTATGATCAATTTTGAAGGCTAACCCTGGATAAAAAGCACTAGTCGGATGGTTTTGATGACAAATTCCAAATAATAGTGAAAGGAAGTTGGTTGAGAACCGAGCTTTGGCCATATTTTATAGATTATACATTTTTGTACGTTTGGCCATTCCTTCTTCTATTCAAGAACCATGTGCGTTGTCTTGGTCATCCGTACTTTCTTCCAATAGGATCTTCGGCAGAATTCCTCGAATGCGTGAACGCGATAGGAGAATCAGTGCGCCGATAATTTTTGCAATCCCGCGAAAAATAAGAGACTTTTTTCCTGAAGCTTATTGTCGCGTCTGTTTTAGTCTGCATTCGGCAGTTGTTGATCTCGCTTGATTCATTCGTTCATCTTATAACTTGCCTCAAAAGGAGATGGTTGATATCGCAAGAGCTTGTGTGTCTGGCATCAACTCCAAATGGTGTCGAAGACTTTCAGTGTATCAAGACCGAATTTGACCTGGTATTTCATGGGAACGATGGAATTGCTCTCGATGTGAAATCAGGGGCCATCATGGAATTTCCAATTGAGTACCATCAATTGTTGTCCAGTTGTGAACACGATAATCGTGAGCCTGAACCAGCACCGGTCTTGTGTTCTAAGGGCCCGGCGAAGGTAACGTAGAGTGATAAGTTCGTGATTACAGTGACTGTGAGATGAGTATTTTTCATCCGATGGGGCTTAAGGGGATGTCGGAGTCCTATCAATATTGTACAGTTACCGACATGGTCGAGTTTTCGGATTTCTCGATGAATTTTTCAGATATCAAAAATCTAACAAGTAACGCCGATTCTATGAGCCATACAGAATCGGCGTTACTTAGTAGAATCCCGATATCTCGAAAATTCATCGGGAAATCCGAAAACTCGACAATGTCGGTATCCGACATCCTCTTAACTCGTGCCACATTGTCTAGGCCGTGATAGGGTAGAAACTACCCCTGTAGTAAGTGCACTGCGAGATCACTGTTGCAATAATCCGCACCCAAGAAGCTCACAACTTTGCAAAGTAAACATTTTCATGGCCAGAAGAGGGCGCGCGATTTCTGAGCACAATTTTTATCGGCCACCGGCGCGTAAAACAGTTTGCATGGCTTGATGATTGGCTTCTTTCTTTCAATTTGACTGATTTTCAACTACTGAGATGCTGCATCGTGGCGGGTATGGCCCTCAAGAATTTTACTGGTAAGATTTTTACGAACTTTGCCCTTCCGTCCCATGTTTACTCACCGGCGATGAACAAACGTATCAGTGCGAGTTTGATATGTCGGTTGACAACGACATTAGACTTGCATTTTCAAGTCACGCAGTAAAACTTCCACTCCATGGAACAGGCCATATATTTGACAGACTGAAATCCTCAATGTAAAGATAAACCATTCTGGATTTCAATGTCAGAACTGAAAATTTAGACTCCAAACCAGTTTCCAATATGAAAATCATGGTATGAATCTATTTTCAAATATAAGATTGACATATTGGTTCAACTTATCAGTGATTGCTGTAGAGTCTCATCTACTTGAAAAAAATTTTGATGGACACGGAATTTAGTTATATCAAAAGATAGCATGACTCAGATCTACACTACAACGGCCCCATACCATCAAAGACACTAAGATACAGCGGCTGATCTTGGTGAGACCCGGGAAGAGGAGTGGGAGAGCGAATTTTAGAACAAGGGACGACGAGATGGGCCACAGAGTTCTAAACTACCAAGATCTCCGTAAGAGGTTTTGAAGGTTCCCTGTTCCCATCTTCCTCCCCCTCCCTCTCTACTTCTATGGATGTGCCTGAGGTGAGTCAGCCTTCGTCCACCAACGGATCTGGTAGCGCGTCCTCGTTACCGGTAATCTTTTAAGCGTCTTGAAAGCCGGATTTCACCTCGCCGCTAGCAGCATAGCCCGCTTATCCTTGTACAGTTATAGAAGCTCGCCTTAACGTCTTCTCTCCCCCCCCCCTGTCTTTCCTTTCTCTTACACATTGGCCGACCGGAGCTTGACTCGTTCTACTTACGTCAACCACAATGACTTTGCTCCTGCGGTATTTCCGACTAAACTTATGCCAACGAGTACGACTCGTCTAATCTTTCCTCGTTTCTGAGGCTACCCAATAGACGAACGATTGGTCTCAATTCTTCCAATCTAGTTAGGGACATATCGCCGAATGATGGCCTTCTTCTTCTTCTTCTTACCCTCGAGCTATTTTAATACAATTTCATCCTCTTTCGTGCTCATCTGCCACCAAGTCCTCTTATCTACTCAAGTAACTTTTGTTATCGTCGTCATCATTTTTTACCTTCGGGCACAAAGTAATTGAAAAAAGTGAAATTTTGTCTATAGAAACGGTCTACAGCGGTGGCAGCGAGGTTGCAGCTCTCGCCTTTCAATCGAGAGGTCGTGGGTTCGATCCCCGAAGCCGGCACCACTGGAAATTTTTTCAAGTGCCTTTACCGTGGTTCCGATGGTTCGGAATCCACCTTAAACTGTGTAGGTCCAGTGGAGATGTAGAATTTACCCTCCGAATACTTTGCCTCATTAAAAAAGAAGTGTCGGATATGGATTTCTCGTCTCCACTATAGGCAATCCAGCCTGCGCACAGGAGCTCTGAGCACCTTCTGCAGGAGTACCTGGTGTGCTCCAGGTACTTGTTGATGTATAAACCAACCTGGTATTCAAATCAAATCAAATCAAAAGACATCTGGAGAATATGACTCGTAATATTATGTGGGACTTCTCATCGATAAGATTCAGATTGATTCGAATGACGGCGAGCTTATCACAAGATTTGAGAATTGATTTTTTTAGAAAAACAAAATAAGGAAAATCGTGCATAGGTTAGGGGCGTTGATCCGTTGCACAAGTCCAATAGTGTAATCATTATACCAAGGATTTTTAATCGTCAAAGAACTCGGCGATGGCAATCTCAACCCATTGCTCCGAGCAAAGATAGAACTCTGCCCCACTCATCGATAATTTCTTAACTTCTCCAAATTGGTACAGCGATGAAACTAGATGTACTCTAGCATATTTCATGCTAATCATTCGAAACTGCCGCCGCTGCTGCTGCAAGGCATTGAAATCCACGGGAGAGATATTCAAATATGAAAATAAGCCAGGCGAAGGGCCAGAGCCGCGATGAAAGAGTGGTCGCTCAACTTTTTTAATTTACCTCCGCCAATCGTGGAAAATATTCAAATGATGCGCCTCATTGCGAGAGCTGCACCACTCTCTAATTCCATCAACGTAGCGCAACTTCCGATGAGCGAGAGCAGAAATTATGTTGTATCGATTTTCAACCGGATGAATTTCAACGTAGGTACTTCCGGAATAGTTAAGCCTTTGTGAAACAGGTGTGCAGAAAAAATTAAGGTCTACTGCACGCAGCTGATTGGAATTCAAACTAGCCTTCCGAACTTTACCTTTTGTGAGAAAGTAAGAAAAACCACTTAGCGATGCTAGAAAAAAACTCATATCTTCTCTCCAAATTTCGGTGATTCGACCCCATACATACAATCGAACTAATTGACCGAGAGAAAAAGACTGGAGGAGCAACCAAGAGGTAGAAAAGTTTGATTCCGACTCTAATGCATAACCGAAACGCGTTGCAGAAACCGGTACACTCCGTCTACATTCATCGTAGAGTCGGCGCGTTAGGCGTTAGTCGGTGGGCGATTAAATTGTAATTAGTTGGCGGAACTTTTTAATTGCAGATTCGATAACGCCGTGAGCTTTGAAACGAATAGAGAACGAAGAAGAAGAAGAAGAAGAAGAGGATAAAAAAGCCACGCAGAAAAACGAATAAGCTCGACCACTTGCGACTCTGAAATTTATATGAGCAGCATCAGACCTTCCATCTCCTTCCCCCTCCCCCCTTTTTCAGGAAAGTCAACGGGAGAGTACAGGGTATAGGATGGAAAGCTTCGTGTTCGGATCCTACGAATTTACCAGGGCTAATTATTGCGCCACGAAGGAAGAAGAGGCAAAGCGGCGCGCTGGACCAGCTGCATCCTCGAGTAGAGCGAGAGTTTGAGACTTTTTATTTTGCCATCCCTCATCGTACGGAAAATTCAAGTCTAAGCTATGGAGACTCGGCAAAGAGGAAAGGTAGGGGCGTTTACCAGAGATTCTGTACTGCTGATGCTCACGCTAATAGGGTGCCTGAGCTTTGGATGATAATTTACTTCCGTCTGCTTACCGATTCCTCGTTCTAGGCTGGGCAAACGATACATTTTATGCGAAGATTTGTGACTACTTACTTGATGGTATCTTAATTGTCCAACTTGAGAATCGATTGATGCGCTTTGATAGTTTAGACGGAGCGTAGCGGAAAAAAATTACAAGAACTCGATGGTCATTTGAAATTACATTCCAGAGGGATATGATTTCGAAAAAACGGTGTTTGGCTCCACACTCCTACATAACATATATCTCTTCTTGATACAATAAAAGAGTCATCTTCCGAATGGACAAGAGAAATAATGTACTTGCAAATTAATCGAACCAAAGGATCGGCATGCGCACTTTCTAGAAAGAAATCGACGATTGAATGTTATCGAGGTGATTTTTGCGTATTTTTTTTCGCTATGAGACACATTTTTTTAGCTTTTACGTAGCGAGTTACTGGTTCCTGAGAATTTTCAGCAGCTAAATTTGTATCATTTGCGTCAGTTGTCAGAATCTCAATTAAACGTTGAGAAGAATTTGCAATTGTCGCGGGCACGACTGACCTTCCAAACCCTCTAACTGTGAAAAAAATGCTTACGAGACGGAATTCTAATCTAATCCTCCGTTAGCAGAAGAATATGATGATCATTTTTTCTGAACACCTATGGCCAGCAGCAATGCGACTTGGCCAGCTATTCACCAAAAATGTCCACCATTTCTACCAAGGTCTACCAAATGAGTGATTTTGCAGTTTTTCGTGTAAAAGTAGTTGAGTAAGTTCAATACGGTTTTCCATTCCATCCAGTTGATTATTTTTTGAATGAAAATTGCAAGGCCAGTCCCATTATCTTTCTTCTAATCACTAAAAGATATTAAACTCTACAAGTGCCAACTCAACGCATTATCATGAATAATAGATTGATCCCATCAATAAAAAGAGTAGCCTGAATATTTTATCAAACATACCCAACCAACCCCGTATCAAAGCAGTACTTTAAAATCTCTTTGCGTAATCAGAGCTTGGGCATCATAAAGCTACCCCAAAGGTACTCTCAGTCTTCATAAAGGACCGACGACTATACCAAGCGCTACGGATCAATTTAGTAATTTCATAACCCAGAATAAATTGTCTTCATCAAGCATACCTCTTATCCGTACAATTTTGCTACTAGTACCTTCAGAGTTCAACATCAGAAGCAGCAGCAGCAGCAGCATCGGCCATAATTCATGTAGATTACAAATTCCATCACGAGATTTGATTTAAATATGATGAACAGGCAGTAGACGTCCGCTGTCATAACTCCTCTCGAGGTATATACTGCTTTCTATGCCACTACTACTACTACTACTACTACTACTACTACTTTCTATCCTGTGAACCTTACCAAGAACTACTCCCCCTTGAAATTCAATGTCCTTTGATGCACTCGAGCCCTCGGGAAGTCCTTTTATAACAGACAGGGGGAAATTTAATATCCAGATGAATTTAAAAAATGAATTTTAGCACGTCGATGCAGAAAAAGAGGTGCCTGTCTACCTATTTCACCTTTTGTACCTTCCCACCATCATCGTAAGGATGGGCAGATTGTGTCTCAAGAGAGTAAGTGAGTGAGTGAGTGAGAGAAGCTCTTCAGTAAGACAAGCTCTTATTGAATCTGCTCTCGTTCTAGCGTTACTTCTCGCTTCGGTGCTACTACCATCACCAGAGGAATCGAACTGACTCTGTGTAACTACTCATACCCAAGAGAGTAAAAATATTCCCTAGTGGGGTAAGAACGAACGATTGACTTTGGGAGTCTGAAATTATGTTGACGTCACTACGATCCAATATTTTATCGCAATGTAATGGAAACGTTTTGAGACTGCGGCTCATTCGGAAGACATGAACTTTGGCATTTCTTTTTGTGGCGCAATCACTTCACCTGGTGCTTTACTGGTGACGGACTCGACGATTTTCAAGACTCTTATACTTCTTGTGAACCTTGGAGACTTTTTTACTTTCATCATCAGCAGCGTCGCTCTCCTGCTTTCATTTCATTTGACAGCTAATTCGCCGTCTGTTAGCGATGAAATGAACTTTTGCCTCGTACCAATGTAAGAAAAAAAGAGTAAGGTGGTACTCTTGGCTTTGAGATCATTTCATTTAGTTCCACATTCAATATGCTGTTTTCAGGGGTGACTCTATTCGTAGCGTCAAATAACCGAAGCAAATCCATTAGCATATCAAACGTCGTTGTATTACGCTCAAGAGAGCCATTTCCATTACTTTTGCACTTTGTTATTTTGAAAGGTTATTACATCAACAGTCGATTCAGGCTGGCTCTCTGAGTGCTTCTATTTATTTTAATATTTGCCGTTTGGTACTGGCTGGCTAAGTAAGGTTCGACCTCATCATCTCTTATGAAGTGGTTGCTCCACAACAATTCGATGCATTCGCGTTCTTCAGAAAGCAATAATTTATCCCATGCTGTATTCAAATGGCAGAAGCTATATCCCTAATCATCCAAACCGCTCACTTTGAGAACTCATTTTGAATTTTAAACAATTTCGCTTTCACAAAACACTAACTGGTGGGGGAAATAATGGAGAATTTACAGAAAAAAGACTTGGGCGATTTCAGTTACGATTTTCTTCCCTTTGAGATGGAAGCTCTTGAAAAGTATATTCTCAAGGAAATGAGGTTCTAACTATGCCTCGAAAAAATTTCCCGTACTCAAGAAAATTATCCTGGTCTTTCAACTTCAAAATGAGAAGGAAAGAGATATCTATTTAGAAAATTATAAATACGAAACCATGAAAATTTGAGGATTTGGATGATCAACGATGGCCATTTGAAAAGGCTAAGTATTACCATCATAAGAAAGCCTGGTGATTGATCTCAAAGTTCGATCATTGTAGGAAGGCGGAGAATTCCGAATTCTGAGTAGTATATGAGGGTTTCCACAAAACTTTTGTGTAACTTCAGTGTTCCACGGATATTCTGAACTATTGATACCTCAAAAAAGTGGCATTATGTAGTCTATGCCATCATCCAATACGTACTTCACCTACTTCTGCTGAAACTGTGCTCATCTACTATGATTATATTTTCAGAAAATTTTGGTTCGGAGGTGTTCGTGGCTTCAGCTATGATATTAGCCTTCATTTGTCGACGTAAGTCATTTGATGAAAAAATTTTCTCTAGCTATATAAGATAGCTGAAATAATGAAATACCTTGTCCGACCCGGGAAATGTAGAAAAGGGATTCTGAAGTGCAGAACAATATGAATCAAATTTTTTTTGGTCCCTAACTGTGCGAGATCCAGAAAATTTTCGTATAGCTCCGAAGCTCATGAAAATGTCGCGCCACTGGCTTGGAGAATCGTAACTCTCAGAGGGCACACTCGGCAGACGCAAGCCACAGGTTTGAAATGTTTTGCTCTTTTTCATTCACGACTAGAGAGACATGAACGCATTGTTTTGAATAACCGTTGTCGATCGGTATTTCTGTGAGAAATTGGGGGGGGGGGGAATTTCGGATTCGTGAAAGGAGGCAGAATAAGCCTGTGAATGTGATGGTATCGCGAATTTCTTGATGTTTGCATAGTTTACGTCTGGAATATGGACAAAATGACACTACCGTACTCTGGGGACTGACATTAGACTAATGGGTCATGATTCAATTTTTGAGATTCTCATCGAATTTTCGATGATTCAATGAGAAATTTCCCCTAATGTCGAGTCAATAAAAATATAATCTCTAACAATCGTCTAGACAAAGATTCGAGTCAGATGTATTAGACTAAAGTGGCTTCGGAAATGTTTCAAGGGTGAAATTTCGTTTTTGAAGTTCGGAACCAAATACCTTGGCTTGGAAATGAGTGGCATCACTTTTTTCACATGTTTTCAAGGTCTCAGAATCATATAAAACTCATTTCGAACGTATGCGATAAAAAAATTTTTTTTATTGAAAAGGGTCGTTAGTTCAAAGTTCCGCGGATACCCTCATATGAGGAATAATATCCTTCCAATACAATTCCTTCAAGTATACGAAATTCGTCAGGGCCTCCAAGTGAGCATGGTGAATTGTTGTTCTCAAAATCAAAATTCCATGCAGCTGTACTTTTTTCGGTTCAACAGGTCATTATAATAATTGTCAGTTACCTCCAGCGTTGCTGGGAATAACATCTCAGAAGATACGTAAAGGAACTTGAAAAGTCAAATTCGAATTGTATGATGATCTACACTAGTTCCAACGGTACTTCAAGATGTCTGAAAAGTCTCTCAAAACTTGCCAAGAAAATCTCCATCACAATAAAGCATCAAGAAGAGAAGAAGCGCTGGAATCAAAATCACAATCCATAATCATTTCCGCAGTTTGAAACTTGGTGAGATAACATTCCCTGTCTCTCTCTCGCTCATTCATCCAATACTTGGGCCATAAATTTGAGCTAGCTCGAAAAACTCGCCGATAGTACGGATGAAGTATTCAAAGTTTCCACGCGGAATAACTCATTTTACTTCGTCAGCTCGCAAAAGATTGACCTCGAGAGAAACGCCAGACCCTCGCAGCAAGCCAGAAGTACGAAGGAGAAAGACGAGCAGAGTCTCGAAGAGTAGAATCACGTTCCGGAAGGATTCGTCGATCCACATATACAGATATACTCTCTGATACATTTCTGTGCACAGCTTTTCCAACACACTCACACATACACACTCTCTCACTTTAGTGTGCATCGGTGCGAGTTGGCTGTAGGTCGATTCAAGAATAAGAGTGTGAGGGCTTTTCCTCTAGAGAGATATTAGCCGATAAATTTCGAGTTACAGAGCAGCCTCTCAGCATCTCGCGGCCCGTGTGTGCGCGAACGGTAATTTAAAAGCAATTGGACAAGTTCATCCGACGATAAAGTCGTTGGCAAAAACAGCAATGGCATCACATAGCCAGTGTTGCTGGGGTGCTTGAGCCTCAAAAAGATCCACTAATGGCCTCAGAAGATATGCTATATCGAGTTTACTACTCCTCGACTCTGTGCTACCCTTCAATGAACTCTGAAAAGTAAGGAAAGCTTATCTCTATGCTTGAATGCTGCTGAACTGAGGGGAAATTAAAAATTTCCCTTCCGAACAATTTAACGAATTATCCGTGGGTAATTTCGTTGTTGGAAGCGGAGCACTCGCTTTTTTACGCTTCGCTGACGGTCGGAGGTTATGGAAAGCTGCCTCTTCCTAGTCTCTGCTGCTGTTAAACGAAAATAAAAATGCTTCGATTAATTTGCTCTGCTCCCGGCGCACAACAATATTCTCTCCGATAAACTCCGGGGAGATTTCTCGATGAGGTACGATGGGTTCATAAAATGTGGGAAAGGGGGGACGGTTATTGTTCGCAATGAGTTTATCAGGAAGTAGTTTAATGGTCATGAACAAAATACGCTCGATTTTGATTGAAATATTGCTATGGATTTCCAAAACTGCTGGAATATCTCGTAGACCGAGAATGTCATATTAGTGGACAACCCAAACATAAACTCCCCTAGTAAAAATAAGTGCCTCATGATCATAAATGAACATCCTACCGGACTGTGGTCATACATGACCACGTATGACCATGAGGCCGGAATCATAGGTCGTCATTGGTCTCCATACTTGACCCTAGGAATTCATGTTGGAAATGAAGCACTTCATTGCCAACTCGAAATTTTTCTCAATCCGAAGCGTCGAAATAAGCGCGCTTGGGACTCCAACTGCTAGGCCTCCATCCGATATTGAAAATGTCATGTACAACCATTTGATTACGATACCCTACGGCCATGTACGAGTTGGCTTTGTGTACCTATGACTAACCATGGAGACATAATATTTTCTGAGGTCATAGATGGTCATAGATGACCACAGTTTGGCTGGGAACATGTTTGTATATGATCATGAGGCACTTATTTTTACTAGGGTCTGCAGATGACAGATTCGTGTCCAAATTGATTATTGGAGATCATAGATAGGATTATACATACTTTACTTGTGCCGAGGTTTTACGGAGGCTCAGATTTAAATAAGCATAAGAATAGCGAATGTTTCACTCAGTAGTCAGGGTAATTGTGGAGAAATTCGAAATCTAATTGAGAATTGGCATCAACCCTTACATAATCCCACATATGATAATGCGCTTTCTAAGATTCAACTCTACTCACGAAAGTTTCACATTCCGAGAGGCTCATCGAGAATACTTTCTATTTGACGTGAGATCTGATCTCACTCAATCAAATTTTGTATCATAAAAGATTTGTCTAAAAACGTAACGATAAAGATGATAGAATCGATATTTCAAAGGCTCTCACTCTAGAGTCCTTGGATCACAAGCTGAAGAAAAATTACTCTGATTGGAAAATCAATCAAGGATCAAAATTAATCAAAATTGATTAAAAATCTCTACAGTTGCCGAATGAAACTTTAAAGAGATGGCTTACAGCATCGCTCTTGTAGGAGTAAAATATTGCGTTCAAGGAAATCGTGGTCCCGAGGGGTTACGTTTACTCCGAATTCATCAACTACGGAGAAGCCCTCAAAATGTTTTCGAGATAAGCGTTGGCAATACACGCGTTTTCAAGGGATGTTTAAGTACATTTTCTTGCTCGAGATTGTATGCAATAAAACGTTCAAGGACGTGTGTTATTCTCAAAAGAGGGAGAGAGCGAGAGGAAGAACCTCTGCTCGTACGAAATCGTACAAAATAAACTGGATGTGAAACACATCTCTCTCATGAGCGAGATAGAAAACGAGGAGAGGGGCTTCAAAAGGCACAGCAAGATTAAAAAACGCCTGAAGAAACTCCGAAAGTCTGTGCAAACGGTCCGTATGCCACGCTGCGCAAGAGCATTCAACGACGACGACGAGAGAAAAGGAAAGATAGAGGACCGGGGGCCACAGATATAACGAAAAGAGGCAGCGTAGAGACACAGGGCAGCAAAGAAGCAAAACAAGAAACTCCACAGAGCACAGAGAAAGAGAGCGAGCAATTGAAAAAACCATTTTGCGACGAGGGAGGAAGAGATAGGAGTGAGCTTTTCAGCCAGACTATTGACGCTAGATAAGCGAAAACTAATAACTTAGCAGACATCTGGCTGTCTTCGCCCTTTTCTACCTTGCCAGCACAGAAAATGCGGCAATTTTGGGGACATAGAAGGGAAAGATAAGAACGCGCAAGCGGAACCTCAGAAAAGTTTTCTCAACTACAGTAAAATGTGGCCCACGGTTTTGTTAACCCATTTTTCCATGAGTCTGATTTTTCTGTAGACAATTGCCAAACTCAATCGTGTGAGAAATAGCATATCATTGCAAATCAAGTATTCCTACGTCAATTTGTAAGAAAAAAAAAACGAAAATTTCGAATTTTTCAGTAAATTATCGTCAATATTGTTCAACAAAAGAATGGATAGAATTTCTTGAAAGAAGAATTTGGGTGATATTATATCACCAAAATTTGATATCTGTGACATATTTGTTAAGCTAGCTGCAATCTGTGAGGGGGCTAGAGACTCTCTAGACTACCCATGATAAGGGAAGATTTTTAGTTCACCCAAAACTTTTCGAAAGTTTTTGCACAGACATTTTTAGATCAAAGCCTTGTCCTGCGTATCCCATGAGACACAATTACTTGTCTCTGCAAGTGGTCAATGGATGAACTGTCCGAAGTATAGATCCCTCGCCAAATGGTTCTCCTCGCATACGTCATATCAACACAGCTCCTCATCATCATCAACCACTCGGCATCGTGCGCGACAAATCAGACTTCTCTCGCCCACGCTTGAGAGCAGAGTCCGATCTCGATTTCGATTATCACGTGCCTCGTCGACTTCCAATCGTCATCGCCGTGCGTGCTATACCAGTTCTTGGACATCCGGACGAGCTCCTTCGCGTGTTACCTTGCGGCTTTTTAGCCAACATCTCCGACATGTCCTGCGAAGGATATAGGATCCAAGTCCTCGGACGATCACGATGACTGGAACAGCCGATCGTCGAGAGTGCCATTGCCACCATCTAGTCACCTTGTAAGTGCTAGACGATAATTATCCGCTTTCTCTTTGGGCTTCACCCTCATTGCTCTCTCCGTGTTCATGCGTATCATGCAGTGCACTATTTGTATGCACCATGTGTTTTTTGGTGTTGAATGAATATACCCATCTCTCTCACGCGGAAGGCAGCAGCAGTTATTGCAGATTTCCAGTTTTACTCATAAGAACTGAATCTGCTATCATTACACTCTGCCTAGCAAATGCGCCGATTGACTAGGCATTAATGACTAAGCCATCACAAAATTCATAACACGACTGAGAAATGGATCTCAAATGATTCTACCTCGATTCGGCGGACAAGGGGAGGACCAGACCTTTGGGTCACTTATCTTGCCCAAAATTTGTTTACAGTTTTGTATTACCTAGAATATGAACAATCCAGAGTAACTCCGTCAAATGGGCCTCTTGTTCATAGTTACAGCCCATGACATTGACATTGCCGATATAGGCCCATGTTGAAAAGTGATATATATAGGTGTACTGGCAATGCTAACTTATTTTGCTTGTAGCTCCAAACAGAAAGCCCATTTGACGGAGATACTCTGGATTCTTCATATTCCAGATGGTACCAAACTGTGAAAAAATTTTGGGGATGATTGGTGATCCAAAGGTCTGGTCCTCCTTTTGTGAGTAGAACGAAGAGAGATGTTGTGGAGGACAGAAATCAAGACCTTCACGAAGAACAGCGGTGTACATATGTCTTGAACCATGAACAGACAATTGCGTCCAGAACTCTGAGCGACTGACATCATGGTTCAACAGTTCGATCTTGGAAAGATTATCATGCACCACAACCCAGAATACAAAATTCACCCAAGTCTAACCTAGAAAGCGAGCATCATTTACAATCCCACGTCAACTGCCGGTACATGTTCACAAACTAGCGCAAAGTACAAATAACTACGGAGGCTGCTAGTTGACGAATTTCGCTCCTCGTATCTCATTTCTCATTAAAATAAACGCGGTAAAATTGAATTTGGCTAGAGAGACGCCCGACTGCTCACGTATAAAAGTACGTGGTCTTCATATCTTAACGTCTGGCTTACTCACTTTCTCGTCGGAGACTAACGAGCAACCTCGTCATTCCGCCGCTTCAGAAGAAAAAAAGCGGGCTCTTCATCAAGAGAAACCAACGTCACTATATCTTTCCCAGCCACCACCACCACCATCATCACAGCCTCAACTCGTGTCCTTTTAATTGCGAAGCGAGTGTTAGTCCGAGGTCTCTGGTACGGTGGTAGAACGCCTGCAAACAACGTCGTGGCAAAGAAAATCGACTGAGATAGTTTCCTTGGACGACGCGCTCGGTATGTCAAACGTCTGTTAGGCTCTCCATGGTATGGTGTGTGAAAGGACCAAAACTAGCCTAGATATACTACATCTCAGTAGAAACATACGTAACGACTTCTGAGCTTGCTCGAGTGTGGAAACGAGACTTCGTCGAACACCACGATGACGACGACGTGTAGAAGGAGTAGTAGGTAGAGACTCTGGCACACGAGTACTTATTTGTTTAGGAACTCGAGCGCTCGTACACGCGTCAAAGAGCCTTCTGGCTACGTTTGTAGCAATATAGGTATTCTATATGGGTAAGTGACTTTGTTTCTATGATGGCAGTATAGAGAGACTCGAATGTAATCGAGAGCGATGCACGCGTGGAAAGCGATGGGATATAGCCGAGAGATGCCCTGAGGCGAGGAGCTAATGCGAGATATTGCACCGGCTGTTTACTGTTTGACCACGTAAGTTATCGGCATCGAAGCGGGTAAAAAATCTGAGACTCTCGATCATGAAATTGAATTCATTGGCTTTCTTCTTCCGCTGCGATTACGTATGAAATTGAATTCTTTGGACCGCGTACTAACAAAAAAAAGTGAGATAGTTGGATTCGTATCAAATGGCTCAAAGTAGTTGGACTTCATTACATTGGATTATTCACATTTGAAATAAGGTTTCCGAAGACGTAATAATGCTTTTGCACGGATACGAGACAAGAAGACCGCAATAGACAAATTTCAAAAATGTTGAAAGCATGTTTTTGGAGGCTATGCCGGCATTGGAAGTTTTCCATGGTCATTTATAGGTTTTTCCTACATCATTATCGAGAGCCATTCTGTAGGTGCCAGAACGTGAGAGCAATGCCAGATCATCCGACAGTCTCAATTGGTTGGAAAAACTCACAACAACAATCGGAAGTCCTTGATATTACAACAAATGAATGATTAGAGGCACAGCCACGAGACATGGCCATGTCTTGTGATTCCAACAGAATGGAATATTGAATGGTGGGACGACAGTACATTCCTTAGAATGCATACATCTCCAAAAAATCTGACCACCGCATGATTAGAAATGCGAACACGAAAAGACCGATAAGCCACTTTGGAATTAACAAGTGTCCCGATTGAATAAATGTCATTCAGTCTTCAATTTGGTATTGGCAAGGATTCTCTTGTTCGCTAGAACATCTCAATGAACAGAATCCATCACTGAGATTCATGAAACCACTTTCCAAATTGAACCAAGAATTCATCAACATGGAGAAACTTGAGATTGGCTAGACTACGGATTAACGTTGATGGGAGCAACTCAATAAGCTAAATACAAGGCAAGAAGCTCACGCTATGCCACTCACAACGTGGGCCAACTACATAAACTTGAGAAAGCCGCGATTTCATTGATTGAGTGGCCACTCACACTCTTGAGCAACGCAGTTGGAAAGAAGTAGAGAACAATCAAACTGATGCTGCAATACCATCACTGCGTACACGAGTTGAAGCAACAGCAGTAGCAGCAGAAGCTGTAAGCAGCTCTCGGTGGTGAGTTCAGAGAAAATACGTGGGGCGGGTAAAATTATCCGACTGATCCCGTAATTGTTCGGGAATTGCTAGCAAGCTAGAAAGAAAGAGAGGGAGAAAGTTGGAAAGAAAGGTAGGAAAGACTTGGACCAAGCGCGTGCGGTGAACTAATTCCATTCGCACAGGAGCTTTATTCAACCCCAACTCTGTCTCTCTCTTGCCCGAGTCCAGTCTAAAACAGTCCAAAAGAACGAACAAGCCGTGCCAGATGGGCAGACTGAAAGATTGGCTCGAGACTTTTCTCCGTCTCGCTCGGACTGTTGGATTTTCTCGTATGCTCTTGCCTCGCCGCTTCACCTTACTCTGACCCTAACATATAGACATCCCCGCAATGAATATCAAAAAAGCTCAAACCCATATATGTATTTGAACGGCGACGTATTCGTCCGCCAAGTTTGGATGGTGGATATTTTCACTGCAGTAAGAAACTTGCATGGGATACCAAATGGTCATGCGTTTGTCTACATTTTCTGATTTCATTAGAGACCATTTCCTATCTTGGGACACTTATCTTATTTACTCAATGAGAATCTATAATTGAAGATTGATTCTGATTCCCTATCATGGTTGAAAAAGTTATTTCTTATAACCCAATCTGCTGAAAAGCAAACCAGATCCACTCTCTTTCCGGTGTGAAACTGACAAAAATGGATTTTGTCAACCATTGGAATTAGGAGACAGTGATAATCTAATTCACCAAAATAGCTCATATTCATACAAATTTCAAGTAGACTGCTACTTATCTTGCATAGGTTACTGAGCAAATTTTATGAGATAAGAATATTTGCGCGCGATTCCAGGTATCAATTTGTGATAGAGGGATCAAAATAGGTCCTGACTGTACAATTGCAAGTTACTGAGTTTTACATAGTAATGCAAAGGAAATACGGAATGAATTGATGAGTACCTCGGTAGACTCATCGAATATTCTGATACTCCATCCAACTCATAAAGCTTGTACGCTATGGATCAGACATTAAATAATCTTGTTAGACTGATCAGACCAAACGAAGCCGTATTTCAATCAATCATGGGTCATGAATACATTCAGTTGGATGCAAGGTAACAGAGAGAAAACGAAAAAAGAATACGGAAGAGCTAGAGAAGAAGAGGAAAAAATTGAAGTGAAAAAGATGGGGGGCTCTTCGTGCACGGCGGAAGGTATATCATCAACAGATTCAGGAGAGATTTTTGTTAATTGCAGAGCCCAAGAGCGGATTCAGTTAAATCCTACCTCGTGTCATTAATACACGTCGAGATGCATATCAGGCCGTATAATTGCCGGCAGCGGTATAAAGAGAATTAAGCGAAAAACAAACCATTAAGGGCAACCACTGCGAAAACGAGCGCGAACCAGAGTTGGAGAAAATCCTGCAAAACTAAGTATACACACGAAAGCCAATGCTCACCATCGTCGTCGCCGTCGTCGTTGAAGCTTAATCCGCGAAGGGCAAATAAAAATACATCCGAGCCGAGTGAGAAAGAGAGTTTGAGCTTAATAGCATCCTATCAGGCTTTCTCTCTTAAGAATAGCCCCCCGTCAGAGCTACTCTAATGCCGAGATCGCTGATGCTCTGCCTCCTATCCTCTTCAACCTGATCGCCTCTTTACCCCATCCACAACTACTATTACTACTAGTACTACTGCTACTTTAGACATAGATATAAGGGAGAAAAGTAAGGTTGAAGGAAACGTGTGCCTCGATCACGTCGTAAAATTTCATTTAAAAAAGCTTAAGACCACCTCCCACCGTTCTTGAAAAGCTACTGTAGAGCGATTAAGGTAGAACCCGCCAGCTTGAGGATTATACCCCAGCTTGTGCGTTTGAGAGTGGCTACTCTTAGATCGACCGTTTGAGAGACACTGGTAATAGGTTAAAGAGGAGAAAGGTTGGGGGCTGGATTTGGGAAAGCGGTTGATTCAGATTTAAACGAGTGGTAAAGCTAGTTGCAGAGTGAGGGATGGTTATGGAAAGTTTGAAATGAGAGGAGCAGATGAAGGAAAAACCGGCGGTAAAGATGTTAGGAGAGGACTTGAAATTTGTTGGGCTGATTGTGTATGGTGATTCGATTGTGATGGGGTGCGAGGGGTAGGTTGCGACCTCGTCGACAGTCTCGTCAACACCAAATATGTAAAATGGACCAAAAGACATCTGTCTCATGATACGTCTCGAGTACATTTTGTCGAAACTTGTCATGTAGTGGTTGTTTGAGTGGCTGTTCTTGCAAGACGACAATGCTCAAAAGATTAGATACTCGATTATATCAGTCCTGCGTGGAGCGGAGTCCCATGAAGGAAATGCAGTTCAGAAGACAGAAATGAGTAGTTGCTCTAGTTTCCGACGAATGGTAAACTGAGGAACTTCACGTCCTTCCCCTTCTTGATGAGAGGGACAGTCGTGATGAGCGTGATTTGCGAAATCAGTTTTTACCCTATTCGAGCAAAGTATTTGCAGATTTGATTCATTCAATTCAACAACCTCATGTTCGACAAATTAAAATTCGAACAGAAAAAAATTCCACGGAAATATCTGAGAGATATTGAAGTTGCTGGAACGTTGAGGGAAGAAATTTCCTTCGGGAATTCAAATGTTATGTACCGCAACAGTTGCTTATTTTTGTTATGCTCACCCAACCCCCAGCGGGCAATCCCATCCCTTCCTATTCGCCATGCCTTCTCATATGGCTAGTTGCCTTAGCGACTTGTGCAGTTTGATAAGCCACCACCAGATGGCGGCAATTCAGCTACCATGTAACATATCGGTGGAAGGTTAATAGTGCGCGCGCATAATCGAGAATTTGAATGTCAACATGTGAACGCATGATCCAGCGCAAGCGCTCTCTCTCTCTCTCTATCTCTCTCTATCTCTCTCTCTCTCTCTATACTTTCATGTCATCAAAAATGGAAGGGTTGGTTTCAAGATCACGTCACGAATTGTTTACGCGCATACGCATTTTACACGCAGACGCATAGAATCAAGCCAAGTGTGGGAGGAAGCGGAGAAACACTTTTGCATCCCTTCTATCAATTACGGGCACGCGCATATGATCTTTCCTGAACACCATGCCACCCCTCTGTTGCACTCACCCCACTTATGAATATTATCCTCTCTAAGTGCGCATACGCAATTCTCGTCATTAAGTGCGTTGGTAGTGGGGGTTCCTTTAAATACCCCGGAATATGCCCAGGAAGGCACTTCTTTTGCTTCATTTTTGTTCCAACACTATGTATCATTTTGTACCTTTTTTGATATCACAATAAACCCAAACATAACGCCTCATATCAACTTGTTTTATCAATCAACCCACAAACATATTACAAAGTGGTGACAGCGGTGTTGAGTTGAGAGGCAGTTATTTGAAATATTCAATTTTCGAAATTTGGAAAACCACTTTTTTCGAAAATTTTATCTGCCGTTCTCCGGAAAAACTGATAGTCGGTTTTGTTGAGAGACAGAATTTCACTCAAAAGTAATTCAAAGAACTGAAGTTGAGTGAAAGTGATTGGAACAATTCTGTGCTTATGTGCAACTAATTAGTGCTCATGAATGAATGACGCGCTGAAGAATCGGAATACCGTTCTGCTTATATCTACGAGATCGGCATTCTACAACCATTGAATTCAAACAGAGCGACTCATTTTTCCTTATGGGAACCGAAAACACGTTGCAGTGTTAGGGAAATCGAGTTGTAACATTATAACGAGCTAATTCTGGAACTGACAACTGTCAGGACTGCAAACAGGTACACGCCAAGTTCTCTGGAAAGTTTTGATTCCTGAAGAACAAAAACTGCTGTGCTCGCAAGCCGCCGGAGCTGCAAATCAGTGTATCTCCAGGCTGCTGAACTTACAAACTGCTGAAACTGCGAGCTCGCGAGTGCAGGTTGCTGAATCGCAGGTTGCTGCAATTGCGGATTTCTGAATCGCAGTTTATTGCGATTGCGGATTGCTGAATCGCAGGTTGCTGTGAGTGCGGATTGCTGAGTCGCAGGTTGCTGCGATTGCGGGTTGTTGAGTCGCAGATTGCTGTGATTGCGGAGTGCTGAATTGCAGATTGCTGCGGCTGCAGGTAGCTGAAGTAGCAGGTCGCTGATTAACTGCAGCTTCGCATCGGAAATCGGCGCATCTCGACAAAGTGACTTGTGTACAGTGTTGAGTGTGTACCGGTAATACGGTGACGTTTAGTGATTGGGGCGAAGTGCTCAGATCAAATCGACATCATTCGTGTTTGTGCCTCGGTGTCTGCGACGCACAGTGAAGGTTTGAATGAAGTGCACAGAGTGATACCGATTTTGCGGAAGTGCTCTTGAGTCGATAATTTGTGTGAACGGGCATAACGTGGCGCTTCATAGTGCTGTGTGTTTGCCGCTTACGGCGACGCTTTGAGTACCAGTAGAAATTGGAGATCCGTCATCTGTATTAATTTGATTGAGAACCAAGTATCTGATGAGTATTTAGAATTAACATTTGATCCATAGAACGATACTCATGATAAGAATAATATAGTTACATAGGTACATACTCGGTTAATGTCACCTAGGAATTACGTAGCTATTGAAGAATATTTTGAAGAATACAGTGAGATAACTAGATTAACGAGCGGAGACTTACTGACTATCATTGGTAACTTCGATTCGTATTGTGCACGGAATATATCGTATTTTTGCACGGGCGCAATCTCTAGGAAAATAAGTTGTATGGTGTGTTTCGATCGTGGACGGTATCCGGAATATGATCAAGTAATAATAACAAAATATTTACACGAAATTAGACATCAAGGTCGAGGGATCACTTCTTGCTATTTTTGCGGTAAACATTTAGTGTCAGTGAGGCCCGTTACAGAGTGTGCTCGTTGTATGGATTGGATTTGTAATGAACAGTAGCTATTGACTAGAATTTTCCCTCCAAAAAACTGAAACGTTCGGGTGGAGTTGGGCGGTTTTACGGATGTCCCCGTCGGAAATTCATGCATGCATAACAAGAGAAATATTTTCAAACCTTCGGAATAACGAATTGCATTCACACGAGTATAGATTTGATATTCTTGTCCGGATACTTGAAAGTTTTTGTGTAACTAAAATTCCGACAATCACAGAACTTCGTATCGGAAATGAAAGTGGTAGAGTCGTGTGCTTCTTTTGTTTCCCAGATCAAGACTATTGGTCATCCGAAGAATTTTCAATAAATAGGTCACTCCATATAACTGCTTCTCAAGAACAAGGAATAATTGTTTGTGATTGTTGTGGTCAGCCAGTAGTGGTAAGACGACCCGCGTTTGAATGTATGGAATGTGTACAACGAATAATTGACTCGATGTGACGACAGTCACAGAACTCCAATTGATCAGAATAAGCCTTGATTACATTCTTAAACAAAGAGGGCCAGTGGAGGATCTTTTTGACATAATTTCTATACAATAACCGGAAGGCAGTTGCACATTATACTATTGAATTCATCGGTGTATTGAACAAGTCTTGCTAAATTCGCAGATTACTATCTTACACACTTGTTTTTCACAAATTGGATATTAAAAACCATTATTTCAACGAGTTAGAGATTCACAAATGAAATGTCGTTAGGAGATCAAATCCATTCGGACTATTTAGATGACTTAGAAAGTATAGTAGAAAGTCAGAAAATAGCTATTAATTACCTCGCACGGGAATTTGAAAGTCATTCGCGTATGCTAGACAGACAGGCAGAGCTCAATCAGAATTGTGAACTTAGAGCAGCGAATCAATTTAAAGGTATTAAAAACCTTGCTGACAAATTGAAAAGAATTGTGAAGCTTTCGAGTGAAAAACTTCAAGAATTAGACTCGGAGTTTGAACGCTTACAAAAAAGAGTTGAGGAATTAGAACTGCTTATTGAGGATAAAGAGGTAAAAGCAGAGGGTGGAATTCAGGATCAAGAATAATATGACAGAAAGGGCTATCTCACTAGCGAAGGAAAACGATGGGTTTTTCGAAAGTCAGTTTAGTGAAAATGATATTTGTGAAGTAAGGTCGATTAGGATTGTGGAAAATACACATAAATTACGGAATAATTTAGATATAACGTTTGTAGCATTGTGTGAGGAAGTCGCAGAGAAGAAAACGAAATTGCAAAATTTACGAGATAGAATTGATAAAATTACGGCAGTAGTAAAAACCCAGTAAATTACAATTACTATTTATGGAATTCACGCACAGGCATTTTTCACATTCTGACAAGCTAAGTTGTCAAATTGAACATAAATGTAAATTATTGTTAGATTGGGCTTACACAGCTCTATTGAGATACTTTTCTACGAATAATTTTGTCTACATTGATGATCTAATAGGATACTAATTTTATAGGAATTTCGTATACCCTTGAAGCATATACAATAATTGAAGTAATAATTTTCCATAAGATTGTCTAGTAGGTTAACTCTAAAATGCCACGAACGCGAGAATTCAGACCGCCGAGGAGGTCACCGCGACTGAATCAGGGCTCAAGAGATAGCGTTGGGTCCGGATCAAATACAACACTGGAACTTAACCCTGAATCTAGTGAACAAACTGGGAACGACTTGAACACCTTTCATGAACCATTGATTGAATCACAAAATAATGGCGTTGGAAGTTCTGGAGAAATGAGTGCTAGACATTTAACCATTTCTGAGGCAATTAAATTACTACCAATGTTTAATGGTAAAAATATCCCAGTATCAACATTTATTCGTGAATGCACGGATTTAGAGTCTCTATTGAGTGATTCAGACAAATATATTTTCATTCGTATTGTGAAATCAAAGGTAACTGGAGAAGCTCAGAGATATGTCGAAACAAATACATATAATTCCTTGACAACACTTTTCAATGATCTGAAACGTGCCTATGATCCATGTCAAAATTTTTTCGGTTTACAATTAGAGTTATCTAAAATTGTGAAATCAGAAGATGAATCAGTCGCTGAATATGGTCTCAAATTTTCACAAATTCAAAATAAAATGCTTGAAATATCTCAAGCCAGTTCGAGTGAAAATCGCAATATAGGGCACAGAGAGACAATCATTAAAAATACCATATCGTGCTTTATTCGGGGTTTGAGTATGCAATACTTTTACCAAATGAAAGAAAATGATTATGATGATCTGAATAAAGCGATTGATGCTGCAATGCAAATTGAACAAAGATTGAAAGATTTTAACACTCTTCATGAAAAACAGAACGACACTGCTATCGCGGTTCACACCATAGGGCCGAAAAGTGATGATCGGAAATTTGATGATAGGTGTTATACCTGCGGAAAAAATGGTCACTTCGCTAAAAATTGTAGATCACAAAAGAGTGAAAGTTCAAGAAGGCCAAAGCCGTACGATAGGAAATGCAACAGGTGTGGGAGTAATCAGCATGTCTCTCGCGATTGCCGTCATAAGAACAAGAAATGTAATTTCTGTCAAATAGAGGGTCATCTAGAAAGAGTATGTTTTAAAAAAGCAAAGAGGTTGAATGAGGGAAAAATCAAGAATGAGACTGTCAAAGATATGTTAGAGGAAAAACCTTTAAACGCGAAACCTACTCATTGAGCGAGTGCGTCAGTGAGGCAGAAACACCTGAAAAGCACTCGAATATCAATGACAATAGAATCATATTGACAGTGAACAGCTTTTCTAAGAAAAATTGTCCGTCAGTTATGCTCTCGAGTTCTTGTCTTAATTCAGTTGGGAAATTTTTGATTGACACTGGAGCAGAAGTTAATGTATTGAAAATGAACATGTTAAAATCAAAAATCCAAATCGACACGTCAAAAGCAATCAATCTAACAGGTATCAACGATAATATAGTAAAGACTCTCGGCTATGTTACAATAGATCTGAATGATTCTTTTTGTGGATTCTTTTTAGTTCCAGATGATTTTCCAATAGATTACGATGGGCTTTTAGGTGCTCAATTCCTAAGACAATTAAAAGCTGATGTTTCATTCCAAAATAATGTCCTCAAAATCGGAGATAAAGACATAGAATTCGTACAAATCAATAATATCCAATGCGTTCTGCCTGCTCGATCAAAGAAACTTATTTCAGTGTCAATCAAAAATCCAAGTATGAATGAGGGCTACGTTAGGAGAATCTATGCTGGACCAGGAATATATGTAGGTGAGAGTCTCATAAAAAACACCAACGGCGTGGGTCAGCTTTATGCTTGCAATACCAATATGCATGACGTTTCAATTTCCATTCCGCCTATAATTTTGGAAGAATTCGAGACCCAATCAGGAGAGGTGAAATACATCGATTTTGATAAGAAACAAGAGATTGAGGCTAGGATAAATACATTGTCAGGGATCATGAAATTAGACCACATGAATGAGGAGGAGCGAGAGAGTATATTGAAACTGATAAAAGAATTCCCCTTCCAATTCCATTTACCGGGTGACAAATTAGGATGTGTAAAGAGCATGAAACACAGAATTCGAACCACGACTGAGGTACCAATCAACGTCAGGCAATATAGAAATCCGCAGGCTTTGAGGGGTGAGATTGATAAACAAATAGAGAAAATGTTAGAACAGGGTATTATAAAAGAGTCAACGAGCGGATGGAATGCGCCCTTGTGGATTGTTCCAAAACATGACAATGAAAAGGGTGAGAAACAGTGGAGATTGGTCATTGATTATCGGGCATTGAATAAAGTCACAATTTCGGAGGTTCACCCTCTGCCGAATATTACTGATATTCTCGACAGACTTGGAGGAGCTAAGTACTTTTCGGTACTTGATTTGGCTTCGGGATTTTATCAATTATTAATTGACGAACGAGATTCAGAGAAAACGGCTTTTTCAACAAACAATAAACATTTTGAGTTCCAAAGATTGCCTATGGGATTACGCAATTCGCCAATTTGCTTCACCCGAGCTTTAACAAACATTCTGACAGGCCTAAACAATGTAGATCTGCTCATTTACGTCGATGATATTATTGTTTTTGCATCGTCAATAGAGGATCATTATTGCAGAATGAGGAAATTATTAGCACGAATCAGAGATCATAACCTCACCTTTCAACCGGGGAAATGTTCTTTTTTGAAAAAGGAAATAACGTATCTTGGTCATGTGGTCGGACACAATGGGGTGAAACCGGATCCTAAAAAGGTAGCTGCTGTTCAAAATTTTCCAACACCAAAAAATGAAAAAAATGTTAGGCAGTTCTTAGGTTTAGCTGGTTACTATAGACGTTTTATACAAAATTTCGCCAAAATCACAAAACCACTGACAATGCTCTCCAAGAAGGGGTCAAGATTCGAGTGGGGGGAAACACAACAAGCAGCTTTTGACAAATTGAAAGAAATACTATGCAAAGATATTATTTTACAGTATCCTCGGGGTGATCAAATTTTTATCATTACCACGGATGCGAGCTCCGTTTCGGTGGGAGCAATTTTGAGTCAAGGCCCTCTAAATGAAGATTTACCAATAGCATATGCATCGAGAACGTTAAATTCAGCTGAGCAACGGTACAGTGTAATCGAGCGTGAATTATTGGCTATAATTTTTGGCGTGAAGACATTCCGACCTTACGTTTTTGGGAGAAAGTTCATCCTAGTAACTGATCATAGACCACTTATTTGGGTGAATAATTGTGTTGACCCATCATCTCGTCTGATGCGTTGGAGAGTGGCACTGAACGATTATGATTTTGAAATTAAATATAAAAGAGGAAGTTTGAATCAGAACGTAGATGCTTTGTCAAGGAATGCACCTGAAAACACGAATGACACTGAAAAAATAACTTGTGAATCTGACGATGATGATTTGGAAACATACGTTATTAATGTATGCACGGATATAGTTAAAACTACAGAGTGTAATTGTCCATATTGTTTGGCGTTGCTGGCATCAAAAAATGGCGAAGGTACGACTCCGAGTCTAGCAAATGATACGTTACATGGATCACGGGGTAGAAGTGTTAGCAATGACACTGGCGATCCGAATGCGCATCGTGCTGGGGTGGCATTCGATGAGGTTACAAACCGAATGAATATAGACAATCCAGATGCTTATCGTGATAGGATAAGACAGGAAAACGACACACGCAATATCACGCTAACGAGTGCAGTCAGGTCAGTAAAGGAGAGTTCAAAATTGGCTTCAACTCCCATTAACAACAATAAATTTCTCTCGCTGACAATCCTGCAATCTCCTCCCCAAATTAAAAATACTAACTCCTCAACAATTTTGAATGACGACCCAAAAATTACTGAAGGCAGTACTGTTACTCGGAACCATGGTAAAAGAACACACATTGAGATGATGGACGTCACAACGTTTGATGCTCAGCAAGGGCCGTGTGATCTGGACAATACCTCTAATAACAAAATTTTGCCAATCATTTTGAACAAACGATTTCATAGCCGAGATCCCCTTTGGTTGAGACGAGACAATATGGTTCACTGGTTCACAACCAACTGTGCAGTACAATCGAAGGTCACAAAAGGATTGATAGAACACAACATAATTGACATAGAGACAATCAAATCTCAGGCTCCGAGCCAAGGAGAAATTTTGGTAACAGAATTTTCCAGTAAGAAAATTTTCCACGTTTTTGTAAAAAGGGAAACTAGCGAACAAATTTTCACGTTTGATCTTCTCAAGAGTCTGACCTTATTGAAAACTGTATTAGAAACGAGAAAAATAAAATCGTTCAGCATAGAAAAATGTTTTGATGTTCTCGAGCAATGCTATTGGCCGAAAATCTTTGAATTTTTTGAGACTTGTTTTGAACCTGATAGTATGAAAATTACAGAGTGCACAGGAGAGGTGACCATACCTGACGAAGAGTGTAGACGAGACATAGTGAAAGAAAGTCATGAATCATTGATTGGTGGGCACAAAGGTATTTCCAAAACTTTTCAAAGAATCCGCGAAAACTTTTACTGGCCGAATCTAAAAAAAGATGTGAGCAACTTTGTCAGAGCTTGTCAAACGTGTCAGAAGAAAAAGTTAGTCAGGGTGAAAACGCGACAACCGATGGTAATAACAGATTGCCCAGAGCGAGGATTACAAAAAATACAAATTGACCTGGTCGGGCCTCTTCCACAAACTGAGACAGGATATAAATATATTTTAACTTGGCAGTGCGTTCTTACCAAGTATGCAGGCGCAATACCGTTAGTGAACATTGACTCTGTAACGATTGCAAAAAGTTTCGCACATGACTTTATTTGCAAGTTTGGATGTCCCGACGTGATTCACACCGATCAAGGGGCAAATTTGATTGGTGGTATGATGGAGGAAATGGCTAAAATCTTCAAAATTCGGAAAATCCGAAGTTCATGTTATCACGCTCAATCACTGGGTAGTTTGGAAAGATTCCATCATACTCTGGTCGAATTTTTGAAAGCTTATTTACAATCCAATAATTGGGATGACCTTTTGAAACCGGCTTTGTTCTCATATAACACAAGTACATCAGAGTCCACAGGATTTTCGCCATTCGAACTAATTTATGGTCCAGTTGCAAAGATTCCATCCGAATTTTCGAGTGGCCGAGTGCCAAGAACATACAATCTAATTTTTGACGATTTAGTGACCCAAATCAGTGATTCACAGGCTCAAGCAGCTATCAGATTGAGGGTAATCAAAGAAAAAAATAAGAGGTTATACGATAGGAAACTGAACGTAAAAGAATTTAAAGAGGGAGATATAGTGTACATGCTCAACGAGCCAAGAACAAATAAGTTTGAGGATCAATACAAAGGACCTTATGAGGTATCAGAAGTTTTGGAGAATGAAAATATAAGGTTAAGAATAGAGCCGGATAAATATAGAGTAGTTCATGCGAATAAATTGAAATTTGCATGCACTCCTATTGACAGGGAAGAGAAAACCTATTGATTTGAGAGTTAACATGGTAAGAGATTGGATTTTCTTTGGCAGTGTTTAGATCTGTTCCACCACAACTGCTTCACCTAAAATAAAAATTACCAATTAGTATACCTGTATGAGCAATAAGAACTCAGAAATAAGGATAAAAGATAATGGAATTTTGACTCATCAAACAGTCGCCTAGAATTGACCAGAGGATATGTAGGATAAATGGTGTTGAGACATCTTCCAACTCCATCGGGTGGGCAGAACACTCTGTAGTTGATAGATTAGCATACTGGTAATATTACTGATCTTCACAACAGCTTCACAGTGACCTAGACACACAAATTAGAATTAGAAAAAACTCAAAAACAAAAAAAAAAGGAGTTGGTAAGCCAGTACAGCATGCAAGTATAGGAGCATGATAAATTTGAGTTAACATGATAAATTTCGGGTTTTTAGTATACAATTAAATATTGAGATGAAGCTAAGTTCGATATAAACATTTATTACAATTTAGTCTTGTAAGTAAGATTTTGTCATGAAAGGTTTCTTTTAAAAAAAGAGACAAAAATCAGTCAGTCGCTATAAAGAGTTACAATATGAGAACATTCAGGAAGATAAGCTAATAGATATTCAGTCTATAAACAAGAAAAACATGTATAAGAAACTGGAATACCTCTATTTTCTGATATCATCAAGTAGCTAATCAATTCAAGAATGATAAGATTTAAGAATTTCTTTTTTCCATCAAAAAGCAAATTTAAACAGGAAAAGTTCAGATAATAGCAATGCTAGAACACATGTCATCAAGTTGGAATTGATATTAAAGCAAATTTCAGTGTACAGTCCACAATAGAACATCTATTTTCTGATATCATCAAGTAGCTAATCAATTCAAGAATGATAAGATTTAAGAATTCCTTTTTTCCATCAAAAAGCAAATTTAAACAGGAAAAGTTCAGATAATAGCAACGCTAGAACACATGTCATCAAGTTGAAATTGATATTAAAGCAAATTTCAGTGTACAGTCCACAATAGAACAATAGAATCAAAGTAAAGATTGACTATACATGACAGTCCAGAACTAACTCTACATTAACCTATATGAGGCAGGACCCCCACAGCTTACCTACATACATCATGAATTTTGACTCAACAATATATAGTTACAAAAATACATACCCACAGCATGTATAAATACCCCCATTTCAGTTAAAATACAATGGAGATTGTAAAGAACCAACATCACATAACAGAACCATAGAAAGTATGAAAAGCGCTAACGGCACATACCTAATTTGAGACATATCTTCATTTTGGAGTTACATGGGATGCTCATTCAAACTGCTAGATGATTGTACACGTTGTGAGAAACATCCTGAGTGTTCAGCAGGTGCTAGGGAACCCTGGGTATAAAGTCGACTGGGTAACAGGTACATATGGCGTAAACACCTATATGAGATTAGGGCGAATATTAGTCCACAGAATAATAGATGCAAATGAATTGATGCTAAACATTGGAATGAATGGCTGAAATCATTTAAGAGCATTTAGATTGACCTAGACTCACAAATTTTGATTAGGAAGATATTTTGACTTGTGAAAATAGGTTACGCCATATGACAAAATGGTAAATACGCTTGAGTTACAGCATCAAGTTTGAGTTACTTGTGTATCACAGAAAGGTTTATAAGGGCAAAGGAAGTTCAGTAAACATCACTGCAGATGCAACATGCATGAAAAACTCTGAATGTACAACAAGTTTCATGGAATCATAACAACAAGTTAAGAGTTATAGAGTACATGGGAATGTGGTCATATCATGTAAACTAACATGAAAGAGAGGTTCAGACTTACGTGGGTTCTTCATAGGACACCAAGAATGATACTTTTTATACTCACACACACCGGGCATTTGTCAAACCTACAAAATTATTCCAATAAAGACAGCACACAATTTACATGCGGGCGAGACCACGCATCAGCGTCGCGTCGACTGCTGAGATGCTTACAAAATGGCGGCGCCAATGGGAAGCAGACTCTTACCCAGATGATCTCTGGCGTAAAATTTTCAGCAATTCAAGCACTCTTTGGTAATCAATAATAAGAAACTTGGGAACAATCAGAATAATTTCACAAATTTAGGGAACGTTCACTGATCATATATGGAAGTATGGCAGAAATTTTTACAAAATGTCAAAGTGATCCTCAGGCATATAGCTGTTCATGAAACATTTTTTTTTTTTTACAAGTGTCACTTTGAAAATGAGACTTTCAAAGTGATAGAACATAAACAGTCTAGTAAACAGCACAAACTACAATGAATAACTATATAAATGGCTTATTCTGATAAATTTGGATTGACACGCTGAATGTTTGAAGACTCAATGGATATGTAACTCCTACAAAATCACTCGAATGACTGATTGGATGAATGGTAGATCTAAGGAAACATATAATATCCATACTCGAGTGACTGATTGGATGAATAATAGATCTAAGGAAACATGTAATATCCACAGTATGAAATAATAAGGAATATTGTAAGAAATATTTTATACTTGATATATAGATTTTGAGTAACAGCGAGTTATGTGGATGAATTTATAATAAGAATTGAAAGCAAGTAGAGAAAGATCACTCATTTATTGGAACAATGGAGTAATATGATTTTGGTAGCATTATTAGAGATAAGAAATTTAGATAAGATATTCAATAATTTGGGCATATACATGATCTGATGCAGACTCATACTGTAGGATAGGCATAATACATTCATACGATAACTGCTTAGCATAATATTGGGTTTGGATTTAGGTTAGGTATGAAAATCGTGTAACGTGCAGAGCTAAATTCAATATTTATAATACCTTTTGAGTTACTGGAACCTCTCAGACGCTTTATACACATCACATCATTACACGTAAGAAACAACAACAGGATTTCGAGATACGGGTGAGGCTGGGTTAGCTTGAATAGAAACGCGCGCATGACTAACCGAAGTTCTACTCTTCTAGGCGGCACCTCTAAGGGGTCATGACGAAATTGGTGCGAGAGGTAATAAATTTTTTTTTCAATCAAGGTAAGGAAGGGCTTACTACGTGATGCGTTGCTGACAAACTCCGTATACTTGCGCCTATGATCGGCTTATGAGAGAGACAAATATAGGTAGTTGACACCACTCGTGGGAGAAAAATCTTCGAGATTATATCGCGCAGTTGCTGCTTGTAAAATGGAGCCTATAGAGTACGGTGAAACTCACGCAAATATTTTGAACGTTGCCGGGGTAGAAAGTAATGATGAGCACGATATCGATAATGGATATGAAGATATCTCATCTGAAGCGGAAGATTTGTTGCATTATCAGCTTGATCCAATACCATCATTATTGAGTGACAATGGAAGTGAGCAAAGAGACACCACGCGCGCGGATGGGGATGACAGTTTCGAAAATTTCCTAAATTCACTCGTGGAAAAAGACGAAATGCCGACAATTCAACCCGGAAATCTCTTGCCGAGTACGAGTAAGTCAGAGTAGACAAATAAAAATGGAATATGAATTGATATGTAAAATCGTGCAGGGGAAGAATTTGGAGTACAAGCACGAGATGCAACAGAGACAAAGAGAATGCAAGTAACGCAAGCACAGGTGGACAATCACGTCAGTGTCATCACAAGCTCAATTCAAATACAATCATCGCGCGCGAATACGACCACGTGCGCGAACATAGGAGCCACCGTCTCTGCAACTATAAATCTTGATGAAGAGAACGGACGGGACACGTTTGACCAGAAATCTGTATTACCGACAGACCGGCCATCTGTGATTTGTAACATTGAGCATACGTCAAGCTCTTCTCATCAAAAGCAAATTGTCAACGTAGAAGATACAACGGGATTCGTGGTACCCGGAATAGAACCTCCATTGATAATTTTACCCGATGTACAAGATCGAATCCCAAACAGTACTATCATACAAGTCATGAAAGACACGAAACTCCTAATAAGATACACACAAGCACTGAGAGGTAATCCAGATTTGAATGATGAATTTTTCTCTATTTTGAAAGATTTGATACACGTAAAATCGAAAATAATGCACGTAAGAGCGGATGATTTGAATATAATATTAGAGTTTAGATGTGGAAATTGTCATGATAAACTGAAAGATAATAATAATGAAGGAATTTTTCATTGCATCAACGCAAAACACACAATTAAGATATATTCTCATGAAACTTTTCCGCGATGCAAAATTTGTCTTGAAAGTTTGCAAGAAGAAGTGAAACACGCTATCGAATGTAAACTTTGTGTGCAGCATTTTTTTATCAACAGAGATAAAGTCCTTCAAGGACAAGAACAAGAAATTTCCGAAGAAAAATTGAAAAATTTTTCCGTCACTTTTAAAAGCTAGATATACTTTGAAAGATATTTTACAACGATTTACACAATAAGCATATAACGAACGCTACTAGGTTATGTTTTATATATAATAATCAGTAACGAGTTGGACTTATGGTTCGATAAAAGTTGTACAAACTAAAGAAATCAGTGCATAAGAATCAGGAATTGTTATAAAAATGTTCATTTGTATTCACATTTTTTCGGATAAGGGGGGAAGGTGTAACATATCGGTGGAAGGTTAATAGTGCGCGCGCATAATCGAGAATTTGAATGTCAACATGTGAACGCATGATCCAGCGCAAGCGCTCTCTCTCTCTCTCTATCTCTCTCTATCTCTCTCTCTCTCTCTCTCTATACTTTCATGTCATCAAAAATGGAAGGGTTGGTTTCAAGATCACGTCACGAATTGTTTACGCGCATACGCATTTTACACGCAGACGCATAGAATCAAGCCAAGTGTGGGAGGAAGCGGAGAAACACTTTTGCATCCCTTCTATCAATTACGGGCACGCGCATATGATCTTTCCTGAACACCATGCCACCCCTCTGTTGCACTCACCCCACTTATGAATATTATCCTCTCTAAGTGCGCATACGCAATTCTCGTCATTAAGTGCGTTGGTAGTGGGGGTTCCTTTAAATACCCCGGAATATGCCCAGGAAGGCACTTCTTTTGCTTCATTTTTGTTCCAACACTATGTATCATTTTGTACCTTTTTTGATATCACAATAAACCCAAACATAACGCCTCATATCAACTTGTTTTATCAATCAACCCACAAACATATTACAACCAAAGCTCGCAAACGAAATCAAGTACCGTATTAAGAAGACCCGTGCTGAACTTATCTTCGGTGGTCCGCAAGGGAGATCTTTGGATCTTGGGAGAGTAATGACTATCCGGCCCCAGTTAACCGCAAGGAGGATCCTTAGTTGATCCTGGGAGACAGACGCACTCCCCGCCCCCAGTCCTCCGGCAAGGGAGATCTTAGTATCTCGGGAGCACACGACAACTCCCCCGCCCCCAGTCTTCAGTCCCAGCGCCCATGTGTGTGCTTTCACCACCTCGTCCGCCTCAGTGCGTATGAGCCCTGAGTGGCATCTTGGACCACTTCAGGGCTCCCGCTTCTTCGCAAGCCTCCCTATACCTTTCATCTTTTCTCTACTCTCTGTTCCTTCCTTCCTTCTTCTGGGACTATAACCTTCGGGTTGGCGCCCTCCGGGGAGGGGTTCTAGTCGGTAGGTGTCTGAGTTTTCTCGGCTGAATCCGACACTACCCACACTCTTGTGGGTGTTTATGAAGATTTCCCCTTCCCGGCCTACCAAAAAAAAAACATCTTCGGTGCCCCCGCTAGGGAGATCTTCGGATCTTGGAAGAGAACGAGTCCCCGGCCCCAGTTAACCGCAAGGAGGATCCTTAGTTGATCCTGGGAGACAGAGTCACTCCCCGGCCCCAGTCCTCCGGCAAGGGAGATCTTGGAATTTCGGGAGCACACGACAACTCCCCCGCCCACAGTCTTCAGCCCCAGCACCCACGTGTGTGCTTTCACCACCTCGTCCGCCTCAGTGCGTATGAGCCCTGAGTGGCATCTTGGACCACTCCAGGGCTCCCGCTTCTTCGCAAGCCTCCCTATACCTTTCATCTTTTCTCTACTCTCTGTTCCTTCCTTCCTCCTTCTGGGATCATAACCTTCGGGTTGGCGCCCTCCGAGGGGGGGTTTTATTATTGCGGCACTTATGATCGCGGGTGACGCATGCATCATTGCACATGCGTCAGTCTACAAATTCGACCTCTGAAATAAGCAACCAACTACGAGATACTCAGAAAAACACGGTAGAGAATGCTTCATTTTCTCTACGATCCCTAGTAAAAATAGGTGCCTCATGATCATACACGAACATGTTCCCAGCCGAACTGTGGTCATGTATGATCATCTATGACCTCAGAAAATATTAAATCTCCATGGTTAGTCATAGGTACACAAAGCCAACTCGTACATGGCCGTAGGGTATTGTAATCAAGTGGTTGTACATGACATTTTCAATGTAGGATGGAGGCCTAGCAGTTGTAGCCCCAAGCGCGCTTATTTCGAAGCTTCGGATTGAGAAACACTTCGAGTTTCAATGACAACCTATGATTCCGGCCTCATGGTCATAGGCAGTCATGTATGACCACAGTCCGGTCGGGAACATGTCCATTTATGATCATGAGGCACTTATTTTTACTAGGGATATCTTAAATTTCGACTTCATCATAGCCGACGAGAGTTTTGCATGGATCATGCCACCTGCATATCCTGCATCGCAATCTACACATCGCATAAATTGCTATTGGGAACGTAACGTAACAATCTCTGGTCTTCCAGCAGAACTTAAGGTAACTAGTTCCGACACACACTACATATGCGCCAACACCTCTAACTTCAAATCCGCAGGCATTTAAATGAGAATAGAAACTGTGAGCAAAAGCCAGGCGGATGCAAGATCTACAAACAAGACGGAAATCTGTGGCACACGAGTAAGAACGAGAATACGTGCGAGCACCCGCATTTTCCTTCCCTCACGAATGTATATTATTCAACAGCCAGAAAGAGTGCGCTTACAAAAGCTCGCGGCTTGAGTCGCAGAGCTTGCAACAAGGCATATTGTATGTCGATGTAGGATATACGGTACTTTAGCGTGGTTTAAAGACAGGGTCACAGCACCCACTCAGCATTTTCTATTATATAGAGCGACGATACAGTTCTGAGGCAGATGAATAAATCGAAAAGGCTCCGTTGCATTGCCCATCGAACGCCCGCTCACAAACATACATACATACAGCTGCATGGATGTCAGGGAAATAGAAATAGAGCCGATACGAGGAAACCACTTTTCTTTCCGCGCCATATCTTAGTGTCACGCGCCCCGATCCATTCTCCTCCCGTAAATTCGCTGCGTGATATCCCACGAGTGGGCCCGTACCCAAGGGCAACTCTCATGCGATACTTTAGAAATACTGGAACTAGCTAAAAGGATCGGAAAAGCAGCTTGCATAGCGTTTCAGAATAATGCGGAGGGATGGTGCAGTGTAGTACGAGGGTGGAACAATAGTAGTGATGCTCATATTAAGTAAGAGGATTTCACAAGCGCATTTTATACGATTTCGTTCTTTGCAATCAAATTTGATCTGTGGTCGTTCGTTAATCTTTTATACACGTTGTTTTCCATGAGGAACAATCTGAATGACTTCAAACCGAAAATTATAAGTACGTTACTTTCAAAGACGTCCGGTAGTATCGTGGTTGAATACCATGCTAGCTCGCTGAAATTCCATTGAATTTAGACGTATTTTAGCTCATTTTGAAACGAGATTCGAAATGAGCTATGAGACATTGGAAATTGTTGAAGTCGACTAGAGCAGACTAGAGTTATTAAGGAAATGGCTTAATTGGGGCGAATTGGGTACACCATTTTGTAAACTCTGCAAAATTTCTTTCTGGAAAAATCAAGATAGCTCGGTTCCACTTTGCTAGGATCAAACGGACTCTAGTTTATTTGAAAAGTCTTGAAACAAGCTCGAAAATGAGCTCAAGTACGTTGAAAAATGTTGAGGCGCACGAGAGCTGTGGACAGAATGGCTTAATGGAGGCGAGTTGGATGCACTTACCACATATCTGGACCAAAATCCTACTGTTTGCCACTGTTTGTTCGGGTCTGCTTGATTAATTGAATGGATACGACTAGCCTACTCTCAATCCGAAAGCTCCCGAACATTACTAATATGCAAGTTTGCAAATCTTGCGAAAAAGAAAGAATTAAAAATAGTATGAAAAAACGTTTTATGCCTCGCTTTCATGAAAAAAGTCGCATCGGAGAATACGACTCTAGATTCCACTGCTCGTTTGGAAGAACCTCATATTCTTCCAAAACAAACGCTGCTAAAAGAGATTAGCAGAATGCTTTCTCAAATCAAATTTATGGAATCAACAATTCATCATTCGATTATCTGAAATTCGAAATATCATAATTTTTCATTATATAATGAAAATAATTTTATACGCTTATTCGAATTTGATTATAAAATCCATCCACATATACTTTTCTATTGTGTCCTCAAATAATATCAAATATAAATATATTAACTACCCTCAAATAATACCCGAGAAAAATTCGAGGAAAAACGGAATAATATGGCTTCGTAGGTAACACGAAAACTCATAATCGCTTCGATGCATTATTCTCAAACCTTAGAAGGGTGGATTATAAAAACTCTTACGCCAAGGCCAGTGAATTTTGAGCATTATTCGATGAATATTTTTCGACTTATAAACTTTTAAATGACAAATTTTCATTAGAAAAGCATATTTTAAAAATGATTTGGAATTCCTAGTCCTACTCAAAAAAATTTTCAGGGACGTAATTTTTTATGTTTTTTTTGAGGTGCTAAATCAATTGGTTGATACGGAATTTTGTTAAAATGTCATTATCATGGCCTTAGAGACAAATGAAAAAGGAGTACACAAAAGCTAGAATAAAATTGGAGGAAATCAAAATTGTGTTTTAACCAATCGATTCAGCACCTGAAAAACTTTTTTGAACGAATCATATTTTCCAAAGCAGGGAGAAAATTTATAAATAGTTTTCAAGATATGGAAAATGATAAATTTTCAGAAAAAATGTTATATTCCAGGGAATAATGGTCGGGGGGTACTAAAATTGTAGCATTCGCATCTACAGATGACACCAAATATGTGTCCAGAATTTGAAGGGGATTAGTGAAAACGGTGAGGAGTTTTGCTGCGACATAGAGAACAAAATACTTATACACATACACGAGGACACGGTCAGAAGGCTCGAAAGATGGGGTGATAGTAATTTTCCAAAGCGTTATCGAGGAAAACTGTTACCTACAGTCGGAAGATCTAGAGAAAACGAAAAGGACAGTACAATTTCCATGTATCCAAGAGCTTTATTGGAGGAGAAAAAAATTTTTTGAAAAAAAAATCGAGGAAAAATCCACTACCATCAAATGAAAGCTTTCTCTTTTGATAAAGCAATACCGTAGATAATTACATTCTATCGTGCACTACATTCCATTGGAAGGTTAGGTACCTTATGAGAAATGAGATACATGTAACTAACAGTGACAGTCAACCAAACTCAAGTATTTATTATTAATATGATGCATTATTGATATTCAATACAAATCCAGTATACTGAGAAATTTCGATAGATGCACCTCACACCTTGATGGAATGTCATGCATAATCTAATGTGACAAGAGAAATTCTGAGATAATATAAGGTTTTTTCAAAACAAGCGATGAAACTAGGAGGGAACGAAATTTATTCATATTTTGCGTCTTTTTTCGATGTAAGTTTTTTTATAGGAGTGAAGTTGAAAAAAATCGTCCATAATTCTATTACTAAGGATTAATTAATCTTTGGCCTTCTTCTGCCACGAAAAAATTGATCTCCCAATAGGCAAGTTCTGATAGGAGATTGAGATTGCAAAAATGAGAACTTCTCAATTTGTAGACCAACTGATTTTCGGGTGGTATTGTATGTTAGCAGCTACGATATAACCTTATGCCATATTGCATGAGAGTAGAGTACGATTTTGAAAGGAACACAATAACAAAATAAAGATCATCTTCCCTATCACGAGAATTTTCCATGTGGTCGAGTGTCACAACGTACAGAAAAGAAGATAATGCTGCAGCAGAAGAAATAAGAGAATGTGTGCTAGAAAGAGACTTTATTTCAGAACATAGAAGGAGGTAGAGGAGAAGAATGGAGCAGCGGATCGGACGCGCACTGTCGGTAGTAAGACCGTTGTCTCATGTATACTAAGCGATAAGATGACAAAAGCTCTCCTTGCTGTCTCGGCGAAGAAGCCGAGCTCTAGATTACAAAATAGCAATTTAGGATCAGCCCCGAGGGAGGAAAGCGGAAAAATACGCGATCGGCAGCTTTTTGTCGGCTTTAGATATTTCCAGCTTGAAAGACAAAAGGGGAAAGAAATGAGAAAGGAAAGATGAATGGCTCGCCGACTACTGGAGCAATTTTCTCATAGATCGATTTTACCGATAAGTCTCAGAGAGTCTTTTGCCCAGAAAATTATTGCATTCGAAATTGGATGCTTGAGAAAGATTTCGCTCGTCAGAAACTGATTATGATGAAAATTTCATGATTGCATCGAATGAGAAGATTGAACAAATACAATTCCATTGACAGATGTGAAAGTGCTATCTTTCAGATTCAGTAGTTGTGAAAGTTAAGAATCTCCCGCGATCCGGGGTAATCTGTCTTCACTTGGGTCGCGGATACATGAAGGAGGGGGAGGGGGTCGACGGGGCGATATCCTAACCCCTTTTCATGTTCAAATTGACCCTCCCCCCACCAACGGATCGAACCTGATGGAAAATCTATATGTTCTGAGAGGTAAATTGGATCTATTGTTGTGATAAATCCTGATCAAAAATGATACTAGAATGATGTAAGATTTGTACAAAAACTGAAAAATGCTAAATTAAGGTTAGGATTAGTGCTGGAAGAAAACCTCGCAGCACCCTTCACAAATCAATTCCTCAAAACTCACGTCATTAGGTACGAGCTCTGGTTCCTCGCCACAGGGCAAAACATACTGGATTAATCTCCTGTTTCTAAATCACAAAAGAAGCGACGAAAGAGCAGTCAGGTGTCAGGAGACCACGTGACACACATAGAGTCATCAGTTCACTTGGCCTCGACTCGATTAGTCCACGATCCATCAATCTAACCAACACTAGCGCCTTGAATAAAGAAGATTACAGCTTGTAATCGATCGTTGTCACCAGATTCAGTGGCGTTCTAGCAATCAGGTCTCGAACTTGACGTCGTGGCACGTCATCGATCAAAAAGCTACGATACAAAACAAATCGGAGAAAAAGTGAAAAAAAAGTCAGGCGCAGCGTATCGGGGCTTGTAGTATATAGAGTCTATCTAGGACAGGCCAAAGAGCGATCACATGAAATTCACTCACACCAACAACTCCTTATACACACATACACACACACACACACACTCACACATTGTGACTTGATCGCACTGAATCGTGAGTAATTTTACGATCCGTAACGGTTGTACGTAGCGAAGCGCGTTACCTCTGCAAAAAGTATCATCTGCAGCATCAGCCACACTCATCCCTCAGCCACGACTAAACGTCGATGGTGCAGTGAGTTTGCAGTACACCAAGTTGTGCCTCTTTCTTTCTGCAATGCGTCAGATCTCAGCTAGGTAGTAAATCAGTATCTGGCGGACCACACTACGAGAAAATTCGATCTATACATCGAATCTCGAACAGTGAGAGATATCTGAGCTATACAGGCTTCCGTATTGTACTTTACCTCAGAGCATGGATGACCAAGAGGCAATAAAAAGTAATACCAAGGATTTCTTCAAGAGATGAGGGAGTGTTCAAGTTTGTCAGGACCGTATCGTAACTTTCGAGCCTATCGTGCGATGCGGGATGAAAAAAGTGCGTCCACTGCTGCTACTGCTGACTGCTGGTCAGCACATGCCGTAAATAGAAGACCCGAGAATAGTCACCGCAAGATGTGGGTTCAGGATTATCTCACCTCGGGGCTACTGTTTTTGTGGGCAAATAGCACCACGCTTTCCTTCCTTCCGTTTTCGGTGCATCCACCACTCTCAGTGAGATCATATATTCCTGGTTTTAGGGAAATCTCGCGTAGTTTTTGCCAGTTTACTCGCAGAATGTTATATCACAGAAGTAACAACTCTCCTTCTCTCGAGAAGCAGATGAAAAGTAATCCCCTTTGCGTACTTTCGCAAATTTGCAGTTGTAGCTGCTGATTGGATTGACGGGCTTCGTGCGAAGAGCAGCTGACGAAACCAGCTGTTTCTACTATGCAGGAATTGAATCAAAGTTCAACTTTTCATCAAGGTATATACCGTGGTATACGGTAATACTCTATCTCTCTTGATATTACGTAACGAGCTGTAATCTCTTGCGCTGTCATCCTCTTTACATTTCCATTTGGTCCAGTCTCGTTTCGAGCTCTCTGTGTATAACTATTTCCCCGTACCATTTTCATCCTCTTGCTGACGCCGAATGAGTACGGGAAATACCTTCAGGGGTTTCGAATATCGGTATTACGGTAGAGATTTTGTGTTGTAAGTAGATGTAAGGGAAAGTTGATTATAGGACAGAGTGTAATTTTTTTAGTGTTTCAAAAGAAAAATTTTTTTATACCAAATCATGGCCGATAATTCCGAGGAAAAATTTGAGGTCCTGAATCAAATTCTCGAGATGGTTTTCAATAACGGGGCCAGAATAATTAAAATTGCTTTCAACGATTTTGGAGGGATATGGACTACAAATCTGCAAAATTGCAGAATAATATGGTATTTTTATTTATCGCAATATTCGTGAGGGCCTGCCTATTCATCTGGTTCCAAGTTTTATCCATCAAGTTCGATCTGATCGATTTAATTGCGGTAGGATTGATGGCGAAACGATGCTGAAACATCTCAAAAGTGTCGCACATGTGCTGGTGAAGTACTCTATGAATTATGCTAGAATTCAGATGATCACTCGTACAACTCCTCCAGAACTTTGATAATCTCTTACCATAATTTCAGGTCATCAAAATTAGAGACTCGTTGTAGGATTGAGCTGGCGTTCCTTAGCTCCAACTATGGACATTTGATGGAAAAAATGTTAATACGATTTCTTCTTGTTGTTGATTCAAAGATTAATTCAGAGTCAATTAGCTAGATGATTTCTGATAAAATTGTCAAGATTTCAAATTTTTACATGCATTGCGTTTGTTTTCTTCGAGACTGGTAGTTTTGAATTCCAATGTTACAAACCTCGCTAATTTAATTATCAAAGACTCCACTCAACCCCCCAAAAGGATGTTGCCCAATAAATTTTTTTTTTTTTGCAATAGAATTGTTATTTGGTGTCGGTATTCTCAGCATCGTAGTGAGATTTTTTTTTTTGGCGCACTCAAAAGGTACCTGTCACTGTGACGAGAGCAAGAATTGTCCTACAAATTGGCATACCCTCTCGAGTTATCTTATATTATTAATGGATAACTTCGATATCGAGATTCGAGGCGTTCCGATCGAGATTTCGCGCGCGTTTTACGAGTCGTCTCAATGTGTGTTGCTGTGGATGATTGACATTGGATTATTTGAATGTATCTATACGTAGATCAATATAATTGAAAGTATCCAATCATGCGATCTACATAGCCGAACTATCATATCTGTTGATTATTTCCAATTTATCGAAAGAAAAGTAATGATGAGTTTCAAGTATCTGAACTCACGCACTGTAGCGTTCTGTCCAGTTCTGTCTGCTTCGTTGTCAACATTGAGCAGGTGATCGTCGCGCTTGCGCATCATATCGGGTTTTATTACACCTGCATGTGTTAATCGGATCGCGCGCTAAATGAGTGATAGGAAAGTAGATTGCTGCTTGACCGACAACCGAAATATCGGATATCCCGTGAAATAATGAGGTTAATGGTAATCATGTGAAGATTTGATATGTGATATTTAATCTTCCTTCAACGATCCAAAAGATCTCAGGAAATCTTATCTAAATTCTCAAAATGATCCAAACTTCAAAGTTGCATCACTGTTCTTTGATTGGGGTAGATTAATTAAAATTTTTTCGTGAATGATGAATGTTCAAACATGATTCTTAAATTGCACGTATAAAATTTTGTGATTGAGGTAGGTCAACTGAAATTCTGTTTGTGAATGTTGAATATTCTTACATCATTTTTAAAGAAGTTTTTAATTTGTGATTATAATTCTTCAAGTTCTAATGCGTAAAACAACTCTCCAGTTGGTGGATGGCACTGAATGGTACTGAATTGGACCGAATGGATTGAGGAATTTTTTATTCGTGAATAGTGTATTTTTTCGAATTGTACGAGGTTCAATGACTTTCTCACTTCTGAATGATGATCAATTGAATTTCAAATAATCGATCGGAAATTTTTTATTTGTGGACTAAAAAGATTTCTGCAGAAGCATTTAAGAAATTCTCGCTTTACTAAGGCTGATTGGCTGATCTTTGTACATATCCTCGAAAAGTGTTTCCTCCTTCTCTCTTATAGCCGACTCAGAGGAGAAGAAGGAGAAGAAGGAGAAGGAGGGAAATATTTTTCCATTCGAAAATTAGTAAGAACCTTTGAAAATCTCAATCGAATTGGAAACCCACATATTTCCCGTGAAAATGGAAATTTTCATGCACAAGCGTTGCATAGATTTGGATCATTGATTTTGGAGTTGAGCTCAATTCTCCAGTTCTCAAAATGATCTTCATTCCTTGATGGTCAACCTCAATAATATTTCGTAAAAACTGTACAGTTCTTTGATCCCACACCATACGGGTGGTTGAACCATGCGCGCGCAGCGCGCGCACTTCGTAGATTGAATAGTTCCTTGAGAATATTCGAAGAATCCCTCAGACAGTCGTGAATTTTCGAATCAGCAATTCATGAATTTGGATTTCGAGGCATGTTAGATAGATAAACATGGATAAACAACTTCTTCGTTCCATATTTTGATACTATATTATTATATTTGCTTCTTGCTGGTACCATGCATTTTTTTTTTAACACATTAGCTTTTGCTATAATTTCCAGAATTTTGAGTCATCATAACCATCCGCGCGCAACGCGCGCGTTTTAGAGTTCTAGTAGAAGAATAAACTTCGACTCTGGCGCAAGTCAAGTACTAGCTGATTATAGAGCACGAGAGAGTGAATCACCAATCAAGCGGAACATCTTGCAAAACACATATCCCCGAAGCATGAAATCGCTACGCCCTAAAATAATCGGATGGCCAATCTTAGTAATCAGAATGAAGCATAACTTGGTCTCGGAATTGGCGATGCTGTCGGTGACGACGTCGACGAAGACGACCACAGTACTTGCAAATTAATATCGTACCAACGGAACTGCTCCAAAACCACCTGTCTATATATCACACCTTCCTCTCAACACTTGAGCTTCACTACGGTCAAACTTCGTCTTCGCATCTTCGCCAGAGTGCTAAAATTCTACACCACATATACCTATAGTGTGCAGAACGCAACTCGAGCAGATGGAAGCTCAACTCGTTATTGGCAGAGCTCGAGTGGGAAATCAAGCGTGAACGAGGTTCCAGCTTCGATTCTAGGATGGCGAATACAAACACGTAGAAACGGTCCATCTGTAGCCAAAGCACAGTCACGTTTTGCGGACTGTCAACGTTTCAGGTAGACTCGGAATTTGCTTCGAAATAGGAAGATACAGTATTCTGTGTCTAGCGATTAATGCTGGCTCGTAGAAATTCTGCGGCCAACCATCAGAACTGGTGTGGCTCTTGTTATATAGAGTACCACTGCTCTAAATTACGTGTTTATGTACGCGATTACGAGCTGCGGTGAGTATTTCTGCGGTTGAATTACATACTTGCGTGCGAGTCTGGTTCGATGTAGGATGAGAGTGATTTCGTGTCACTCTGGTTTGTCCCTCATGAGTGTAGTTTTAACTTTAAAAAGACAATCGTCACGCAAAACAAATGGAATGGTGATGGAATGTGATGATCGAGAGGTACGCGAAATTTAATTCACTTTGAGATGAGGTTCCAGAGTTGGAGTGATTGTTTTGTGTGGAGGAGGAACGTGTTGGGAGTCAGGAAATGAGGTAGGATGAGCCGGTCATGATGAGACGGCAATAATTGTCGAGGCAGAAATGCGAAAAAGGCAAACGTTTCACAAGACTCTGCGCATTTCATCACAGGTCGTCCCAGGAAAACCACTACTTCGGAGCTGTGGAAACGCAGGAGTAAAAACAGGAAATTCATTCTACTGAAGTGCTGCGGTGTGTATCGGAACAAACTTGAATCACTTACAGAATGACTTTGTTTGTTCGATGGAGTCCCTCGGAATGCGTCTGCAGTATTTGTAACAGTCCCATTTCTCAGTCATTTGAGAGTTAAAAAAAAATTGACAAAATTATTTATCCAAAATTTGCATCAAGGTGTATTCACTCAAATTTGTAGTTCTGAGTGTCACGATCAAGAATGACAAAAATCAGCTGAAGAATTTCAAAGACTCACTTGTAGGAACATCTGAAAAATCTCAGAGCAAAATTGCAACACTCCAGCTATGCCAGATTTTCCAGGAACATATATACAGTAAAAAAATGCTTGCTCGCTGAATCCCCACGCCAAGATTCACCTCTATCCAGTAGCTCACGTGCGACTCTGTTTCGTAGCAACGACATACCCGTGGAATCGGGTTCATGGCATTCACCAGCGTTGCACGCACGGCTTTTACGTCGCTCTCTGTGGCTGACTAGTGCAATGCTGTCGTTGCAGCTCTGTCACCTTATCGTGAAGTCTATACACCGCACAACTGCAGAAGCTATCTCCCGGGACACGGCACGAAACACACCGATTCGGAGGAATGAGAAAGACCAACCGACTGTGGTGTTGCGAGTAGTGGCAGTAGTGCAAGCCCGTATTCGGTCAGACGCGTATGAAATCTCGCTAGGATGCACATTTTAGCAAGACCGTGTGCATCGCGCCGAGAGGTAGAATTGTTATTTTTCTATTTCAATATATGATCCTATTGATATGATATATTTTCTATTTTATCAAAATGAATAGTGCTTGGAGTTGCCTTGATGACTCGCACTTGAAAAAAATTTGGACATTAGGATAATGTGGGAGAATATTTCTAGGACTTATGCGATTATGCAGACGACGCTGTGATAGAACCTGATATTCCATGTCTATGCTTAGAACTCATTGTGTTTGTAATCAAAGTCCTGTAGAAAATGCACAGGAATATGATGATGAAAAGGGAGTGAGGTTTACGAATGTGAAGAACACGAGGACTTCCATAGAAGCAGACGATTGAGATGCGGAAGACGCACAACGAGTTACTCGCGAGACCCACTTTGAGAAGACGAGCACGCAGAGCATAGTCATGCGCGAACATAGCGCGTAGAAATGCAAGGCACGCCCGATATCGAGTAAAATTCTTCCACCAACGACAAGAATTTCCATTCGACAGACGGACTCCTGCGCTGCTCTCTGACAGATGGACGTTTTGCGTCGATCATACTGCAGTGTTTCGCTCAACGCGGTCTGTAGAATACTTTCTAATATTCACTCCGTGTGCGTCTGTCTCTACAGGAATTGAACCAGAGCTTGAAAATGCGTAATATTGAATTCGCCTTGTGTAACAATTTTACTGGACTCAGCACTTCGTCAGTCTTATCGAAGAATTCTGCAAAATTGATGAATTCAACCTAACGTATACAAAAATTTCTAAGTAATCATAATCCTGAGTGCAACAAAAAAGCAAGACATCAACCGTATCACTATAAAAAAACAGTCTGCTGTTCCTGGGTATCCACTGAAAATCATGAAGCTTCACTAATTCCGGCTATAGAGAACGGTAATCGTGTCTTAAATAGTGGATCAAACTAGTCACTGGTTTCCGCCAGTGCAATGATCACGGATGAGCACAAGCTTAGGTATATCACTTATCATTCGAAGTGCTCTATCATCAATGGCATCTGTGAAAATCATCGACTCTTTTCAAGTATCAGTGATCAACAGTGAATAACTTTGATGAACTGAGTTGAGCCATTGAGTGTAATCGTGATTAGTCAATGGAAAGTACTGTGCCAGTACTAGTAATTCTAGGGAGATCACCGATTACTTGGTAAGACTGACCATTGATCCACGAGAAATGAGTGATCCCGTTGATAGACCAACGGCGAATATAATCAGTACCTAACCACTGTTCATTGTGAAATGATGTATTGATTAGAAACTAACACTACCCAAATCGGTAAAATCACTGTTGTGAGTGACACATCAGTGAGGATGATACAAACTGTAAGAAAATCAGGGAAATGAATATAACGAATGAATTGGCAAGAATTGGTCCACCCAGTGATTTAACAGCCAAAATCACTAGGATTCTTCAAAAGGTCGATAATTGGAACTGATATTTTGGAGAGTATCTCTGACTGATCAAGGAAACCACTCGTGTGCCTGATCTGTCTACGCCCGGATGAATTGGCCAATAAACTCTACTTGTATTGCAGAATTCCGATCCAAATTATGATAATAGTAACACTAGAAAATTACTCATCATCACGTTAGGATAACCATTAATTCACTGATCCTCTAAGAAAGCTGAGACTCAAGTGAATAGTAATGATGTATCATTGCCAGACATCCTGTCTAGTCAGTACAAAGTCATCAAATTTTATCGAGTAGTGATCAGCATTCAGGATATCACCTATTCTCTTTTGCATGTCAACTCTGCATACCAAGTCATCACTCGATCATCTCTGCAACATATCCGTATAATCTCCATGTTCAACAAACTGATGGAAAGATCGGTCAGAGTCCGACATCTTCGTTTTACCTCTACAAAAATATCAAAAAAAAACTCGAAATACATTCATCAAAATGTAAATAATCAATTCGCACACATCACTACTTTATCCCAAAATGTAATTGAAATTGAATAGGCTTGCATACAAATCCGAAACGTCCACACACGGTTTCAAGTTTCAATATTTGATCCAACTGCAATCGAGAACGAGTGAACAAGCAAGGAAGCCCATAGAGAGATAGATAGAACAGTGACGATCTCACTGTTATGTGATTCTTATCGCCACATTGAAACGTATATGTACAGCGGACTAATTTCCGTTGAGAGGAAACGAGCAGCCCTTGTCGATGCACTCCTGGCGGCACTTTCGATTTCCTACTCCGTTCCCGCAATTCTCTCATGGCATGAATGCAAATGGAGAATTTCTGACGTACGTCAACCTGTACCGCCACCAAAATGTGACAATTGTTTTTGGTAGGACTCTATCTTCTCTAATTGTATAGAAAATTTCAGAATTTGCCTATTTTGCCTTTTCGAGAAAATCGACTTTTAAGTCGCTAAAATATGCCCGTCTTCCAGAGGCCACAGCTCTTCGAATATTGAGCCTAGATCATGCGGTTGAAGTTTGCAACGTTGTGACGCAACGAATTTGAAATTTTTTAACTCATGGAAAAATCGGTCCCCAATGATTTTGGGAGTCTTCCACGACATTCTATGATGGATTTGGGGTTATATTTGATGACACGCACCCTTACCGTGGTCGGAGAATTCATTCTACGGAATCTGAGTTTTCACCTCCATAAGAGCCGCCGGACCACTTAGACAGATGAGGGTGCAGTGGCGAATTTGCGTGGGGGATTGGATTGACAAGAGATATTACTGCGGGGGCTTGTTCACAACGATGAGAGGAACCTATGGTTATTTTTCCAGATCTTAGAATCAACGGGAAAACTCACTACACGAGGGTTTTCCGACGAGGCCTCGACCGTGATACGAGTTAATGGGCCGGCAATCGAACGCAAGTGAATTTACATAAAATATTATTGTGGATTATCGTTGCCGATGGTGAGGCGAGACTACAAAAAATTTTTCAGATCTTAGAATCAACGGGAAAACTCAATACTTGGGGGGGTTTTCCGACGAGGCCTGCACCGTGATACGAATAAATGGGCCGGCAATCAAGCGCAAGTGAATTTACATAAAATATTATCGCAGATTATCGTTGCTGATGATGGGGCGGTCCTACAAAAAAATTTCCAGATCTTGAAATCAACGGGAAAACTCACCACACGGGGAGTTTTCCGACGAAGCCTCGACCGTGATACGAGTAAATGGGCCGGCAATCGAGCGCAAGTGAATTCACACAAAATATTATTGCGGATTATCGTTGCCGATGATGAGGCGTTCCTACAAAAAAATTTCCGGATCTTAAAATCAACGGGAAAACTCACCACACGGGGAGTTTCCCGACGGAGCCTCAACCGTGATACGAGTAAATGGGCCGGCAATCGAGCGCAAGTGAATTTACATAAAATATTATTGCAGGTTATCGTTGCTGATGATGGGGCGGTCCTACAAAAAAATTTCCAGATATTAAAATCAACGGGAAAACTCAATACTTGGGGGGTTTTCCGACGAAGCCTCGACCGTGATACGAGTAAATGGGCCGGCAATCGAGCGCAAGTGAATTTACATAAAATATTGTTGCAGATTATCGTTGCCGATGATGAGGCGAGCCTACAAAAATTTTTTCAGGTCTTAGAATCAACGGGAAAACTCAATACTGGGGGGGTTTTCCGACGAAGCCTCGACCGTGATATGAGTAAATGGGCCGGCAATCAAGTGCAAGTGAATTTACATAAAATATTGTTGCAGATTATCGTTGCCGATGATGAGGCGAGCCTACAAAAATTTTTTTAGATGTTAAAATCAACGGGAAAACTCACCACACAGGGAGTTTCCCGACGAAGCCTCAACCGTGATACGAGTAGATGGGCCGGTAATCGAGCGCAAGTGAATTTACACAAAATATTATTGCAGATTATCGTTGCCGATGAGGAGGCGTTCCTACAAAAAAATTTCCGGATCTTAAAATCAACGGGAAAACTCACCACACGGGGAGTTTCCCGACGGAGCCTCAACCGCGATACGAGTAAATGGGCCGGCAATCGAGCGCAAGTGAATTTACATAAAATATTATTGCAGGTTATCGTTGCTGATGATGGGGCGGTCCTACAAAAAAATTTCCAGATCTTAAAATCAACGGGAAAACTCAATACTTGGGGGGGTTTTCCGACGAGGCCTGCACCGTGATACGAATAAATGGGCCGTCAATCAAGCGCAAGTGAATTTACATGAAATATTATCGCAGATTATCGTTGCTGATGATGGGGCGGTCCTACAAAAAAATTTCCAGATCTTGAAATCAACGGGAAAACTCACCACACGGGGAGTTTTCCGACGAAGCCTCGACCGTGATACGAGTAAATGGGCCGGCAATCGAGCGCAAGTGAATTTACACAAAATATTATTGCAGATTATCGTTGCCGATGAGGAGGCGTTCCTACAAAAAAATTTCCGGATCTTAAAATCAACGGGAAAACTCACCACACGGGGAGTTTCCCGACGGAGCCTCAACCGCGATACGAGTAAATGGGCCGGCAATCGAGCGCAAGTGAATTTACATAAAATATTATTGCAGGTTATCGTTGCTGATGATGGGGCGGTCCTACAAAAAAATTTCCAGATCTTAAAATCAACGGGAAAACTCAATACTTGGGGGGTTTTCCGACGAGGCATGCACCGTGATACGAGAAAATGGGCCGGCAATCGAGCGCAAGTGAATTTACATAAAATATCATTGCAGATTATCGTTGCTGATGATGAGGCGGTCCTACAAAAAATTTTTCAGGTCTCAGAATCAACGGGAAAACTCAATACTTGGGGGGTTTTCCGACGAAGCCTCAACCGTGATACGAGAAAATGGGCCGGCAATCGAGCGCAAGTGAATTTACATAAAATATCATTGCAGATTATCGTTGCTGATGATGAGGCGGTCCTACAAAAAATTTTTCAGGTCTCAGAATCAACGGGAAAACTCAATACTTGGGGGGTTTTCCGACGAAGCCTCAACCGTGATACGAGTAAATGGGCCGGCAATCGAGCGCAAGTGAATTTACATGAAATATTATTGCAGGTTATCGTTGCTGATGATGAGGCGGTCCTATAAAAAAATTTTCAGGTCTTAGAATCAACGGGAAAACTCAATACTGGGGGGGTTTTCCGACGAAGCCTCGACCGTGATACGAGTAAATGGGCCGGCAATCGAGCGCAAGTGAATTTACATAAAATATTGTTGCAGATTATCGTTGCCGATGATGAGGCGAGCCTACAAAAATTTTTTCAGGTCCTAGAATCAACGGGAAAACTCAATACTTGGGGGGTTTTCCGACGAAGCCTCGACCGTGATACGAGTAAATGGGCCGGCAATCGAGCGCAAGTGAATTTACATAAAATATCATTGCCGATTATCGTTGCTGATGATGAGGCGGTCCTACAAAAAAATTTCCAGATCTTAAAATCAACGGGAAAACTCAATACTTGGGGGGTTTTCCGACGAGGCATGCACCGTGATACGAGTAAATGGGCCGGCAATCGAGCGCAAGTGAATTTACATAAAATATCATCGCAGATTATCGTTGCTGATGATGAGGCGGTCCTACAAAAAATTTTTCAGGTCTTAGAATCAACGGAAAAACTCAATACTTGGGGGGTTTTCCGACGAAGCCTCGACCGTGATACGAGTGAATGGGCCGGCAATCGAGCGCAAATGAATTTACATAAAATATTATTGCAGATTATCTTTGCCGATGATGAGGCGAGCCTACAAAAAATTTTTCAGGTCTTAGAATCAACGGGAAAACTCAATACTTGGGGGGTTTTCCGACGAAGCCTCGACCGTGATACGAGTGAATGGGCCGGCAATCGAGCGCAAATGAATTTACATAAAATATTATTGCAGATTATCGTTGCCGATGATGAGGCGAGCCTACGAAATTTTTTTTAGATCTTAAAATCACCGGGAAAACTCACTACACAGGGAGTTTCCCGACGAAGCCTCAACCGTGATACGAATAAATGGGCCGGCAATCGAGCGCGACTTAATTTACATAAAATATCATCGCAGATTATCGTTGCTGATGATGAGGCGGTCCTACAAAAAATTTTTCAGGTCTTAGAATCAACGGGAAAACTCAATACTTGGGGGGTTTTCCGACGAAGCCTCGACCGTGATACGAGTGAATGGGCCGGCAATCGAGCGCAAATGAATTTACATAAAATATCATCGCAGATTATCGTTGCTGATAATGAGGCGGTCCTACAAAAAAATTTCCAGGTCTTAGAATCAACGGGAAAACTCAATACTTTGGGGGTTTTCCGCCGAAGCCTCGACCGTGATACGAGTAAATGGGCCGGCAATCGAGCGCAAGTGAATTTACATAAAATATTATTGCAGATTATTGTTGCTGATGATGGGGCGGTCCTACAAAAAAATTTCCAGATCTCGAAATCAACGGGAAAACTCACCACACGGGGAGTTTTCCGACGAAGCCTCGACCGTGATACGAGTAAATGGGCCGGCAATCGAGCGTGAGTGAATTGACATGAAATATTATCGCAGATTATCGTTGCTGATGATGGGGCGGTCCTACAAAAAAATTTCCAGATCTTCAAATCAACGGGGAAACTGACCACACGGGGAGTTTTCCGACGAAATCTCAACCGTGATACGAGTAAATGGGCCGGCAATCGAGCGCAAGTGAATTTACATAAAATATTATTGCAGATTATCGTTGCCGATGATGAGGCGAGCCCACAAAAAATTTTTCAGATCTTAGAATCAACGGGAAAACTCAATACTTGGGGGATTTTCCGACGAAGCCTCGACCGTGATACGAGTGAATGGGCCGGCAATCGAGCGCGAATGAATTTACATAAAATATTATTGCAGATTATCGTTGCCGATGATGAGGCGAGCCTACGAAATTTTTTTTAGATCTTAAAATCAACGGGAAAACTCACTACACAGGGAGTTTCCCGACGAAGCCTCAACCGCGATACGAATAAATGGGCCGGCAATCGAGCGTGAGTGAATTGACATGAAATATTATCGCAGATTATCGTTGCTGATGATGGGGCGGTCCTACAAAAAAATTTCCAGATCTTCAAATCAACGGGGAAACTGACCACACGGGGAGTTTTCCGACGAAATCTCAACCGTGATACGAGTAAATGGGCCGGCAATCGAGCGCAAGTGAATTTACATAAAATATTATTGCAGATTATCGTTGCCGATGATGAGGCGAGCCCACAAAAAATTTTTCAGATCTTAGAATCAACGGGAAAACTCAATACTTGGGGGATTTTCCGACGAAGCCTCGACCGTGATACGAGTAAATGGGCCGGCAATCGAGCGCAAGTGAATTTACATAAAATATTATTGCAGATTATCGTTGCCGATGATGAGGCGAGCCCACAAAAAATTTTTCAGATCTTAGAATCAACGGGAAAACTCAATACTTGGGGGATTTTCCGACGAAGCCTCGACCGTGATACGAGTGAATGGGCCGGCAATCGAGCGCAAGTTAATTTACATAAAATATCATCGCAGATTATCGTTGCTGATGATGAGGCGGTCCTACAAAAAATTTTTCAGGTCTTAGAATCAACGGGAAAACTCAATACTTCGGGGGTTTTCCGCCGAAGCCTCGACCGTGATACGAGTAAATGGGCCGGCAATCGAGCGCGAGTGAATTCACATGAAATATTATCGCAGATTATCGTTGCCGATGATGAGGCGAGCCTACAAAAATTTTTTCAGGTCTTAGAATCAACGGGAAAACTCAATACTTGGGGGGTTTTCCGACAAAGCCTCGACCGTGATACGAGTAAATGGGCCGGCAATCGAGCGCAAGTGAATTTACATAAAATATTATTGCAGATTATCGTTGCTGATGATGGGGCGGTCCTACAAAAAAAATTTCCAGTAATAGGAAAGTAGATTGCTGTTTGACCGACAACAGGAATATCGGATATCCCGTGTAAAAATGAGGTTAATGCTAATCATTTGAAGATTCATTTTCTGGTATTTGATTCACCTTCCGTCAACGATCGAAAAGATCTCGGGAACGCTCATCTGAATTCTCAAAATGATTTATACAAACTTAGAAGCTTTGGATCTATACTGTTTTTTGATTGGGCCAAATTGACTAGAATTTTTTTCGTGAATGATGAATGTTTCAACATGATTCTTAAATCGCATGTATAAAATTTTGTGACTGAGGTAGATCAACTAAAATTCTCTTTGTGAATGTTGAATATCCTTACATCATTTTTAAAAAGTTTTTAATTTGTGAATATAATTCTTCAAGTTCTCATGCGTAAAACAACTCTTCAGTTGGTGGATGGCTCTGAATCGGACCGAATGGATTGAGGAATTTTTCATTTGTGGATGATGTATTTTCTCAAATTGTAGGAGGTTCAATAACTTTCTCATTTCTGGATGATGATCATTTGAATTTGAAATAATCGACCGAAAATTTTTCATTTGTGGACTAAATAGTATATTATGACACTGCACGTAGATGCAAAAATACCCATCTGCACGCAGTTTCATAAGAGAATTTATGGCACGAGAATCCAAAAATCATGTTCAAAGTTGCGAGTTTTAGGTTAGAGTGCTATAAAAAAATTTCTACAAAAGCATTCAAGAAATTCTCGCTTTACAAAGACTGATTTGCTGATCTTTGTGCATATCCTTAAAAAATGTTTCCTCCTTCTCTTTTATAGCCGACTTAGAGGAGAAGAAGGAGGAGGAGAGAAATATGTCTCCATCCGAAAATGAGTAACAACCTTTGAAAATCTCAATCGAATTGGAAACCCACATATTTCACGTGAAAATTGAAACGTTCATGCACAAGCGTTGCATGAATTCAAATCAGTGATTTTGTAATTGAGCTCGAATCTCCAGTTCTCAAAATGATCTTCGTTCCTTGATGACCACCCTCAATAATATTCTATAAAAACTGGATAATTTTTTGACCCCACACCATATGGGTGGTTGAACCATTCGCGCGCAGCGCGCGCATTTCGTAGATTGAATAGTTTTTTGAGATTATTCGAAAAATACTTCAGACAGTCGTAAATTTTTGAATCAGCAATTCATAAATTTCGATCTCGAGTCATGTTAGATAGATAAACATATGGATAGATGACATTTCCATTCCATATTTTTATACTATATGATATTTGCTCCTTTCTGGCACCACATATACCTGCGTAATTTTTTTTCAAACACAATAGCTTTTACCGTATGTTCCAGAATTTTAAGCCATCGTAACCATCCGCGCGCTGGAGTTCTAGTAAGCTTTCTGATCGGGGAGACGCGCTCGCTCGCCGACACACATACACAACCCAAGCTCGCCCTCGCGGAAGGCAGCAATCGAGCAGCCGCTGCACGACTATTTTTCGACAGATTTGATCCTTTCGAATATTTTCCTGCCTTTTACACATCGGCAACATGCATGTTTCTCAATGACATTGCATTCGTCTATAAATGATGCACGCTATGACAGTTGCTCGTTCCGGTAACACTGTTAAATTTTGAGATATCACTCATTCCGTGTTCATCACCCATAAGACGCCGTGTTGAATTCCAATACTTTGAAAATTTTTTCTTAAATATGATGTCGGCAACCCGCATATTTCGAAACTGCAATAGATTCCTTGCATCACGGAGTATGTGCCATAATTTTTCCAAATCGAAATGGCTTAAAAAGTTTGGGCGCTGGTGCCGTACCGCTTGTTCGTTTACAAATAATTCTGAGCCCGCTTCATACCACATCACTCAGTTTCGATGCATTTTATTTCGTCAACCTAAAAACATACGCGGCACTCGATCACACTGCGTGTATTACACTGTTCTATCAAATAGATGACTTCGATCTGGACATCCCGCAGGAAAATATCAATAAGAAAAACTTGATCGACAACATGAGCAAGCAACTCTAATGGGGAACGACCATACCTATATTTACTTCTAAAATCACAATCCTGATGGCGCATGAGGGTGATGACAGATAAAGCGCTACGCTGCGATTTTGCGCCACGCCACGACGCGCTATCGCGCGCCACGACCCAAAACTTCATTCCAGCAAACTCGACCATAGATAGATTCGATTCATTTTCATAATTTACGGTTGATACTGTAACAATAAATCCAGTCCATCAATAGTCGGGTTCGCTGGAATGAATTTTTGGGTCGTGGCGTGCGATAGCGCGTCGTGGTGTGGCGCAAAATCGTAGCGTAGTGCTTTATCTGTCATCACCACCCTGAAGGTAGAGCACGCGCAAGATGCTATACTTCATGCATGGCGCAACGTCATTCACCTTCATACGCCTTCAAGCTTGATTTTTTGATTAAACTATTTTTAGTGATAATTTCCTGATGCGATGAAGTTTCGGGTAGTGCGTATCATTCATCTATAGAACTGATTATATCACCGAGAGCCACGTTAAAATGCTACGAAAGTGAGTGATAAATCCGCATGCATCAGATGTGGCCGAATTGTTTGTAAACAAACGAGCGTCTCGGCGCGCGCTATATAGCTATACTTCATAGCTCGGGGCGAGGTGCATGTATATATATCTATATTAGTGTTCGGGATAGTTGTCCTGTCAGCGCGCGAGTCTCCGCATCTTTTGCTTCATCGATTTCTACGAAATTATAATTTGGGCGTATTAGTATATGCTCTGTCCAGCGAAGTGTAATGGAAAAATATGCTTTGATGCGATCACAACCCTTCCAAACCAGATGATAATTTACGTGTGATTCGTATCTGCGTGAAGGCCGTTCCGCAACTTCACTTCGATTTTCTGGTATGAACTGCAACAAAAAAACTCAGCGATCAATTTTGATCGAACTTTGAGACTAGATTTAGTTATGTATCAACTTCGTCCTGCAATTTCATCAATCTGTGTTATCTGGTTCATCTGCGAGACTCAAGAATGTACCGTTTCATGTGCCCTCTCCCACAAACGCCATGTTGAAAGTGATCAGAGTACTCGATTTTTCAGGAGAATAAACTGTTTCGTACTCCGAAACGAAACAGTTTATTCTCCTGAGATTCTGCACGGCTGTTCATGAATAATTGAATTAATTTTTATGGCTTCCACGATGGATGGCCATAAAATTCTGTATGCATCTCGTTCCGAAAACGCGCACATTAACAAAACTCGTGCTGTTAAATAAACGCATTTTCGGCAACTCGATACATGATGTACTATTCACTCAGTTGCAAAGCATTCTGGTGACTCTTACTTTTACAGGACAACCACCTAGACATACATCATAACGTCGACACCGAGCCTGCAGTTCTTCTCGAACAACAGAGTCCATCTACGTTCTATAGAATATAATGTGAAAAAATTTTATGTCAAGTTTTCAAATCGTGCATTTAGCAATGCATCAATCTAATGAGATGCGCAAGCAGTGAATTTTATCAGGGCATGCGTTTCGTCTCGGATACGTGCATGCCGTCAATGGCTAATATTTGTTGACCCTCGTGGATCTTGGTCTGATTCTCCGCCGTCGCTATGTCATAACTCTTGGCTCGTGACTTGCACTTCATGAAATATTGAAAAAAGAGTCCTATCTCCGATTTCAAGATTCAACACTCTGAGATTCGATGACTCATATATGAAGTTTGAATAATAAACCCCATTCTTTCTAATTTTTCCTCCATTTTTCATAAATTACCTCGCGAGAACACAAAAATGTTGATAAGCCTAGTCCACCAAGTTTTTCCATCTGCTCAGGTGGATCTGATTTGCTGAATCATATGGCAGGGTCGCGTCAATTCCAGCAGAGGATATAGGCGCAGCTCCGTGAAACTTTGAAGATAACGGGTGTCTGCTTGTACAAACCCTTGAAACGTTTGGGGATGAATCGTTCAAGTCATTTTCGACGTATTTTTTGGAGCTTTCCTGGTGCGACCGTTAGTTTCTCTCGATCCAGGGTCGCCAAAAAAAAAAAAAAATATCATCGAAAGAGGGGTCAAAATGTATGTTCCGTGCGCTGTGTTTTTTTTCGGACTTGGTGAGAGTGAAACGCTGCGGTGGGACTCGTTCAAGATTCGGGTGGACACATACATTAATTATAATGGTATCACCATAATGGTATAACTATAATGGTAACACCAAATTCCACAGATGTAGGTTCCGAAAGACCACTTTTTGTGTGTCCGACGAGCACGTACATTTTGTGGCACAATTTTACCTGAAATTTTACTTCCTCAGTTTTCCTCCATAAAGAAGAATTTGTCTCATTCTAGACCTTTCTGCACCACCTTATTCTTGAGGTAAATCGTCAGGCGCAACTTCCCCATGCGCTAAAGTGTCGACAGGAATTGATTTTCGAGCTCCGCGGAGTAATTTTCCGCGAGAATCTACTTTTGCTAAATTTTTATGTCAGATCCATGCCATATCAGTGCGGCCCTCAAATGTGAGATTACGGAGGTTCTAGACAGATTTTTTCAAAGCATTTGGTGGTTACATCAAAACCCCGGAACCACAAACCTGTAGCTCAAGCCGTTTGGTCGCGAGATGAATTTTAGCGTTGAATGTCAAGTTTTCGTGTAATGCTCATATTGTGTCAGGTTCCGTGTGACGGCACTGTAATGTCTATGCAAGTATCGAGGAGTGGAAATATGTACTTCTACGCGCGAGTTAATTCGCACTCTATGTGTATCAAAAAGTCGAAAAATACATCTTAGACCTATGGGAAGTGACAAATTGGGTTAGCTTATTTTTTATTAGACCTATGGGAAGTGAGAATTTGGGTTAGCACATTGTTGACCCTCGAATATCCACGTTTTTGAGCAGTAGACTCATGTACCGGTGTGCAGGTGATGACAGACAACAGGAGGAAGTGGTTTACATCTCCTGAGTTGCCCCGGAAATTCCAAAATCGGATGAAATATCATGGGCTCCCCTTAGCACAAACAACAATAATCTGCAATGAAGCTTGTTCAAAGGTGCTCTATTCACTAGATATTCGAGAGTGGTGCCACCGAAAAACCCCCATCTAGTGAATTTACTCGTTAATTCTTGTATATGGCGGAATATCATTAACAACAATGATCCGCAGGAATATTTCTTGTAAATTGGATTCTGCTCAGAAGAGGGCCTCGTTACTTGATGTTCGGGTCCACTCTGGCCGAAAAATCACGTAGGAGTGAGTTTTCTCGTTAATTCTCAGATCTGGCTGAAGTATCGTAAGCTTGCGTCATTATTAGCAACAGAAATATGCGATAATATATATGAGCAGTTCCACGCGAAAGCGACCTACGAAAAGGGTCATGTCTCAGATCCGTTTGTTAACATTTTTATTCAATTCTATGGTCCAAAATATGGACATTCCACAACCTATGGAGTCCCGAAAATTTTTTTGGTGCCATGGCGAGAATTTTCGAAAATGAAGTAAAATGAATTTTTTCAAATTCTAGCACCTTTTTCCATGAAAATGCGAATAAATCGAGTTTGCTCACAAATGGAGACATTGCGGCATTTGGAAGGCCTTCCAAAAACCTACCGGAATCGCTGTTGGACAGTTGGTTTTAAGGTCATGATCGGCTTGTACGAGCAAAAGTTCAAGAATCACATTTTCGGTGTAAAATTACGTGTTTTCTCAGAAAGATTTGGTCCCGATTTCCTTTTCCGCATTCTAAGGCCTGTTTTTTTCCAATTTTCGCAAACCTATTTCTTGGGCAGTTTGGAATCGTCTGCTAACTGCACATGCAAAAGAATTTGGACTCTTGAAACGAATTCCATTACAACGCCAAAAAAATTTCCTTCAACACGGTCGAGGCTTCGTCGGAAAACCCCCCCAGTATTGAGTTTTCCCGTTGATTCTAAGACCTGAAAAGTTTTTTTGTAGGACCGCCTCATCATCAGCAACGATAATCTGCGATAATATTTTATGTAAATTAACTTGCGCTCGATTGCCGGCCCATTTATTCGTATCACGGTTGAGGCTTCGTCGGGAAACTCCCCGTGTGGTGAGTTTTCCCGTTGATTTTAAGATCTGGAAATTTTTTTGTAGGACCGCCCCATCATCAGCAACGATGACCTGCAATAATATTTCATGTAAATTCACTTGCGCTCGATTGCCGGCCCATTTACTCGTATCACGGTCGAGGCTTCGTCGGGAAACCCCCCAAGTATTGAGTTTTCCCGTTGATTCTAAGACCTGAAAATTTTTTGTAGGCTCGCCTCATCATCAGAAACGATAATCTGCAATAATATTTTATGTAAATTCACTTGCACTCGATTTCCGGCCTATTCACTCGTATCACGGTCGAGGCTCCGTCGGAAAACCCCCCAAGTATTGAGTTTTCCCGTTGATTCTAAGACCTGAAAAATTTTTTGTAGGACCGCCTCATCATCAGCAACGATAATCTGCGATAATATTTTATGTAAATTAACTTGCACTCGATTGCCGGCCTATTTCCTCGTATCACGGTTGAGGCTTCGTCGGAAAACTCCCCGTGTAGTGAGTATTCCCGTTGATGTTGAGATCTGAAAATTTTTTTGTAGGACCGCCCCATCATCAGCAACAATAATCTGCAATAATATATCATGTAAATTCACCTGCGCTCGATTGCCGGCCCATTTACTCGTATCACGGTCGAGGCTTCGTCGGGAAACCCCCCAAGTATTGAGTTTTCCCGTTGATTCTAAGACCTGAAAATTTTTTGTAGGCTCGCCTCATCATCAGAAACGATAATCTGCAATAATATTTTATGTAAAATCACTTGCACTCGATTTCCGGCCTATTCACTCGTATCACGGTCGAGGCTTCGGCGGAAAACCCCCAAAGTATTGAGTTTTCCCGTTGCTTTTAAGATCTGGAAATTTTTTTGTAGGACCGCCCCATCATCAGCAACAATAATCTGCAATAATATATCATGTAAATTCACCTGCGCTCGATTGCCGGCCCATTCACTCGTATCACGGTCGAGGCTTGATCGGAAAACCCCCCAAGTATTGAGTTTTCCCGTTGATTCTAAGACCTGAAAAATTTCTTGTAGGACCGCCTCATTATCAGCAACGATAATCTGCGATAATATTTTATGTAAATTAACTTGCGCTCGATTGCCGGCCCATCTACTCGTATCACGGTTGAGGCTTCGTCGGGAAACTCCCTGTGTGGTGAGTTTTCCCGTTGATTTTAACATCTAAAAAAATTTTCGTAGGCTCGCCTCATCATCGGCAACGATAATCTGCAACAATATTTTATGTAAATTCACTTGCACTTGATTGCCGGCCCATTTACTCATATCACGGTCGAGGCTTTGTCGGAAAACCCCCCAAGTATTGAGTTTTCCCGTTGATTCTAAGATCTGAAAAATTTTTTGTAGGCTCGCCTCATCATCGGCAACGATAATCTGCAATAATATTTTATGTAAATTCACTTGCGCTCGATTGCCGGCACATTTACTCGTATCACGGTTGAGGCTTCGTCGGGAAACTCCCCGTGTGGTGAGTTTTCCCGTTGATTTTAAGATCTGGGAAATTTTGTAGGACCGCCCCATCATCAGCAACGATAACCTGCAATGATATTTTATGTAAATTCACTTGCGCTCGAGTGCCGGCTCATTTACTCGTATCACGGTTGAGGCTTCGTCGGGAAACTCTCCGTGTGGTGAGTTTTCCCGTTGATGTTGGGATCTGAAAATTTTTTTGTGGGGTCGTACCACTATCAGCAACAATAACCTGCAATAATATTTTATGTAAATTCACTTGCGCTCGATTGCCGGCCCATTTACTCGTATCACGGTCGAGACTTCGTCGGAGAACTCCCCGTGTGGTGAGTTTTCCCGTTGATTTCAAGATCTGGAAATTTTTTTGTAGGACCGCTCTATCATCAACAACGATAATCTGCGATAATATTTCATGTAAATTAACTTGCACTCGATTGCCGGCCTATTTCCTCGTATCACGGTTGAGGCTTCGTCGGAAAACTCCCCGTGTAGTGAGTATTCCCGTTGATGTTGAGATCTGAAAATTTTTTTGTAGGACCGCCCCATCATCAGCAACAATAATCTGCAATAATATATCATGTAAATTCACCTGCGCTCGATTGCCGGCCCATTTACTCGTATCACGGTCGAGGCTTCGTCGGAAAACTCCCCGTGTCGTAAGTTTTCCCGTTGCTTTTAAGATCTGGAAATTTTTTTGTAGGACCGCCCCATCATCAGCAACAATAATCTGCAATAATATATCATGTAAATTCACCTGCGCTCGATTGCCGGCCCATTTACTCGTATCACGGTCGAGGCTTCGGCGGAAAACCCCCAAAGTATTGAGTTTTCCCGTTGATTCTAAGACCTGAAAAATTTTTTGTAGGACCGCCCCATCATCAGCAACGATAACCTGCAATGATATTTTATGTAAATTCACTTGCGCTCGAGTGCCGGCTCATTTACTCGTATCACGGTTGAGGCTTCGTCGGGAAACTCTCCGTGTGGTGAGTTTTCCCGTTGATGTTGGGATCTGAAAATTTTTTTGTGGGGTCGTACCACTATCAGCAACAATAACCTGCAATAATATTTTATGTAAATTCACTTGCGCTCGATTGCCGGCCCATTTACTCGTATCACGGTCGAGACTTCGTCGGAGAACTCCCCGTGTGGTGAGTTTTCCCGTTGATTTCAAGATCTGGAAATTTTTTTGTAGGACCGCTCTATCATCAACAACGATAATCTGCAATAATATTTTATGTAAATTCACTTGCATTCGATTTCCGGCCTATTCACTCGTATCACGGTCGAGGCTTCGGCGGAAAACCCCCAAAGTATTGAGTTTTCCCGTTGCTTTTAAGATCTGGAAATTTTTTTGTAGGACCGCCCCATCATCAGCAACAATAATCTGCAATAATATATCATGTAAATTCACCTGCGCTCGATTGCCGGCCCATTCACTCGTATCACGGTCGAGGCTTGATCGGAAAACCCCCCAAGTATTGAGTTTTCCCGTTGATTCTAAGACCTGAAAAATTTCTTGTAGGACCTCCTCATCATCAGCAACGATAATCTGCGATAATATTTTATGTAAATTAACTTGCGCTCGATTGCCGGCCCATCTACTCGTATCACGGTTGAGGCTTCGTCGGGAAACTCCCTGTGTGGTGAGTTTTCCCGTTGATTTTAACATCTAAAAAAATTTTCGTAGGCTCGCCTCATCATCGGCAACGATAATCTGCAACAATATTTTATGTAAATTCACTTGCACTTGATTGCCGGCCCATTTACTCATATCACGGTCGAGGCTTTGTCGGAAAACCCCCCAAGTATTGAGTTTTCCCGTTGATTCTAAGATCTGAAAAATTTTTTGTAGGCTCGCCTCATCATCGGCAACGATAATCTGCAATAATATTTTATGTAAATTCACTTGCGCTCGATTGCCGGCACATTTACTCGTATCACGGTTGAGGCTTCGTCGGGAAACTCCCCGTGTGGTGAGTTTTCCCGTTGATTTTAAGATCTGGGAAATTTTGTAGGACCGCCCCATCATCAGCAACGATAACCTGCAATGATATTTTATGTAAATTCACTTGCGCTCGAGTGCCGGCTCATTTACTCGTATCACGGTTGAGGCTTCGTCGGGAAACTCTCCGTGTGGTGAGTTTTCCCGTTGATGTTGGGATCTGAAAATTTTTTTGTGGGGTCGTACCACTATCAGCAACAATAACCTGCAATAATATTTTATGTAAATTCACTTGCGCTCGATTGCCGGCCCATTTACTCGTATCACGGTCGAGACTTCGTCGGAGAACTCCCCGTGTGGTGAGTTTTCCCGTTGATTTCAAGATCTGGAAATTTTTTTGTAGGACCGCTCTATCATCAACAACGATAATCTGCGATAATATTTCATGTAAATTAACTTGCACTCGATTGCCGGCCTATTTCCTCGTATCAAGGTTGAGGCTTCGTCGGAAAACTCCCCGTGTAGTGAGTATTCCCGTTGATGTTGAGATCTGAAAATTTTTTTGTAGGACCGCCCCATCATCAGCAACAATAATCTGCAATAATATATCATGTAAATTCACCTGCGCTCGATTGCCGGCCCATTTACTCGTATCACGGTCGAGGCTTCGTCGGAAAACTCCCCGTGTCGTAAGTTTTCCCGTTGCTTTTAAGATCTGGGAATTTTTTTGTAGGACCGCCCCATCATCAGCAACAATAATCTGCAATAATATATCATGTAAATTCACCTGCGCTCGATTGCCGGCCCATTTACTCGTATCACGGTCGAGGCTTCGGCGGAAAACCCCCAAAGTATTGAGTTTTCCCGTTGATTCTAAGACCTGAAAAATTTTTTGTAGGACCGCCTCATCATCAGCAACGATAACCTGCGATTATATTTTATGTAAATTAACTTGCGCTCGATTGCCGGCCCATTTATTCGTATCACGGTTGAGGCTTCGTCGGGAAACTCCCTGTGTGGTGAGTTTTCCCGTTGATTTTAAGATCTAAAAAAAATTTTGTAGGCTCGCCTCATCATCGGCAACGATAATCTGCAATAATATTTTATGTAAATTCATTTGCGCTCGATTGCCGGCCCATTCACTCGTATCACGGTCGAGGCTTGATCGGAAAACCCCCCAAGTATTGAGTTTTCCCGTTGATTCTAAGACCTGAAAAATTTCTTGTAGGACCGCCTCATCATCAGCAACGATAATCTGCGATAATATTTTATGTAAATTAACTTGCGCTCGATTGCCGGCCCATCTACTCGTATCACGGTTGAGGCTTCGTCGGGAAACTCCCTGTGTGGTGAGTTTTCCCGTTGATTTTAACATCTAAAAAAATTTTTGTAGGCTCGCCTCATCATCGGCAACGATAATCTGCAACAATATTTTATGTAAATTCACTTGCACTTGATTGCCGGCCCATTTACTCATATCACGGTCGAGGCTTCGTCGGAAAACCCCCCCAGTATTGAGTTTTCCCGTTGATTCTAAGACCTGAAAAAATTTTTGTAGGCTCGCCTCATCATCGGCAACGATAATCTGCAACAATATTTTATGTAAATTCACTTGCGCTCGATTGCCGGCCCATTTACTCGTATCACGGTCGAGGCTTCGTCGGAAAACCCCCCAAGTATTGAGTTTTCCCGTTGATTTTAATATCTGGAAATTTTTTTGTAGGACCGCCCCATCATCAGCAACGATAACCTGCAATAATATTTTATGTAAATTCACTTGCGCTCGATTGCCGGCCCATTTACTCGTATCACGGTTGAGGCTCCGTCGGGAAACTCCCCGTGTGGTGAGTTTTCCCGTTGATTTTAAGATCCGGAAATTTCTTTGTAGGAACGCCTCATCATCGGCAACGATAATCTGCAATAATATTTTGTGTGAATTCACTTGCGCTCGATTGCCGGCCCATTTACTCGTATCACGGTCGAGGCTTCGTCGGAAAACTCCCCGTGTGGTGAGTTTTCCCGTTGATTTCAAGATCTGGAAATTTTTTTGTAGGACCGCCCCATCATCAGCAACGATAATCTGCGATAATATTTTATGTAAATTCACTTGCGCTTGATTGCCGGCCCATTTATTCGTATCACGGTGCAGGCCTCGTCGGAAAACCCCCCCAAGTATTGAGTTTTCCCGTTGATTCTAAGATCTGAAAAATTTTTTGTAGTCTCGCCTCACCATCGGCAACGATAATCCACAATAATATTTTATGTAAATTCACTTGCGTTCGATTGCCGGCCCATTAACTCGTATCACGGTCGAGGCCTGTCGGAAAACCCTCGTGTAGTGAGTTTTCCCGTTGATTCTAAGATCTGGAAAAATAACCATAGGTTCCTCTCATCGATATGAACAAGCCCCCGCAGTAATATCTCTTGTCAATCCAATCCCCCACGCAAATTCGCCACTGCACCCTCATCTGTCTAAGTGGTCCGGCGGCTCTTATGGAGGTGAAAACTCAGATTCCGTAGAATGAATTTTCCGACCACGGTTAGGGTGCGTGTCATCAAATATAACCCCAAATCCATCATAGAATGTCGTGGAAGACTCCCAAAATCATTGGGGTCCGATTTTTCCATGAGTTAAAAAATTTCAAATTCGTTGCGTCACAACGTTGCAAACTTCAACCGCATCCTAGATCAACGTACCTGGGCTCAAATTGAAGCTCTGAATTTGCCAAAATTGTTTTAGATATTAAATCTTCAGAAAGATTATCGCGAAGGATGATACCGTCGATTATAAGTTACACGTGGTCACAGTATGCCTATATATATGATGAGATGGCGGACGGGTGGCGCCAGCGCGGGAAGACAAGTCTCGCGATAATCTCGATGCATGCATAGGTTTCTAGCACCGCTTTACGTCTGCAAGGGGTTAGATCTGCTCTGCTGGCCTCGTAGAAGGTTCTAATGCAGATATTCCCCAAGTCATCCCGTCAAACGTCGATCCGGGCGATCCCAGCCCGCAAAAGCAGTGTTGTCGTCTGCTCGAGATCAGTTGCCCCCTCCGCGCGCCGTCTTGCCGTATATATAGGTATACCCAGTACACGCGAAAACCTTTGACCATGTAATTTATCTCTTTCGCTCATTGTGTGGTCTGTTTGACGCCGAAAACAATTTTGGCAAATTCAGAGCTTCGATTTGAGCCTAGGTACGTTGGTCTAGGCTCAATATTCGAAGAGCTGTGGCCTCTGGAAGACGGGCATATTTTAGCGACTTCAAAGTCGATTTTCTCGAAAAGGCAAAATAGGCAAATTCTGAAATTTTCTATACAATTAGAGAAGTTAGAGTCCTACCAAAAACAATTGTCACATTTTGGTGGCGGTACAGGTTGACGTACGTGAATTTCTGCCCCCCAAGCCTGTGAATACTACTACCTTCTGCATTATCTGTGCGATCATCATAAGAATGCGGTGGCGAATTCAATTTCCTCGTCGTCGACTGCTCTTAATTTCAAATAGGATTCGCATATGCATTTCATGGTTACGAATAGAATGACTATTCTAAGTATTAACTTGATTTTTGCATAATATGAATGATGATTTTCTTAATTTGATACAGTAGAAGCGGAGATAGCCCGCTCATTCGCATGTTATCCATCTGAAGAGTATAAAAGTGAATAAAATTGCTCGTTAATATTTTTTTCGATTTTTGAATCTACTAAGAAATCCTGATGATTAGAGTCAGAACTGAGCGCAGATTTGGTTTCTACGTTGGAAAATACATCAGGTACACAACGACTAGAAAATTGCGTTTTCTGAGCTCGTTGAAGAGAACTGTGTTTCGTGGATTTGGTGCCTTGAATTTCCTAGTTTTCAAAGATAGCCATCACTTGAGTTGGACTTCATCAAATTGACTTCAACAAGTGGTCACTTCAAAGGAAATTGTACTGGCTATCGATTGAGGAAGTTATCAAGAATAAAGAAGCACGTCCCTGCCCGAAAAATGCTGAATACTGAATGAGGATTTGTTATGAGACTATAACAATTCAGACAAAAACGCTGCAGGTGGGGCGGCACTTTAACAGCACTCATAGGTCTCCGAAATTCTTTTTATCGCGATATCTCACAAAACAATTAGGTTTTGAAGGGTGACACGAGAGATGAAGAAACTTGGGAAATAACGGACACCCTAATAAATATGGTATGAGAAATTACGCTAAAATTCACTAACAATTTTGCTCGAAGTCATGCTACGAGAACATCCAGGCGACACCTCGATTTTACCCGTCCCGACATACCACCAAATGTAAATCACGAAATTTTAAGCGTTGCATTTTGGCTACTGCCAACAACGCGTATCAGCTTTTGCATGTGCAGTCCGCAAAAGGTAGAGACATTCGGATAGGAGATCAAGGTTCAATCGGGTCAAAGCAACCACTAGGTACAGGACGAATTTAGAAGAGAAAGGAAAGAGAAGAACAGTCACGAGAGCCACAACTGGTAGTTTTCCGGTCAGCCGAGCATCGCATCCAAAACTCTAGAAGCAGATTAGATCGAGTTTCGGTGAGACCACTCGCAAACTGTCCCGTTTCCATTCCATTCTCCAACTCCATTTCCTCCTGCTATTTTGGTGAATTTTTTTCAGTCACAAGAGACCAAAGACTTCTCTATTCGTCAAACAACTACTTTTTCAACGTGTATGTCAACCATTTCAACATTTTAACACTGTTGTTATATAATTATGATACACAGTAATTCCGACATGATGAAGATATACAATTCGCGTAGGGAGGAGGCTCGTGATACACGTCGCGTTTAAAAAAGTTTTGATACAACGTTTTGTTTTTTTTTTGTTTGTGTGTTTCCCTGCTGCCGGTGACCTTCTCGTCGTCGTCGTCGTCGAGAATAATTAATTAAGTGGATTTGTATGCTAGTACTAGTAAACCGAGCGGCTTGCACAGCAGTGTGGTATACTACAGTCCAACTTCCATGCGAGAGCTAAATTGTAAAAGTTTTGGCAAATAGTAATCCCTCGCACTGCTGCTTTTCTGTTGCCCGTACATACTCACATACAAAACATATACTACGAGGTTGGCTATCTGGATTTTGTTTGTGTGTGTACTGTGAACGCTGAAATGGTCGTCGTGTATATGGTAGTAGTCGAAATGCATCAGCAATACCGCGACGTGGCAGTTGGGTGAGATAGAGCGGGCAAAAGTTGAATTTGAAACGATTAGATGAGCCCGACCAACTCTTGATCGCTCTCAAAAAGTAATAATATATGAGGTGACTCAGCTCATGTGACAACGCGGAGACGAAATGTTTTAGCATTGCTGGACAATTTAGGTTTTGGAGTAAGATATCTCCGCTTGGCCTTATCCTTATTAGGATATTTGTTTTCACCATAGTCAATTAAAAACGATGCCCCTTGAATTTTGCTACAAAAACAATAAGCCCGGTACTTTTTCCTTGGAAAAAATTTCGACCTGGGATTATTTGCTCGAAACGTTGCAAACATACGTTCTGAAGTAATGATTCATTTTCCTGGAAATTTCGAGCAGATTTATCGAGAAAAGTAAATATACTTTCAAAAAAGCGGTTCAGAGTATGCGGCCTAATTGGAGAATGTATGAGCCCGCGTACGGTGGCGGGAGATTTTAAGGTATCTGGAAGGAGTACACGAAGCAAACACGGACAAAAATTTTGGATAAATGAGGAAGAACAGTAATCAAACTGAACCCAAGGCAGCTTTTCAGAGTGGCTGATGGGCCAAGAGTCTCTTTGACTTCTTATTTTGATGAAAAATATGAGAAATTCAGGGTAGAAGATGTTTTTTCAATGTCGATAAAGGATCAGAATGTGGATAACGCGTATGAAAGTCTGTCAGAGTGCACAAGCTACGGAGATATATTTCTATGGTAAATCTACCTAACATGGCCCCTCCCATACGTCCATCTTGGGAACGGGCACTCGTTGGCTTTCCAAATACTCTTGTTATGTCAAAATATTCGAAAAGAAGTGGTTTGGATTGACGCCGAATTTCTGCGTTCCCCGGAAAATATATAGTGGATTTTTCATTTTGTTTCCCGACCAGCTGGGAAACAGCCAAGGAAATTGCGTTCAGTAAAACCGGTGTCACAAATTTCTGGCCCCGCCAATCTCAACGTACTTTAGCACATTCGATTCCCTTTTCCAGGATATTCAATTTCTTCTTCGAGAATTGCAAGACTCTGGTTGGGAACAATTGTATGGGCAAAATACGGACATCGTTTGGAAAACACGGAGGCCAATATCGGAGTGTTCTCAGCATGTCCCAATACGGTTATCTCGGAAGGGTTTGCGATAAGGCCTTCTTCACCACTCGAATCGTGTTTAACACGTCTAAATAAGCCGGAAAAAATTATTTGGATCAATATAAAAAAGTTTCAGACAAAGTTGCATAGACTTGAACGATCTTCTGCTCTTCACCGCCGATCTCCATTGTTTTAATAAAGGATGAGGGGTAAGTTGGGTACATTCTTTCGCGCAAACTCGCAAAAAATCACTTCTTGGGAGAACTGCGATAGCTCGGCTTTGGTTGGTCAGAATCTAAGCTACTTCAGCTTATTTCAAAGGTCTTGAGACAAACTTTGAGATTAGCTAAGGTGCGTTGAGAAAAAGGCCAAAGTTATTGGCAAATCGACTAAGGGGGAGGCATGTTGGGTACACTTACTTCTAAAATTTTGCTGCGTTACACGTATGTCTGCTCACGTGGCAATCTACATTGTGATCACTAATTTTGCATGACCATCGCGACAGATTATCTTTCACCCTATGGAAATAGTTTTACTAACAGAACCATTTCTACATCGCAAGCAGAGAAGAAGTGGAAAATTTCGTATTTCATACCCGGAAAAAAAAACAAAATTGTTCGTTAGATAGAAGAATTTCGTGAGATGTAAAATCATGCATCCAGATAAAATTTAACATCAGTTTTGAAACAACCATATAACCTGCACCCTCCCCCCCCCCTAAGAATTCGATCACATCATACTTACCGTGTAATTCATCTTTCAGTCAACGAGATCTGCGTCACCCTGCATATTAAATTTCAGCAAGAAACTCTCTTTCAAGTTCATCAAAGCCTACTGTGGTGACGGCACCATAATAATAATATCCATCCCTACTCTCACTTATCCTGTGCGCGCGTCAATCTTCACTCTCAAAGAGACGGTACGAGGTTATATTGACTCGTCACGTTCGTGGAACGACAGTAACGACGCGCGAATTTCAAACTTGGCTCTATTCATGCTGTAATGCATAAAAGGGCACCCCACACCCTCCAAGGTACTCTTCTTCTTACCCTAACCTTTTCACATACTTTGCGCTGAAAATAGTGATGATGACGAAGACGGAGGTAGTATCTTCTACGCGGAATAGAAGCTCTAAAATCTTTCATCTATCTAGTAGGGACCTTAAGACAGGACGACGACGACGACGACAACGACAAGTGAAAGGTTTCGCATCTTCATCCGGTTCTGCCTCCAGCAAAAGATGAAAATCATGTCTCTGCAACCAAGATGCAAAAATCTTCCCTCCGACACGATTTTGCAATTATATCATCCCTAACCTCACTCAACGTCTCAGCAGAGCAAGTAGAGAAACCTTCAAAGAATTCGCTAAGAGAAATCCCTTCAAAATTCATTTCTACCAGCACAGTTTCTGCACGTGACATCATATAGACAGAAACACAAGAAATCGTTGCCACATCATCATCTACTCGTTCAGATCCTCATTACTCCCTCGATAGACTATTGTCGTCGTCGTCGTCTTCGTAGAAGCTTCACAGATAGTAGAAGCAATAGTACAAGTGAGGTAGATAGATACTTGGAGTATCGCGATATCCACTAGACGACGACTACGACTGTGCATTACGCGACGATAACGGAATTGCAGCAGCAGCAGTAGAAATGCTCACTCTTTTCCCAATGCTCTACTGGAAATGTTCTTCCCAGTAGTACGACTCAATGCTTGGGGCGCCGTAGTAGTAGTCGTCGTCGTCATGTCGTCGAGTGCCTCGTTTATTTCTGCGATAGTAGAAGGAAAGGGAAGACCCTACCCCCGGTGTGTGAAATTTCGACGCTAAGGTGCACTTGTAGACAGTATACTATATACATATATAGAGATAGAGGTGGTGAAACGTGTGTGGTGTGCCATTTGAATTCTGCCACGTAGTCTGCGCAGTCGATCAGTTATATATGATTCGCACGAGTGTGGTAAACGGTGAATCGGGTCTTCTCTTTCCTACTAGTCTGGTGTTTTCTTCGTCTATTTCTGTAAAATACTTCGAGGATTACGTTGAGAGGGTTTAGTAGATAGCAATCATTTCAATTCCGACAGAGTCATAAATGAGAGATGCTATCTCGTGTTATTTTCTCTCTCCTCGCCCTCTCATGAGATTATCACTCATAGAAGTGACCATTTATATAGAGCTATGCAAATAGTATACGTAAGCAGAGAGAGGTTAGGAAGGATGAGCTTGCTCATCTGTGAGTGGAAATTATTCGAGATTTCCCACGGAAATTATGCACGAGGTCGAAAAAAATTTGCACCACTGGCAGAAGTGAATAGGTGCTCTGGCCACTCCAGTACTCTCTCGCTCGTTCGCTCGGATTTTATCGAATAATCCGTAGCATTCACAGATTTCCTGAGGAGAGAGCAGAGGTCACTCTAATTTCTGCTATCCGTTCGTTGCTTGCCACACTATATCTTGATCTCTCTTGATTCTAGTAGTATTTTTCTCGGATCAGCTCAGTTGAGCGCACGCAAGCCTGACGATGTAACACGATGCAAAAACATGGAAACGTTGGGTTAGCTTCTGTCTATCTGTCTGTTTGTCTGTGTTTCTTTGGAAGAAGACCAGGCAGCCGGAAGAGGGCGCTCTTTTCTCTTGATGCTGCTGCTGCTGCTGCTGCTGCGGCACAGTGCGAGCGAGCGCAGCTAATCGGATTTTCGGCTTTGCTGCCACGCTGCGCCACTTCTGCATTACGCGCACACAGACAGTACTTTTTACTTTTTGAAAAGCACGATTTCATATTCCTGCGAGGTAATTTGAGCTCTGCTTGTGTAGCTGGAACGGGTCCGTGAAACGAAAGTTTGCTGCGGGTAAAAGCATGTCAAACATTAGTCGACAGGTGCTAGGATTTTTGCTATCTCATTGATACGCGAAAGATGGAATTTCGAAAAGCAAGGGAGAGCAATTGTTGAGATTTTTATGTACCTAATCCCGATGATGATTATTTGGAATTTCCTGAAATTGATGATGATCCGAGAATGAGGACAGTACAATGATCCGAGTCACCATCGAATCAATATCACTGATAGACAAGGTCACACTGACTAAGATAACCGAAGGCTATAACATAAAAATCGGTACGGTTCGATGATAATGAATCGAGGATCTTGACAATGTCAATGACGATAAGTAGTCACATCCCAAGCAACGAGGGTCACTGATGAAGTTAATTCATAGATGATGATTGTGATCGTTGAATAATCAGCGAGAGTCACTCAATTATGAGTGACAATTCATTAGTGGAAGATAGCGACTATACCACGAATTTCTTCGTTTATCAAACGGGTCCAGTCACCATCAATAACCCCATTGGATCAATGATTCGATCACTAATGATCTAGTGATTAGAACCTTCATACCAATGAGATCACTCCGACTGGTTGGCATCGCATATCATGGGCTAGCTGGTGCTAAATAATGAGTGAGTAGAACCACTAATCCACCGATGAACCCACCACAAGAGAATGACTGGACATCGCCATCGTGGCAGTGATGATCACTAATGTTTTGCTAAGTAAATCACTAATGAGCTTGGAACATATCTCATCACATATCAGCATATTCCATTTATGAAACTTCTAACGTTAGACTTCATAAATTCATGACCATGAGCTACTGTTACTTGGGTTTGTTAATAAAGCTTTTGGTATTCTAACTCTGAAAAAAGGAGACTGAATGACATCGACCGCGAGAAGGGCTTGAGCCGCCCGCACACGTTCCACACGACTCGATTCGAAGTCAGACTTGCTAACCACTACACCGAGAGTCTCGCTGGATGTCAGAGGTGCGTTAAATGCACCCACTAACATTGAGATTGTATAGAATGAGACTCGCCCGCACTCGCGTAGTTCTGATAACCAGTTGACATCAGGGGTCAAGACGAGACCACGTCAGAACGATTCGGCACGATTCGTTACCCCACTCGAAGGGTGGAGTGACCGGTGCCATTGCGAACTACGAGAATTAAAATCACTGATAAAATGGAGACAAGCGCTGATTTCACGAATTTAGCTTGTAGCTATTGTGACGTACACAACTACGCGAATGAATGAGAGAGAATATTTAGCTTCACTATTCATCAAGCACCAGCCCAGGCCAAACAGCATCCACGTGTTCGAGTTGGACTGTGGAGACAAACCAATAATTCCGGACGATGCTCAATGAGTCTCCAGGAAAATCTTAATGATTTAGACCGTCGTCTTTCAAACTGGCAAAGAAGCTGTGATATGCAGAAAGTATATCATGAATATCTTTGAATCATTGTGATTAATGTCATTCTTTGAGCATTCATTTTGTATTCATATACAGTACCGTTCATAAGTTTTCGATGGTCGATCCCTCGATTACCCTGACTTGGAACAGCAATAAGTCAAATTCTATGCGTTGTACGAAAATTTTCAAGAAAACATCTTACAGAGCAGAAAAAATACTAACTTTTACTGGGTTTTGATGATTTTTATCGAATATTTTTGAAGGTCCTACACGCTGATGAAAAAATAGAAAATCTAAAAATTTTTTACTTTCATTGAGACACCTGCAGTTTTAATGCGAATGAAGATACGGCAATTCTGAAAAAAGCATCTTGTAGAGCGGAAAAAATGCTATGTGTAGCCATTTTTTGATTATTTTTTACGTATCCCGGGTGAGAACGTGCGAGCTGTCCAAACCCCCAAAATCATGGTTTTTCACCGTTTTCTGTGCCGTTTCCGATGATAAGCAGTCATTTTGGGTATCTAGACAGCTTGTACGTTCTCATGCGCGGTACGTAAAAAATAATCAAAAAATGGCTACACATAGCATTTTTTCCGCTCTACAAGATGCTTTTTTCAGAATTGCCGTATCTTTATTCGCATTAAAACTGCAGGTGTCTCAATGAAAGTAAAAAATTTTTAGATTTTCTATTTTTTCATCAGCGTGTAGGACCTTCAAAAATATTCGATAAAAATCATCAAAACCCAGTAAAAGTTAGTATTTTTTCTGCTCTGTAAGATGCTTCCTTGACAATTTTCGTACAACGCATAGAATTTGACTTATTGCTGTTCCAAGTCAGGGTAATCGAGGGATCGACCATCGAGAACTTATGAACGGTACTGTAGCTCTTCTCTATAAGCACTTTAAACTCTACAAATTTGTAAATATTATATCTTGCGATTAACTAAATGAAATTTTTTTTTTTTTTTCATGTCTTCAACGGTCGTTTTCAGCCAATGGACTATTACAACCGGGGCGGATCTCGTGGGTTTATAGTTTCGTGTTTCATCGTAGTGTGTTTGAGATCCAGCCACTCACCCTATTCTAATTCTCTCCGCATTTGCCCGGGAATCATGCCCGTGGAGCGAGGGAAAACTCCTGAAGGGAGAAAACCTGCTCCGGAGAGTTCGGCACATTTATCATGATACCCTTACGGTGCGCATCCCACATTTCGTGAGCATGAACATCGCAATTGTAACATTTCGTGCCTCCCGCTCACGTTGCTGAAGTGTAAGTGTCAACTCATCGATCAGAAAAGTCAGCTCGTCAAGGTTGATTAGACCGAGATGGGCGGTCACCCATCCAAGTACTAACCGCGCCCAACGATGCTTAACTTCGATGATCGGCCGAGCTGACACCCAGCGACCCCGCCAACAGTGTCGGTAACCAAATGAAAATTATCAATCAATTAATCAATCAAAAATAAGAATTCAAGTGAGGAAAAGCGAGGGCGAGGGATCCTTGACAAAGAGGAGGACTTTTACAACTGTGAAGTAGTCATTTTTTTTTCTCAGTATCAAATGCAATCCATCATCGGACTTTTTTCACACAGTACATTCCATGATGAAGTATCTTTGTAAAACAATGCGTAATCAAGGTTTATGAAGAAACCCTCGAGACTAACTCATGCCAACGAGATAACCCTTTTCAAAACAATTTTTGACAGTCAAGAGAACTTTGAGTCAAACTATATAAAAGCTGCTCCTTCTGTGTCTCCTCGTTTTTTTTTTCTGCCTTGTACATGTTTCGCAACACACAGTAGCGTCCAAGCTTGGTTAAGAATAATGTAATGAGCGCCACGCGTGAAGGATCACAAGACGGATGATGCAATTAGTCTGCGAGTTTCGCGGAGGCTTTTATAAAGCCAATTAGATTGGGTCACCACGCCCTCTCGGGGAAAAGAGTGAACCGAGAGCCACGCAGCCGTGAACATTAGAGCATCGCGTCGGGATACATTGGGGCACGAGGAACGAGCTAGAGAAAATGAGAGAGCAAGTGGGTAGTAAGAGATAAAGGATACGGAAATGGTTACGACAAACGGAGAAACCGAAAATGCGCAGAAAAGCTCTGGGGACTCGTCTCTTGAGACTGCAATCGTTCTCTTCATATCTTTGTGCTCTCTATCTCGGGCTACCTGGGGCTAGCTTCCATCCCACATCATTCCAGTAAATGGATTTGAGGTTAGAAATATCATTAGAGATAATTGGTAGCAGATGGATAACATACTTCGCAAGCTTTGAATATAGCCTTTTGTAGCATCACAAGAATTTAGTCCTCGTAATTGACAAATATGATGATGGGCTCAAAAGTACCATCATATCCCTGTATCATAGCCTCATGCTTGATGGATGGCGTATATTGTGTTCCATTGGCAGCACGCATTAGGCGCTAACTTACTCCTTCCAAATTTGTCATTACGTTGTTTCAGTTTAAGCTGAAACTTCGAATAAGCTAAATATGTTGAAGCTCAGACGAACCTACGGCCCGTTCTACATAGGATGCGCTCACCACGTGAGCGTACGCGCATACGCTTGCACTTAAAGCATTTGATGCAGAGAATTTCATGAGCCTTAGCAGTCGTATTTTACTTGGAATTTTGACGAGTGAAGAGTTAATGATGATTCTTGGGCCCCGAGTGACATTATCAAGCCAAAAAATTAAATTCTTTCATCTTTTCCCTCAAACAAATAGAGTAAAACATCAGCGGTGGCCGCGCGAGCCTTTTCGGAAGGAAATCCAGGTTGAGCAACGTTTTCGCGATTCAGTGTCCGGATTGGTGACCACCCGTCGTACCTTGCGAAAACTGAAACCTTGTTTGGGATCAGAAACTTGGCAAGAGCAAGATGAGCGGTCACCAATCCGGATACTGAATCGTGAAAACATTGCTCAACCTATATTTCCTCCCGAAGAGGCTCGCGTGGCACCACTGATGTTTTTCTGTATTTGTTTATGGTGAAACATGAAGAAACTTGATTTTTTGGCTCGATAATGTCACTTGGGGCTCACCAATCATCAACCAACTCTCCACTTGTGAAAGTTCTTAGTAAAAAAGACGACCAAGGTTGCTTCATGAAATTTTCTGCATCAAATGCTTCACGCGCAAGTTATGCGCGTACGCTTACACGATGAGCGTACGCGCATGCGCTTGCGCTCAAAGAATTTAATGCAGAGAATTTCATGAGGCAGCCTTACCAGTCGTTTTCTACTCAGATCTTCCTCAAAGAAAGAGTTGGTTGATGATTTGTGGGCTCCAAGTTAACATCATCGAGCCAAAAAATTAATCTTCGGCATGTTTTTCCACAATTAATCAGAGAAAAAGAATCAGGATTGGTCACCCTCAAAATTACCCGCTCTTTCATTATCGGTGAAATGCGGGACCCATGACAATGATTGATGCCGGTCTTTGAGTGACATCTTCGGGTCAGAAAAATAATTTCCTTCGTGTTTTTCCATGAACAAATAAGAGAAACCAGCAGTGGTGGCCCCGCGAGCCTTTTCCGGAATAAATCCAGGTTGAGCAAGGTTTTGGCAACTCGGTATCCGCATTGGTGACCAGCCGTCTTAGTCTGCGAAGACTGTAACTTTGTTTGGGATCAAAAACTAGGCAAGAGCAAGATGAGTGGTCATCAATCCCGATACTGAATCGCGAAAACATAGCTTAAGGTAGTATTAGCGGTACTCGAATTGACGCTCAGAAAATCACGAAAGTCGGCACAGTTGTATATTAGGGTCTCAAAGTGCTTCAGTTGAAATTTCAGAAGCCTTCAGAGTGGGGGAAAAAAGTTATGAGCGTTTTTATAAAAGCCGTTTAACACGGCGTCTTATGGAAAATCACCAGTAGAGTGATACCTGACGCACAGATTTTCATGGCAGTGAATACACAGATGTAAGAATGCACAAAAAACACTTAGGAGCGATCAGATTGACGATTCAGAGCCTACAAAAAAAGATGTGAGCCCAAGTGTCACTCATTTCTGCGGTTTCGGGGTTAGGTCGTCGTCTGCTGCGTGCACTGACTATACCTATATCGCGGGCGAAAGAGAGTCAAGCGCGGGTATGTTCTGCACTTGACACATCCAGTACCGCTAATACTACCTTAACCTGGATCTTTGACCGAAATCAAAAGCTCGCGTGACCGCCGCTGATGTTTTTCTCTATTTGTCCATGGAAAATATTGGAGAAACTTAATTTGTTGGCTCGATAATGTCACTCGGGGCCCACTAACCACCATCCAACTTCTCACTTTTGAAAATTCTAAGCAAAGAGGACTGCTGAGGCTGCTTCATGAGATTCTCTGCATCAAATGCTTCAAGCGCAAGCGTATGCGCGTACGCTCACGCGATGAGCGCATCCTATGTAAAAGGGGCCAATAGGATCGCCATCCCATTTTATGCATTTTTTTGGCACTTTCAGCAAAAATCCGATCCTTGAAGTGATAAATACTTGTTCAAGTATACTTCATTGCACATCAAATAGATTATTTGTACAGTTCTATTCCATCCTCGAACATTGCATACATCAAAATTATTCAGTCATGATTTTTTGAAGTTTGTATAACGTGGAAAAATATCTGTTGAACTGAATATTCATGGCAATTTCGATATGAGATGAGATTGATATATCGATTTCACTCGATGCCTACCTCAAACAAGAAAAACTCGATGTTTATTCGAATACAGACAATTAAAAGGGATAGAATCACGAATACTTTTGTTTGAAATGAGATTGAGAGAAGTTTCATTTCAAACAATTTGGTCAATTCAATAAAATGCCCACGGTCAAAGTAAATATTGTGGAATTTTTGAAAGAATTTTTTGGTCAGCGCGTTGAGTTCGACATATCAAACAGATTTTCGGATTATTCTTTTGAATGAAACTTCTTTCAGCACCAGAAAAATAAAAATGGATCAAACCTTCGATTCATATGGATTTATTTGATACCTTTTTGAAATTATTGAATGATATTCTGCGATCGGAAACGTAGATATAATACAAAACAAAATAGAGGAAATGTAGAAGACATGAATTTTATTATATATTATTGATAGCCCGTGAATAAGACGATACTTGCTCGAAAATCATCTCTTAATCGGCAACAAGTTGGAGACACGGTTTAACCATCAAAATAAAGTATGATACACTGTTGATTTCTCATTTTCCATTCCACCAATCTGACATCCACAAAGGACCCCGCCATAAATGATAGGATTTTGGCTTTCAGCGAATTTGACCGAATCGGCAATCAATCGATAGAGCTCGACGTGCTGAGCAAAAGTCTCCATAGCCGCTAAACCCAAAAAATTCTCGTTTTCGAGTGATTTGGTTGCAAAGTGGCCGATTTTACCGAGCCAAAATGGGGTTATGGCGTCAATCGAACAATGACATACGTTCGAATTCGTTCGGCTCGCTTGGTATTTGCCAGCTAAATACCTCTGATGAAGCAAGAATCTTTGCATTACACGCGATTTGATAATCCTCTCAAAAGAATCTTTCACTGCCGCCATTCTCGCGGGATATTTTCAAAGCCCGCACAAAATGTCTAACTCTAGAAATCATCAGAGGTGTATTTACACTCTTGACCAGTAGTTACATTCGAGAATATATCTATCGAAAATCAGAATGCAATATCTCTTGGTTATCAAACGACGAGTACATTTTCTGTCAGATCGCACCCATTTTGAGAAAAAAGAATTCGATGCTTCACATGGTTTCAACAGAGTACTTAATTGACTTCTCATTTCTGATATCATCTCGCTGAAACGAATATATTTTCGAAAATCAATAGGCGTCTACTCAAATAACCGTACAAGTCTCAATCCGCGATCCCGGAAAAAAAAATTAAAACGATCTTCGCAACCTTTACCGATATAGAGTTGGGCCTGATTCGATTTTCGTATGTTCGAGCCGAGTGCGATACGACGCGGAATTCAATCACCACCCAAAATTCGAAACGAATATCTCTCTGAAATTCCATAAGATCTTTTCAAATGTCTGTAGGCCCCCCTCCCGCCCCCGCACACTAGAAAGGTGAAAATCTCGTTACTTTCAAACGATTAACAGTTCGGAAAAAAAGATTCAATGATTTTGTTTCAAAGTTGTACTGAGAGCTTAGACGTATTTTTCAACCATCCAGTGGGAAAACGCTCTTCTCAACGTACCCTTGCGTGAGGTGTGAGCTCTAAATATTGTATGTATCTCGTTGATGATGAAACTGGTCATCCGCATTTGCCTTGATAATATACTATGTCCCGCAGACCGTTTGAAATATCAAAATCTTTCGAAGCGTTTCGATTGTGCGGACTTTGAAAATATCCCGCGAGAATGGCGGCAGTGAAAGATTCTTTTGAGAGGATTATCAAATCGCGTGTGATGCAAAGATTCTTGCTTCATCAGAGGTATTTAGCTGGCAAATACCAAGCGAGCCGAACGAATTCGAACGTATGTTATTGTTCGATTGATGCCATAACCCTATTTTGGCTCGGTAAAATCTGCGACTTTGCAACCAAATCACTCGAATATGAGATCTTTTCGGGTTTAGCGGCTATGGAGACTTTTGCTCAGCACGTCGAGCTCTATCGATTGATTGCCGATTCGGTCGAATTCGCTGAAAGCCAAAATCCTATCATTTATGGCGGGGTCCTTTCCCAGTCTCGAAAAAGCCTTGCTCTCTTCTCAAGGGGATGTCAAAGGAGTCTTATCTCTGTTGGGAGTAAACCTCTGTATTATCTTAGGTGGCAGAAAAATCCAATACGGCCAAATCTTAGAACGCTCTCATAAGAAATGCACGGAATCAAGACAGCGGCGTTCACTCCCAATCGCATACTTATCGACATTGTTGACTTTCAAAAATTTTCAATAAATTTTCGAGATATCACGAATATCAATGTCATTGTCGATTCTAGACGTCACAAGGAATCGGCGATGTCGTTGATATCCGCTATATCTTACAAATCCATCGAATTATCTCGAGTCGACAATGGCGGTATTTGACATGACCTCAAGATAGCTATCCTTCAATAACGAATCCAACTCCTACACAGTGTGCCTCATCATTATCATACAGAGCTTTCGTATCGTCTTGTCTGTATCGTAATTGCCTACACAAAATACATAAAATTCACCGAAATTCCGTGATACGTGAACAAATATCGCCACACAAGATATGTCGCTTATTTACTCCATCAATTCAATGCATAAATCTCAGCCCAAACCACAGATCATCTTAGAATCGTAGTGACAGCAGACAAGGTCACCAACACACCCTATAGAGACCCTACTCATCACCACCCTCACACTACAACATCATCAGGTTATGTATTTGTGAAGCAAAAACTCTCTCGTAGCATAAGCAAATCGAGGTCTGTACTGCTCTTTCACACATCAGGTCGTATACATATACACACCAGCTCTCGAATTTATAACTCGCATTTTCACGCGGGAGCATTTCATCCGCGAGGATTTCAGGAGCATTCGCTTGGAAATTCGTACAGAAGCATCCAAGCGTGATATTCAATATGTAATATTGCGCAGAAGCTGTATAGAATCGAGGTAACTGTATGGTACTACAGAGTATCCATATCCGTGAGATGGTTGAGTGCATTTGTACTTTCAAAAACGCAATGCATGTAGAGAACCGTCAATAGTCGAGCGAGTTTATTATGTACGAGCAGCAGAGCTCTCAAATATATACTTCGAGCATATCTTCTTATTTGCTGCATCATGTGATGAATTTTTCTCTGCCATTCTTCGATCGATCCCTTATGTATCTCTGTATTTCCTCGATTTTTGACTTGTAAGGAAGAATCGAAATATGTGGAATGAATGATTCTGGTATATGACAGAAAAGTAGTTCAGGCTTGCAAAAGGACGATATATTTTCGTGGAGCTATAGTAGTTGAGGGTCTATTTTGCCAGGATATCGCTATCGTGACAGTTCTGAGCACCGAGCCGCGTGATATGGAATTCACGTTTTCCGGGAAACACGCTTTCACAATGTATATTCTGTGTTGCACGGATAATGTATTCATCGAGTCTGAAGCCGTACAATAGGCCGTGATCGAATTCTCTTTCATTACGATTTCCGCGCGATTCGCATGAATAGAATTTGCGTTGGAATAAATCTGCCACGGGCATACAATTGTTTTCCTTTTTTTTTTTTTTGGACGATTGAATCCTTCAGTTGTATTTGATCATGAAATAATGGAACATTTTTTTGAGGGGAAAAATATCTGTTGAATGATAAAATAATTTCCCGTAATCCAATCAAGCATCCATGTTTTGGCCTCCCTTGACAGATTTCAGGAGCAGCAGTTTCAGAATCAAGGGATAACTAGACTGAAAATGAGTCATTTTGAAGCGATTTGACAAATCCCGTCACCAGGGGGTTTGGAAATAATCTCAACAAAGAAATCGCATATTATTTCCCAATAGAAAGAGATGAAAAAACTTTTTGAGAATTCTCCCAAATCCGCCTGGGGATGAGATTGGTCGAAATGCTCCGAAACGGCTTATGTGCAATGATCGTTGTTCAGAAATTTCTCGGGTGATGACATGATATAAAAATGTGGAAAAAATTCAATTCAAGGGTACAGGAAAAGGAATATGGTCAGTTTTTCGGATAACCAAGTTGTGGAGAGCCGAAAATTCAGAGGGATTAACATTTGCAACGCAAAGTTACGGAAAGTCAAAATTTCGGAAATCAAAATCACGGAAAGACTAAAATTTGGAATGGAAAAATCCGGATGGATGAGGATTAGGAATGGCAGAAATTTGGAAAGGTGAAATTCAGGAAAATTAATATTCGGAGAGAAATTATTCAGGAGCCAAGAATTTGGAGATTTTGGAAAAGTGTATTTAAAATTGTTATGGAGATATGCGCAGCCGAAATTATGGAAGAAGTAATACAGGCACACCTGATGGATAGTGGTAAGTCTCGTAACATTGAGATACTTAGAAATCTGAAAAATGTATCCTCTAATAGCGCCTGTAGGTGAATCTTCTTCTCCTTCTTCCTCTTTTTCTGTATGACTCCGGGCTGCTACGGCTGACCTCTTATCAGTCCATCACCTCTACTTCATACATGATTTTGGCTGCACATATGTTCATATCAATTCTGAATACACCTCTACATACTTTCCGAATTCTCGGCTCTCCGAAAAATTTTCCTCTCAATTTTGACCATTTCGAATTTTGCCTTTCCAAATTTTTCCTAATTCTCGTCTATCCGGAATTATCCATTCTTTACTTTTTTCAAGATTTTGATTCCCAAATTTTTGTCTTTCCGTAGTTTTGCGCTCTGAATTTTAATCACTTCAAGTTCTTTGCTCTCCAAAATTTGGCTTCCCGAATTCCTGGATTTTCGAAAAACTGACCACACTTTGAGATTCTTGAAAAAAAATGACTCCGAACAGAAAATCTCTGTCGAACTCGATTCGATTGTGAGTCGAAATCCAATCACACCCAAGGTAACTCATTGTTAGTAGAAATATTTTGAGATCATGATGCATCGATTCTAGTTGCATCATTCCAAGGCTCTAGTGAAATCACGACCAAATCACTCTAATAATAGGCCGGATTCGTCTAGCATCATAATTCAAGCCTTCAAACTGCCGCGATCTTGCAAGAAAAACCCTTTTTGTCTATAAGTTTGGCCAAGAATAGAAGATTTCACATACAAATTGGTAAAAATTGTCGGAGAAAGCAATATTTCTACTTTTCGGATAAATTAAGAGTTCCAACATGAGTCCACGCTACTAATCTATGATTGATTGATTGATTGATTGATTGATTGATTGATTGATTGATTGTTCCTTCATTTCAGAGACCAAGGACTGTAAGTCGTACATAGTCATCGCTACATTATCTATGAACATCATCGTATTGGACACATATCACATACAATCACATTGAACGGTCCTGGCGAGCAATCCTTCAGAATTTAAGGATAGAGATAGAGAATAGTAGAGAAATGGGAAAAATGAGTATACAAATGAAGATAGCGATAATGATGAACTATGATGACCGTACAAGGTATAACATGGTCCTATAAGATAAGTCTATCGGTTGTATGTCATCGCCATCAAAAGCCATTGTCAGAATGTTCAAAAAATAATTGAGACCTTAATATGATGCAATCTTGAAGAAGTCTTCCACTTCAACATGAATGCAATTTTTTCAAGTATTCACGTACCAAGGTATAATTCCTTCTCAAGTTTTCTCTCCTCAGAATGAAAAATTCTCGAAAGAGGATAAAAAAAAACGAAAAATAGACGCCACAGCAAAAATATTTCAGACTTTTACGGACACGCATTCGTCGAGTGCGGGTGCAACGCTACTCAAAGGTCAGAAAAGGCACGACGACGACGAAGACGCCCGTAAATTCTCACTTACTGGCCGTGAACGTAATGCGATTATTTTTTATCTCTCGCACTCGTGAGAATGGTGGAGAGTGAGTGAGCTTGTGTGAGAGAGAAGTACGGAAGTATAAGCTAAAATAGAAGGGAAAAGGTGACGAGGAGAAGGAGAAAGAGATTTATACAGAGCTCTGGGGAATCAAATTCACAAGAAAGCTCCTTATGAACGCACATAAATGAAAAGTAACGTGCACGGGCTGTCGCGCTGCCATTGCGTGACGGGCTTCTTGTGAAAATGTTCTCTTCTAAAAGTACATCAAGGGACAAACTGATTTTTCATCCGCTGGAACTCAACTTGCAAGTCTCGTTCCCTTTTCACATTGCACTTCGATATTCAATCATTGAAATCGTATAAAACTTTTCTGTCTCCTGAATGATGATGAGAAACTTTTTACTCCGATGCCTCTGACATTCATGAAAGATATAAAGTTTTTTTTCGCTAACGGAATCTGTAAAGATTTCCTCGAATCAATACAGCAGTGGAAACGGATGTTCAAAGTTAGATAAACCGTCTAGTCGACTTGGACGAGAGGATTCAAGCTAAATTCTATAACTTACTTCATCGTTAATCTTGCGTTTCGAGAATCTCAACTCCAAGCCCCTAAAATGCCGTTATATCTCATCCAAAATTGGCCATGAAATACTGCACTTTTAGACAAATTGAACCTCGTTCCTATCAGACAGATTTCAAACTATCAATATTTGTTGAACTAACTAGTTGAACAGCTAATTTTCTACGACAATTGATTGTAATCACTAATTTTTAAATTTTGATCTAGATAACTACGTCCTCCCAAATAGGAATATCGACGCAGTCTCTTCTGAGAGCTCGAAATTCTTTAATTCACTCATAACATGATTCTTCTATTTATTAGAGCATTTTCTGAGTTTACTTGGATCAGACTTTGTTGTACACAAAAAAAAATATTGGAATAAAGAGATCATCAATACGCATTAATTAGTTTGAACAAAAATTAAAATTGGCTGACTGAAGAGATGGAAGGAGACAATTGTTTCAATACAAATGTCATTCAACTCAATCATCCATCTCAAAATTCAGATTCTAACATGCCCTAAGAGAACAACAATGATCTCAGAACGATACAAAGCTTTCAGACACCAACAAGAGATCTTTCCAAGTGCACAAGCTGACACAAGATCGACGGTTAGCTCGAACAACCACTTTCCAAGCTCTCTCTTCCTAACTACGTAGACGAGATTGTAGCTTCCATCTAACTCGTTTCTCTTTGCGGCAGCCTTCCTTGAGCCACGGTAGAAACTCTGCAGTTGGGAATTCCTTGAAGTAACGCAAACGATAGATAAGCCATCAAAAGTACAAACTGAGGCTCAAAATCATTTTTACCTAATTTGCACACTAATCATTGTAATTTTCTTTTATTAGGTGATCGAATAACTCCTCAACCTCATCTTAATAAAGATTTGACCCATAAAATCGTTGGGTCTCATTGATTTTCTCAACAAAAGCCAACCTACAGTTTGAGTCTTTAGAAATTCATTTAATCAATCCTTCCCCCGTTTCCAGAGAAAGTGCACTGGAGGGAGCAATATTCACTACCTGAACAAAAGCACTTCCGCCGGTTATTGGCGCCCGATGAAAGATGAGGAAAAGAGCTGAATTTATGTACAGAGTTGGCTCATAAAACGCTCCTAATACGTAGTAAGTTTGGATTTGTTGTCTGTGGAAGTAATTAATGTTTCCGTGGCTTGTTGTTATCGCATAGAATATACGAGAATAATGCAGGGAAACAATTAACCCCCTCCATACATCTGGGTGAGTTCGACATCAGAACCGATGCTCATATTTCGAATTTTGTGCATCTTTGATGATTTATGCCATGACCAAAAGGGATCCATCATCTTGCACAAACAACTCTTATACCATAATCCCAACGAATTGGCGGAAATGGCTGGCCATAGTACAAACTATGTTTCTTGTTTCCTTAGCTGCGGATCAGTTCAAGTCTAAGGATGCTCTTTGATATTGAAAATGGGACATCTTTTGACCAAGATAATACATTTCCAGAATAATCATAAGTGAGTAAAATTGTGAAAAATCTCAACCACGGTACCTCAGAAAGTCGGAAATCTCGGAGGTTGACCAATATGATAAAATTCCCCCTCGATCGATTTCTAGTTTCTCGGGAGAATCAAAACCATTTGTCGATGAAATTTGAAATGATGTCAATTTTTCGATTGTTCCATGAATGGTATGTAAAGTTCGTCTATTCCACGGATTTTCGTCTTCCTGCTAATTTTTTCGTGATAAGTCTGAAGGGATGAATTTTATCGAAAAAAGTAGAATAGCTTTTTGTGGGATCCTGAAAAACCTTCAAAATGATGTGGTCACATTCATCGAGAAACTGGATCCACCTGAGGAAGTCGGAGAGATCTGAGGGAAAAATAGAAGAAATTCATACGTTTTTGAGATATTTCTTTTTCATCAAAGACTCTCGCAGTGGTTTCTCCTCGTTTTTGAAGAGACGAGATCACATTATCTCGTGAATTTCCGAAAAATCTTCAAAGCACGATTGAAGACATTTTTTGATGAAAATCATCCCTTCTGGCTTATTACGAGAATACCAGCAAAGATACTTGAAATTGTAAAAAAAAAGCAAACTTTTACATTCATTCATAAAGGTAAAATCGAATATCAACTATATTTCAAATTCTATCGACGGATGATTTTGATTCTCTCATGAAAATCACCGTGGGGGTAACTAGATCGCAGAGAAATTTTTCATATTGGTCAACATTCGTCTCCCCCACCTTCCCGACGCACTGTGCATCATGACGCTTTACTTCGCCAGTACAAGAAGACTTATGTTTCCGAATATTTTGCGTGATCCTACGTGCACTGTGATGATGTCAAATCATAGGCTGTAAGATGATATTTGCACTCATTGAGATACATATCCATGAATTCTTCGATACTCTCAACTTCGAAGAAATAATCATTGAATACGAAAGTTGGATGAATACTCAACACTTCTTTATCAGTATCAAAACAGTTGTACTCACTCATTTTCTGACTCATTGAGGTGGATGTATGGGAGTTACGCTTACCTGTAACAAAGAATATTTCCTCATTAAAAAATTATAAAACTTGTAGAGAGTCTCACATAATCATCAAAAGAGAACCTTCCCTAAAAAAAAGTAGATTACTCAAGTACTGATATTCAAAGAAGGCAATAATCTCCTGATGAAGGTAGTTGCCCCAGTACCCAAGTGATTTACCAACCACGAAATAATCGATTCTCTCACCACCAGAACAAAAGAATCGAGGTTAAAAATTCCAAAACTTTGCGCGGGGCGAACGGGATTCGAAATAAGCCAGACTACTTTTGTCGAAAGAAATTAATAACGTTCAACTCCTCGTTGAAACTTTATATATACGCTTTAAAACCAGACCAAAACTCGAGCGATATTCGTTGAGAACAACGCAGCAGCAGGAGTAGTAGCCAAAAGAGAGGGCTGGTTACATTGCTGGGCAAGTTTTCAAATTAACAAAATTGACTTTTTAAACCATCTAGGCTGCGGCGCTGCTGGAGCTTCTATGCATAATGGAAATGGAGCCTCCTAAATAAAAAGGTGGCCACAAGAGATGAGAGTAAGAGTATAGAACGTTGCTAACTGCTATAGTAGATTCCCACGTATACAGTGTCCGCCTACTCGCGATCGTAATAATTATCATCGTGGTGGATAATGTACGAAAGTGCGCTCGTTAAAAATTTAGACCACCCCTGGAAGTCAAGATATACCGCAAAGTGTGTGTACCACAGGCAGAAAAGCGAAAGAGCAAGAAGTGTAGTAGCCGAGAAAACCAAGCTCTGCAAGGTATAGAAATGAGACGGACACGTAAGTACGGAGTACATACCAGAGTTTGGAAATGGGAGAGAAGAAAAAATTAAGCGGACCACGGCAGTGAGCAAGCAAAAAATCTTACGTCTCCGTAGCAGTACAGCAGAGCAGTGACTTTCAAGAGCTTCCAAAAAATTAAGCCCTCTTACGCGCAAAAGACGAGAGATGTGGATCATAATTTTCAAAGTTAAAAGGTTTGCTCCTTTCTTCTCTGTGTTGTATGAGAGATGCTACAGTATCGATTATTTACAACGATGCTCTTGTGTTTCAGCTCCCACTACAGATGAAAAATAATCCGTACTAGTCATTGACAAAGCAGCCTAGTGTTTTTTTTTTGTTTTTTTTTCGTTCGAGAAGGAAAAAAATTCAATTTCCACGATCAAAGAAGTTGAGATTGACAAGAGCTCGACCACGGAGAACAGAATCATGATTGATATTTCAAAGAAGAGTTGAATCTCATGGTAAAGAAGAAGATAACCTATAAATGTATGCAATTCATATTTTGTGATGCGTTTTGCTAGAAAAGAGAAAGATAGAGTGAAAGAGATAAGTCATCTAGAGTGAGAATATCATGAGGGCATGAGTATTTTGTGAAACTCGGGTAGAAGCAGCACACAAGACGAAGAGCGAGTCGGTGAACGAGAACGCGCAAGAGGACAAAAGAGAGACGGAACTCTGCATGAGACAAGAACGAATTGCCTTGTATAACAGTCACAGCTACTGAATTCTCAAGGGTGCATTCATATTACAAAACAAGAGCGATAAATTTGCTCAACTGAGATGCATTATGACGCTATTCTGTCTACGCTTGCTCGCGCACCCAAGCACACGATATACCACTTCATTCGTCTTTTCTCTCCTCCCCATGTATATATATACGCGAGCGCAACTGCTTGTGATTTCATGCTGTACTGCACTTTGGCAACGAATGAGTTTTCCGTACGTTGAATCGAGCAAACTCAAATGATCTGTCGTCGAGGAAAACCCTTTAACCGTGAGGGTTGAGAAAAACCCTACCCCGGGTTTCGAGGGAGTAGATGTGTAATTATCATTTTTTTTCAAGTCCATCCATCCTGGTGGCCGATAAGATTCCTTCAGAATGATTGTGATGAATATAGAATGTATCCATTCTACTGACTAATCACTCATTCTCGATGCTCCAGAAGAATTTTATGAAGACTTTAATGATGAAATTGGAATTAATGAATTGTAGTTGTTTGAGAATTTAGTAACCGAGAAGCCAGTATTTATATTACAAAGGTCCATTAGAAACGATATGATCTGTGAAACAAGAATACAAACAATTAATCCACATGGGGCGAACTCCTCGGCGCACTTTCACCCAGTCAGGCAATTCTAACCGTTTGTCTGCGACTGGCCCAAGGAGGAACAAGTGGTTGCAAGTAATTACTACCTGCCGGTAGGACCCCAGCTAGCACGACTTGCGACACTGGTTTTAGAAGGAACTCGGTTTATTTGGCTTGGAAATTGGAAAAGTGGGATAGAGGAATAAATCGGGAAGGGTATATCTTCACGGACACCCACAAGAATGTGGGTAGTGTCGTATTCACCTGAGAAAACTCGGGCACCTACCGACTAAAACCCCTCCCCGGAGGGCGTCAACCCGGAGGTTATAGTCCCAGAAGAAGGAAGGAAGAAATAGGAAGTAGAGTGAAGATGGAAGTATCAAGGTAGCTTGCGAAGAAGCGGGAGCCCTGGAGTGGTCCAAGATGCCACTCAGGGCTCATACGCACTGAGGCGGACGAGATGGTGAAAACACATACTGGGGGGTGCAAGGACTGGAGACTGGGCCGGGAAGTTATTCAGTGTTTCCGGGATGGAAGACTTGGACCGAGGAATGCGCCTGTTTCTCAGGATTAGCGAAGGATCTTTCTTGCGGTCAACTGGGGCCGGAGGGGGGGGGGGTGTTACTCTTGCAAGATGCAAACACTACACGAAAAATATCTTGAAATAAGAGCGACATGGTCGTAATTCAAGAGTGCGCGATTTTAAGGACAACCTGGACTGTTAAATCTATAGACCCCTCAATATAACAGGCACAATCTCTAACTTTAAGAGGCTGAGACTCTTGATTTTAGGTTATTATTGGAAATTTTTCTTATCGACTTCTTCAGACAATTAGAGCCAATGTTACGATGATGAGAGGGATCCTGTGGCACCAACTTGTGTATTCCATGCGCACAGTGCAGATAACAAGAGATTCCAGCAGAGAGACTAGGGCGAAACAGTTACTCTTCCCTTTGACTCATTGTAAAATATCCAAATTCTGAACAAATTCGCATTCTTAGTTACCTCTCATTTCTTTTGATCACGATATGAGGGGGGAGTGGTTACCGATACTTGGCTTCTCAATATGCGCCTGCAAAACCATTGAAGATATTTACATCGTCGATTCTCTGCGCTATGTGCATGAGATACACATGTTGGTGTCACGGGTTCCCTCTCATAATCGTAACATTGGCTCTAATTGTCCGAAGAAATCGATAAGAAAAATTTCTAATAATGTATATAGCCACCAGACGAGGAGGAATCTACTATGCAAATATCTTAATTTTAGGGTTTGTTGCTCAGCATGATTCCTGACCTAAAAACACTACGTTCAAATATAGGGGAGAGTGGGGCAAAATTGGACGGATTTTGCAGTGGGGCTATCTGACGATACTTGGGGCTAGGCGCGCTATGGGACTTTGAAGTTCAACTATTGAATAGATTGTAAAAAAATTTTCAGACCCCTAGGCCACTGCTTTCATACTTTTTTTTAAAGTTTGAGGAAAAAAATCTGTCCAAATTCGCCCCGAGCTTGGGGGCACTTTTGACGAGTTTTGGGGGCAAATTTGGACAGCCTTCCAAAAATGAGGTATACGGCATTATTCCTGATGAACGTAACAGATCTAACGACCAAAGATGAACGTAACAGATCTAAATTATAGCTCTCGACTTTGTATGTAGTTCTTACACCATTTTCACACTGCAAACTTATCATAATTCAAGTGGGAAAGCTTTGGGAAAGCAAAAATTGCATATACCTCCGACAACTCTGTGAACTCGGAAAAAATGGTAGTCGATGAGTATAACGGAAAGAGACTCAATTCTGGGAATGGTACTCGATTAAACGAGTGCAACAACATCTTCAACAACCATCACACTGCACTATTCACGATCCATCCATGTGAAAAGCCTCTAAAAAACACGAAAACGTAGAAAGACTAATTCCACCTCATTGTTCTCAGAAGATTAACATCTTTCAAAAATGGTTGGCACAACTTTTTTTTCACATTTTAGAGGTACCAAAACACTATGGAATTGGTTTCAAAAGCGACGGAGAGGAGAAAAAATTTTTTTTCTCGGATGGTCCAAAAATTAAAGGTTTGGTAGATTTCCTCATGTTCATGCGAGGTGAGTACAAGTAAGTACACCAATTCTTCACGTACAAGTATTAAAAAATCAGGTAATGATGAATACCGAATTAAAGTGAGGTACTCTGGCGTTATGCTCTTAAATGGGAATACCCTCGCTAAAAACCCTGGATGACGTGTCACATCAGGTTCTGTCATGCTGTGACCCTGAGAGCGATAATAACTAAATAAACGGCTCGATCAGTACCCCATATGCATCTCCCTATACATCAGTACTTAGAAGAAAGCTCTCATACGAATGTGCACGTATTGGAGGAGTTGAATTCCAATAGTCATTTGACCCGACATCACGGCAACAAAGTAATTAATGATCAGTTCTCAATATAAGAACACTCGAGATTTTGATTTAAGAAGGAGTTATCTCTCAAACTCCCTGACTTATCTTAAAACAAATGAATTCCTTATTTCATGAGGTCCCTGTTCTTAATTTGAGAGATGTGAATCCGATTTTGAGATATGAAACTCTTAATCTAAGATAACGACTTCGTGGAATCCTTGTTAGTTGCTGTGAATTTCTCTTCTAGCGGAACATCTGGTAGCCATCTCGCAACGGTCCACCAAAGCTATCGAGCTGCTGTAACATACGCGCTCGTCACAAGATATTACTAATGTAACAACAGCTCCTTAATTATGCCAATTCTACTGCTGTTTTTCCTCGGATCAGGCTATTTGTAAATGGCCATGAAAAAAATTCAAGGATACGCATCTCATCACTTGTCCGACTATTTTCGGTTGACCTTTTTATCCCATCTCTACAAAGGTATTGATCAAAACTAATGATTCCTAGTCGATATCTGACTAAAGATGGAACTGCTCTTATTGATGTTCAATTTATGGCGATATCACTTGGAAAATGCTATTTGATGCTTGGTCAATGTTATCGATCAACCAAAGTCGCTAATTTTCAGAAAGCGATGTCTGACGTAACATAGACTAATACTACTGGTTTTGAAAGAAGGAATTTTGAAATACATTCGGTGATGACTACGCCGGAATTCGAATTATCATAAAAAAACTGGCAGTGAAAGTTCTGAAGGGGGACTCAGACTCCACGTTGAAGAGGTCCTGGTTGTTCATCAACGGTGACAAATGAACCAACGTATCAATTCTGACACCCCTTCTACCTCATAACAAATTTACATCCAAGTCTTGAGGCCGTATTAACCGAATTACCGCATTGTTCAAGCAATCAATGAAATGCGTTTCAGAAATTATTACCCAAGGCATTGAAATTCTGTCAAGGCTCATGCAACTCACGTACACAACGGAACAGTCTCTCAAAGTGAATATATTCACCGAATAATTACCACTCGATTCAACTCGACACTGTCAAAAGGGTGACTCCGTAGAGGTTAGAAACGTCATACTCCAAGAGAACGTGTAGGATGAGCTTTCGAATGTGAATATCGTCAAACATCAGTTAGAACGTCTATTAATGCCTCGTAACAGTCACCTCACGAGTCAAACTCGTACGTGAGCATCGGTTCTCTAAACCTCATCGTCGTCTAGAATCTAACACGAATCGTAGAGCTTAATAAAATTAGATCTACGCCAACGTAACGACACGAGGGATGACATCAGCTTTCAAGGAACTCCAGCATACACTAGAGAGTATCGAATTCTATTATCGTGACTGTATTCTAGTTTTACCATCAAAGGCAGGGTTATACGTTAAAGAGCTCGCACGCAATATTTTATAATTCAAGCTCTATTATCATGTAAATAAAGCTCCGATGGACTATCAAGACTTGCTAACGCAAGAAGAGGTAGGAAAAGGAAAAGTTTCCGCCCAGTAATAAAGCGTTATGTTACGCAGCGGGGCAGCGCGGGGAGCTATTGCAATTTTATCATAACGACATCGCGACCGGAGAGCAAATCCCGTTATCGAGCGGACCTCTTGGAAGGTTTGCTGCGGCTGGCACACGAAGCGAGAGCTTGCAACAGAGAGCTTTACTCAAGAGCGCCTCGGATATCGTAAGGAAATGATGTGCAGCAGAAGCCAGCTGCTTTATATGTGTTAGACTATACAATACAATATGGGGGGTCTTTGCTATCTACACAAAGTGGTACGGTACTCTCGATTGTTGACGTTGTCCAAGAGGCAAACTTGTGGAACGTGTTGATGTTCCATCGATGATGGAGCTATATCAGTTCTAAAGAGAAGTTTAGATCGTCATTATTTGATTCGGTAGGACAAGTTTGAGATGATTATTATTCATGGCTATTTTGGGGAACAAGTTTGGATATAAGACTAGAATGGTAATTGTGGAGGGACGAGGAGAGGGGATAAAAAGGCTAAAATGATATGAAAAGTTTCTTGGATGCCTGTAGGTGGATTGGTATGAGATTTTCATGTTTGACTGTACGGTAGTAGATTAGAAAGAAGGAAATGAGCAAACAAACGATCTACTGTACGATAAGGAGTGGAATGTGAAATTTTTGTAGAGAATGATGATAGGGTAGAAGCTTTGTATACCGAGTGTTCCCAGGTTGCACAAAAATTACAAATGGGGAAATCTGAGCAGGGTCAAAGTTCCACATGATCACGAAATGCTTGGCCAACAACGCGGCGATATGATATTTCTCTCGTGACAAGAGGCATTTTTCGCCACCGTGAAGCCTGAGGCGAAACAATATAGATGTGGTGGTAGCTGTGACGCCTTACGTGCAACTACTAGCGCTCAAAGTTTGTGCTTCTATTTCGTGTACAATCTCACTATTCGGATATGGAATCTCTGGGGAAGTGAAAATCTAGAGCAATTTTGTTTTCTAGCGTGCTTTTCATGAAAGAAGCAAATCCATATGCGGAATTGAATTTGCTTTTAAGAAAAAATGTGGAGAGATCTTGGCAGAATATGTGATTTGGCGGAAAATTTGAAAATGTAACGGTAACATAACCAAATGACAGGAATACAAATGTCTCGGTAAAATACCGATTTTTATTTTGGGATTCTATCAATGAATTATATAATGATCAGATTTTGTGATGAGGTCTTTGATTATTCATGAATGGTCAGGTACTTGAACTCGATCATTTGCAAGTCATACTCTCAGAAGTGATGATGCAACGTGGACCAATTTTGAATGTTATTACGTAAACAATCCAGCGAAATGTTCCACTGTTTGTGATCAAGGACAACGATTTGCAAAACAACGTTTACAATATTTTCGGAACTACTTCCATTTCAACGTTCTTTCATAATAAATTTGAGTAATACTCAAAGCCATTTCTTGTATCATTTCGTTATTCCCTACGAAAGTTTGATTCATGATCCACTTCATTACATATTTATTTCCGAAATCTGACCTAAGCTCATCGCCATCACTCCTAAAGAGCCCCCGAACAACTTCAGGTAAAAAAGGGAGGAATTCGTATCGTATTGTAAGCGTCCAATTCTCATCATATTCCTGGTTTGCTTAGCCTGCTCACTTTACACCTCACCTCACGGTCTCGAGAAAAATTTCCTGGAACGAAAATATCAATAGCTGTCCGAAAAATGGCAAAAAAACGTCAAAATGACAAAATTGTAGAATTTTAGTTTTCCCATTTCCCAAAAATACAAGCATGTCAAGACCTCATTATTGAAGGAATGTGTTCCTAGAATTGCCAAAGATTCTTCAGAATTTCTTCATATTTTCACCATCCGCCGATCAAAAGTTATCCCAAATATCGGTTTGCAGCCATGTCAATTGGAGTGGACGAAATAAGTGAAGGGGTTAGTAAAGAGTGAGGCCTATTTTGATTTCAATCAAGTGAAGAAATGAATACTTTTTCAGACAAACGCAAAAACATGCAGCACGCAACGCGCGTCGAGCAATTGTCAGTGATTCCAGCACCTTCACCACTTGAACGGCCAATCCAAAATAGCTACACGATAACTCTGGCGCCTGATACCACACCACCTCACTCTCGAGTAGTCGTTCTGCACCTTCACTGGCTCTGGGAAGCTCCCTCTTTCCTTCTACTGCGGAGCCCGTCTAATCACCGTTGGCGCATAATTCTCGCAGGGGATCTCGATTCACCCCAGCATGACGCGGAGGTTTTCTCTTTGCCTATACAAACCCGGCGAAACCTTCTCGGCTTCACTTATCTGCAGGTGGCCGCCCCTTCCTGCTACAAGCCGACGATGTACAACAACCTTAGAGGCCATCAGTGGGATCACGAAACAGGCGTATAAGGTATGAACGCCTATGTTGGGAAGTGACCGCCACAAGGAGCGAATAAGGAAGCGATAAGACGGCGATAGAATATCTTGGATTTGGACTTGAGTTTGGGCTATGCGTGCGTGATGTTAGAATCTTGCGGGTGTTGGGGAACTCTCAGGTGTTGGAAAGGATGGAGAGGTGGATAGAAACAACGGACAGAGCTGTAATGATCGAGAAGTAATGGGCAGTTAAGCCGTACTGTGGATTGTGGGAGTTGGATTTGAAATTCTGGATTGTAAGTTTAATTGGGTGGTTGCTCGTTCTGGAAGGTGGAAAAAGTTATGCCTGTCAGATTTCCAAGTGGTACAATACTTCTTGGATGACGAAAGTTTTGAAGTATCTGGGAAGTCTATTGCTCAAGGTAAAATGAATGTTCGCATGCATGTACAACAGAATGTGAATAATTTGATGTGCCTTTTGCCTAGAGCCATTTGACTTCCAAATTGACGTAGCTGGAATCAGCAGAATAATCTCCATCGAAATCAATTTGTCACTTCGACCTAAACACCTTCGAGCTTATGACATTCTAACTGTATTTTTCATCTTCGATCCAAAAGATTTAGAAAATTTACCTCGTTCGATTTGCCAGCGTCACCTTGGGTAATCGTTTATTCTTGGAAAAAAGAACACGATATCCCACGACAGTTTCATGAATGCCGCCAGTGAATGGCATCACGGTACATCTCTCAGTTCACGCCGATCAAAATTCTCTTCAAAGATATACTATTGCACAAGACGTGCAACAGTAAGGGTATCAGCACACCCTGCCGATTACCCGATACTGCAGACGTGCAGCGAAATTCAACGCTCGATCGTGATTTGCTGCAACGATGCTATGATATCTATAATGTTGTACTGCAGTATACCTTTCTCTGGCACCTTTGAAGTCCATCTGGTGTATGAACTACGAGATAGCTGACCAATGCAATTCCGATTCAGTCAATGATCATATCTATAACGTGAGCCATCACGTCAAACGGAGACGACCGATTCGGCAAGAATTTGTCTCGATGCCTACTATTACAAAGTCTTTTGAAATACGATATCTATCTATTGACCCTGACTGGATTCGAACTGGTAATCGAGTTGAGTGAAGTTTCAAACAAACTTCTACAAGCAATTTTTCGCCCAAAATATATTCACCGTTGAATTGGATAGTTTTGGTGTAACTTTGATAGGCCATCAAAGAATGACTTTCAAAGCTGCGTTTGGCAAGGCAAATAGCTCTATCGCTCTGAAATCTGTTCTCCCTATTTGAGAGGAGTATGAACGATGTTTTGAGCCGCTATAAGTTGCGCGCGAATGATTTTCATCATTTATTGAAACTTTTGCAAAACGCTGATTTAGCACCAAAACAGTATAGCTTGCGAGATCGGGATGAGATGAGATTTGACGTTGTCTCAATTTCATCCCGTTCGAGACCTGAATTTTTCAAGATTGGTCTCATCTCAACTGAGATTTTTGGGACAAAATCTCATCTCGTCTCATCGAGATCGATATGTCTCGCCGAGAATTCAAAAAAATGCACAGATGCATCGCGTGCCAGCCCCGGGCTATCGAAATCCACTTTCGCGCGAAGTTTTGAAGTTAGAATTCCCCGATAACCCTAATGTTGAATGCTCATACTCTAAGCATCGATGCGCTCGACCATAACCTATCAATTAATCCCATTCTCGCGAAGGGAGAATCCCTGGAAGTCGAGTTATACACAATCTGTTGCCCCGAACTCATTCCGGGTTGTTCGGCTGATTGCCAAATCCTAGACCCTATTGGCCCACCGGCCTTCACCCCACCCCCTCATTTTCGATTTCGTATGTTTGTCAACGATTATAAGCACTCAGAATGGTACTAAACTCCAATATTTATTCGCCGCTTGAGTAAAATATTCGGTGGATACTGGCGTAATGGTGCCCCCGCCCCACTTTTTCCGGGGTACCGTTTCGTCCCTGTCCGTCGGCCAAGTCCGTCGGCCAGTTTCAGCTTCATCGGGACACAACATCGTTGTTAAGGTAGTTGTACACCAAAATTGTTCATCAACAGAGTTCCCCGAGATTCTGCAGAGAGATAGTTCTAATATCGAAGAGTAAGTATGCAAAATTCCATAACGGCCGACCATTCCGTTTTGGAGTATTAATCGTCACAATTTGACCAGTTCCGCTTATCTTTAACATGGCGCTTATGGGAGCGGGTCCCAAAAAGAGCACAAAAATGGGTCCAGCGCAAAACCTGATCAACAGAAAATGGTGGGACTGCGAAAGATTCGAGTTTATGTATCGGTGAATCATATGGCTGAACTTGCAAACAATGGACCATGTCGTTTTAGAGTAATTATTTATACAAAGCGTAGAATGTAAAACACGCGACATGTTATTTCGATTTTAGGGTAAATAATGTTGAAAACCATGTCTGATTCAGTTCAGAAAGGCTTAGATGACCGTTTTTGTTATGTCGTTTGATGGAAGAAGTTATCAAAAATAATAATGATTTCGAATTCGAATATTTTGATGTGGGCAAAAACGTGAGGTTAGGTCTCCTTGACTTGCGTAGTTGGTGTCCAACTACCTTAATTCGTTATGTCGAAATATAAGGAGCAATACTATTCCTCGAAATTTTCTTTTCTGTTTAGAATGGCTAGAGATATCTCAGCGATTATGCCAACTTCAGTGCCTATCGGGGAACTATTTGCAGAAATGGCATTACTGGTAACTTGAAATTGTTGTTCTCTTTCAGATCAACTATCAATCAAAAAACTTGGAGGTTTCAGAACGTTTCGAGATTTTTCGGTTAAAATTCTCATCTCTTTGAGTTTCCAATTTTAAGACAAATCTAAAACCTCGTCTCAATTTCGATCGAGATAGCTCCAAAATTCTCAAGAAATCCCGAAATCTCAAAAGCCTTGAGCGATACCCAAGTGGTTCACTTAGAGTACTTGTCAAAAACTCAACGGATTTGTGGTGTATAACGCTACATTTTGATTACATATACATGGTCGGGGTCTAACTTGGATACACTTTTTCAGCTGCAAATAGTTTTATCTTCGGATATCGAATTGCACTTTGCAGCCCACCAATCATAGGCTGAGACTGTGATCATTTGATTGACCACTGATTGAGGTGGGTTTTGCCAGTGTAGCTTGAAATGCTGATCCAAACTAAAAAGTACCAAAATCGTACCAAAATTACCCAAAGTGACGGTACTTGACCTTTCCCAACGTCGACAGCGATCATTAAACCAAATTTCTTACATCTGCAATTATTAAGGCTCTATTCACTCAACTTTGTCAACTGATCAATAGCGTATAGAATCGGTTGAATATCTCGTTGCAAATATAAATCCACTTCTCGTACAGCTCGAGGAGGATAAATTGAACCGGTCACAAACCAATACTACGCCCTTTATTCATCCACGAGATGGATTCCAAACTGAAAGAATTGACGCAAGAAAAAGGAAAGAGAAAGAGAGTGAACGAAAGTTAGATTGGATCTACGAAAGTTGGAACAAAACAGAATCACGATATGCTTATCATTGTCCCAACAAAATTGGATAGTAGCAATATATCCTTTAAGCAATAGGTCTTTCTCTCTTTCTCCCTAAAATTCTGAAGGGGGCACTTGATACGTTTTGGTTTAATAACGAGGGCAACTCCACCACCACCACCAATAAGTACTCGAGTGGTGTTGCCAAATGCATTTCTCTTCGAGTCTATACTGCTTCTACTTTGACGATGGCGCACGATATCGAGAGAAGTTTTTGACGCGGTAGTATGTTTATGGCAGACACGCGATTCACGAAAATTGCACCGCAGCCATCGATCCCTCTTACCGGCCTCGTTTTCTCAGTCCTATGAATTTTGTGAAGCACCACAGACCAAGGTATAGCATATATATATAGATTGCAAGAGTATTCACGAAACGATGGGTAACGATAAGTGAAGAGGAGAGGGGTATATAGGAAACAGCCACGATATTACGGATCGCGTTGCCTTTGTTTTGGAATTATGCCTTTCGAATGATGACACGCGGCGTAAACAGTCACTGATCCACAATCAAACACAAACTGCGAAGCGCTGTCTACTAACTTTACGAGAATGAAACCTCTCGATAACGATTTTCTATGACTCCCTTCAAGTGGGCCTCAATCAACTAACAAGCAGACACTTCCCTCCCCACTTCCCCATAATTGGAAGAATGTATCTTTAGTTTGTTCGGAAAGAATAGAATATTTACAAATATTGGTTCGGTCCAGTAACTCCTTCATTTTCCAAGCAAAATCATCGAGGAGAACTTGAATTCCAAGTTCTTTGATCGATTCAACATACGTGAATATTTTGTTGTGCAATTTAATCTTATCATGATGGAAATTTGTTCCATTGATAATTATCTATCGCTAAGGCAAGCAAATTATTTTTGAACTTTTTCAGAACCAGTCGACGGACCCAAACGGATTCATGTGTATGTTGTTGAGATTTTCGAGATCCTGGCTCCAATGAAGAACCATCCAACCGATTCATGCACCAAATTCATTCGAAAATAATTCAGCTAGCTCAGAATTGACTATGTTCCAAAACCGCTACTCGTAAATTTAACATTTTATGAACCCAGCCAGTACCAGAACCATCATAGTTCTCTCTATGTTTTCCAATATTCCCCTCAATTTTTCTGGAAAATACTTATGTATTCTTTCAAAACAGGTAACAAACGATTTTCATGTGCCACGGTAAAAGTGGTTTCATGTGAAAAAAATTGAACAACTCCTGAGTTCATCAAGGCCACGAATACAATTCCGATCATTCCATGTCCAAATTTTAAGGTAGTTGTACACCAAAATTGTTCATCAACAGAATTCCTCAAGATTGTGCAGGAACATAGTCCTAGTATCAAAGAGTACGTGTGCGAAACTCCAGATCGGTTGACCATCCCGTTTAGGAGTACTGATCGTCAAAAATTGACGTGTTCCGCATATTTTTAACATTGGGCTTATGCGAGCGGGTCTCAAGAACAGCACTGAAATGGGTCCAGCGCAAAATCTGATCAACAGAAAACGGTGGGACTGCGAGATATTCGAGTTTATGTGGCGATGAATCATATGGATGAGCCTAAAGATGATTGACCACGTAGTTTTCGAGTAGTTGTCTATACAAAGCGCAAAATGTAAAACAGGCCATCGGTGACTTCAATTTTAGGGTAGATAACTTTGGAAACCATGCCTGATTCTGTCCAGGAAGGCTTAGATGATCGTTTTTGTTTGTTGTTTGATGGAAAAAGTGCAGTTATCAACAATAATAATAATTTCGAATATTTTGATGTCGGCAAAAATGTAAGGTTAGGTAGCCATTGACTCACGTAGTTGGTGTACAACTACCTTAATCGAAATTTTCGTTTACACTTCGACATAGTACAGGCTACGGAATCTCCTTGTGAGTACACCCAAATCAGAGCACATCTATCAAAGCTCGACAAACTACTCGAATCGATCAACTCCGTATATATACCAATCGCATTTCACCCCCATACCATGACACGCCACACAGCACATCAGTCTCGTCTCCCTGGCGCTCGTCAAACGATGACCCAAGGTGACACTGGCAAATTGAACGAGGCAAACCGTCAATCCTATATATATATATATATATAATAGCCTACTCCAATGCTTAGCTTACAGCATAGTTATAGACATGAAATAAGGTTATGTATGTACAATGTACATAGTCGTCGTCGTCGTCGTCCGTCATCAATTTCCACACACCATCAGCGATGCGTTATCTCTGTTCTCATAGTCCGGATGAACGAGCGAGATCGTCGGCAACGTCAAAGTTATCCAAAGAGATGCCTATATAGGCGGGTGTTTCAAAGCTCATATAGAGGCATCACAGCAGAGAGTATGATGCAAGAAGAGAGGTCCACCGTCACCACTGCTGGCTCTCTACGGTATAATTACAGGTGAGCGTCGTAGTAATGAGGGTCGACGCGTACATAGGGTATAACGATCGTCCAACCACCCTCGAGTGTCGGATCGACTTCCTCTTTCCCGTCGACGGATGAGCTTCGAGCCTCTCGTTCGTCACATCTACGTCAAAGATTCTAACTCTGTATCTACATCTCACTCTCTCTCTCTTGATGGTATCAATTTCACCGGAGGCTATTATGACTCGAAAAGCAAGACCGACGTGGAGCTATGATGAAGACAGAAGAAGTTGACAACGCGTAACTAAAGAGGATGCAAGTTTGAGTTGACGCTAGAGGGCGCTGATCTTAAAGCATCGTTTAAAGAATCACAAAGATTAAGGCGAGGCCGTAGTCTGCGGCCATCTTGAAAAAGCTAGGGAGATTGACCGAATCCGTTCTGTGAATATCTCGAGTTTTACTCAACCAAATCCCTTCATATTTTGTATGCGTCAACAAAATGCATGTAAGAATTGCGCTATGGAGCGAAATCCCACAAAAGTGGAGAAAGAAACTTCCATGATAAGCGCTGGACAGATGTCGTCTGCTTCTGTGATAAAGCATGCTGTTATACTTCATTCTATAATTTTGTGATCAGCTCGTTTTTTCTCACTTTCACTCCATAGCGCAATTCTCTCAAGTTCGTAGATGATAGTAAGACCCTTATTTGTTGATAATTCTCTATAAAACTTGAGATAAATCCAGAACGGCGATGAGTTATACACGATGACAGCCATAATTTTATGTTTCTTCAAAGTGGTCAGACTGATCAGCGGGCGCGAGGCGGGACAGCAGCAAGACCGTCTGCTTCGATCATGCACGTTCCCGTGTGTTGTCATCGCTCATCGCGGATGAGATATGTTGTGAGACTTGTAAGCCGCGACTTCCCGGTGGAAAGCGACGGCCCAGGTGATGACATTATATGTCATCATCGACCGGACCCGGGTCCTTTGTCGCGCGAGTTTTCTGCGATCAGGCGTGGTGGTGAATCTGATAGCCGTCCGCTGCGACATGCATCTTTTTGCATCTATTGGCAGAGAGCTCAGTGCAACATCAAGTTTGCAAATTTGCATGCACGAGCCCTTGAACAAATACAGGATGTAAGTGTTTTTGTTTGGACCTCTAAATCCAGTTCTGATCATTCTGATTGATTCTAATGAAGGTCCCAGTTTCAATACCCTAGAATATTTGGTGAAAATAACGTATCCGGGTCACTTTGAAAGATAAAGTCAGTCTTGGAATATTGAATTGGAGTTCAAATCATGTCTGCTAAGATCCCTGCATTTCAGAGGGATAATTTCATTTTCAGTTATTTGAATCCGTTAGGAATTACTTGAGTTCTAAGGGTTTCGTGAAGGAAATTTGGAAGGTTAGCTCATGAATTTTGTTGTCCTCAAGATGTATTGAACAAATACTGAATGTAACTGTTCTGTTTGGGCCTCTAAACCAGTTCTAGTTATTCTAATGATTCTAGTCAAGATTCCAGTTTCAATACCCTAAAATACTTGGTGAAAATAACGTATCCGGGTCACTTTGAGAGATAAAGTCAGTCTTGGAATATTGAATTGGAGTTCAAATCATGTCTGCTAAGATCCCTGCATTTCAGAGGGATAATTTCATGTTCAGTTATTTGAATGCGTTGGGAATTACTTGAGTTCTAAAGCTTTCGTGAACAAGAGCTAAAAAGTTAGTTTATGAATTTTGTTGTCCTCAATATGTATTGAACAAATACTGAATGTAACTGTTCTGTTTGGGCCTCTAAACCAGTTCTGGTTATTCTAATGATTCTAATCAAGGTTCCAATTTCAATATCCTAGAATACTTGGTGAAAATGGCGCATACAGGTCATTTTGAGAGACAAAGTCAGTCTTGGAATATTGAATTGGAGTTCATATCATATCTGCTAAGATCCCTGTATTTCAGAGGGATGATTTCATGTTCAGTTATTTGAATCCGTTGAAATTTGATTGAGTTCTAAAGGTTTTGTGACCAAAAGTTAGAAAGTTAGTCTGTGAATTTTATTGTACTCAAGATGAATTAAACAAATACAGAATGTAAGTATTTTGTTTGGGCCTCTAAACCAGTTTTGATAATTCTAATGGTTCTAATCAAGGTTCCAGTTTCAATATCTTAGAATACTTGGTCAAAGTGACGCATAGGGGTCATTTCCAGAGATAAAGTCAGTCTTGGAATATTGAATTTGAGTTCAAATCATGCCTGCAAAGATCCCTGTATTTCAGAGGGATGATTCCATATCCAAACTTTGGGATCAGTTGAGAATTGATAAATTTGTATTTTCTGAAGTTTTCCTAAAATTGAAAATTGGGGTCTCTGATAATACTTATTTTTCAAAAGTTCATGATCAGTGGCTTTCTGTCCATTCAAATTTAATAATCAAGTGAATTGAATTGCATCTAATTGCATCTGTGGTTTCCACTATAGGTACACATTATTCCCAAGGCCCCTAATGTATGTGAGAGGGGCACAATGTCAAGACCTCTGATATTAGTGTGCGAGAGGGGTACAATAATATATACATAGACATAAAGTGTATATATATATATTTACCTTTGTAAACAGTGTTGTTGTGTGTGTGTGTGTGTGTGTATTCACACATACATATACATCGACAATCAGCATGTTTACAAAGGTTAGAGTGTGCGTGTGGTCGTGGTGACACGCCTGCTGATCATCACTGAGCTATATATATATGTGGTGATCGCAGGGGTGCCACCGTAAGTTACTAGGGCTGTTCCGATATGGCGGCAGACTACGGCCTCGCCTTAATGTGAGCTTGAAGATTCAACTCTGTGAGATTCTGGCGTCGAATAGTAGTGAGCTTACTTAGTCATGTACACTGTGTTGAGAGCTTCGAGTTCCTAACGAGCTCGAGGGACCTTCCTCCCCTCCCCCCCCCTCCCAACCTTAACTTCTCACAGTCGTTACATGTGGAACTCTCGTTTTGCTCCGGTGCGCGGAACTAACCAACGTCCGTTTTGAAACTGTAGGGAGCTAAACATTATACTCAGACTCGAGTTGTGCAATATCTCTGTGTATAAGCGAGTCAACGTTGTAGTTGTCGACGTAAAATGCGCTCTGTAAGGTGATCCGGGGGATGCATTACGAAACAGGAGATATGAAATATGCAACAATGTTGTAAGTTCAACGAGAGTATCAGTCTCCCAGTTACTCTTTCATTCAGTTGGCTTAAGTATTTTGAGTTCTGTCTGTGTATGAATTCGATTTCTCGGAAAATGAGAGAATGAATGAGATCGAGATAGAGGTTAATGAGTTCTGAACAGGAAATTTCACAAAAAACTGATATTTTAGTCTGAGACACAGATTCAATGTAAGCGTAAAGTCCTTCGCAATCAATTAGTGGTACATCTTCGGTTTGCTTCTACAATGATAACAACAGTAATTAAATTGAATAGAAAATGAGAAAATGATACCATACACTTGGACGGGATATCCGAGAAACCTATTACACTCTCAGAGCAAGTAATGAAACTGCTGAATTCAGAAATTCAAGTCGGTGAGAATTATGACGATAGAGAATTAGTAAACCAAATGCACCAGCAGAGATCGACGAGATTATCCACAACCAAGATAGCTATACTGAGTAAGTTGGAAAACTGTCTGGTGAGAAATTTGAAAGCGAGAGAGAGAGATAGAGGAAGCGTGAATTATGGGCATAGGCCATTGGAAACTTTTACGAGAAAGATATTGAATTAAATGTGATGAATCTTATCGGTATTTACAGTCGCATAGCAGTATAGCTCATGAAACTTGATGGAGCGCGAAGCAGATATGGTTGCAAACATTCCCGCTGTATATGCATATGAGAGAGAGAGAGAGAAGATGAATTATTGCAAAACTTCTAACGTAGAGAAAGGGATGGAGGAGAGGATGGAGAGATCGCAAAGTTTCCGCGAATTTTATACAGTTTAGACCCATCAATTTTCTACACGCTTCTTTCGACTTCGCATTTATGTACACTTGGCGAATTCACATTCGGTGCATGAGCACTCTCAATCCTCGAAACAGCCCAAGAGCACGAAAAACTTATACTTTCTCGCATCGTAATGTACCAAAGATCAGATGTTCAACAACGAGTAAGTACTACCACGTGCGTTCAAAACAACATACATGGAAAGACCAACTTTCAACCCACTCACTCAGTACGATTATGGCAGAGAGTTTGTTTACACGATAAATGATTGGTTTTTGAGGATACATCAGTCCGAGGCTGAATCACTAATAGATTTTATACGATGGGGATCAGCAATCCCATACGTTAAGTATATGAGTCATTCTGGAGCAAGCTGGACAAAACCGTCACCAGGGGGGTTTGGGAAAATTCCGCAAAAATTTTTTTCCATTAGTACTATGTTGAAATAGTACGAAAAATTTTCTTTCAGATTCTTTCGGCTCCCCCTGTGGGCCCCAGGGCCCATGAAAGGGCGATTTTAGGCCCTTTTTCAGCCTATCCTAGGAAAATCATAGTTCCAACGCAATTCAATATTTTTCAACGTACTTGGGCGCATTTTTCTCGTCAAGACTAGTACTTTTGAAAAAAAAATTGTCCGAGGCCACTTAAATGAGCCTGACGACTTCTGCAAGCTAATTATTGAGAGCAAATTTTAGCGGTTTTTGGGCCTGCTTCAAAGCGATCTAGCTCTTACTAGACATGTGATAATCGACTTCTGCAGGTGGTCATTTTAAAGGTCTTGAAGAAACCTACAATTTGACCACCTGCAGAAGTCGATTATCGTACTTTTTATAGGAGCTGTAGCCGATACAAGTTGAGCTATTTACGAAAAAGTCGAAAATTCAGGACTCGATTCCAAAAATATATCTTGATTTTTTTTCACGAAACTTGTGCGAAACTGTTCTTTGAGACATCTACTTTCAGTAAAAAAAATTTGGCGGAGGTTATTTCTTTTGATTTTTTTTGCCGAGCGTTACAAAATGCCGCATTTCGTGGTTTTAGCAAAAACGGCATCATCGACCACGGTCACATACGCTCCCATCTGGACTGATGTGCACCAATCTGTGTGAAAGTACTCCCCAAAGTACCCCCAAGTACGTGTAAGAAGTTGCGGTGACGAGCCTCCACCCAGGAGCGAGCTGTAGGTTCTATTCAGCGTGTCCAAAATAGGCATTATTTTGGCTATTCGAGCGTAAGCGACTGAGAGCATGATTTTACTCGTTCTGGCTTACAAATGAGATAATGGGCTAGAATGAGGATCCAATAGTTATTTACGATACAAGGGACCTAAGAGCCTTATTATTACACGGCGTGAAGTTGGCGCCCGGGCGCTTGCGCGAGGGTGCCAATCACGCCGTGTAATAATCAAAGCTCTTGGGTCCCGTGTATCGTACACTATTTCATAGCATCGAGTGACATAAACCCGCCCTTTGCGGGGGTCATAACACACCGGAGCGCTTGCGCGAGGGTGGAAGCGGGTGGCTAGGGCGGGGGTAAGCGGGGGGGTTCGGGGGGGCGGCAGCCCCACCGACTGAAAAAAAGTTAAGAATCTGGTCCTATAAAATAGACATCACACACCCGCGATTAAACCTATCGAGTGATGATAAAGACGTTTCTTGTATCTAAAATAAGTCATGAGTATCGTTGGTCATTATAGTAATATAAGGGTTGTGCAACCCTCATCCCGGCCAAAACCTGAAATTTTCCCTCTCAGACTTCATCATGAAACAATTTCTGAATTTACGCTGGTAACTAGACTCCAGAAAAATTAGCAGTTAAGTTCTCCTTAGACATTCCATAACGGCTGTTTGAGAATTGAAAACTGTGTAATAACACATCCTCACCGCAAGGATGACGAATATGCGTATTCGATCTTTTCAAATGAGGTACAACTCCTAATACTGCCATGCAGTCTCTAATTTTGATACCTACTCATTTGTTGTGATTTGGTCACGACAGTGTATTAAATGGAAATCCAGCATGATCAAAGGTTTCAAGGTTAGCACAAATATACATGTGCAAAACTCAACCACGTGTTTATGTTTATGTTTATGTTGATGATGATTTATAACCATGAGTGGGAGTGTAACAGTCATGACTAATTTTTTTGCTCTTTACAATTATTGATGCGGATACAAGTGTTCCAGACATGATCCATCATAGATTTTTTATAATATTATCTCAATTTCGATGCCTGCATACATAATATGCGCAAAAATTGCCAAAAATGTCCTAATAACCTCACAGTGAAATAAACTGATTTGCTGCATCCCGCACCCACGTGAAGTGAGCGGACGCATTATTTCACAGTTGAATAATAGGCCATTCAAGTCCCGCAAATGCGTTAAATAAACGCGGGTTTAGGTCACGCAGTGCTATAAACATATTTTTCCGACTCAAAATGACCATCTGAACACAATTCCGAGGCCAGTTTAGCTCTAGAATGTCATCTGGTGCCTCAACGGTGTCAGAACCCGTCGACAGAATCTAAGTTCTTGAGGGGCAGAGGGACGACTATTTAGAGCAAAACTGACCTCGGAATTGTGTTGAGATGGTCATTTTGAGTCGGAAAAGTATGTTTGGATCCTCATTCTAGCCCATTATCTCATTTGTAAGCCAGAACGAGTAAAATCATGCTCTCAGTCGCTTACGCTCGAATAGCCAAAATAATGCCTATTTTGGACACGCTGAATAGAACCTACAGCTCGCTCCTGGGTGGAGGCTCGTCACCGCAACTTCTTACACGTACTTGGGGGTACTTTGGGGAGTACTTTCACACAGATTGGTGCACATCAGTCCAGATGGGAGCGTATGTGACCGTGGTCGATGATGCCGTTTTTGCTAAAACCACGAAATGCGGCATTTTGTAACGCTCGGCAAAAAAAATCAAAAGAAATAACCTCCGCCAAATTTTTTTTACTGAAAGTAGATGTCTCAAAGAACAGTTTCGCACAAGTTTCGTGAAAAAAAATCAAGATATATTTTTGGAATCGAGTCCTGAATTTTCGACTTTTTCGTAAATAGCTCAACTTGTATCGGCTACAGCTCCTATAAAAAGTACGATAATCGACTTCTGCAGGTGGTCAAATTGTAGGTTTCTTCAAGACCTTTAAAATGACCACCTGCAGAAGTCGATTATCACATGTCTAGTAAGAGCTAGATCGCTTTGAAGCAGGCCCAAAAACCGCTAAAATTTGCTCTCAATAATTAGCTTGCAGAAGTCGTCAGGCTCATTTAAGTGGCCTCGGACAATTTTTTTTTCAAAAGTACTAGTCTTGACGAGAAAAATGCGCCCAAGTACGTTGAAAAATATTGAATTGCGTTGGAACTATGATTTTCCTAGGATAGGCTGAAAAAGGGCCTAAAATCGCCCTTTCATGGGCCCTGGGGCCCACAGGGGGAGCCGAAAGAATCTGAAAGAAAATTTTTCGTACTATTTCAACATAGTACTAATGGAAAAAAATTTTTGCGGAATTTTCCCAAACCCCCCTGGTGACGGTTTTGTCCAGCTTGCTCCAGAATGACTCATATATTATGTGAGATAGAAGTCCAAGCGAAGCCTATTTCCCTGCCATTCTCATCAACACAGCTTCTTCGGTTAGTATTTCGGGGAGATCACTCGTCTAATCATGGTGGAATTGTTCATAGAGGACCGAAATATGGGTACCCAAAGGTCCGGCCAGGTCAAGGACACCGCAACCGGGCTTCTGTCTGAATCCAGTTGGGAAGAGCTTGGCCCAGAGACTGACAATCGGAAATTATTTGACTCCTTCCGAAAACCTGCAAGGAGGGATTCGACACCTTCATGTTTGAGCCCTGGAGCTCAAAACGATCCCTCGGCCATGGTCAGCGCCAGCCAGAGTGTGGAGCCGCACATCTCCATTCAGTGGCCACGGCAGCTGCGATGTACGAAGACTGAGCGGGTCGTGGGTCTCGTGGTACACGGTCGCTATTCGGAGCGATCCTCCGCGAGGCCTAGAAAACTTGTTCGGGGAACCGGGGGACTCCTTGGGCTTTGAAAGAAATCTAGACGAATTCCAGGACTTCACCGAGGGTCAGGTTCGGCCGGGTGCGCTGGTGGCAGCTCAGAATTCAATAGTTGGCGAAGAGAGATGGATCATTCCCGAAAAACTTGTAGCTCGGGAATAATCTTTCTCTGACCCAACGCACTAGCGTGGCGTATTCGTGACCCGCACTTATGTGGGCAATCGGAAAGAGTCAGGTCATCCTCTTTATCCTCATTTTCACGTTGCTAAAAAAAATCGTTACAATAATACATCTTTCAAGTTTAGTCCGTTTGCAAATCTCTGTACTATCAGCCATACGAGTTCACCAACTGATTATTAGAAATTTTTCTCATCGACTTCTTCGGACAATTAGAGCCAAAGTTACGATGATGAGAGGGAACCTGTGGCACCAACTTGTGTATCTCATGCACATAGCGCAGAGAATCGACGATGTAAATATCGTCAGTGGTTCTGCGGGCGCATATTGAGAGGCCAAGTATCGGAAACCACTCCCGCCTCATATCGTGATCAGAATGAATGAGAGGCAACTAAGGAAGCGAATTTATTCAGAATTTGGATAATTTACAATCAGTCAAAGGGAAGAGTAACTGTTTTGCCCTTGTCTCTTCAGGGCTCGGCACTTGGACGACAGAGAGACTTGTCTAAGACAGAGAAATATTGTTGAAAATGATATGTTGGGAAATGTAGGTGATATGAACACTGCTTCTATGATTATAATCAATTACTCTTCGCTCTGACTGATTGTAAAATATCCAAATTCTGAATAAATTCCCTTTCTTAGTTGCCTCTGTTTCATTCTGATCACGATATGAGGCGGGAATGGTTCCCGATACTTGGCTTCTCAATATGCGCCTGCAAAACCGTTGAAGATATCTTCATCGTAGATTCTCTGCACCATGTGCATGAGATACACAAGTCGGTGTCACAGGTTCCCTCTCATCATCGTAACATTGGCTCTAATTGTCCGAAGAAGTCGATAAGAAAAATTTCTAATAATGTATATAGCCACCGGACGAGGAGGAATCCACTATACAACTATTCACCATCTGATTCTTCCACTGCTGTTCAGATGAAATCATCGGAAGGATCGGAGGAAATCACCCAGTTACAATTGTGACGAACATACTTTATTCCTCGCTACCAGCAAGGCCACGCATGCTTGCCCAGAGCCAAAAAGTCTGTCTTCTGGATTATTCGAGGTTTTCCACGTCCAGATGGCAAACCACCTGTGATCGATAGAACAGTCCACCCAAGCTGCGACAGAGCTTCACAACAAGTCACCCAACGCAGCCGACTCATCAGTTGTCTGGTCTCCGGGTGTGCCAAGCGCCTAGACAAGCTGATAATGACACTGCCACGCTGTAAGAGATTTCTGTGTAAATACACGACAGGCGCTGTGGTGACCCAGGTGCTGTAACCGGTCGAATTCTTATCCAGGCCCAAACACTGGGATCCGTCAAGAACCCGTTGCGAGAACACAGTACTGCTCGCAGTTGGGCTGTTTATAATATTTCACCGTGGAAATGATACTACTCGAAAATAATTTCACCTGGCAAGATTGATCTGAGTAGTGATTTCCAAGATATCATTAGAAGGATTTCTAATAATGTAGGCACTTCCAAAAGTATCAAGCAGCTCAAATTCGCGAAAGCAAATGTAAATGACACCAATGATAGCCTGACCACGCAAAGTTGTGATTCCCAAATGCCGTGTTGTAAAATCTCTGTGTCCGAGAGTGAATAAAAATCCGACCAGCAGGGGCTTCGGTTTTTACACAGAAATTTTTCCCAGTGTAGCACTCCTCACCATCTTTGCGTGCACCCGAAGTTATCGAAATGTCGAAAGGTCAACCTTCGGATGCTCCCAGTGAATATCCTGACAAATTTACATTTCTGTATCGATCATCCGGGTGCTCCCAGATGACCAGTGACCCAAGATTACCGACCCCGACCCCTTCATGTGTGCTCCCTTGGCGAGAAAGAAAGGCTTGACCTTCACACTCTGGATACCATCCGCGTTTCCGGCATTGCCGTGATAGCTAGTAGAGTCACACATAATCACAATCAGTTATTTGGGTAGACCGAAAATTGTTACAAATACACGTAGAAAAGGAAAATCGATGATCAATACTAACGAAGGAAGGTCTGATTCTGCGGGTTCAAGGTTCGTGCCAAACTTCGGGAACCACCTTATTTTGGTAAAAAATAGAGGCATCTCAAAAGATTTAATCTCATGGGCCTCCTATTTCGAGATATAACTATTATTGGCCATATAGACCTATGCTGAAAAGCCGTATATACAGATATACTACCAATTATAATCTCCACAGCTATGTTTCACGATAAGAGGCCTATCGGACTAAATCATTCGAGATACCTTCATTCTTCACCAAAACAAGATGATCCACAGAGTTTGGAACAAATCGAGGACCCGCAAGACTAGACTTGTCCTTGTAAGCATATGCTTCACCATTTGTTCAGATCAGCTCAACTGTAGATATGTATATCTCATTCCTCTTACAATATACTTCTGACATTACATATCAGCTGATTTGATTCATTTCAAGACCTGAATCCTACTTTCCTGAATGCCCGCAAAATCCCTCGTCGGTTACACAATAGTAATGCGTTTGTCAAGTCCTCTATATTTCGATTGTATATTGAGACCAGAGAAATTTATTCCTAATTTTACGATGAGCGATAGTGTCACGACTTGTGGTAACTCTCCTCTTATGACACCAGGATATCAAATTAACGAGTCTTTACTAAATTGTTGAAAATAATCGACCAACATTTGAACTCAACAACTCAAAATACGACCGGAAACCCCGTAATCGAGGATAGTTTGTCACACTATTACTGCAAGTGATCACAAACCTTGACTGATGTAACGTGAGTCCATAACGGAAAGCTCATTGTCGGCAAGTGATATTCTATCATTCAATATCCCAAGACCGTAGCTAAGCGTTCCCTCTCGGTAGTCGAAACTGCAACTCCGATGCCTACAAATCTCCGTTTCCAAGTCTCTTCCCGATGGCAATAATCGGATCCCAATTTTTATAAATCCTCTAACCAAGAAGGCTTACACAGCATAATAACCCGCGCATCTATCCTAACCAGGGCTCTCGGTTCTAACGAGCTCTCTAGAAGTAGTAGTAGTAGTAGTAACAGTAGGAGGAGGTTCAGCCGATTCAATTCCTAATGCACGCTCGTTACTCCGCGAGCCCCGACACAACCGCTTAGCTCTCGAGTCTGAAAAGCTGCATTGAGCCTGAGGGTGCGCTTACTATTATACACACCATCGTCATCGCGACAACGACGCACTTTTGTGACCACCCCTTCCTTATATATAATATCCCTTTCTCACTCTTCTCTCGGTCCTAGAATCTCTCTATGTTAGAGAAGACGATGTCGTCTTGATTCCCCCAGCACAACGAGAGGGTCTCCGTTGGTTGCCCAAGCTGAATGAGGCCGCTAATTATCTGACGAGGAGAACGTGTCGCAGCTACCGCGTCAGCCGCAGCTTCGAGCGATTTTACGGTAAATTTCACCTATTTGGGAAGACTGCTGATGCTTCTGCTACTCTCCTATAATACAGAGGTGGGAAAATGAAGCTGTGACATAGGAACGCCTCGGGCCGGTAAAACGTTTTGAGGCTGTACAATGCGGTGAGAAGATTTTTAAGAGAAATTTGTGCGATCGCGCGGAAATTCTACCTCGTGCGGTTTTCGGTTGTAAGAAACTCGTCAGGTGCTGCAAATGTCCCTCGACAACACATGCGCTATTACTACCGTTCTTTAGTCCTTATCGAATTAGAGTGAGGTTTAGCCAAACTTGGAAATGCAAATGTAACCAGATATCTTGTTTGATAGCCTGATTTTTGCATCGACCAGCTCAATTCAAGTCAGTACGATTTAATTGATTGAAGTAGGTTTATTATACATCTGGTACAAAGTACTCTATGCAGGGATGCAATTGCATCTGTACGCAGACTGAAACAATCTATCTGCAATTACTGAACTCACAAATTGAAAAACTACTAATCTTGACAGAAATGGATGAACTGAGAATGAAATTAATTATAATCATCAGGATCATTAATCCGACCAGATTCTAGTTTATCTCGTTAAGTTCACTCGCGATACATTGCTCCCCATATTGCTCTCGCAAATTTCAGTCATTTCCTACGTATATCTCATCTCATTTTGAGAGTCATGCTAAAGACTATCGATAACACAAAATACGTTGAGCTTTCATCGACAAAATAGCCACCCGTGAACCGTTGAAAGCATGATGTAACCTGAACGAGTCAAGGCCAGTCCGTAGTCCCCGCAATACCGCAGTTGCACCACGCACCAGAGTACATGCAGGTTTTCAAACAATATCTAATTTTCAAATAATTCCAAACACCTTTCGGATTAAATCATTGAGTCAGCGCGCCGCCTAATACAATATTCAATCATTTGAGCTTTGTTGCGTCTCAAAACTCCGTGATATATTTTGCAGGATTTGGAAATCTGAGATCTTGAGCTGGGCTGCCTCATCGTAGGAACCACGCTTTCATGCACGATTCCCATTTTCCAAATCTTGCAAAATATATCACGAGTTTTGACACGCAACAAAGCTCAAACGATTGAAAATTCTATTGGGAAGCGCGCTGACTCAATGATTTGGTCCGAAAAGTGTTTGCAACTATTTGAAAATCAAATATTGTTGGAATTACGCTATGCAAATCATCGTGGCGCCATCTATGAAGTAGTGAACGAGGAGTGAGCAGTACGGACTGACCTTAATCATCGTACTCCAAATAAGCTGTCTGCGGCTCATGACTTTTCCTAATTACTTCAATTTGGATTTGTTCGGGAGGCAAGAAAATATCAAATTGATAAAATAAATACGACCCCTCACACATTTCCTATGAAATTCTCGGAAGGAATAATCATGGAATGAGAATTTTAATTAATTTACTTGAAAATATGTTCTGCGAGGTAAACTCATCGATAGCAAAATTTTACCTACAGCGAAGTTACACACTGAACAGTCTAATAGCTCCATAAGCTATTAGACCTCACTTTCACACAAAGTTCAATCTCCATTCGCACTTGTCTGGCGCCACGCGTACACAATTATGCTCGCAGCCATTTACGCACAGTGCCACAGCCACCATCATCACCACCACTACCACCATCGAACCACCTCTCCGTTATGCCGGAGCAAGCATTGAGTTTTTCCCCTTCGCTAAACACCGGTAGCGTGGATCTCTCTCACAGCGAGAGCAATTTTAGCGAAAGAGAGGGAGCGACCGAACCGAGATAGAATTTGAGCGGCAATTATATCGCGCTTACGACTTTGACTGAGTCGTCGAGTACGTATTGCATTCTAAACTCTAACCACTTCAACTACTTCTTTCACCTTCCACCAATTGTAAACTTCTAACTACACCGTCTCGTCGTTAAACATTCACATTAATGCGTGGTTGATTCTATTTTGCATCAGTGAGAAGTGAGTATAGAAATTCCGTCCACAGTGAAAAAAGCAATGGAAAAAAGCAACGGCTCTAGTTTTGGAGCAACTGTGAGGCCTAAACCTCGCCAGTCGGCTTACCAGAGTGAGCAGGGGATTATCGCAGCTCGCGTTTGCTGTCGATTTTGTGCCAGCGAAAGTCGCCGTTCGTCATTCTCGAGTTCTCGATGCTACTGGTTATACCAAAGCTATGTGTTCTACAGTTACTGTGGCTCGTGCAGTTCGATTTTGTCGCCATAGCGAGAGAAAAAAATAAAGGCAACGTTTCTATCTCACGCCAAAGGATTTCGCGCATTCTCGTTTTTCAAACCAAACCCCCACTGGAGAGCACGCAAGCATGCAAATTGGACGGATTATTCAATTGAAAAGTTGGCTTAAACACAGAAAACTTTGACGGAACCTTTTGGAGACATTCCTCTGCAGAATTTCATGATTTTCACTCATGCTGCTGGGGAAATGTCTCGAAAAAATCGATTATTCCCGTTCATACTTTCACGAAATGATGTAACTCCTCACAGGGGCTGGAACTTTACATGGGTTATCATATTTTCAGTCAATTCTGACCACCTACTAACGATTCAACCTATTCAGTCTCGCCAAAGTTATGTTGATTTTTGCATTTGCAAAAAGAAATATGAGTAATTCCGCGCGAAAGCGGACCACGAATTGCAAACATGTTTCAAACTCTTTTTCCGACATTTCTAATCGATTCTATGGTCCAAAAAATGAACTTTTCACCCTCTATGGGGTGAAAAAAAAATTTTTTGTTTCCGTGGGGAATATCTTTGTGATAGTGTTTTTAGGAAAAAATACCAATCGTTTTTCAGTAAAATGGGTGTAGTCCCGACTTGAGGTGAGATACGACCACGCAAATAGTGGCATTCGAAAGGGCTTTCAAAAATCTATCGAAATATGTTTCGAAAAATTTTTTTTGAGGCTACGGACGCCCCCTATGAGCAAAAAGGTGAAAAACAGAAAAAATTCATCTCCTCAAAAACCTAATTTTCTAAAAATCTGGAAATCCATATTTCGATGTAAAATTGCGTGTTCTTCCAGAAAAAAGTGGTCCCGATCTGTGTTTTTGGGTTCTACGCTGTTTTTTTTTTTTTTTTACGTTTTATCAATATTCTCAGCCTTTTCGGTTGAAAAATGAATTTTTCTGCGCATGCGCAGGAATTTAGACTGCTGAAACCAATTCCATTGAAAAGCCAAGGAAATTTCCTTCAAAATGACTACTTGGCGAAGTCAATTTTATCTACTTGGCCCAAAGTTACATCACATTAATGATGAAGCATCCTCAAAAGGGGTAATTGCAGTCTTGCACGAATTTCCCATTACTATCGTGACTCGAGTAGAAGTGTCATCATTTTTTAGACCTTCTAACTTTAGTCCCAGTACATCGAATCGACTTCATCAAGTATAGTCATTTTGAAAGAAATTTCCTTGGCTTTTCAATGGAATTGGTTTCAGCAGTCTAAATTCCTGCGCATGCGCAGAAAAATTTATTTTTCAACCGAAAAGGCTGAGAATATTGATAGAACGTAAAAAAAATTAGCGTAGAACCCAAAAACACAGATTGGGACCACTTTTTTCTGGAAGAACACGCAATTTTACATCGAAATATGGATTTCCAGATTTTTAGAAAATTAGGTTTTTGAGGAAATGAATTTTTTCTGTTTTTCACCTTTTTGCTCATAGGGGGCGTCCGTAGCCTCAAAAAAAAATTTTCGAAACATATTTCGATAGATTTTTGAAAGCCCTTTCGAATGCCACTATTTGCGTGGTCGTATCTTACCTCAAGTCGGGACTACACCCATTTTACTGAAAAACGATTGGTATTTTTTCCTAAAAACACTGTCACAAAGATATTCCCCAAGGAAACAAAAATTTTTTTTTCACCCCATAGAGGATGAAAAGTTCATTTTTTGGACCATAGAATCGATTAAGAATAGTGGAAAACAATCTGAGATATGTCTGCAATTCGTGGTCCGCTTTCGCGCGGAATTACTCATATGCTAGGCTCTCAAAACTCACTCTTATGCAGGCGTGAGCTCCACACGTATCGTGATGGATTATCTTACCGTCTCGTCATAGAAATGATCGTTGTTGATGATGGAAATAGATATGTCGTGCGATAAATTATGGGCCAGTGATACTAACCCCCAACTAAGATATGAAGTTTGTCTAAATTCACTGCAATGTTCGTTACTATATGTCTATGACCTAAAATACGAAACACTGCAGTAAATTGGCAGAAAAAGAATCGTGATAATAATAACACGGAACACGGGAGTGATGAATTTTTATAAACGATCTGATAGAAGATCTTTTCGGAATAGCCTCACGATACCCGGAGAACCAAACCATCATGATTCGAGATTCGGTCTATCTATCCAATCACCTCCACCAAAACAACAAACACCAATTAAACCTACCCCCGGTAAATTACGGTCAGTCGAAGAAGCACACTAACAACTCGCGAAATCACGAGAGAGATCGAACTTTGGCGGAATTAGGAGATCGCTGAACAGGAAAAACGTCCGTCGAGAAAAAGTTGAGAATTAGTCGTGAGTCCGCGGAGCAAACTTGGCCTCGTGCATCGTCGCAGCAGCAGCGCAAAAAAGTCGTCTCTCGCGTTTATCCTTTTTCTTGCGCTTCGACTTTTCGCCGCAGCATCCCGCCACTAACGCTACCGTATCTATCTATCTATCTTTAGCGCTCTATCACGTAATAGCACAAGTTTTATTACGAGACGAGAACGACGGCTGCTGCGAAGCAACTACGGCAGCACGAACCGAATCTGAAGAAGAAGTAGTATAGAAAAACGCAGAGGTTGAATCGACCCTAGGGAACCCAACAACGCTCTCGTACTCATAGCTCTTTCTCGGACGGTCGCGCGCCGCGCGTGTGAGCCAACCCACGTCCGTATACGTCCGATTCTGTTTTGTGTGCGAAAAAGCTCGTCGTCGTTTGGTGCATTCGAGCGTATGAAAACCCTCGCGCGATTTCTATGACTCCGAGTTGCTTTTGCATGTCCAGCCCTATACAATAAATTTCGGGCTGATATGGATGTGTGAGTGTGTTTTGGAGTGGAAGGGAATCTTCAGAATCGAGATTGAGTGGTTTGAATAGAAATGGATGTATGTTCACGGGGCACCGGAAATCAGCCGTAGAGAATTTATTTCGAAGAGGGACGTCTGCGAGGCGACGATGTGAATGGCGTCATTTCGAATTGATCGAGACACTTTCGTTTACATTTTAAGATAAGCTATTCGAGTCTACCCAAATCAATATTTTGACGTGATACGAGGATAGGCGACTGATATGGTTTTTCTGGTTCTGTTATAGTCTTTTGCATCGTGAAAAAAAGAGAATGTGATTTCTTACAGGTCATCAGGTGCTTTTTTCCCCTTTCAACGAGAGGACTTTCTTAATCAATACTCGGTCTCCGGGCAATATCCAAAGAAAATTTCTTGAGCCAAGACTTTTTCCATAGCACACAGGGTAATGGGCGAATATTTATCCCGAGGGATTAGAGCGCACAGTAGACCAGCGGTAGCAGCAGAAGCTTAGAAAAGATGCACAAACTTGTAAAAAGCATTATCCACGAGCCAAGTTTCCGACTTGAACGGAAAAGACATTTTCATCTGAAATTTTTTTCACGTCACGCAAGCAAGAAGAGAAAACTGCTGAATAAAAACCTTAAACAGTTTCAAGTTTGGTCTCAAACTTTTTCCAAACTCGAGTTATCTCAGGATCAAGGAATTCATCCAGAGATTTCGAAGTTTACAGATAAAAGCAGAACGTTTGCATTGTCCATCTAACGATCTTGCCGATTCAAATTTCGTTCTTCTTCGACTGCGTCCAATATTCGAATGCAATCATATACAGATTCGAATTCTAAAACATACAATACACATTCGAACAATTGCAACTCTGAAACTACTGAATCTCGAAGCAAGATATGTCAGTCCTTCAAAACTACATCCAGAACAAAACTTTCAGCCACTACAGACTCGTGTGTACGCGAAACTGATATCACCAAAGCTATCCAGTATATCATCTCCTGCACATTGAGTATATTGTGTATGTGAAAAGGAAAACAGAGAGTACACCAAAAGCTTATTGTAGCAACAACACTAGCTGTTGTGGGAGAATAGAAGAAGGGAGCTCGCTGACTGAAGCAAAGTTTTATCCTCTTTCGGGAACCGACGGTAAAAGGAGTCTTGGCTGCTGTTTGCCATTTAAGACGTGCTTGTATGAAGAGCATTTCCACCTGCGTTACACGGATTCCGCTAAGCACGCGTCAGGCGTTTGAGGTTGAGAGTAACCGGAGCAAAAGTATACCTCACTCCGTTCTCCTCCACTTTCAGTCGGTGGATCAAAACCGAACTGCAAGTTTTGCTGCTTTTCACAGAGTTCACACTTTTTCTTCGGTTATTCTTTGAATGTCGAAATTTGAGTGCATGGAATCAAAGATCTTCAAGGTTTGGAATTTCACTATTTCTTGCTGTGTATGAAAAAAAGATTCAGGAAGACGTCAGTGTCAAGCCCGCCAAAAAAGAGCTGACTTTGCAAACCACCTCAAGCGAAGTAAAATTACCTGTCAATCAATATTCTGGGATGGACATTCGATTAATCGAACAAATTCAAAATATTTTGCAGTACTGGTTGCTGTTCTCGGTATTCAAGATAATGTTGAATTCGAGGCGAGGAAATGGTGAATAATATCTTCATAATTCGTGTTGAATCAAGAACGAGTAGAGCACTCTTACGAGTCAATGATACAGACTAAATGAAAATATCGAGCCCCTCCCCCCCCCCCCCGCCCCTGAATTAACGACTCTGAGATCTACCTTACAAAACGAAGAGCTGAAACCGTGAATTACTAAGGTAGATTTACAAAATCCAATCTTCGATACGAGACAACTTTGCTATAATGTTTCCAACTTCTTATTGCTCCAAAATTCTTCCAATACCCATGTTTTTTATTGCATCTTCTAAGCCCAAACCAGATTCTACCAAACAAGTCCCGTACAAAGCCCTAACAAGTCAACGAAGCGGCGGCGACGGCAAAACTGTGCTTATATCCTCTTAGCACGCTTTACAACAAGAGAAAAACAACCACTGCTTCATCGTGCACTATATGCAGCTATACTATAATAATAGCCCAGCAGTATTATGTGCTTACACGCCGTGAAGTTAATATTCAAGATTAGACGTAGCTCGAAGTACGCCAACGACGATGAACAACTTGTATAATAGTAGGTTCAGCGTCAAACTACCCAAAGTAATACCCAGTTTACACGTACTAATTTATTCACAAATCAGGTAACACCAAGTACGACAACAGAATGAGCCGATCATCATCGTCACCCAAGAGCCCGTAAGACACAAACTTCATCAATAATAACAAGGCTACACGACAACATGAGATTACGACAAGATTTACTGACAAGTTGACACAAGAAACAACCCTTGCTCAATAAATTCATGCTTGCAAAGCTACAAAAATTCCCTGATGAAATTTTGAAACTATATTCTGTAGCTAAGGCGCTGTCCATATTGGCATCGTTTCTTGCGTTTTTCTGTGACACGGTGTCGCAAGAAAAACGCTGGTGTGTCGCAGAAGCGCTGCTGGAAAAACGCAAGATCTCGCACCCGTGTCACAGAGAAACGCAAAGATTTTGCATTGAGCCGCAGCCGCTGATGGCTCATCTGCGCTAATGAACTATACCTGAATAAACAAATCGTAAAATCTTTTCGGCCCATCCGCGCTAATGGGCTACCCTCATAAACATATCATAAAATCTTCTGGGCAATTTTTCAAGTTATTGAAATAATAGAAAATTGATAGTTTGAAATTCACAATTTGATTACTGGTATCGAGACGATCTTTTAGAAACTTGAACGGAAGAAATCGGACCACTTTTAGTATCAATTTATCAATTAAAATGATGATGCTGCTTATGACTTGTGATACTAAAAGTGGTCCGATTTCTCCCATTCAAGTTTCTAAAAGATCGTCTTGATGCCAGTAATCAAATCGTGAAGTCAAATTTATCAATTTTTGATTAATTCAATTACCTGAAAAACAGCCCGAAAAATTTTATGATAGGATAATGGGGGCTCGTCTAGCGCGGACGGGCCGCTGCCATAAATAGAGACAAGCGATTGAGCTATTTGCACTATACAACCATGAATTATCGCGCCAGTCCTCATTTTAAAGTTTTTCCGTCTCAATAGTAGAGGTGTCATTATTCGATACATTTGTCCCTTTTTCGCGTAAAACCTCAAAGAGAGAACTGGCACAATAATTTATGATTGTACCGCATCCCGAATAGCTTGATTGAAGTGGCAGTGGCCCGTCCGCGCGGACCCCCATTATTCTACCATATACATAAAATTTTTCTGGCTATTTTTGAGGTAATTGAATTAATCGAAAACTGATAGTTTTGACTTGACAGTTTGATTACTGGTATCAAGACGATCTTTTAGAAATTTGAACGGAAGAAATCGGACCACTTTTAGTATAAATTTATCAATTAAAATGATGATGCTGCTTATGACTTGTGATACTAAAAGTGGTCCGATTATTGGTGTAGTGGTGCCATTTAGCCATTTTCCCCCCAATTCTAATCTATTCCAATATTCCCCAACGTGCTTTAGCTGTCAAGACCTTCAAAATGAGCTCAAGTAATTTCGATTTCAACACGTTAACTGCGAGAGCAGTTTTTCGCAATTTTGGGTTGGTCATGATGTCGACTATCGCTTTTCGATCGATGCGATGCAACCATATGAGAGTGAAGTATTTTCTGACTCATTATCTATGCTCTAAGCAAACTAAACCGCCAAAAAAAATTGCTATCAGAAATATTTTTCGAGCAAAAGTGAATCAGTAGGAATTGGATCGTAAAATAGCATGTGCCCCACCGGTGGGGCCCATCGCAGTGAAATGTAGAAGTGAGAACCAGCGCAGTAAATTATGACTCTTCTGCATCCCAAATAGATTGATCGCTTGTCTCTGGCGGTGGTTCGTCCGCGCTGAAGACGAGGCCGCCATTATCCCATCATAAAATTCTTTTGGCTATCTTTCAAGTGATGAAAGTAATCAAAATTTGGTAATTTTCTATTCACAATCTGATTACTGAGGCTGAGACAATCAATTAAAAACTTCAATGTAGGAAATTAGATGACTTTTAGTATCACGAGTCATATGCAGAATCGTTATTCGGATTGATAGATTGATATTAAAAGTCATCCGATTTCTCCTATCCCAGTTTCCAAAAAATCGTATTAATACCAGTAATCAAATTGTGAGATTCAAAATATGAATTTTTAATGATTTCAATTACTTGAAAAATAACAGGCAGAACTGGTGCAATAATCTATCACATAACTGATGTGCGTCCCCAAAAGCTCAATCGTTTGTCTCAATGTATGGCAGCGGCCCGTCCGCGCTACAGATGGCCCCCATTATCCTATCATAAAATTTTTCTAGCTATTTTTCAGGTAACTGAATTAATCAAAAATTGATAGTTTTGACTTGACAATTTGATGACTGGTATCAGGACGACCTTCTAGAAACTGGAACGGAAGAAATCGTACCACTTTCAGTATCAATTAAAATGATGATGCTGCTTATGACTTGTGATCGAGCTTGTGATACTAAAAGTGGTTTGATTTCTCCCATTCAAATTTCTAAAAGATCGTCTTGATACCAGTAATCAAACTGTCAAGTCAAAACTATCAGTTTTCGATTAATTCAATTACCTCAAAAATAGCCAGAAAAATTTTATGTATATGGTAGAATAATGGGGGTCCGCGCGGACGGGCCACTGCCACTTCAATCAAGCTATTCGGGATGCGGTACAATCATAAATTATTGTGCCAGTTCTCTCTTTGAGGTTTTACGCGAAAAAGGGACAAATGTATCGAATAATGACACCTCTACTATTGAGACGGAAAAACTTTAAAATGAGGACTGGCGCGATAATTCATGGTTGTATAGTACAAATAGCTCAATCGCTTGTCTCTATTTATGGCAGCGGCCCGTCCGCGCTAGACGAGCCCCCATTATCCTATCATAAAATTTTTCGGGCTGTTTTTCAGGTAATTGAATTAATCAAAAATTGATAAATTTGACTTCACGATTTGATTACTGGCATCAAGACGATCTTTTAGAAACTTGAATGGGAGAAATCGGACCACTTTTAGTATCACAAGTCATAAGCAGCATCATCATTTTAATTGATAAATTGATACTAAAAGTGGTCCGATTTCTTCCGTTCAAGTTTCTAAAAGATCGTCTCGATACCAGTAATCAAATTGTGAATTTCAAACTATCAATTTTCTATTATTTCAATAACTTGAAAAATTGCCCAGAAGATTTTATGATATGTTTATGAGGGTAGCCCATTAGCGCGGATGGGCCGAAAAGATTTTACGATTTGTTTATTCAGGTATAGCTCATTAGCGCAGATGAGCCATCGGCGGCTGCGGCTCAATGCAAAATCTTTGCGTTTCTCTGTGACACGGGTGCGAGATCTTGCGTTTTTCCAGCAGCGCTTCTGCGACACACCAGCGTTTTTCTTGCGACACCGTGTCACAGAAAAACGCAAGAAACGATGCCAATATGGACAGCGCCTAAAAAATCTCAACTGGGTATAGAACATCACTGGCTTCAGTAAAAATTGCGTATTTCACAGTTTGCGACACGCCGATCGTAAAGATTACGCTTACGTCTCTTGGGTCATAAAACGTCACGATAAACGAATCGTAAACCTCCAACATGAGACAGCCTCTCCCTCCCCTACCACAAATCCTCCCCTCTTCATTCTTTTTACCATACTTTCATTCTACTCGACGTCACCGTCGTCGTCGTTGTCGTCGTCGTCGACGGTGCACAGGCAAACATAACCTCAACGACGATGTCAAGACGAATATGAATTTATACAATGCAAAAATGCGGGTCGTAGTGAAAATTTCAGGGGCGCAGAAATAGAGAAGAAAGAGAAAAGGGAAACAAGACGAAACGAGGATATAAAGCAAGGAGGCCAACATCGAGGTTGTTGGCGCGACAATGACTATGCAAGAGGCGAAATTCCCCCTCCTCGTTCATTCGTTTGAAACTCACAACCTTTTCACAAAAATAGAGGCTCGTCCCGCATTTTTCACGATTAATCGAGACGTCCCGGTTCCCTTCCCCTACTCTACTTCCCTTGTGTACCAAATTTTGAGCTACACTCTGTTTTCATCGTCGTACGAGGCTACTCGTGAATATTTCACTACTGTTGCGAAGAAAAGTATAAAAGATGTATGTATATAGGCGGTTAAAAAAAATTGTCGTGTAAGCTTGGCTTCTTGGACCCGAATTTGGTTGTTTACGTCTAGGGGTTAGAAGAATGAAAAATTCAGTGCAGATTGTCGAGAATAAGATGAAAGCATCTCGCAAACAATAATTTTCTGCCAAGCTGCACTGTTGAATTTTGCTGTGAATCTTTCAAACGGTGGCACAATTTTGCCCAATGAAAAACTTGAGTGATTCACGAAACAGAACCAAAAGGAGCTTGAAAGTCGTGTAAGTGTTCGAGAACTAAGATATAGGTCACGACTCGCAATTCGTCGAGCCAAGAGTGGACGGGAGGGGGGGGGGGTGTACGAAATCTAGCTTACTCATTCAATATTCATTGAAGAATTTTAAGACCAAGGTTCCTATCGAGAAGAAAAAGAATACGTAATGACTTCCTACTCAAGCGTCTGATAGGTCACTTCAGCGAAGATCGAATTTTCCAGTCGAGCGAGGTCTTAAGACATTTAATCTCTTAACGACGTCTATTCCACTTTTCTTCACTCCCCAAACAGTAAGCGTCTGGCGTAACGCAATCTCATCATCTTGCAAATTAAAAGATTCGAACCCCTGAACTTTGATCGAATTCCGAGCAACGAGCTTTTCAACGTAATTCTCATTCCATGTGATTTTTCCGGATACATTTTTTAAATTTTTCACCTTGTGCAACGAGCGGGTTATTGAGAAGAACGTATTCCTTTGGTACAATTACATAGTGCAACGAATATTATGAAGATTTGGAAGAGTTGACTGTCTAGACTAGAATAACAAAAGGTAAACAGTTAAGTAGTAAAATATCGCAATGGTCAGACATGCGTGTTTCGAATGCTAGAATGCTTCAAAATACACAAATGGTCTACGTTACTTTATCCTAAAACAGAAAATTTCGTACAGTGAATAAAGAAACCAAAACTGCAAATAAGAAAGAATGGGAGACAGAAGAAGGTGTGTGGAGTTCGGATGGCAGGAAAAGCCATGCGCCAGAATGAAAGTAAGAGAGAGAAGCTTCTTAAGTAATGCATGTAAGCCTCGAAATTGCCGTCGCTCACTTGCACCAACGGTAATTACCATCAGAGCCACTAATACCTTTTCTCCTTTCTGTGCTGCAGCTGTAAAATTAAAACTCGTAGTTGCAGTCGTTTACGTTTCTGGGGCCCATAGCTATAAGTTCTGCCCACATGCCATCTATTTGCGGCAAAGGTAGATTTGAGAAGGGAGGGATAGGAGACGCAAGGCCACCGTAGTGGTTAACCGGATTTTCAGGGGTAGCGAGCTTGCAAATTCTCTCGTTTTCGTTATATTTCAGATTGAGGATGTGGATTTCAGGCATTTCTCGCATTTAACACAGTTGAGACAAGTCGAAACTAGGTATAAAAATAAAAACTACTTGTGACCAGGAGTTGAAATATCAGAGATTGAATTGTGATACGTTTGCTATGGCGATCCGACTGTTACTGTAACTTATCAGAATATAATGAAAACATTCTGTAGATTTTAGGAATGCGGAACAGTAGTTCGATAATCTCTCTTAACTTTTCCGAGAGAAATCTCACTCGGAAAGAGTGAGTTCTGACTCGGAGTTCGGAGTGAAATCGTGGCAACTCGGTACCGAGTGAGTTTCACTCAGAAAAAAGAGTGAGATTTTTCACTCGGGGAATCCGAGTCAATCCAAACGTTATTTCACCGAAACTGAATATTTTCGTTTAATCAATACGTTGCGGGCTATAAAATTAATAAATTATATTAATCATCCGAAGGTTGGAAAAAAAGAAAAAAAAAGTTTCCGCCTGTAGCGGCATGGTCACTTCGACATTTTTGCAATTTGGGAAGTGCGGGGATTCGAACTCGGATGTCATGATTGTAAGTCGGACTGCTTCTCCACTGGACTACTGCTGTTGTTGACATCTGAGGTCCATAGCGACGTCTTACAGGAATGATGCACCATGTAACTTTATACGTGTCGTAAGTAGAAATGAATATATGAAAAGTACTAAGTAGCTATTGTTTCGGTCGAAGAAATAACAAAAGTGAAACCTACATATTTCCCCGGTAACAGGGCATTGCATCTATATTAATAGGGTTGATCAATTTATACGTAATACATGCATTTATAAACTTATGGAAGAGGATATTGACATTTCTCAGCTCAGTTTTTCAACGAATATTGCAGGAAATCTACTATTTTCCTCTTTGTGAGCTACGCATTGATCTACCAGTAACAAATGTGCGGCAAAACATAACCTATAATTTGATTTGAGCGTCTCACTCTTGCATCCGAGTGAAATCTCACTCGAACTTCGGAGTGAAATTTTTGGTTTTTTTGATATCTGACTCTTAACCGAGTGAAATGGACTTTCACTCGGAATCCGAGTGGAAAATCTCACTCGGAGAAGTTAAGAGAGGTGCCTCCTCCATATGCTCACGAGATTTTCACGATTAATCCGACACCATAAAATTTCAGATTGAATGTGTATGAAAAACACGCAGGAATTCTTCGCTGCACGAGTTTTAATACCGATGAAAAGTAACAAATTCTGATGTGCATTTCACGGGCAAACCACATAGGGCATTTGGAATTTTTTGATTCAGATTGCAGCCGGTGGGGCCGGACTGTTTTCGCAATTATAAATCGGAGATATTATAAAAAATTCTACGCTCCAGTCTGGTGAATTTTCCGTGGAGGGATACAACAGTCGTAAAATGAGGAAACTTGAATTGACACTCCTCGAATCAAAAGGCCATGATCGAAACTTCGAAATTTTGTATTCACGTACAATGGAAATATCAACTGTTAAGATTCCAGTGACCGCTTCACGCGAACTTACTGACGGAATTGACTCTTCGATCTAAGAAGGAAATTTACTTGGACACAACAAAACTATTGATACCATACAATCAACTGTTTTCACGTTAAAAGTAGTTCGAGGTAGTGATTTTATGTCAATATCACATATCATAGAATGAAATTGACCGGTGATCGCGAATTTTCTTCAAAATTCACAAACCAAGTATTTTCATCAATGAAGAGATCAATGGAAAAGCATCTTCGTGCTGCAAATATTGACGATTTAGTTGTGAAACATTCATGGACCGAGGGGAGATATAACATTTCGAAGATAACATCGACATCAAAAATTCTTACCACACTCCTGTTTAAATTCTACCACCGACCCATTGAACTGAATCCAGTTGCATTTTTGTCCATCTCGCGACCCAATACACTCAAAATTCGATCGAGAAAATCTTCCGTGCGCGGAAGATCTGAGGCTCTACCTATAGACAGGCGTTTCTCGAAACTCGGCAAATGGGAGAAAGAAAGTCATTCGTGGGCAATCAAGCGCGCGCCCGTAGGGTATAAATCGAGAAGAAGAAGGTGGAAGCTCGAAACCCGATATCGCCGATGCGCGGCCAATCTCGATCTTTTGCAACCACACACACTTATGAGGCCCGAGTCACACATACACAAACACATCCAAGACAACTTTGAGATGTCGTAGCAGCAAGGGAGTAAAAGTCACGTGCGCCGAGAACGACTAGACGGGTGTGCTTATCTCGTTAAAGCGAAAATCGAAGAAGCAGTTTCTACCGCCTTCCAACACACTCACACTTTCACACAAGGTAAGAGATAGAAGAACCCATAATGAAACATTATCAAGCGCGTTTGGTTACTCGCTCTTTGACCTTCGTATAAAAAAACCTTAGCTATATAAGCATTGAATTATGTCGGGGACAATGTGAATGTATGCAACATAGGTGTTTTGAGTGCATCGGGCGTTGCAGAAGAAGGGTGGGTGTCTGTCTCTTCACGAGGCGAGACTTCTTTTGCTTTTGCGGACGCACACGGCGTGTGGAACTCATGGTGACTAGAAAATTCCAGTAGTTGTATAAGACCCTTGGGTGCAGACAGCCTTGGTGCATCAGCGATTGCAAGTGGGAGACACGATTGTGCACGCAGGGAGGGTAGGCTTCAGACTATGAAAAAATTATGCAGCGACGGAGAAGATTATATATGCGCGCTTGGAGTAGTATTATGGCTACTAAAAGCAGACTGACACACAAGTGCTGCTATTCTACGGGTGAAAATGTACGGAAGTGAGAGATTGATGCAGTGAGGACGTATGCGGTTTTAGTACAAATTGTACCTGGGGATTCTCTTTGAACAGAAAAATTCAGATCCATTCAATGAATCTGAAAACGGTATTTGTAAACGAAAATATACTCTTAACTAAAAAGAAAGGGTAGAAAAATGGGGAGATAGATTTATGGCATATGTATAAGAAGAGATCTGATAGTCATTCATGGACTGACAAACAATGGGATTGGATATGACTATAGAAAGATCCGGATCACTCTTGGCAAGGTAACGTGATGATTAGCCAGAATGTGATGGTTCGATTCGTGGAGTTCTGACTAGCGTAGCGCGTCGTCTGCAAACAACCGCACCGAGCGTGTAACTCGCCTCTCACTAAGGACTCTAGTATTGGAATGGAACCAGAGGATGAAAAGGAGTACAGAAAAGGGCACAGATTCCGACAGCAAATTTCATTCGTAAAGAGTTATGATCATCATTTGCAGAACAGAACTGCTACTCGGGGAGTTTTCACAGTAAACAAGAGACCAAAACAAGAGGACCCTAAAAAAAATAAGTGCCTCGTGATCATATATGAACATGTTCCCGACCGGACTGTGGTCATACATGACCAGCTATGACCATGAGGCCGGAGTCATAGGTCGTCATTGGTCTCCATACTTGATCCTAGGAATTCATGTTGGAAATGAAGCACTTCATTGCCAACTCGAAATGTTTCTCAATCCGAAGCTTCGAAATGAGCGCGCTTGGGGCTCCAACTGCTAGGCCTCCATCCGACATTGAAAATGTCATGTGCAACCACTTGATTACGATACCCTACGGCCATTTACGAGTTGGCTTTGTGTACCTATGACTAACCACGGAGACATAATATTTTCTGAGGTCATAGATGGTCATAGATGACCACAGTTTGGCTGGGAACATGTTTGTATATGATCATGAGGCACTTATTCTTACTAGGGAATCTACTTTTCGAGCGTCTTGCAACAAGATGGAGATTCTTATCTTTTCGATCATTTCCTCTTTAGCACCAGATCTATTTAGTAGTATTCACCAAGCCATGCAATAATCTGAAACTGTTGATCAACCATCACTTGTCATGCGATCTGAATAAGTTTCCCAGCTCAAAATGAAGGGAAATAAGAAATGTGCGAGGTTCGAGGCAAAATTGGACGCATTCTGATGACTAAAACACAGAAATAATAACAATTCAACCACAGCGTTACAGCACCAAAATCCCCCACCACCCGATGGATACCCCTCATACTCGCAATCAGAATGGATGATCCGAGAACTGAACCGGGCAAGACCCAGCAGACTTTTCTACCTGCAAGGGAGATCTTCGATTCTTGGGAGAGGGATGACTCCCCAGGCCCAGTGAATCGCAAAGAGGATCCTCCGTTAATCCTGGGAGACGGTCGCACTCCCCGGCCCAGTCTCCCGGCGAGGGGACCCTAGTAATACGACAATTTCCCTGACTGACAAGGAGAGGTCCAACCTTGCGGAACGCGCATCTTGATGGAACTCTGGGGATCATCTTTTTTCGATTAGAAATGGAGGTATCTTCAAGGGCTTAGTCCCATAAACCTCCTGTCATGAGGTATAACTATGGAAATTAGCATTGCCAATATAGGCCCATGTCGAGAAGTCGTTGATGTCTATAGCTGTATCTCAAAATGCCATGGGATTAAACCCTTGGAGATACCTTGATTTCTCACCAAAACAGGATGATTCCCGAAGTTCCATCAAGATCCGTGTCCCGCAAGGTTGGACCTCTCCTTGTCAGTCTTTATCCGCAGCATCCACAGTAGGTGTTTATTACCATCCCTTTCGCTCTTGTGTGAAGAGCCCTGAGCGGCATCTTGGATGGCTTCAGAGCTCCCTCTTTCTCGCAAGTACCCCTGTCTTTCATCTTTTCCTTCCTCCTTTCGGGTCCGGGGAGGAATTTTATTCGGTCGGTGCCCGAGTTTTCTCAGGTGAATCCGACACTACCAACAATCTTATGGGTGTCCGTCATCTTATGGGTCTTCCGGGCTTACCCTCATCCTAGAGGAGTAAAACAGACTCCTTCATCGGTGGGATTTCGCATATTCGGAGAATGCCGAGTCGCCGAATACCACTCAGTGCAAGATAGTATCTTGTTGATTGTGGAAGACAGACCCACTTTTGGATCTGATCTTCTGCCTAGGTTATTTCTGGATCCCCGGAATCTCGACTCTCTTTCTAACACAATCGGTGTACAGGCAAACACACAAGGGACTCCTGAGTGGCGTCTCGATCCACTTCGGAAGATTCACTCCTCCCAAGTCCTCTTGTTTTTTACGCTTTTCTGTATCTCCCTATTTTTTCATTCCTCCTCCTGCGTTCATGACTCTGGGGTTGGTGTGCTCCGAGGATAGCTTTTAGTCAGTAGATGTCCCATCTTTATGGATAAATTCATAATTTCCTCCCAAACTATTCAACTGAATAAGAAATTCAAGAGCCCCGGACGTCGAGGCACGTCACACTAACTTATACGTAAAGTGGAATCGAATGATGACGCATCTAGCATTTGCATAACTCAAGCCCGTTCCAAGCAAAATGTGAAGTTCACCACTAAGAATTTCCAGCGATCCGTTTGTATTCGGCCAATCTCGTCTCGGATAGCAACCTTACAAGTTATCTTCAGCAAGTATTGCACTTGATTAACAGAATTGAGATTACTCTGTGCAGATTGTAGTATTACTCACCGAAGATATCAACCCTCGCCATAACTCTAATAAACACATGAGTCCAAAATCCGTACCTGAAACATGAAGAAAAGCTATGATTATCATCTGTGACTATAATCTAAAGTATTCTTCAGGAGTTGAATACATATCAAATTAACCATCTTAGTTGGAAAAGAGGAGATTTCTACCTGAATGGACGAGTGTCTACATGCAAAATTGTCCCTATGGTGAATGAAGTGAAGGAATTGGAAACGATCTTAATCCCTAGAATTACACACCAATCAATTTTTGGAGATAAACGCATTCTCTTGTGTTCAAATGTGACCTGATAGCTTACTCCCCTATGACTACGTCATTCTTTTCACCCTGGAATTCCGTGGTTAGGAGCAACAACAATTTTCCCTAGCCGAACACCTTAAAAAATCACATATGGTGATTCAGCTCCTAGTGACAACTGGCTTGAACAAGCCCGTGTAAAAATGGGAACCCTATGATCATATATGAACGTGGGGTCCAAGGACCCTATGACCATATATAAACATCTATGAAACGATTTTCAAAATTTTTTAAAATCCGAAAAGTTGTTATGGTTGCATTTTCAGGAAATATTACATCAAAAAGTCACGATGCTGATCTTGCATAACCGAGAAAATCTCCAAGAGTTCATTAAGTAATTGAATCAAAACGATCTGTAAGTGATATCATTCTCCTACTAGAAAAAAAATTTTTAATTTCCAAGATTTAAATCGTTTGTCAAATTGGTGACCAATCTGCACAATTTGTTATATCTTGAGATCATCATTTTGAGAAATATTACATTTATGCAGGTTCGTCACCAATTTGCCAAACGTTTTTCATCTTGGAAATTAAAATTTTTTTCTATTGAGATATATAATGATACCACTCACAGATCGTTTTAATTCAATCACTTAATGAACTCTTGGAGATTTTCTCGGTTATGCAAGATCAGCATCGTGACTTTTTGATATAATATTCCCTGAAAATGCAACCATTCCGTAGATGTTCATATATGGTCATAGGTTTCTCGGACCCCCTGTTCATATATGATCATAGGGTTCCCATTTTTACATGGGAGGCTTCAGATTACTGAAGAATTATCCAATGCAAACGATATTCTCAATGAGCAAAATCTCAAACAAATACTCCAAAAGCTACTTTGAGCACCCTGAATATATAATCGTGTCACACCCTGACCTACATCTGTACCGAACGAGCAAATGTATTTCGTTTGCTCAAACCTCACCAACCGATGTTAAATCAAGCAAACAACACAAACTACAAAAGCACCACGATAAATCAAACGATTCTTCTCCCTCTTTAAACCACCAAGGCAATAATAAATCCTTGAAAGTAGTAACCACTTGGTTCAGATAGTAAATCCATTTTGCTCCAGATAATAATATTCTGCCGCTTAATTTCAACCAGTCAGAGATGAGGAAGCTATGGGGTCGGTTGGCTGTCCGACAACGTGGCCGAGATTCAAGAAAGCTCAAAGCTCAAAAGAGAGAGAGAGTGAGAGAGATCAAAATGTCAGAGGCAGAGGCTGCTGTTTAGTCGCTGCTGCGGTGTACACAGAGAGACGCGCGACACAGTATACGGAAACGGTCCTGGTGGCGGAAGTTCTGCTGCTTTTGCTTAAAGGAAGAGATGGAAGATATATACATATCTAAGGGAGAAGTTGCGCGAGCGAATCTTATTTACGGCTCGCCACTCAAAGCTCTGGCCAGGTTCTGGTGTTAACGGAGACTTAAAGTCTCTTGAGAACGATTGCAGTGAAACGGGCAGACTCTCTCTCTCTGTCTTTCTCCTCATTCCTTCTTGTTTTGTGGTATACGAGACTCCTTTTCCATTTCTTTCTGAACGAAGTGAAGGAAGAAGAAAACGACTCTGTTTCTCTCTCGCACACATCCACCCTATTTTTCCATCCGCCCTATTTCTATCCATCTGTTTCTCTGTCCCTTCCTCATTCCAGAAGAGAATAAGGAATACAGAGAAAAGATCCCTGGCACCTTTTTTTCCTTCTTTGTAACTTCACTGCATTGCCGCAGGAGAAGCTGCGAGTGTCGCATTCGAGGATCGTTTCCACAACGAGTTGGAATATCTACTAGTGGTACTACTGCTGCTGCTGCTGCATGTACGGTGAGGAAGAAGGGCTTTTCTATTCAAATTGAATTGAAATTGAATGGAGAAAATTGGATGGGTGGATCAGTTGGGAGGTTTTTTCTTTCCAAAATGTATGTATGGATCAATGTATTTCAAGATCAGTTAACGCACAGAGGGGAGATTCACAATAACAGATCTCCACATAGAAAACTATCGGAAGTCGATGTGGCCACTCGGTCATTTTAATCAGTTGGAAGTTTGGGACTGAGCTTTATCAGAAATAGAAGTATTAAGCAATCAGAAATTATCTGTTCAATTTACGTTAGATCAAAATGAACTCGATATAAAATGACAAATCAGATAATTATCACAAATATTTGAAACGGGTATAAAACATCTTGTTTTATGACTCAGAATGTAAAATTGGTGGATTCACATGACGTACAAATAAAAAACGTGCTTAGAATAGTAGGCTCAACATTAGGCTCATAGTAGTACTCAAGATTCGAAACTCGAGTGTGATATCGTATCCTACCTCTATGATCTTACTGATCACGAGTTCACAAAGAATTAAGCGACAGAGTTTGATAAGTAAGAGATCGTTTTTATCGATCGATCATTAGTATCAACAATTGTCTACCAATTCAGTCGTCTAAAACAAACTATCATTTCACTGTATTATCAGAGTATTTCAACAGTGACTAAATTGTAGCAGAATTGATAGCGTATCCGTCGTCTCACATGAAGACATCAATGATCGAGAGTGCTCAACTTGAACAAGTTTTACTATAATTATGAGACAGTGGTATGTATTATTGACCCAAAAAACAATCCGTACATTCACACATCTCACGAAAACTTCAATATTTGAAAATTATGTATCACAAAAAATCCACATTTCTGATCCAAATTTCGTAATGTAATATACGTAGCCTGTCGATCAGTTAAATATTTTTGTAGCCGGACGGAAAATGTTAACCTTCCTCTGAAAAAGATTAAGCGAAATATTTTGAGTGAAGTATCTGATGAGAATTATTTTGTCAGGGTGCAATGGTGAATCATGCTATCTGAGATGGATATCATAGATGATTTTCTTTACCAGATCCAACAATCTGTTAAAAGAAAAAGCGAGTGCAGAATTACAAAATCACAATTTTCAAAGTTCAACCAACATTCCATCGTAACGGGTCAACATTACTCATACAGCTTATACTGTATTCTCTCAGAGTGTGACAAATGGTCCATCAAGAGACTCGCAGAGAGACTGGTATTCAAATAACGAGTGAAAGATCAACAATGCAGTAGAAGCAGTAGCAAAAGCCGTCAGAGGTGGTAACAACGACCAGAAAGGACCACCGCCAAAGCAAGAACGAGAGAACGTTGTTCGCGTGGGTCTCGGACTAATCAACTTTCGCCACCGGAAACTTGGCGCTTCAGCTACACAAAGGAGGTCGAAACTTGAAAATTTCTCAACGCGACCTCATTTCCTCACGATTCTCTGCAACACCACCACCACCGCCACCGTCTATATTTCGTATACAGGTTTAATCCAAGTCACCGAGATTCGCTTTGAATAATAACTCAAAGGGATTTTGCATGCATATTCCAAAAGGGCGTTGCTGCTTCTGGTCTCGACTCTATACTATAGTCTGGTAAAAGCAAAGAGAGGGATGAGGATGGGGTACATACTACCCCTAGCTCCACAACTTCCAAATGTACAAGGCCTGTGTATAAAGGTATATATAGTAAAATGAGGAGAAGTTGAGAGGACGTCCACGTGACTACTTCCGGTTTGCCATCATAGCCACATGCGAATCATACTTGGTAATTTTCAAACTGTGGTGTACTCGCCTGACCGCTGATGAGCCTGAGACTCGAAACTTTGAGCTTGCAAGAATGAGTATGCTACTACTACTTTGGTCATTGTGACGATGCCAATTGGACGTTGTGTGGACTGTCTGATTTCAGCGGGTAGTGGAATTGACTCAAAAGTGGTATAACGATTCTTTTGGGTAATTTTTTTTTTTTTATAATCCATAAATCTCGTCAAATGTATATTTGAAATTCCGTGTGAGTGATTTTTTTCTTTCTGGAGTGCAAAAATGATCTTGCAAACGATTATGTGAGGCAGAACATTTGAGTTTCAGAAAATCGATCTAATGAATTAACTGTCATTTTACAATTATGAGTTTCTTCCAACTCGCTAGCGTGTTCTATGGAGATTTTGATAGTTCTCATATCGTGTAAATGAAAACCAGATTCTCAATGGAAGTCATCTCATCTTCATACGATCCTTCCATTACTGTTCACTAAATCAACAGTTTTGTTAGGAGAGTATCTGATTCCTTGATTGTGATACTTTTTTGTGATAATTCTATATATACAAAAAACCGAACGTATTCTACAGGTTGTATATTTGGTTTCCAGGTCCTCTTCACTCATTCAACATTTTGCAAACTGTAACCCTCTGACAGAACTTGACACCTTCACCGTATAAATTGACGTTTTCAATTGGAAAATGAGTTACGCGTTGGAATGAGCGATAAGATATCCTTTCTCAGCCAACAATGCGTGCAAGCAAACCTATCCATTCTCTGATCAATGATTCATCTGAATATCTATTGCTTTCACTCGAGATGTAATATTTCAAGATCCAATGTATCCAATGTATCTTCATTTGAATTGACGAATGACACGAGTCTCCCATTACACGCTCTTCAGGTGTGTTCACGTGAGTAAGCCGCGCATAAATTCGTTTTCCTCTCTAAAATCTCAAACTCAGCCAAATTTCAGGAGTTCAATCGAAACCTCAGAATGCACATACCATCTCGTAAATGTTGGAGCAAAAGTTACACACGCACACAACAGAGCAACATCAGAATAGAACGCAATAATCTTCTGGAATCCCCGAAACTCATTTTGCAATCCTAAAGGAACGATACACGATTCCTACCTTCAATATACCATCGATCAAATTGAAATCGTCTCGCAAAGGGCTTCAAGATGCTTCAATCCACCACGATTCAAAGACGCCTATTTGCTTCGAGTTCCAACAGCATTATTCAACCCCCCCCCCCCCGCATTTCCTAAACCCCAATGTCTCATCAAAGCTCAACGAAATACATTCTGGCAGCTCGGTTAAGTATAGAGTAACAGTTTGTCTGAATGAACTAAGCCTTTGCCTTGGCATCTACCCTTCTTCCCTATATATCTTATCGTGGCTCTTTATTTGTCGTCGAAGATAGACTTTGGTGGCATCATCACAGCAAAGCTTTGGGCTATAGTGTCAACAGAGGATCGTTTCCGAATGAATTGCTCGATTAATTGGCAGCAGAAGCAGTAGGTTGGTTGGTTGGTTGGTTGCCACGCGGATGTGTGAGACTGTAAGGGAAATCTCAGCCCTGTATATGCATTACCGGATGCGGAAATTGACTTGGGACTTTGACTCGCTGTCTGTCTGTCTCGCTCGCTCTGGTGCAGTAGAACAATAACGATGAGCCAAGAGAAGAGCTCATTAGGAGTAGGAGGCCCAGATGACAGACTAGGTCTGCTCTCATTGCACATCGGTAGTGGTTATATGTGGGGTGAGCCGATATCGGAATTTCTTTGCGACATTGCATACACATTTGAGACTACTGAGTGTGATGTCGAGTAATGAGGTGAGCAGATGCTGAACGAAATCGAGATTCTGGATCTCAATAATCTTTAAAAGTTCAATTTCTTGCAGATTCAGTCGGTCAAGGACTTTTTTGGTTATCAAAGAATTTGAATTGTTTGGGAGATAATTCATGTAAACGCAATGCAGAGAGATTCATCTCATGAGTAACATAGATAAGCTGAGTAAGCATTCCGAAACAAACTAAACCCATAAAAAGCGAGACCATCTAAAACCAGGTGGATATTTTTTGTTTCTTGATTTGATTCGCTTCTTTAGAGGTTCTGATTAGACGCAATGCACGCAGAATCTCATAACACATTCTAATAGTCCCGCCATGTAAAGCGTAATGTTGAAATTTCTCACAAATTTTGGTTATTCATGGATATTCTCGGCGAGCACTCTTGGTCGAAAGAGAGCTATTCACACCACTAGAAAAATCTCGTAGACTCGAACCCGATTAAAAACTCAGGAAACGTAGAATATTGCTCGTACAAATACGAGCCATTTTTGACAGTTTGTGAAATCGGCCCAACGATCTTCTGAAAGTGGTCTGTAATCTTAGAGACGCTTAATAGACCTCAGTAACCATACAAAATAGTTTGATATGGCCTACAACAACATGATGGAACCTTTGGAGGCATGAAATATTGATTCGGGTTTACGAAATTGAACGTGCTGTCCATGGGTCCTGCAGGATCCATCAGGCGTCTAAGGGTTGAGGAGCCAAGATCATTGTTACTTTGAAACCAAAGTTGAAAAAAAATACAATGTTTTGGCTCCTCAATCAGTGCAAAGTCTCAACATCCCCTCGAAGTAAGAAGATAGATGGGAAACTCTACCCAAAATATAATGAGAGGTAGGGAAAATTTTACAAAGCCTCATGCGTACAAGCAAGTCAAATTTTACGACAAGGTGGAACCTGGATGTTGAAAGTTTGTCTGAAAAATTGTGAGAGAAAATAAAGGCAAAATGTGAAGAGAAAAAAGTATGGGAAACTTGAATTGTAGAAAAATTAGGTAATGACTGTCAGGGGTGTATCCTAATCATTGAGAACTTTGTCAATCCCGAGTGGCTCTTGCGATTCTGGATCCCATCAGATGAAATGTTTTCGAAATTTTGATTCTTCTTTTCTACGTAGTGCGCAATTATTGTAATTACAAGAATCTTCATTCTAATGAGATTCCCAAAGGCCTCCATGATTATATTGAATGCAGTTGGTCTTTGATACACACCAATCCCGATAATGTTGGCGAAAAATGAGTTCTCTATTCAACAAGCTGTCAGGAAACTCACGTTTGACAAGGCCTTATCAGTTGAGCCTTGAGCTTATTAACAATGGTTGATGAAATAAAATTTCTGAAAGATATAAGGTAAGTGTGCCTAATATGCCCCCACTACTTTTGTTTTGCTCACAGTTCTGGCTCACCTCAATATTTTCCAACGTACTTTAGCTCATTTTGAAACTTGTTTCAAGACAAAATTTTTGATAGATTATCTTCGTCCTTAATGTTGTAACATAGTATTTAGAATTTCGTCGATCCACAAAAGTTCTTCAAGATCGACAAAATTCTAAATACTATCTTGTTTCAAGACCTTCAAAATGAGCTGAAATACGTTTGATTTCAATGAATCGGACCCGAGCTGTCTCAATCTTTGCAAAAAAAGATTTTTTGCGAGTTTTTGACAATTTGTTCCTAATATGCCCCCACGTGAAAAAGAGGCCTATTTCCATCAGATTATACTGGTTTTTGACAAAGGTGGGCTAGTGTGTTGATGAAGAGTCGGGGAGTTGGTGGTGCCCCTAGGGATCCTTTGTCACTGGTCACGTTCGGCACAACTCGGACGTTGAGGATGTTGAGGTTCGTGGTGCGGATGAGGTTGATGAAGTTGAGGTTGAGTGAATTCGCACACAATATTTTCACACAATTCTGACACAGGAACCAAAGTGCGTGAAACAATTATGGAATGTTCACTAGGTCGCGGTGATGACGTTCCTGACGGCACCAGGATACGTCGGAGTAACGGAGCAGCATGGCCATGGCTGGGCGAAATGTCGTGGAGTGTGCGTCGCGACGGCGATTCGGAAGTAGACTGTGTCTAAAGCTTGGACAGATCGGGTTTATATAGGCGGTGTCAGTGGTAACGATAAGCAGCGTTACTCGTGTAATATAATGGCAAGCGCCGTTACGTAATGGTAGGTAGCGTTACGTAATGCGAGGTTACGTTACGTAACAAAGAACTACGTTACGTATCGAAAGGGAACGTTACGTAATGGTCCGGTGCGTTACGTAACGCTAAGAGTCGTTACATGTGGAATTTGCGTTACAAATGTTTGGAAATGGTATGAGTATGATTTTGATTGATATACACGGAAAACAATGTGATCGACGGAAAAATTAGATGTGTGTATGCACGCGTCATTTTTTGTAAAATTGGGACATCTCGGCTTCCAGACACCCAAATGAGATGTACTTTAGCTCATTTTGCAGCTTTTTTACCCTCTTGTGAATCTTTATAGTTAGATTGATGTATTCTGATTGAGTGAACCACGAGTTTGAAAAAAAAACCATGGGGGCATATTAGGAACACTGGACTTTTTCTAGTAAAGTGAGCGTAGAATCGGTTAGAAGTTGAATTTTGCGATTCTGCAAAAACCTTTTTCAAGTTGGGACAAAGGCAAAGAAAACGAGTTAAAGCACGTTGAAATTGATTCCATCAGTTTTGTTTGGCATAACTTTTAGTGGCTAACAAAAAAGAAGTCGGAAGTAGCGAAATCAGTTTTTCTGTTCTAAAAAAGGCGCAGGTCATCTAGGATCGGTCAAAAACGTTCATTTTCTTATATTTTAACGTGACAAGCATGAAAAAAATGCGCGGCGAGGTCTGCGGATTTGTAAATCCGAGAACTTGAGTGGGGGCATATTAGGCACACTTACCTTAGATTCTCTGTGATAACTGAGCACACGAGTGAAAAAATATGTGGGAGATGGGATGAGCTCTCCTTATGAGGATAAAAATATGGTTTAGGATTCAAACCAACACACATTTTTGCAATAGAGCAAAAAATATGTTGGTCAGCAATAGCACTTCGTGCTTCGACTAATGGTGCTTAGAAGAAGAAATGAAAGGATGGAGAAAGAGGTAGAGAGATCTCGCAGGGATGAGGTGAAAGCTAATCAACTCATAAAATAGAAGTCTAGCTAGCCCGAGGGTGAGAAACTTCAACCACACGTACGAACTTGCACCTCAACATTGGCCTCTCCAGTAGTCAGGAGTGAACTTTGTACGAAACCCGGGAGCTTCGATTTCGAAACTATCGCAGGACTGGGACAATCGATTATCTTGGTTATATAATGATAGTCACGTTATGATTTCATTTTCTCTCGTGTTCAAACTAACGTTAATCGCTGGTCTATCATCTCGCCCATCTCGTAAAATTTCTTACAATACTGTAACGTACACTGTAAAAAATTGGTTGAATTTTCAACCAACATTTCAATTAACTGGTTGAATTTTCAACCAGACTGTTTGAATTTTTCATTCAATCAACTGGTTGAATTTTCATCCAAGCAATTATACTTCGTGATGGATGGATGGATGATGGGTGGATGGGCGGATGGATGGATGGATGAGTGATGGGTGGATGGACGGGTGATGGTTGGATAAGTGGAGAAGAGGGATGAAGGGTGGATGGGTAATTGGATGGATGATAGATACATGATAGACGGACGGATGATGGATGGATGGATGGACCCATCACCCATTCATCTATCCATCCACACGCCATCCATCACTCCATCCATCCACCCACCCACCATCTATTCTTCGATCCATTCATCGACCCCATCCATCCTTATCCACCCAAAGGACTATCCACCATATTCTACCCCTCACACGTAGGCAACTTGATATGCAAGAACCTCACGGACATATTGTGATAATCCACATTGGTTGAGTATTCAACCAAACTGGTTGAATTTTCAATCAAGCAACTATGTTCCGTGATGGATGGATGGATGGTCGATGGAATATCCATTGACCATCTATCCATCATGCATCCGTCCATTTCCACCCATCATCCATCACTCCATCCATACATCCATCCGTCCACCCACCATCCATTTCTCGATCCATTTATCGACCTTATCAATTATCCATCCACCGACCATCGACCCATCATCCATTAATCCACCCCTCCATCATCCGTATCTACCCATATGACCATCCATCATATTCTCCTACTCCTCTCAGGTAGGCAACCTGATATGCAAAAACCTCATGGACATATTGTGATAATCCACATTGGTTGAATATTCAACCAGACTGGTTGAATTTTTCATTCAACCATCTGGTCGAACTTTTCGGAAAACTCTTTTACAGTGTAGGTAATGCAAAAATCTTGTGGGATGGTGGATTTTCTATCGTGAGTTCATCTATTCGCGTCAGGAAGAATGAAGGAAAGTGTTCCGAAGGAGCAATATAATTCTGTTGTGGATATTATTTGGAATGTGACTCATTTTTTCCGAAACTAATGAATAGCTCTCGTGAAGTCAACCGACACGATGGTAAGGGGCGCTCAAAACGGTGTTGTCTTGAAGAACGAATTTGTAATTCATGAATTTGCGATTATATGGGCAAAATTTAGATACACATGAAGATGATAGTCACTCAATGAATCAATTGATAGAATATTAATATTTTATATCTATTAATAGAACATTACGTCAATCAAAACACGATTTATCGACCTACATGAGTAAGAATTTACAATAGGCATTGAGAATACACCAGGAAAATTCCTCAAATGATTTCGAATGACCCGAGGAACAATATTTTCCAACAAAATCCCCGACTCTCATACAATTGGTCAGATTCACAAATTGCTCACACGATATTCGCATCATCGAAAACTTTTCATCTCGCGAAACTGAACGCTCACCATTTCACTGTGAATTGCCGGAACATGGGCATCAATTAAATCGGAAAATCGATAGAAATAAGAGTGAAAGAGAGATGGAAGAGAAATATAGAGGGATGACTCCGGGATATAATGAAAATCGGAAGCTTCAGTGGAGCGCGCACCTGAAATTCTCTTGGCCAAGCATCCTCCAGTGTACGAGGAAGCTTTGGACCGAAAGAACACCACGAATGGGTGCATTGCCGGAGACAGATAACGCGCTCGCGTTTGGGCGCGATCGTGCGAGGAATAATAATCCAGAAAGAAAAAGAGGGAGTGGGGAAAACGGTCTCTCTCGTTGCTGCTCCAAAGAAGATGAACCGCTCTTTGTTTCTGCCACTGATGGTGGTAGGCTGAAGAATTTGCCATTCGTCAAATTTATTATTCTTTGTCAGATAAAAAATGAATTCGAATCGTTGCTCCATTCCGATTTGCATTTGCGCAAGGATGATACTCTTTTGAGGTAGGAAAGAGAACTCCATCTAGCGAGAAATTCTGAGGCAATTTTCCAAGTGTGATACGCGCATGCAGTGACGATTCAACTCCGTATAAGAGTTTAAATAATTGAGGTATGCTCTCAACTCGTCGAGTGAAAAGGATCAAGTGAAGTTTGGGGATAAAAAGAGTGGCTGTGATATGTGTCTGAAAATAGATAGAGACATGACCTGGTCCGATTCGTGTCAATATTTCTGAATTCGAAAGAATGCTTTAGGAGTATGATGAAATTGTGCAATCCTAATTTTTTTTTATACCATGGAGTGATCTTCTTGGGAAAAAATTACTTCTTTAAGGAAAATTGAGCAGGCAATATTTCATGTGATCGGACACTAATGGCGAAAGAGTGAGAAACTCTAATCAGATATCCAATTTTCTACGTCAGTAGCGATACAATAATACCACTATCATTTTCCGGAAGTTTTTTGGGAGATAAATTAATGACAAATCTCTGACTCAGTTTCGATCTCCCATTCAGTACTAAATAATTCGTAAGATGAATAAATAAAATTCTATCGGGATATCGAATGTCGCTTTTCTCGCAACGAGAATGCACCGTTTAAAATTCAATGCACGGATTAAAACGCTGTCTCGTGAATTATGAACGAATCCCCGAAATGTCGAGAACCGTTATAAATCAGACTAAAAAGTTCTTCATGCTTTGAATAATGAACATCTGTTTCACCATCCGATTTTAAAGCTCGGATACGAAATAAATTGAAAATGGGCACAATGTTACGAATGCACGGCAGAAGTATTAATACCAGTCGAGGCAGTGACCCCGGGTAGAGAGTGAGTAATTGTCAGATTTCGATAAAATTCTCCAGAAACATGCTCTGTGATATCAGAAAAGTTAATGACAGTAACAATGTTCATTCGATTATTCAGGACTATTGATGACCCAGATTCGAGTCTTGTTTCTCTGCGAAAAAAATCTGACCTACCGAAACCGCAAGTAGAGCTAAAAATATTCGTGACAGGTCTTGAGGACTCAGTGAAGCTCATTTAAGGAACCTACGAAATCGTGACAAACATATAGATGTATCCTATAAATTTTCGAAAAGTTATCAGGGACTCAGGCAAAGTTACCCATTCGATTAGCAGCAATTTACGGGTTGTATAGACGGATCTTGATGATTTAGAAATGGTGGCTCCAAAATAGACTCGTCTCAAATCTGTGGCAAACTCAGTAGTTCATATAAAAATTCTCGTCATCCTGTCAGACTCGAATTCATGGTTAAATGTACGACTGGATTAGTGTGCGCCCGGGACTGGCTATTTGGGCTAGTTTGCCCAGCGCACTCAAAGAAAGGAAGGATGAGTAGGGGAGAGCGGGGTATGTCGGGCATAGCTAATTAAAACCAGTTTGGCAACTACGATTTTTACTATAATCGGATCTGCGGGTGGTCATTCGACAGAGAAACATCTCAGGAATGATGGGATATTTTTTTTAAAATTTTTCACTCGCACATTTTCATAGAAATGCTATTTTCTAAACCTTAATCATTGGGGCACGATGTGTAATCGCGGGGTATAGCGGACAGTCGTGTAGGGTATGATGGGCACTCACGATTTTTAAGTATAATAATAACACTACACATACAGAATTGTTGTCATTCGCATATTTGAACATTTTTCTACCTAATCTGATGCCTCAGGTCCATGTCATGCCGTGAAATGATGGTAAAACTCGATAATTCAACAAAAAGATGTCACAGATCGGATCTCACTCGCTCGCACACACGAGTTCATTATGCATTCTAGATGCATGGCACGAATCTGGTGGTCATATTATGTGATACAGCTTCTAATCCACCACCCACGGCATTGATAGCACTCACTTTTCACTCACATCGAGGTAAAATTATCAATAATATCGATAAACAATCACATCCGTGGTGCAGCGAGAGCAGAATATCAACAACACGAGGCGCCGCGAAGGTTAGGTTAGGTTGGGTGGCGCCACGCGGCTCATGTGCTGGGGCTGTATGTTGGAACTGGCCAACGCGCCCCGCTTTTTGTGTCCATCATACCCCGTTTCACTCACCTTCGTATTACCATTATTGCTCAAAAACTACTCATCAGATTACTTCGATTCAAATTGGATATTAAAGATAACGAACAAAGCTACCGATGAGAGATGGGTAGCCAAGTATCTTCGATCAAATTGGCGTACGAACGGTAGAGTGCATACAGGCGTGACACGCGATATTTTACCTCGAATTTTGACATACGATTTTGAAGGGTCAAAACATATTGAAATTTTTTGTAACTCCCCAGGGAAAAACTAGGTGATACACTTATGCAAATTCATGAACATTCGCATTTTTAAATATTTTTTTGTATTTTATAACTGGGGTGCCCAAATTTCCGAGCTGCCCACCATACCCCGCTCTCCCCTAGTCCCTGCCGACTTGTACAACTCAGCCCCCGCGGCCTCATGCAAAAGTACGCGACGTGGGCCCGCAGATTAGATGGCCATGGGAACTTATAAAGTCAAGCAAATGGCCTAATTCTACCGCCCCCCTCCCCCCGTCGGACTTCATTAGCTCAGTTTTTAACTATCCAAGGGTGTTTCGCGACCTTGATATTTCAGTCCCCAAGGAGGACTAGACTGCAAGTCTGCCAGGACGGCTAAAAACTTTTTCGTGTAGAATTCCAAAAACATTATAAGATTTCAACTTTGTGGGGTTTAAACGGTTGCCCCCCCCCCCATCTTTTCTTTCACTAGGAAATAAGACGTTTCAATTACCTCATATTCACATTTTGTGGCTAACATCAATTCCACCACCACGGAGGGCCGATCGCTAAAATAATGTAATATCAGAAATGATTCCTTACATCGTCCTGAGAATCAGAAACTAAACCTCAAGTCAAAGCTCGATTGTAGGGAAACCATATGGAAGCACAGCAGCGCATAAGATCAAAGCAAGTATTTCTAAAAGCGCCGCAAGCGTTTTCATCAAGTATTCACAATCTCACCTGACAAGATTTTCGACCCTTCCACTCGTATACGAAACAAAGCGACTGACTCGCCGGTAATAGAACTTGTCCCGCACCATCGCGTCCAAAGTAAGGGCACGAAAAACCGCATCAGCCAGCAACAACAAAGACCGTCTCTCCCTTACTCGATACATTCCACAAACTCGAAACCGCAGAAAGACAGAGAGTAAGAGAATCAGCAACAAACCCCAACCAAACCTTACCTACCCCCCCCCCTCCCTATTCTGCTGACAAAGTTCAAGAGCAAAGAAGCGAACGAGAAGGCGATGCGTCAAGTGGTAGAAGTCAATGTGCGCTCAGACCGTAGCCATTGTTATCGGAGCCAGAGGCAACAAACGGCCCGACGCCCCGTGAGACACCTGCAATTCGTTGCTGCTCTTCTATGGTTTCCCCTTCTGCTATCTCTACTCTTCCCTCTTTGGCGAGAAGGTATATCGGAAACTGCTACCGGATGATAGTAAGTGTAGCAGTCGATCCTGAGCAGCATAAGGCCTTGAGGCTGTGTGTCTCTTGTCGTCTGCTGAAGGTAGAGCAGTTTGAGGTTTGCTATGCGAAAACTTTGTCGTATCAAATTCCATGGTTGTGTCTAGATCTTCCCCTCGGAGTGATCTGGTCAATTTCGTGGACTCACTTGTCTGAAGCGTGGAAATGTGGATCAGAAGTGGAACCAAGAAATGATTTGGAGTGTTGATACTTGAATTTTTTGGATTTTTAGAGGGACACAGTAGGTAGAAATTTGAGTGGTCAACCACGAGATAATCAAAATTAGAAATGAGGAATGTACGAAGTGATAAATTTCCAGATAATCTCGTCTTTCAAAACTTTGATGCATAAAGACACTAAAGCTGGCATTAATTTACTCTGATACTGAAGATTAGGATACATCTCTGGTACGCTGGGGCAAGTTTTGGGGCAAGAACAATATATTTTTGGTGCCCAAAACAGACAGACCTCGCATTAATGCATAGGGTACTTCAAATCAACTTGGTGGTTTTTTCAGTTATTTTACACTGCTCCAAAGCGCTCAGAGTCTCAGAATGGATCATATTTCACCAAGAAACAGCAATGACAGAGTCAGTTCAAGTCAAAATAAAAAGGGAAGTGATTCGTATCTCATATTTCTCAAACTGCAAAATATGAAATTTGCAAAAAGTTCAAAGAAGAGGCATCTTTGCAAATGTTGCAGGAAACGATAGCCCTTTGTAGATTTACAGACCAAATAGTCCGACCCTACATCAAAATTTTCCACATTGAGAATGCATTAGGTACTTTTCCCACATACGAGAAAAAATCCAATCTTAGAACCTCAATCTATCCGCCTGTGTCAAGCGTTTGCGGCAGCCTCATGGTTTCGCATTCAATCGAGCGCGAGAACTGATCCACTCTCAACTTATCAGCTGCGTTGAAGAAGTGCCCAGATTGAGCGAGAGAACAAGAAAGTAACCGATAACGTGCCTTCGTTCGACACACCATTACCACCTTTTCCAGGGTAAATGCGTCTCCGATTGCGACAAATTGATGCGGGTGTCTCAGAAAGGTAAGCCTTCTGTCAAGATCACAGACTCGAGTAATTTCAGTGCATAAACCTACTCTTATCTTCTTTCCTGTATGAGACGGGTAAATTTTTATCAAAGGTCGGTTCTATGTCAACTATAGAATACTCCGAATATGTAATGATCACTAATCTCTAATAGATAAATTTTGATATCAGTGTGAATCATTCATTAGACTTTTCTGAGCAGCTTTATCGAGTTAAACGACCAGCTAACTTCAAGAGCTCATAGACGGTGCACAAAAAGTTAATTCTGAAGTTGTTTCTACCAATCCTTTGTGAATGAGGATCTAACAAGAAATCGATTTAAAATTAATAATGCTCGTCCGATCTACAAGAAACGACATGTACAGTTCTAAGTCAGATCCTGAATGAGCACACCAAGACAAAATTAAATCAGGAGGAAAATAAATAACAGGAATAGATAAACCTAAAGGTATGCCTGCAACATTCATGTATGTATTACTCATCTCGTCTGGATTATAATCGAATCAATACGGTGGTCAACTGTAGAGCCAAAGTGTATTCACGTTCTGTATTCATTTTGCATAAACTTCACTTATATTGGTACGTGAAATTTGCCCACTAGAATTTAAACAAACAGCTCGACTACATTAATAGAAATCACTGTATTCACACACAATTTTGAATTATCAGCTTACTCTTTCGGCTACATTGGCTTTGGTTTCTGCTACATAGTGCGCATGTGTGACTTAGACCAGGATAATCAACGAGTAAACCCGCGCCTTAGATGTAAAAAATTAGGGAATTTACTTTCTAGCCGGACTCATCTGAGAGATCAGTCAATGCAACATTACAAGAGAGTTCAGTTTAGTTTCGTTAAGCTTTTTATTTTAGTCACGTTATGTTTCGTTTAGCTCTTTATTTTGATCACGGGGTATTACCCCATCTGACCCTAAAAGTAAACATACAGTGAATGGTAAATTATTTTCATTGAAATCTTATCTTACCAGGAGGGGCCAGGGAGTGCGGGACCTGGATCCGGCTGAAACTCTAGGAATAGTCTCTTTTTAGTGCCAAAAGATGATACCCAAAGCCGCAGAGTCTATAACGCTCAAGCGTTTCCTAGCTACAGACCATAACCCATGTATTGCAGTATATCTATATATGTGGGAAAATGGTATATATAGATATACTGTAATGCATGCGTTGGGGCCTGTAGCTCGGGAACGCTTGAGCGTTAGACCCTGTGGCTTTGGGTATCATCTTTTGGTGCCAAAAGGAGATGATTCCCAGAGTTTCATCCAAATCCGTGACCCGCACTCCCTGGCCCCTCCTTGTTAGAATGAGCGAAGTGAAGTGAATCGAGACAAATAAGAATGTGGCATGAATCAAGATGGTGTTTTCGAAAACTTGCAATTGCAACTCGAGTGCCCTCGTAAATAGTTGACATTGTGAAAATTTGGAATGAGGGGATCATAGAACTTTGGTATTCATATAAAACTTGACATGGTTCGATGGTGAAAGCGTCAAAGGTACCAAACGAGGCGGTACATCTGTGTTTTGCAAAAACGTAGCTCACACACGATTCGAGTCGATAAACACGGGCTCAGAAGAGAATCTGATATCACAGGTAAGTGAAATATGGAAATTAGGAGATAAACAAGATTGTTGTCAAGTTACATTGATTCAAAAATCCAAGCCTTCGGTAATAGTTCGAGTTTTCCAGTCGTTTACATCATCTTCCAGGAGTTTGTCAAAGAGAGATTATTTGAAAAGCGATGTATTTCTCTGTTCAAAGGGAATTTAAGTTACAGAATTGAGGAGCTCAGATACTTTTTGAGCGATTCAGTCCTGGTAGTGGATAAAACGAGAGGTTTACGAGTGCTTCTCTCGGAACGCCTCATGTCGGAATTGTCAGACAAAGGAGAGAAGTATCTAGTGATGTAGCTCGGTTTCTGATTTGAGATAACAGTGAAGTCGAGGGAACCGAGAAGAGCATGATTTACATAAGAGTCCAATTCTATGGAATCTACAAGGTTAAAAATCGAATGTGGGACGAATAAATCTGTTCTACTTTCACGACCCACGAGTCTTGCCCTGTCACTCCACATCTCCCTGTACCTCTTGAAAACGAGGTTAGTACACAGCCGTCATAGCGCAGTACGAGGTAGCGCATAATAAAACGCAGTGAAAACCAACGAAGAGTCTGCAAAAGGGTTGTAAACGTCCATCATCCAAGTCTCGTCGCTCGTCCACAGGATTCTCGCTTCAGAACATCTACTAACCCTACACGTGCACATATATACATATACACGGACACCTGTCTAGTTCAACTTGTTACCCGCGAAGCAAGCAAGCAACGAGAGAGCGAACCTTTTTAACCTTTGCTGCAGCAAATACGCGCCCGCATCAGAGAAAGAGAGAAACACACGTGATGCAGGGATGCAAAAGTGCGAGCGGCAAATTACCGACGCGCCGTGGCTCAGCGCACCCGGTAATTATAATAACTGTAATTAAAATAACGACGCTGAAGCAGCAGCAGCAGCAGCAACACCAGTCGGAAGTCATTTCTGTGAAAGCTGTGACACTTTTATTCCTATACCACCCTGTGATGTAAAAAACAGTAAAACCCACGTGGCAGCAGATGCTACTCGTACGAATCTGTCGCGTTAACGTTAATCAGGAAAGCATTGCGTAAAGAGTGACGAGTATAATGCATACGTGTGTGTATGTTAATACGAATAGGAAAGATTGCAGCTCAAGTGATAAGGTGAAGTGTTTTTGGATGACTTCCGTTTGATCATGAGCATTACTGTCGTTCCAGCGAACATGAAGAAAAACGATGACGAAAATGGAGTAGGTCTAGGAGGAAGAAGACGATAAATAGAATTGCGAGTATCGTAAGAATGCTGTAGTCGAGAGAAACGGCAATAATATTGACCGTAAATTCTTATATCAGGAGTGGGTTAAGAGTTACCGTTTTTGCTGAATTTGTAGGAGATCGAAAAATGCATAGTTCCATCAACCGTCTGATGTTACTATGGTGATCAATACCAATTATTTGTTCTGCCAATGTTTGCAAGAGCCAGCAGGAACGCAAATCAAACCATAGTGCTTGATATACCCACGAGTTTAACGCAAGATCAATTCCTTATCAAATTAATTATTAACTTCGTCAGATGTGCAGTCTTTAAGAAGCTACCAAATATTAGTTATTCTCCCAGCAAATTACTTGTCAAACTGGAGTTTCCACTGGATTAGTTCTCATACTGAATTACCCAAATGCCAGTTCCACATAGGACGATTTGCCCAACTTTCATTTGACTCATTCTGATATCGGAGCCCTATCATAGCCCTATTGTAGTGAAACATCAAGAAGAACCAAGTATATAAGATCAAAACTCCCTGTGATGTTCAGAAACTCGTTATTGATAATCAAGTGAATGGTGACTGCAGAATTGAACTTGATGTTAGGCGCTAAAAATGAAATGGAGAACAGCCACGCATATCATACATTTGAAAATTTTTGGAGGAGATCAGTTGATGTCAATGCTCGTATACCTATGAATAAAATTCAAATTTATGTGAGTGATCAGTTCTCATGACCAACTCATGACTCTTATACCATCAATGTTCATGAAGATGATGACTGCATTGACAAGAAATCTGCCCTGCATAAACTTATTCTTGGTGGCTTCATAAAGAAAGTACAATCCATGGATTATACATTCAAATGTATTGACTTGTCTGGGATTAACACGGGATTGAAACTTGCTTGATTAGTAATATTTTTTGTAGCGGAGAAGGCACATTTGAAAATACCACGAATTGTCACAAGAAGTCTATGAATCGAGTTTTTTGTAACCATTATTTATGCCACAGAAATACATCCAATTCATGGATTTGAATGTATTAACACGTTTGAAGGTATTTTGCGAGAAAATCTTTGACTATGCTTTTTCAATCCTAACAACAGCATTCAATGCTTGGTCACTTTTGCCCACAGAATTCACTCGATGAATTATTATATTTTCTCAATCAACTTGGTAGCTCGTGATGGGGGGAGCATCTCAATTCAAAATCAAATATGCTTTTATCTACCAACTATCCAAGTAACACATCTATGGCTGATCATATTCCTAAGTGCAGCTTTACCAGTTGAGAGATACTGAGAAATATTCCAAAACCGCCTTTTCTGTACTCAATATCCTGATCTCAATCATAATTATCTGAATCATAAAAATATGTCCCACCACTAGTCCAATAATCATTTCCAACTGAAAGTTATTATTTTTGTTGGAATATGACGCATGTTCATCATAAATGCAGATTGTCATCAATATTCGCATACTCTTATCATCTTACAGAATTCATTTGAAGTTAGGTGATAGTCATCCACATTTCTAGCGAGTTGGAAACATCTTGTTTCCACGTCAGCGTTCATTTTGGGGTTGAGCGTCAATCATCCGCTAAGTTGCATGAAAGTATCTAGGGATATCTGGTGCATTTCTAGCGAGGTGAAAACGTTTTGTTTCTACGTCACCTCATGGTTTTAGACAATTGCAATAGGCTTGTTTCCGAGTGTTCCCACCCTCGTCTTCTCCTGCCTTAGAAACGGTGATGTTTGAAGCACGAGTGGTATAATAAATTATAATGGACCAGAAGAGAGAAACAATTATTCTCTCAACCGTTGCACCCTCTGCTCCACACGCTGGGTAGCCGGCTGGCGTACCAATTCGAAAATTATTCTGTCTGCCTGTCTGGGCCTAGGAGAAATGACATAGCCCAAAATCAACTTAGACAGATATTCAATAGGCAACAATTTATAAAGTAGAAGAAGATGATGATCAATTTAAAGAGAAAGAATATAGGATAGGATTGGAAGAGGAATAATCGATTTGAAGCGCTTTATTGCTCTCTTAACAGCTAATAACTGTTCAAAACTAACATTCTTCCACTGTTGTATGGAAATTGAATAGATAAGTGTCCTTTGATCGTGAGAATGAATTTTCTGAAATATCATGGATTTTGCCAAGATGTGAGGCCAACACAAAAAACACTGTACAACCACAAAATCAACCGGAATAAATCATATAAAAGAATATGATGAATGTTCTACAGTCTTCTGAGCGTTTCTGAAGATTACCTCTTGCCAGCGTACTCGAAACAAAAAATAAAAGCCTCATTCTGTGATTAGTTCTCGAAACACTTATGCTGGGACAGAAGTCATGCCAGTAGAATAGTCTTCCACGAATAAAGAATCGTACAGCTTTATGATCGTATCTAGTCCTAGTGATTTTTAATAGCGATTCACATGTAGTGTGCAACTTCGTCTACGGGAGTACATAGAATCTGCGAGACTCATTCATTATGAAAAATGAATGATATACGCACTGCTGATTTGAATACTTATGAAAACTTCCAACGGATTTTGTTTTTAGCATCTGTGTTTTATTAAAAATACTTTCCATACATTTCAAAGGTAAAGAAGTTATTTGGTTTGACCATTCTTCACTCACACTAAAAAACGCAGCAGTCCAAATTGCGCATGATTACAACCATAAACAAATATGGAAAATCTACCTCCTCATCTCGATTACAACCTGAAAATAGGTGACGAAATGCGGTCTCACAGCAACACGTACACCCCCGAGCAATCAAAGACGGCTCATCGATGTCGTGCACGACAGAGTACAGCAATGCAAGTAAGGGTGAGCTCTCTCGTATTAGCTGCTGCTGTGGCTCGGCGTGACGTCCGTTTCGCGCCACTTGACTCGATTCAGCACCAACCAACCCTCCATCCTCTATCAAACCCCATTATGTACAAACTCCTGAACCCTTCTAACCTCCTTCCCTCTTCATCCCACATTTACAATCGTCCCAGCACGTAATCGTTGCGGACGAGTATATATATATATATATAGGGTTGAGACTCGAAGAAGAGAAAGCGTGACTGGATTGTCGTGCGACTGATGTTGGCCATTAGGCGTCGCAACGTCGGAAGTCATGGCGTTTTTGTAATTACCGGTTCTCGCGGATACTACCCATGCACCTGTACTCACCCCAAGCTCCTCCGTCACGCTATAATATACAAAACACAGCTATTATAGACAACGATACAATATGATACGGAATCGCCTATATGTATACTATATATGTACCAGTGTTGCTGCTGATGCTGCTGAATCATGATACGTTGCGCGACGATATAGGAGAAGAAAGTAAAATCGTTTACAAGCACAAAATACTGGTAGCATCATCCCTTAGGTGGACTTGCACACATATTACTATGTGTGGGCTAGTCTTTTTTTATGGGGGTAGTGTTATATACATATATATATGGAATAGATTTCCTGTGACCTCGTATAGAGTTTTTTGTTAACGCGTCCACGGGATGATGGATTCGAGCTCGGAGCGGGCGTTGGCTTGGTTGTGAAAAACGAGTGCAGAGGGATATATGAAGCTCGTATACATGTAGACTTGCAACGCAGGTATTGCAGGTATGATGAGGAATGATGTTGGGCGCAGATGTGACTGAGAGGCAACAGAAAGACGACGACGACGACGACGACGACGACGACGGAAGAGATGATGCCGTTGTTACTTTGAGAGAAGAATGATCGATTCGACGCAGCTGGTGGAAACTGATTGTTGTGTCAATCTGCTGCTCGGAGTAAAAAAAGCAATATTCCTCAAATGTTTTTTTTTCAGATTTTTCTCACTCTTTTTCTTATATGACAGAATTATGAGTCTGTTCAAATGTCGTTTTTAGTGTTTTTTGTTTTACAAAATAGTTGTCACATTTCATTTTGATCCGTCAATTTGGGTGATCTGACGCTGGACAAACGAGAGTCTTGATAAGGCACGATTATGAGTTCTAATGGAAGATATAAAGAGGAATCTTCCAGCCTCTTGTTCATTTAAGAAATCCAATTATAAACTTCTATCGGTATCGAAGTTTCAGTTGGGAGAAAGATTGAGACCGGAAACATTCCGATCAATGATTTCATCGTTGCTCATGGGTAGCGAGACAGAGCAAAACTGGACAGTTTTCTCAATTTTCTATCTCTAAAAATTAATTTTAAAATCGAATCATGCGTCTTCCAGAAAAATTTCTTCCGACTTTTAGATCTTCAATTGATGCGAGAGAATGTTTTTGTCATTTCAGTTTTTGAATTTCCTACAAATTTTCAATTCTGAAAAATACAACAGTTGGTCAACTTGGCGCCCCAGTCAGTCCTATATTTTCTGTTTTTCACTATTTCCAATTCCATAAGTTTCTTCGGTATGCAACGCCAAGATTTCGTCCTCGGGTAGAAAAAATGAAAAATTTGTAAGAGGTCTGTAATTTTTCGATGGAGTTTAACACGTACACTGCGACGACACAGATCGCAGTTTCTGCCCTTTGGGCGACAACGCGTCCCACTGGACCCGTTTAATAAAATTTTGACCACTGTCGAATACAAAAAAGGACGAGTAGATCATCCAGTAGGACCATCGCAGCGAACTTGTTGAGATTACTTCCCTGATTTAGTTGAATTTGATCCCAAGTAGCCTAAAAAACTCTCAAAACAGGTCCGATCCGCCAAGTTCCAAACGTCTTTTAATACACTACCGGTCAAAAGTCTGAGGACACCTGGGAATCAAGCTGATGATTTTCAGAGTTGGATATCTCAGAACCTATTGGTCGTAGAGAGCTCTGCGTGGCCGCATTTCGTAGCTTATATCGAGCACTTTCAAGTCTATTTTCAGTATTTTCCGTCCCGCGTGTTATACCGGGGACACACGAGTCAGAAAAATGACTTTTTTCGCAATTTTTCAAGCAAGGTACGAACGCCTGCCGATTTTGGAGAGATTGTTGGATCGATATGAAACCAATGACATCTTCAAGCCCATGAAAAAACCTTGAAAATCCGTTTTTGAACGTCTCTCAAAGTGGTTCTGACATTGAGATATGGCAGATTGTCTGCGGGTATTTTTCTCTCAAAAAATTACACGGTTAATTCAAAAATGATGAGAAATAGCCCAGTCCAAGGTCGGTAGCCTTTTACTTTCGATGGCTATCTTGATTTTAAATCGAACTCTTGCAGGAATGAGGGTCAGCTGCCCCAAAGTGGGCTGTTTCTCATCATTTTTGGATCATCGAGGGATTTTTTGAGAGAAAAACTTCCTCACTAAATCATTTGTATCTCGGGACTAGAACCACTTTGAGAAACGTTCAAAAACGGATTTTGCAGGTCTTCTTATGGACTTAAAGATGTCATTGGTTTCATATCGATCCAACAATCTCTCCAAAATCGGCAGGCGTTCGTACCTTGCTTGAAAAATTGCGAAAAAAGTCATTTTTCTGACTCGTGTATCCCTGGTATAATACTCGGGATGGAAAATACAGAAAATAGATTTGATAGTGCTTCATATGAACTACAAAATGCGACCACGCAGAGCTCTCTACGACCAATAGGTTCTGAGATATCCAACTCTGAAAATCATCAGCTTGATTCCCAGGTGTCCTCAGACTTTTGACGGGTAGTGTACCTCAGGCCCCAAAGGAGATTTTATCAAGGTTTCAAACAAAATACACATTTAGAATCGTCAAACTACATTCAAGTGCATTATTACAAGATCAAAAATCAAAAACTCCAGGAAACCAACAGCAAACAGAATTCCATCAGTCTCTTCATCATAAGTCACGATAAGACAACCATCAATCAATTTTTCTAACCTTGACGGTCTGTTGAACTTCAACGAACGAGTTCAACAGGATCAAATTATTTTTCAAACATAATCTCTCGGCTCATTTTGACACATACAGTAGGTATCGTCACGTTCTTGTTAGTAAAAATATTGACAGCGCATCGATGATCGATGAAAATGTGTGAGCTTTCAGCTTACGCGTTTTGAAAAAAGTGAAAATAGAACACACGCGCTTTGACAGAGAGTTAAACTATGCGGAGAGTATAGCAGAGGGCGGCTGCTGCTGTGTGAGTGAAAACTCTACTATCGAAAAAAATCGATGGAATATTCATCGTGTCGGTTATCTCGGCTGCATCACGTGTTACTGGACAACGTGTGAGCATGAACCCGGAAATACAGGCTTAGTATAGTACATTGAGGATTCGAGAATTCGGCGGGAATTGACAGGATACGTTCATTCATGATGCTGGTAATTAATGAGTGATGCTGAAGTTATTGGATCTCGAGAGTAGAATTGGTAGGGATCATATCCTTCGTGTTATTGCAAGTTTCATTTAAAAAACGAGTCACCCCCGTGGGTATAAACGGCGCAATAGTCACATGTGAAAGATATTTCAAAATTGTACGATATGATTGTTTCGAAAAATTTCAGTGTTCGCAAGATTTTGACACCAGAGCTTGAGTTTTTAAGAAGGTCAGTAGTATGAAATTCGATAATTGAGCAGTTTGGTAAACAAAAAATCAAAGCTTCCTCAACTGATGGAACGGTGAGTTTTCCACAACATCTGCACTCGAAGAATCAACCAGAACTTGTAGAAATAAGTTAAATACCTAAACAGGAGCAAAGACGACCGGGGCTCAAAAAAAAAGGACGAAGACCAAACTGGCTTATCTCCAAGTCCTCATTGATCGGCATTAGGGCTGGGATTCTTGCGGATCCGGACCCAACCCAGATTCTTGGAGAGTCATTCGGATTCGAGATACTCGTGGCTTGAAACGAGTTTTCCTGGAGGATCCGGATCCGATCGGATCCCAAGATTCGGGTCCGGAAAATCCAATTCAAACTACAAGTATCTCGAGTCCGAATGACTCCAAAAAATCCGGGGATCCTGATCAGCAAGGAATCATGAATCTAGCTCATTGTAATTTTTTAATAAGTCCTCAGAACTATAGGAGTAGCGAGCTCCTTGACGATTAAAAGATGAACATCATAGCACGTATAAGCCAGGAAAAGCCGAAAGCCACGCTCATTTTCCCTTATTGTCCTTTTGAATATAGAATTTTCTCATTTTGAAGGAAGATTAACCACCTACGAGAAGATTTGGTTACTGCCCAAAGGAATAAATTTTGGTTCGAACTTTCACATCAGACTGCACTGTAAGACAAAACTCTTTAAAACAGACTGGCCGTATGAAAATTAACATTACTCATTGTCAGTAAGATTTTTCCCCGGCTTCAAAAATCTTTCTTGCAGTGTGATTCAAAATTATGGTTCATTCGATGACAAACAAAAAACCAAACACCTAAATCTCTCAATATCCATGATATGGTGTACCTCCCATACAAAATACAAAGTGACTCTAGTGCAAACCATGAGCTTCCCGTACACACATTTCCCAAAAGGACCAAGTAGTATACGAGCATATGTAGCTTTCAGTGGTGATAAGGCACTACTATGGCCCTTATCGGGTAGTAATATCTGTGCAAGCTGGTGTAACACACACAGAGCAGAACGCAGTTCGCTCTACATTTTCACCGGAATATCGAGTCAGCTTGGAATTGCACGAGATTGAGCGATAGGCCTCACGAGAGAGCGAGAGCGAGAGGAGAACAGCTGATGTCCCGTGCGCGGGTGGTATAACCCTCATACATATACACACAAAGCTTATATATCCAACCATCAAGAGAGCGTTACTCATGCCACTTACACACCGAAATTGCGCTCGTTAAGGTTTGCATTGCATCACGACGATGACTGGAAGGCGCGGCTCTCATCCTACACATACATACATATATAGAGCATACTTGCATTACTATACGGGCACGGATTGATTGATACGGGCTTTAGGGCTGACAATAAGGTTCTCCAGGCAATATTGTCGCATGAGTCGTTTGCGATCGCCTCTACACACACACACACAGCTATCTTGAGTTTTGATTGGCTTGGGATATTTCTTTGGTACTGGGTGTAACAACAATAATGGCTAGTCGTGATCTGGCTCTCACGAGGTCAGCGATCTTTATATGTACGATATACTACACAGAATTGATTTCTAGAAGATACACATCAAGGCTTCCGATCGTTTGACATTTATATGTTGAGTGGGTTATGATATAGGCTTTCGAATCTATTATGATTGCAATCAATAGATGACTGTTACGAAAGTGAGTTGCATTGGTGGTAATGATGTACAGAACCGAATCATTGCATTATCTAGACCATGAGACTTGTTACCGGGAATGGCAGTTCAGAAAAATCGAGAGTGGAAGGAGACTCTTCAGCTACCAATTCATTGGATCTGTTAGAACGATGAAAATCCGAAATATAGGATATCCATCCATCCATTTAATTACGGAATATATCTGCTTGGTTGGGAATTTAACCAATTTTTTACAATGGCCATGATAACACTGATAGTTATGCTAGATCAGTTTTGCCGTTTCCGATGATTCTGGTCGATCATAGTGCACCACATGCTGTGAAACAAATACCGTCAGCTGTCCTGTTGAGATCCGGTTGACACACAAAGCCTCAAATTCATTTACTGATTAAACTTTCAAAGAAAAGGAAATCATAAAAGACTACATCCAATGATTAGAGGTTGCATCGTTACTGAAATGCCGATTTACCAAATCCACAAGCGGAAGCACACCAAACACAAATCAGACGATGCCCCTAAGCAATCTGCGAGACCATTTTGCCAAACGTAAGGCCACGCAGCCTCGCGATAAGACTGTGTGCTCGATGTATCGGAGCAGAGTCCCTCAAAACCACACAATCCATGAACAGCAAAAGACACGGACAGAGCGATGGTATCTATAGAAACCCATTTCCGGATGGTGCACTTGAATCCAAGGCGACATCGCAGCTCCTAAAATAGCAGTAGAGTAGTGACCGGGCCATCGGGGAAACTTACACAAACGCGGCTTTCTCTATATAATTCTGATGTCCGCACACCATTCCTCGAGAGAGAAATTCGGCTTCACCCGCAGCACTGAGGTTCACCGCAGAAGCATCAGCGGTCGAGAGCAGGGCAAATCATCGTCTTTAGCTGCAAACGTATCCTTCTATCTCTCAAGAATTTTTGACGGAGTGGACCAAAACGTCTAGATGTCTTTACATGAATTTGCGTGATGCGGTTAATTTTGGCTCATGTCATATGCAGAGATACGCATTTGATGTTGATTAATCTATAAAAGAATCACAGTTATATTTGAAGTGACGAAGAGCACGGCCATCTTGGACGACACCGCAGAAATCATGAGATTCAATTAAAAACGTGATTCTACCGTCACGAGGTTTGGGGACTTGGATAAACGTACCAAAAACTTGCCTTCATTCACTGGAAAATCAATGTGTCGTGGATTAGCAATGAGTCCAGAAAATGAGGACCAAACGTCTTTAGCGTAGGGCGATTAAAGCGCCACTATTACTCCAGGCTTCGAACATAAAATTGGCGTTTATTCGCCCTAATGCAAAAAAATTGCATACTTCGCTCGCTCGGCAGGCTGTTTTAAAGCACGGGGAATATTTTTCCCTCGTTACACTCGAGGGAAAACCATTCCCGTGCCCTAAAACAGCCTAGCCTCGCATCGGGAGTAATATACTATTTCGATCCCACTGTCATTCTAAATTTTATTTAGAATCCACACAGTAAGTAAAGTGAGCTCAATTTTAGTAATTACTAGAGACCGGGGTTTCATGTTATAACACTTTTTTTTGTGTTACTGCACGTTTCGCGTTATTGCACGAATGATTGCAGAATGCAAGTTTTGTTCAGAAAACTGCAACTTCAGAGCATTTTCTCATTCAAAACATCAATATTTACCTCCTTGAATCAAAATTTCTTCAGTAAAAGATATCAAGATGCCGAAAGTTCCTCAAAGTTTGAGTACTAAAATTCGAAATTGGATAGCTCCTTATAATACGAATTTTGAAGTATTTACCACCGACGGCACAGTCGTATACTGCTATGTATGTACAAAGGGGGTCGGCTGTGAGAGGAAGTCTCAAGTAGATGCCCACGCTAATCCAGGTTAGAAGAATATTCCACTTCACCTAGAGGTGCATTTTCATATTCATCAAATATAAAGATAATACCGTACTTTTTAGCAAGCCATACTGGAGCGGTAGCTTTGAGAGAGAAGTAAAGGAGAGCAAAACAAAGGTTGATAACCTCAGAAATTACAGCCCGTAAGAATGAGTTCTTCTTCGATCTCTGCTATGCGCTTACGGCTTCGAACATCCCTCTACACAAATTGAATGCTGTACCTTTCAGTGAATTCTTACAAAAGTATATGCAGAAAAAAGTGCCATCAGATACTCACTTGAGGAAAGAATATGTACCCCTCGTTTACGCACAATCAATGGACAAAGTTAGAAAAATCATAGGTGAAAACTATCTTTACGTGTGTGTTGACGAGACCACAGATTCTCGCGGGTTTTCCATCGCAAATCTTCTGATAGGAACATTGAAAGCTGAGAGTCCACCAGACACTTTTTTAATCGCTTGTCAGCAACTCAACACCACGAATCACGAAACTATCTGTCGTTTTATCAACCAAAATTTGAGACGATTCTTTGGAGAAACATTTTATGAAGATCGGATTCTACTGCTACTTTCTGATGCAGCTCCATACATGCTCAAAGCTGGGAAATGTTTGAAATTATTCTTTCCAAATTTGAACCATATCACGTGTGTGGTACACGGACTGACCAGGTCGGCTGAGAAAATTCGAGAGCTTTGTCCAGAGGTGAATAAATTGGTAAGCTGTGGAAAAAAAATTTTCTTGAAAGCTCCCACGCGCGTTGAAATCTATCGACAAACTATGCCAAATGTGCCACTGCCTCCGCAACCTATAATAACGAGATGGGGTACCTGGATATCTGCAGCTTTATTTTATGCCGAGAACTTGCGAAAATTTCGAGATGTCGTCAATAGTTTGGAAGAGGATGCAGAATCCATAACTACAGCTAAAAAATTAGTCAACGATCGGAATGTTCAAAGCCAGCTTACGTTCTTACTTTCGTACGTTTCGTTTCTGCCGAAAAGCATGGATGATCTCATAGAAACAGGGCATACACTCCACGATCAGTTTGAAATTCTTGAGTCGGTTCTGGACAGAATTAATGAAATACCAGGTGAAAAAGGTGCAGTTCTGCGTAAAAAGGTTCTAGATGTTATGGAAAAGAACAAAGGACTGCAATTTCTGGAGAAAATCAACAAAGTACAAAATGGCCAGCAAGTCGAAGATGTAGAAATCAACAGCATGGAACCATCTATGATTCAACGTTACCGGTATGCACCTCCAACGTCAGTTGAAGTGAAGCGGTCATTTTCTCTTTACAAGCATATCCTCACTGATAGGAGACATAATTTATCCGAGGCAAACATGGAAATGTACATGGCGACGAGCTTCAATAAAATATGATCTTATCATGATCCATAATCTCTGATTTTGTGTACTTCCGAAAATTTTATGACTGCACGTTTCGCGAGTTTTTACTGCACATTTTGAGGATTTTTACTGCATGTTACAGTGCATTTTTCGAAGTTTTTACTGCACGAAAACCCCGGTCTCTAGTAATTACCATCCCAGATATCACGAATTCAAGAACAAGTGATTTTTCTCACTCCAACTGTCCAAATTGGGTACACTTACTCTGATCGAATTCACGCGTTGTCCTGTGTGAGAACCCTCAGAAATAAGAAAACTGTCTCAAAATGTTGGGGACACCACAAATCGTAGAAGTACCGTCAAACACGTCAGAAATCGATCGATTGAGTTCACTTTGTAAGGTCTCATGTAAGATAACCTATACAGAGAAAGAATATTGGAAGATTCTAATGCTGCTGACCAGGAGAACTCATCACATCCGGATTACGGATTTGGCTGAAACTCTGGGAATAGTCTTCTTTTAGCACAAAAAGACGATATCCAAAATTATAGATCCTAACGTTTGAACGTTTCCGAGTCACAGCCAAGTACACTAGCATTGTAGGTATACCTAGATGGACGATTTTTGACAAGGGCCTATATGAACAATGCTAATGTTTGTGGTTGCAGCTCGGAAGCACTTGATACTTGATGGGTCTGTAATTTTGGACTGCATCTTTTGGCACTAAAATATGACTATTTCCAAAGTTTCATCCAAATCCGTAATCCGGATGCTATGACCTCTCCTGGTGAAATTATGAAATTATTCATGGAAATACGGAGATATTATTCATCCAAAGGGACCCAGAGGATAGATGTGACCCTACAGGTGTTTTCTCAATCAATACATTCCATAGTAATCTCTATGAAATTTTGTGTCCATGTAAGGGCAGATTCAACAACCATGCAATGTATCGTATAAATAAGCTACGAATGCTGTCTAACCCTACCCTCACCCCCAAGAAAAAGATGCGTAACATCAGCAGTGGTGATAACTGCGAAAAACTTGGTTGCGTTGATGTACTTTAAAAGAGTTGGGATTTCACGTTGAGCTAAATTAATTAATTAACACCCTCGCATTCTCGTTTCTACATTATGCAGAAGCCAAGGGCATTCACCAAAGGGCCACCAAGTACACGCGGTCGTCACGTTAGGGACGTGAACTCATGTTTTATATATATATATCAGGCTTGTTTCAGGGGATTGCGAATCTGAGTAAAGCTCTCGGATTAAATGTGGATTTTCAACGCGTGAATGCGTTATTTTGATGCCAAAGAGTCAAAACAACACGCGTGAGCCTTGTAAAGGTGACGTAATCCCATACTCTATGGCAGATTTTTCTTGTCTACCTTTGATGGAGGTAATCCTAATCGCGAGATAAGCACATGACGAAAAGGGAAACAGATTTTATGAATACTGAATTATTCCTGTACAGCAATTTCTAATGTAATGAAAACAAAATGAGTTTTCCTATTTCAGAGTACCTACTCCAGACTATGACATTTCTAATTTACATTCATACACAGAGATAGATAAAAGGAAGTTATTTGCAAGAATTATTACGGTTGAAGTGAAATACTGGTGAAGTTGAGCGGAAGCGTGGTACTGAAGTTTTATTCTGTGAAATGATAATCGCAGCAGCAAGAAAAGTAGTCTCAGAGTACCGGTATATATATATATTCATGTATTCCACGGCAACCCTCTATGAATATGAATCAGTGTAGTTGAATCACTCTGCAATAATAGTTGTGCGATATTGCCTTGATCTATCATATTACTTCCCGAAGTACACACAAATGATAACAACACGTGAGTCGCGCAGAAAATTTCAAACAAACTGATACGAAGTAGCAAACACCAAAATTACCCATAATTTAGAGCCAAGAATCATACCATAGTCAAAATTTGATGAAAGACCTAATACCGAGTGGAACGATGAGTAGTAATTTGGTATATTATAGGTACAAAACAAGATAGAGCTCCCGAAAGAGGCTCGTTTGAGGAATCACCCTAGATATATATACAAGAGGCCAAGATTATCCGAAATTGGATGCCGCTCACATTACGACCCAGGAATCAAGGTGTATGTACCCTTAGGAGTCACAGAGCTTTATCTAAATGCGTACACACACACACACATACATACACAGAAGATGCAGTGATGGGTATATTGTAGTGTATCCTGTGACGCTAGACGGCAGCTTATCATTTTACCAAAACGACATTCATCTCACTCTCTCAGCGTAATTTTGCATCAGAGTTAGTATTATATGTAGTTAGGATAGCCGAGTATGATGTAAAGCGTTTAGTCGCGTCATACTGATTGCGAGATGAATGTCGCAGGAATTATGGCTATCTCTCGGCAAACTGTAATGCCTGTTCCTATAAACAGAGCAAGGTAGCTGTAAACGTGGTGGTGGTGGTGGTGGTAAAGATATGCCGAGTATAGTTGTGAGAGCTCACATGCACAGTATTACTACAGAATTGTGCATAATCAGGAGATTCTGATTATATATATATATACATAATATACGTGACGGAGGGGAAGCTGTGAGTTAATCCTGAGAGAACCGTGAGTTTTGCTGTGATGCTGTGTTAGCAGCTGGAAAGAGATTTCACTTTTAGAATGCGAGAGAAAAAAAGGTGATTTTTTTTTGCTAGCAAGGTTGTTGTCGGGCTATCTCGGCCTCGTTACAATCGTTTTATTCTTGATAAAGAAAGTATAATATTTAGGATAGTATCCATACCTGCAGAATCGAGATCATCGGTTGGCCGAACTCTTGATGATGTGTTTCCATTCTTACATCGATCATCATTTTGTAGATATTTATAGTCACATCTAACAAGTGAATTTCATCCAAGGTACAGAAGTGACCGAATCATGAGATTCTCCAATGACTTGTAAATTTTTTCTGATCCGAGCCAATGAGTATAACTGCTCATGATTGTAACCCAATTTGAGATAAGCATGAGAAAGGTTTATCCAATCACTTTCTGCTACTTAAGTCCTTTAAATAGAATCAGCGAACTCTATTAGACGGAGGAGATGAAATTGAGCATGCATTTTCATGTTGCAAAGAGCCAGCAAAGGTTTACCGATGGAAAGCCACTGTACAAATACGATGAAAAACCAATACATAGAACTCATATTTACGAGCAATATTGCCTCTCTCCCCCACCGTTTGTTCGGCTCGTAAATGTTATCGATACAAAGAAGAAGTTTTTATGAATTTTGTAAAGATGAAATGTTGTTGAACTGTTCCCGCCAACCACCCATTTATCAACGTGTCCATCCATCCGCCCGACCATCAACCTACCTCCTACACCGAATCACCCGTGCTCCCACTTTCAACCCACACCACCACGTATTATGTTATAACCAGTCCAACCTAGTCTAGACCAGACCACGATCACAAAGAAACGTCTTGCTAATCCGTAGGGCGCACGCGTTGCTCAGATGAAGCCACCGCAGTCGACTTTTGCCAATGTGGCCGCCACTGGGGAGGCGATCTGATTGGCTGAAAAAAACAGCAGCTGGCGATTTTTGGACTTCAATATTTACAACAGCACAACGTATTCTGAATCGTCAACAGCCAGACAACCGTCAACCTGGAGCAAATTTTCCAGTTTGTTGTTTTTTTTTTTTTCAGCCAATCAGATCGCCTCCCTCGAGACAGCCATATTGGCAAAAGTCAATGCGGTGGCATCATCCGAGCAACGCGTGCGCCCTATGGAATGGCCAGATTTGTCTTTATGATCGTAAACCAGACCGTCCAGATCATTCCAGACCATTCAAAGCCGTTTCAAATCAGTCCAGGTCGTTCCAGACCATCCTAGACTGTCCCAGATCATACCGGACGGTTCCAGAACCTCCAAGATTGTACATGACCGCTCCAGGCCATTTCAGCCCATTCCAACTTGCCCCAGGCCATCTCAGACCATACCACACCATTCCAGACCAAACTAGCTAATTCATTCACCTAAACACCTACCCACTCACTCGCCAACCCATCCATCTGTGGACCCATCCATGACTTCTACGACCACCCATTACCCTGCACCCTCTCCACGAGGGCAACCCAATACGCGGAATCCGGACGGACAATTTCTGGCTGGGCGTATATTTACTATAATAATTCTGAATGCTTGAGATGATTATTCAATATCACTAGACCATGAAACTTTTCATAACGAAACGAATTATCAATTTCAATGACCATCTTTCCGACTGAATCAAATCTACACGGTAGCAAATCAGCTCCAGGAGCAAAATACTCCATGCAAAATCACAGCCCATCCAATGAAAGCAATCATGAAATTCCAGACGATCGACCATTTCAGCTCAAGCCAAAGAACTCGGACCTCTATTTAGTTCATATACCTCTCGGGCTCACATCGATAGCCACTATTCATTATCGGTGACCAGAAGATCAACCATACTAGCCTTCCTCAAAGGACAAAAATTTTCCTATCAGAATATAGAAACTCCGATGAATGTAAAAATACCACAAAAAAAATTGCTTCGAATATCCGAATGCTATGAACCAGCAAGTCATAGCAAAAGCGACGAGGCTTGCCAATCATTAAGGGCTGCTTTTGACCAACAGCAGATTTCACTCACAGAATGGGTAGTAATTAAACCGGTTCGATGTGGCCCGAATATACCGGCTTCTGCCGAAAACTAATCCGTCGAAGGGGATTATTATCGGCTTGGATAATTTGAGGTGGCGGCTCTGATGCAACAAGCGAGAATTGAATGTGGTCCTGTTCTACACACTACATTGAAATCTGTATCTGGTTTAGTGGATATATTCGAGGATTGTGAACGCAGTCAGTGACATGTACTGGTGACTGCCCATTCGTCGAGAGCGTATTCGTAGATGATCACGTACATGAGATTGTGAGAGATTCGCACCGGAGATTGTGCTGTGTCGACTGAAGTGTCAGATAGGTCACGAAAATGAACATTTCAGATCATTGATTTGCGGCACGGATTATTATCACTATAAACGGTATTATCGGATCACCATCAAGATTGCTCAAAGATATGCGATGTAATGAGTTAACAATATCTTCCATTGCATCAAGATATTAGACTTTTTGAAATGCTGAATCCACACCAGTATTTCCATCTATATTTTAATGAAGAGGAATAAAATTTTCGATCAAATTGTAGAAATATAAGGATTTTGTATATATTTTGAAAAATGATGATCCACGATGCGTTCATAATAGCCGGGACTTTCGCTACGACAGCTGGAGTGGATACCGTGGGAAATCTCTACGTGAAAAATTTCTTCAGATTTCCATGAATAGAAAAATGTTTAGAGGTTCGAATCTATAATATAGTACCAATTTGATCGAATATTCCCAAGTCTGAACATCCATGATATCTCTAAAAGTTAATTCTACTGATGATTTAGGGAACAGATATTCAAGACCTTTTGAAACTAAGAGTCTGGAATATTCTACATAAATTAGGTTCTTTGTAAAATTTCTGACCCATTCCCATTTGCATTCCTCTGAAATACCATCATGATACTTCAGGTATCTACGAGCACATACATCCTGACGGGTAATGTTCGTGTTATTCTATGCATTGCTCAGTAGATCAGGATCGCTCCTTCACATGATAAGCAACGTTGGATGAAACTACCTGAATCAAATTAAAATCAAGTAGGCGTACCTCTCCACGGCTCAGATTATACTTTTTCTTGATTTTACAGTAACAATAATGTACTAAATCTTAGAAAAATCATTCACCCATACATAAAGGGCTATACGATTCGAATCTTCATCATCATTTCATCACATCCACATTCCCATTTGGAATTACCAAAATGTATACAGCCCATCACAGAAGGTTATTCCATAATAAGGGTGACATAATGGTACACTGATGGAAATGGAATTATGTTTGCATGTGAATGAATAGCAAACACACAGAAGCAGAAGAACCCAATTAGCTCTTTGACGCTATTGATATTGCAAAGAGCTGATCGTACTGATGATGAGATTATACCCATACTTATCAGAGCTTTACTCGGACCAGATTATCATGATTATCTCCTGCTCATTGAGAGAGCGATTTGAATCTGTTCATAACGAATGCACTACACGGATACACTGTTTTCGATCGTATCAATAAGCTCTGTCAAAGCAAAATTCATTATTATGCATCGTACTCTCTCGATGATTGATTTTGGAGCATCTAAAACAGAGGTATAATCCTACTCGATGAGGTTATGTTGACATAAATGGATAATATAGCCATATACATAGATAAAATGGAATGGACATTGATTGGATATAGATTGGATACACACAAGTGTATCTGACCACATCTGACCATATCTATTTCAAATTAAATTTTCAATCGAACGTAATTGAGTCATTTCGTGTTGAAAGAACAAAAGTCCTGATTCTAAAACTCGACGAAACGAAATAGATGGAAAGAATCAAACCAGCAAAAACGAAATGCCACCGTGACGAAATAATTAGTCTCTCAACCATTCAGCACTGCTGTTGGCTAGCTCAATGGCAAACTTTGTACAGAATATATATATATACGCGCAAAGCCAATTCAAAGCGCTGCCAATATTACAAAAAAGGGTATAGAACAAAAAACTTTACCGACATCAGGCAAACCATTGTATCCTCTCGTCAAGCAGCCATACCGTGAAATTCGTTAATTCATCACGGAGCAAAAGCGTGGAGCCGTGTAACGAGTAAATATTCAGAAAGCCTCAAAATTGGAATATACTTGTGTTAGTACTTTGTTTTGCTCTGAAATATTGTTTTTCGAATAGTGTAATGCTTTTGCAGGCTCATGTTGTTATTTTACATCCTGCTTAGTCTCACCAGGCGTGTCTCCGTCTATATCTCACGACGCTTAACCAAAAGCCAATTAAAATCGTAATTGGCTAACGCACGGTCTCCTCCAGCAGCATCTGATGTGTGTGTGTGAGAGAGAGAGAGAGAGAGTAGAAGCTTGCAAGCTTTGTATACATTGCCATTTGTTAACGCGAGTCACAACCGCAAAGGGTGCACGTAATAAGGACCAAGGATGCGCACCTGTGTACCCCCCCCCCCTCCACACACATGAATATTATATGGGTGATTCTGCCATAACTTGTGCATTTGATATGCCTAGGTTTGCATTCATATGAATCTATGAAATATGACTGGTCTCACAATGACATCTGATGTATTTCATTGGAAGAAAGATGCCCCAATAGTTTTCGAAGCGAATATGAGTCTTCTGTAGACCTGAGCTTGCCGAAACAGGTGAAAATGTTCTTACTGTGGCATGTTCCAAGCTCGATTTACACTTTTCAAGCATATACTTGGCCGAGATATTTACACAATTCCCCTCCTGCACCAGTGAAACATCAGAATCAGGTTATAAAGAGGTAATGTTGTGTTGGGAGTCCAACAAGTACTTTAGCTCGACGACAAGTGGTCGTTCAAAAAGCACATCCAAGAAACCGCGCAGAAAGCAAGCAGGGTCGGAGCGGCTCTCCAGCGACTGCTGCCAAACATCGAAGGGCCAAAACAGAAGAGGCGTGAACTGCTCAACACCGTGAGTGCTTCCATCATGCTCTACGGTGCACCCGTGTGGGGGAAGAGAGTACAGAAGTCCCTAATCGACAAGAGGATGGGGCCTGTCCACCGGAGAGCGGCTCTGAGGAGCATTCGTGCCCACAGCACCGTGTCAGGAGACGCAGCTTGCGTGTTGGCGGGAACGCCACCCATCCACTTGCTCGTCGCGGAGCGAGTGAGAATCTGGGACCGGCAAAAAGTGATCGGAGCCGAACGAGTACTCACTCCGACGATGAAGGAGATCATCCGCGACAACGAGAAGGAAACCACCCTTGAGGAGTGGCAAACTGAGTGGGATTCGCCATTTGCAGATGGCAGATGGACGCACCGGCTGATCCGTGACGTAGCCAAGTCGGCGGAACGCACCCACGGAGAGATAGATTACTGGACGACGCAAGCACTGAGTGACCACGGTTGCTTCGGTGCCTATCTGACCCGGTTCAAGAAGAGGACATCCCCAGCATGTCAGTCATGCGGGGACGAATGGGATGACGCCGAACATGCCCTGTTCAAGTGCAGCGACACCCGGAGAGAGCGCGCCGAGCTGGATGAATGGCTGGGTGCTCAACTAACACCTGAGAATCTCGTCCCGTACTTGCTCCGCAACCAGGAGACATGAAATAGACTCACCGGATACATCAAGCTGGTGATGACCCGCAAAGAGGAGAAAGAGAGGGAAGTAAGGCGCCTCGAAGCAGGCGAATTACAGTGACTCTGCCGATTGAAACAGAAGAGGTCCAAATGATTCCAGGAGGAATATGATGGACTGAAGAGGGAAGAAAGAAGAAAGAGAGGGAAAAATTGAAGAATGATGGTAGAAAATGCCGACAAGTGGCCGAAGAGAGAAGATGGAGAAGAGGAGCGCTCGCAATCGAGCGCGAGACATGCCGCTCATCCTGAAGTAATGCTCACGCGGTTCCGGGATGAGATGGTAGATGCAGGTGGATCTCCTTCTTGATTGCCCGATGCCCTAGGTATCGGACATCGAGGGGAGAGGGATATTACACGGCCGGGCCCACCTCTCGGTGGGCCCCACCCAAACCCGTGTCCCGCCTGGTATGGCCTGCGTGGGCTATGCGTAGTCCGCGTAAGCTGAACCAGTCCGGTGTCTGGGGACGGATCCGAGGGATCCTGAGGCAGATTTTGCCCTCTAACCATCTTAAAAAAAAAAAAAGTCAATCAAGTACTTGATCACGCTGTGAACTTCAAACGCAGCCGACATTTTGTCTTCGGATTTTACAAAATTTTCAAATACTTCTCAAAACTACAGGCCCGCGAATCGCTTTAAGGGAAGAGTAGACACATTTTCGGAATTTCTACATTATTATTGATTTTAGAAGTCATATCACATGTTTCATGGAAGCACTCATGAACATATCTTATTTTGGTGCTAAATTGGCTAGCTACTCTGGTAGCTCAGATACTCAAAATATCAAACTCAACCTCACCGTAACTCAACCACACGATTTGGCATCAGTTCCACGCCAAATGTTCTTACCGTGGAAAAAAATAAAAATGATTCCTCAAATCTTCCACGTGGATTTAGGAAAAGTCATGCCCGGTCTGGAACTGTTTTCGAGTCACCACTGTCTCATAGATGCAAAATACCTATGAAGAGTCAAATAGTAGGTATATTTATTTTCACTATATATTATTTGGCCAAATTTCGACCTGCGCATCTGGACACCAAATATCTCGAAGTCGTGCATGGCAATATCACTCATATACTCTGTAAAACCAATATTCTGTACCTGGTACTGTGAGATTTGCGATGAGTATGAAGTTACACTGAACAGTTGTTTGAGGGGGGGGGGGGAGGTTGCCTTTTGGCAATTCTGCAAAGCTCAAAACGCTCAGTTTTGAAAGCATTGAAATATACTACACGACAGGGTCCAAAAATTCCAAAACCCTTGACTCGATGTCCGTAGGGTAAATCGGAAGCGAAAGTAGTTCATGTAAAGGGCCTTTGAAGTGAGTTTGTTATGAGTACATGGAAAATTATATAGAGCAATGTGTAAAAGTTTAGAGGAATTTCAAATTAATCGCACGTTATGAGATGAGTTGAGGTACGTGAATAGAGGTTAGTTGGCTCTCTCGCGCGTCGATAACTGCGAGTTTGTTAGCGAAACAGCGCTCGAATTAGAGAGAAACCACCTTCACTCTGTACAGCATTAAATTTGCCAGAGTATGCTCACACTGCTCTTTGTGTGTGTATCATGAAGTTGAAAAGTTTTAAGCCATGGAAAGCATTCCCTCTCCCTCTGTCGGCTGTGCAACAAATCCGCCGCGTGGATGCATTGAACTACCTTTCGCCGAAGCGCCAAAATAAGTACTATTGTAAAGCTCTGGAATTCTGAAAGGTGCCCCTTTACATCAGTTGCTCGTATGGTGCAGAGAGCGTTATATTTGGGTGAGTTTTTTTAGGCTTAGCGGCTGGTAAATTTGACTAAATGGCTAGGGAAATAGAGCTCAAAAGTTTGATTGTAGCTAAATTTGAACTAGAGTTGAGGATTCCTCATGCTCTTGCATACCTTTTAACTGTATCGATTACGATTTATATAAGTTCCCGAGGGTTTTTCGGTTCTCTGATCGATAGCATTGGGTTTTTGCATCGATAGGCAGATGATATTGGTTGTTACCAATTCAACTGACCTGATTCGACTGTCAGAGGCCCCTGAAATGCTTTGGTAGCTCAGAAATGATATTTGTTAAATGATGGTTTATCATCAATTGATGATATCAAAAAGACGTTTCCTTATGAAGTTCGTGAAGATGACATCCTGATGAGCTGATGCAGCTCATAGTTATGACCACCCGACGGCCCCTATAGCTACCCACTCATCAACCTGTCCACCCACCCGCCCGACCATCAACTTATTCACCTACTGAATCTTTCGCACCCCCATAACCCACACGACCACGTTTTATATTTTAGCCAGCCAAGCAGAGTCTACACCAGACCATCCTGACCTCTCTAGACCGTCAAATAGGCCATTCCAGATCGTACCAGACCATCCCAGATGGTTTTAAATTATTCGAGGCCGTTCAAAGAAGTTTCAAAAGTCAGTGATTGTTCCAAAACGTTCCAGGCCCTACCAGAACGTGACAGACCATCTCAGCCCATCTCAGACCGTTTCAGACAGTCCTAGGACGTATCTGGTAATCTCAGGCCGTTTGAGACCGTCCCAGATCGATTTAGATCGGACCAGATCCATTCACTCGACCATCTAACCACTCACTCAGCAACCCATCCATGATTATACAACAAATTATGTCTGGGCGTTTAATCAGTATAATTTTTCCCCGGATATATTAGTTCTCAATTCAATTGTGTATTAGTTGTGACTAATTCAATCTTCAGATAATTCACGATGAACCAAACGATCATCAGAGCTCAGTAGCATCTCTCCTTGTTATCAATCAGAGTTAGAAAGTAGACTTACGGTGACGAAAACTAGACCCTGATACGATTTTAGAACTTGTGGAAAGTAACGAATTAACGCCAATCACTTCTCGTACAAGGTATTGTAACAGTAACCTCATGAAATCCTTGAACCAAGTCTATTGTGCCAAGTCAAGTTTATAAGATCGCTGAAAGGCTAATAAAAAAAAGTACTGCCGTGATTTTCACTACATCATCCAATTCCTCAACGGAACCTAATAATAATGAAGCGTGTTCTGAAAGCTCAGCTATAGGGCACGCCCAAGGCTAAAAAGCAGCTCCAATACCGTATAGAAATATCGAACGAAACATCGTTGCTGTGGGATTATTATAAAAAAGGGGAAAAAATTTTGAAATAAAAATACGAAAGGTTGTAAAGGAGGCAAACTGTAAGGGTCTAGTTGACAGGTGTGTTTGCGCTCGCTCCTGAATGAGATTTACAAAGAAAAAATCAGTTGCTCTAATAAAATTGTACGCAGAGCGAGAGTATACGCGCACGTACAAGAAGTCTATTGCAAAAACCACGATGAAACGATATCGCAAGACATCCACTGCCTAGGTGGCGGGATTATGGATGACGTAGCGAAAACGAGGAAAGAAGCATCAACCGGAAAGAGAGCAAGAAGAGATTCTTCATTACTGTACTCTGCAACTGACGACGAGATCGAAAGTTTGCATCCTTTTTTCTTCTGTACCGTATTTTCTTCTTGGACGTTGAAGCAAAAGAATGAGAAATGACAGATTGAGGTAGACGTGCGTATGAAAACATTACAAATACGAGATAATGGAAAATGTGTGGATGGTTTCATCAGTCATGAGATTTTGAGGGCTTGAATGAAAAAACTGTCACCGCATGTTTTCCTGACAAAGAAAACGGAGGTTGAAGTCATGGAGAAATTGGATTGCAGCTTCCGGCAAAACGAGAATTCATTGAGTTCTAGAAGAAAGCAATTCTTGGAACTCTCCATTCTTTCTCTGAATTTTTGCAAAAATTGTACCAAATATACATCTACTGGTTTCCCACGACTGCAAAAATTCAATTTTCCATGAAAAGAAAAGTCACCACCTTTGTCTCAAGCACGGTTCTACAAAAATGTCACTCAGTTCCCTCAACCCTTGTATTCACTTTGATGTAACAGTGCGAGCACTTGAGCCAACCTCTAAAGCAAACTTCAAAGTTCCGCACATGCACCATCCACTTTTACACCTTCGAATATTCTCCAAGAAGAAGAATAAAACTTGATATGAAACTCTTTCCAATCGACTACACTATTCGTGTACTGCGTGTGTATCCAACTCATTTCTCAATCGAGGCCATCTAAAAATTGCAAAGAGGAAAGCGCTTCCTTCCTCCTTCCCAGTGGCTAAGCCGTTGAGGAATATAGGAGGAAAAGTCGAAGATAACAAGGGTGTAACGAAGCATAAAAATCGAAGAAGCGAGAGAGAGGGAAAAATCGCGGGTCAAACATCGTGAAAGAGTAGCTCTCGCAGAATAAAGATAATAATTCTCTCTCTTTCGCGCCCGCCATATCTCGAACTTGTCCAACTTGTTCTTCTTGGCGTTGGCGCCTCGGCCAATCAACTGTATTGACACTGAGAAGAACGGTTGGGGGGCGGCAAGCTTGCTTGGAGTTGAATTAGCTTGGGCGTTAATTCGAGAGAGGGTATAATGCTTCAAAATGGGACTGCTCCAAGCTGCTACTGCTGCTACTGCTGCTACTGCTTATCCGACTGTGCTTTTTTACGGGCTCGTGCTCATCTTCCGTTTTCGATGTGTCTGTGTGTCTTTCTATGTATATATCGCGATCGTAGCAGTGCGATACCGGTAATTTAATAAACGAGATGGAGCGTGAGCGGCGAAACGAGTGAGCTTCCTCGATTGCCTCGTTTCGCCAACTTGGCTCTGGAATCTTGAGAAACCCTCAACCCTCGCGTACCACTACCACCAATCCTAACGCATACGACCTCAGTTCTTGAGGAAATTTTCGCGCGTCGTTGGAGGTTGGTACCTCTAGAATTTCAAAGTTGTTAACCTTCGATTGGAAAGTTTCTGATTTCTTCTCTTGAATGAAAAAAGGTACTAAATTCTAGAGAGCACGAGTGAAGAGATTGAAGATGATTGAACGAGAATCAAATTTGATCATTGGAATAGAAATGATTTGCGTAAATGATGCTGGGGAAGATGTGTGAAGCAAAATCAATAGGCAGAAGGAGGGCTGGATGTCCCAAACCATCTAGCATCCAAACTACCGTATTGATTCTCCTTACATCAAATAATGTATTGATGAATCGATTGAATAATAAATGGTAATTCAATGATTGAATCACCTATACCATCGAGTACTCATAGTACTCAATACTCATTTTTTTTCTGGTCAATACTCATTCTCAAACAAAATGGTCAAACAGCAACTATGGCCAGTTTATAGCTCAGTTCGAAGAGTGAATTATCATTCAATCTCTGAAATAAAAATACTGAGGAGTAATGAATTTATCACTACGATCACTCCTTATAGCGTTGTGACAATTGAGAAATCAGTGAGGCTTCCTGGCGATATTTGATGATCTAACTGATATTAAAAACTTAATGGTAGGTTATTCATCATCATTATTCATCATCATCATCATACATTGATCATTATTGAACGAATAAGATCGGTGAATAAGTAAATGCTACCAATGTACTAGAGAATATTATCGAAGAATGAACGGATTGTTGCTGGTACAAGGCAAATGTCACAAGAAGATGATCACATGATTTATGTGTAAGAATCTGACTCGACCCTGATAGCCGTGCATCACCCAAGAATATAGTGACTAACGACTCAGTGTACATCACTAATAGCGGTTAATAAGCAATTGACAATCATTGACGATCGCGTAAATGTCACCGATGGATCACTATTTAGTCACTATTAGTGATAGTGAATATTATTCTCTAGTTGGTGAGATACAATCAAAGTGGCATCGTGATACGAGTGCCACTTTGACTACTCGATCACGTATGCCGATCTGAGTTCCCGATCAAGATTGCCACTGTAAGCTGCCGACTACAGAGGTCAATTTGAGTTCTCGATCATGAGTGCTACATTGAGTTCTGAATTACGAGTGTTACTTTGGATTCAGTCATTGCCAACCTGAGTTCCCGATCACGACTGCCAGTCTGAACTCTCGATCAGGAATGCAATTTTTAATTTCCCGATCACGCATGCCTGCATTGGCTTCTCGATCATGAATGCTACATTGAGTTCTCGATCACGAGTGCTACATCAACTTCTCGATCACGTGTGCAACTTGGAGCTCTCGATCATGAGTGCCACATTGAGTCCTGAATTACGAGTGTCACTTTGGATTCAGTCATTGCCGACCTGAGTTCCCGATCACGACTGCCAGTCTGAACTCTCGATCAGGAATGCAATTTTTAATTTCCCGATCACGCATGCCTACATTGGCTTCTCGATCACGAATGCTACATTGAGTTCTCGATCACGAGTGCTACATCAACTTCTCGATCACGTGTGCAACTTGGAGCTCTCGATCATGAGTGCCACATTGAGTCCTGAATTACGAGTGTCACTTTGGATTCAGTCATTGCCGACCTGAGTTCCCGATCACGACTGCCAGTCTGAACTCTCGATCAGGAATGCAATTTTTAATTTCCCGATCACGCATGCCTACATTGGCTTCTCGATCACGAATGCTACATTGAGTTCTCGATCACGAGTGCTACATCAACTTCTCGATCACGTGTGCAACTTGGAGCTCTCGATCATGAGTGCCACATTGAGTCCTGAATTACGAGTGTCACTTTGGATTCAGTCATTGCCGACCTGAGTTCCCGATCACGACTGCCAGTCCGAACTCTCGATCAGGAATGCAATTTTTAATTTCCCGATCACGTATGCCTACATTGGCTTCTCGACCACGAGTGCCACATTGAGTTCTCGATCACGAAAGTCACTTTGGTTTCTCGATCAGGAGTGCCATTTTGAATTCTCGATCACGAGTGCCACTTTGGATACTCGATCACGTTTACCACAGTGAGTTCTAAATCACGAGTACCACATTGAGTTCTTGATTACGAGTACTACATTGAGTTCTAAATCACGAGTACCTCCTTGAGTCTTGGACCACGAGTACCAAATTGAGTTTTGGATTACGAGTTCTACGTTGAGCTCCAAATGTCGAGTATTACATCAAGTTTCCGATCGCGAGAACTACATTAGGTTGTCGACTATAGGAGCACCACATTGAACTCTCGATCACGAGTATTACATTGAGTTCTAAATCACGAGTGTCGCTTTGAGCTCTCGATCACGAAGTCCACATTGAGTTCTCGATTACAAGTGCCACATGGAGTTCTCGACCACGAGTGCCACATCAAGACCCCGATCACGGGTGTCACATCGAGTACTCGGTCGTGTCACCCCCGAGTACTGGAATAAAGATCACCATCCTGAGTACAAATGCTGAGAAGTACATGATTGAACGTACATTGCCTCCTTTTTCGAAAAATTTGGATATCAAGCTTTGAAAAGGAGTTCTCCCAATTTCCTCAAAGATTTCGGTATGTCCCGGGTCAACTGATATTATTTTGGGTTTCAGCACACGATTTTGCGTAAGGATATATGAGTCTGGTCTGTGGAATATGGTTCTCTTTTCGTCGGCCTGTGCAATCGATGGAATCGATAAGTTGACTTTCGAGCCTTAATTTAGGAACGGCGTAAACGGTTTTTCCTCTTGAATCGATACAAATTAGAAATTTCCAATATCCAGAGAAAATTGGGAATGTTTTTGAGGTGATATTCCGATAGAGTTGACCCAATTACGATAAGCACGTATTGGATACATAATTCAAAAGCAATCATCGCTTAAATTTACGCTCGAGTAATTATCTTCCACCTCGAACTGAATTCATAATGTCTTCCATATCAATTACTACATGAACTGCACAGCAGAGAGTAAGCACAAGAGAGAGAGAGAGAGAGAGAGAGAGAGAGAGAGAGAGAGAGAGAGAGAGAGAGAGAGAGAGGGATGTTGGCTTATCGCGTCTACATAATCCTCGTACTGATGTTACTGCATATAATGATGTACATTATGTGATCGGAGGCATTACCGGATTTCCGATTACCACAAATTTAACGGTAGAGCAGAATTCATGCATATCGTTTATTAAATTGTGTGACACCGCCGAGCAGCAGTCCTCAACTCAGTAAATGTAATCAGCTCACTATCAAATCTTCGTGTAAACATACTCTCTCGATACTAACACAAAAAACCACATAATTAAAGTTACAAGTTTTTTCGCACTAACGATGTACCCAAAATTTTCCCAATTGACTTTGAATATCGTCTTCGACGCAACAAACTTGTTCTCGAAGCACTACTATGTCAATTAGCTTACGCAGCTCTTGAAGCAAAACTCTGTAGACGTTCACAACACATCAGAGAATCTATTGAGTGTACGAAAATCTTAAATGAGCCCACTCAAGAGGGGGTAGCATTATAATGGGGTGTACTTTAGGTTTGAAGCAGCGAAAACTTTGCGCTCGCTCGTCACAATAAAGTACCGAATGCGTGGAAACGCTACTGTAAAGAGTTAACAAGCGTTCCCTACACACCCCATATAGCACTAGTGGTTATCGCGTAATGAGAGAAGCGCAACGGAACTCATACACACACACACACACACACACACACACACACACACAGGCTCTTGAGAAGTATACTTTAGAAGACGTACACCAAAGCCAAATTCATAGAAAAAGACAATGTAGGCTCACACACGCATTATGGGATTCGTATAATATGTAGAAAAAGGGGAATAAATATCGAGTAAACTCCATAGAGATAGTACCAATTGGTCCTATCTCTATGGTAAACTCACGGGTCTATCATAAACTTGGCCGTACAAGTATACTATAGTAATATTGATAGGATGGATTGTCTAACCCTTTCTCAACGTCTCTGATTCGTATGTGCAGGGGTTAGACATCGCGGCTCTTACTTTGTGGTATAGCAGCTCTGCATTATGAGTGCGCAGTAACGTCTACGTCGTTTGGCGGTTAACCGCACACGGTCTGGCTCGTCTTGCCTAGACCTCTACTAATTGGAGTGCGTAACTTTGTCGAGTGTAGTCGTCGTAGTGGTGGTGGTGGTGGTGGTGGTGGTGGTGGTGGTGGTGGTGGTATACGCAGTATAAGTGTGAGCACCGCAGACACTTGACACGCTACATTATCACGTGGTATGGGACGAACGACTCTGGTGTTGCGCTCAACTGACGATGACGGACGAACTTGCGCACCTTTTTGGGCAATGAATGTTCTCAAGTTGGGTTCCATGGTTTGTGCGCTTGAATTGATGATTTTGTGGTAAACCGACGACATGGGGATGCAATGAGACTAGTATATGCGCCCTTGAGGACTGATTACTGTCACGTTACGTTATTTCAACAGGGGGGTAATTTGACCGCTGAAATTTTTGAGACTGTTGATGAGAATTCCGCGGACCAGGAAAATTATGACCTAGCTTATCTTGAGAAAATATGTCCTGAGTGCATCAGCACGAATTTAATATATCAGTGATGGTTGAATTGAGCAAAGTCACGATGTTTTTGATCTAGTAACGGTGTAATGTAGAGCGTGATTCGGGATCAGATTCACACGATATTTCAATTTTGAATCATCAAAACCCTGTCAGAACATAACATTTTTGATTTAGATACACTAAACTAAAAATCAATTCCTTGTGTCGAATTGTCTGAACTTACTTATCATTGCCTATACAAAAAGGTCTAAGCAGATTTCTCAGTTTAATTTCTGAGATATTCTGAGATGTTCACGTGGAAAAGGCGAGTGACTGCATGAAAATATCCAAAATAAATTTCCATGAATCATTGAGTATCCCTGACTTACATCTTTCCATGTTGAACATTTTAAAATATTTATACTGACTACATAATCAAAAATTAGAGTAGATTTACATTAACCTAAACCGAAGCTCACGGCATAATAAAACGCCTCAACTACAGTCGATGTCCATCAAGATTCCCGAATTTACCATTCGTTGCTAAAGAATTAATTCGCAATTCACCGAGGGGTTCGTTCTAGCTAAAAAGAATCTCACACCCGATCTCCAATTCATCATCAAAACCTTATCCTCAGATTTTTCCCATTATTACATCATCAAAATCAGCAACATTGTCGGATAAAAACTCAACAGATCCGATGAAAAAATCACAGATCACAAAGCGTCACATACATCAAATTGCACGCGATGCGACACAACCCAGACATCAAAGAACCATGCTGCAAACAAAGCTAACCTCTCAATTTCACAATCGATTATCTCCCCGTCGTCACATCGTTATCAACATCAGTAGTGACGAAGTACGTGTCTATATATCTATATTATGCTTTCAGGTCAAAAACCTTCAGTAAACTAGAACACGAGAGCGACGGGCGGTGCATCACGTAATTTGCATCGACTCGGTTTCCGTCATCGCGCGCTCTATCACAAGCCAACCCTTACCGCCGCGCCGTCGCCGGAGGCAAATAGCATATAAAATCGTCCTCCTCGCGACGACGACGTGCAAATATTACCCATATTGGCAAAACCTATCGGTCTATAATATCGCAAAAAAGGTTCACGTGCATCTGCCATATATATATATATGGGTATAATCGCGATAACTTACCCATTTTGGACTTGAAAATTCAGAAGTTGAAAATTGATGCCCCGCAAATCTGCACCGACTTTTTACATTCGTTTTTGCACATAGAATGATAATCCATCATAAAACATATGGAAGAATTGTTGTAGAACAAGTTAGCACCAACAATGTGATTTATGCAGTGCACGGAACTGACATCAAACAACCCTAATTACGGATTTTTCGGCATCTTTACTTTTCAGCTCTCGATAGGCACGGTAGAACTTACCGATGCTAATATCTGACTTCGCACTTTCATAAACACCTCGAAATGAATCTGATCAAGATTAAAAAGTGATGACGTGGGCATACCCCCGCATTTAATTTTGATCGCCGCGAATATATAATTTTTCCATTACTACGATCGTACGCTCTTCCAGCGTACGCACGGCATAGATCTTGTATCTACGGTTCCTAGAAATTTGACATGAAAACTTTGTAACTGACATGACCCATTACTTTACCGTGAAAGTAACGCTTCTCCAACGTACGCCCCAGGTCGTAAAGTTTTCCGAGAAAAAGTCATTCAAAATATTTTGTAACTCGACAGTCACATTACATTAACAGAGAAGTAACGCTTATCCACCGTACCGATCAGGCCATAAAGTTTTCCAGGAAAAATACTAAAAACCCTTGTAACTGGACAGCCCTATTACGACAACGGAAAAGTAACGCTCCCCCAACGTACGCGGCAGATCATAAATTCACTCTCATAAATCTTCGAATTAGTAAAACCCAGCAAATGTACGTCGCTCCGTACGGTTCTCACGCATTACATTCCCGCTAATGTAATGCGCCGCTCCCATTACGCGTACGCTTCTCAAGCGTACGAACATGGGTATATAAGGCCGCGCTTCCCAAGCTCGGCAGCTCAGTCTTCTCCAGCTCGCCGTCGCGACGCTGTCTCCACGACACTTGGCCCAGCCGTGGCCCGACGCACCCGACTCAACGTACCCCGCCGCGACCGTTCCAAGTTGCCCCGGTGGCATGAGTGACCAAGTGTGCGTAGTGTTTGTGTTTCGCACCTCGAGTACCGAGTCGCAATTGTGTCTTGAAACCGTGAGAATTATTCGAGTGCCTAACCCCGTTCCTACCCCGACGACGGCGTGAGCACGCCCACGCACCTGGACCGGACGGAGGGACCGTCCCAGCCAACGGCACAGACGTCCCAAGACCTACGTACCCCGCTCCGAAGAGGAGCACCGACGAGACCTCTACGGACTTCAACAGGCCAAACGCTTGGCGCTGCTCGGAGCGTTGAAAGCTGAGGCCTCAACTCAACAAAACAAGACTGCTCAACCCTCAACTATCTCGTCTCCGGCCAGCGAGACGCGGGAGTGAAATTATTTTCATCCCCATTGACGAGGTTTCCCGCAAGCGGAATTCCGAGCCCCGTCAATTTGGCGCCCAACGTGGGGCCCGAGGAGGGACTTTTTGGACTTCGTCGGCATCAGGAGATGCTAGGACCTGCGACCTGATGAGCAGTCTTCCCCGGACGCCGCCTGCAACCCGGACGACCCGGCAGACAGCGGCAAGCACTTCTGGGAGTGTGGAAACACCCAGTGGCGCCCAACTGGATCAACAACGCACCGTCTCGCTTGAGCGCACCGCTCGCGTGACACGCCACCAACGTCAGCGGTCCCTTGGCTCGGAGCAGGAGCTCGAGTCCCTCCTGGACGGAGCACAGCTGCCTATACGCCGGAGGACATCCCGCAAGGACCTTGCTCCGACCGGACCATCGCCTGCTGTGCCATACGACGACCCTGCAGATCCCCAAGCCGGAGCTCAGCAGCAGCAGCCGGCGGATCCCGCCTCCGTCAACCAGGTACCTACTCATCCGAATTCACTTGTTGCTCCAGAAGCTGCAGCGGACGTTTCGGCGGCCAATCCGGAGCCACCTGCGATCACCATGGACGACCTCCGGCTGATGTTCCGTCAACTCGCTGGCACGCCCCTCAACCCTCCGGACTTCACTGGTGCGGAGCACGAGGACCCAGCGAAGTTCATCACGAAGTGTACGGAGCACTTCCGGCGCCTCGGGACCGAGGAGGCCTTCAAGGTGCAAGTGGCCGAACGCGCACTCAAGGGTGACGCCGAGAAGTGGTGGTCCTGCTACAAGAACCTGGCTGTCGACTGGACCCGTTTCACCGAGCTGTTCCTGTCCCGCTTTGACTCATCGCAGCTTCGACTCCGACTCAAGGCCAAACTCTACGGACAGGCCCAAGGCGAAAAGGAGGATGTGAGTACTTTCATTGAAAAACGTAACCTCCTAGCTCGTCGTCTGCTTCCTGAGGCCACCGAGGAGGAGCTAGTGACCTTGATCACGGAGTCACTGAACGCGACTATCCGCTGCCACCTGCGAGGCAACCCGCCGACCACTGTGGGCGAGCTGCTGACCAGAGCCACGGAGGTCGAACACGACGAGCAGGCCAAGCAGGCCGGCGCCCGCAAGTTCAACCCAGCCAACAACAACCAGGGCAAGGGCAATGCTGCCACTCCAGCGCAGCCATCGAAGGCTGTGCGAGACTTCAAGCAGGTCAATGGTGAGAGATTGCCTAAATGTGATTATTGCCCTGAATATCATTGGCACAGGGATTGCCCCAAACGACCCCAGTACCCGAAGGCCACGACTCCGGGAAACTGGCGGGAAGCGGGGAATGCTGCGGGCACACCCGCTTCGACACCTGCAGCCCCGCAATAAGCGCTGCAGCCGCAGACGCCACCGGACTCCACGCCGCCAACCTAGACATCTGGATTGGAGGGAAGCTCGTCGCAGCGCTCGTCGACTCGGCAGCATCCGACAACTTCATCTCGCCACGGTGCATCCCGGACGGAGCCATCGTGCAGAGAATCCAGCCACGCGGAGCCAAGCTGGCAAGCAGTGGAACCGAGATGCGCGTCCAAGCAACCTGCACACTCGCCGTGCGGATCCAAAACTTCGAATGTGACGTCAAGTTCTTCGTCGCCGAGGAGCTTCGACCTGCCGCCATCCTCGGACGACGATGGCTTAAGGAGGTGAAGGCCGTCCACGACCACGACCTCGACTGCCTCTACCTAGGAACCAGCAAAAGGATCCGGGTATTCCTGGGACGCGCCCCTGACGGGCCATCGACCCACTTGCAAGAGCAAGTATGGAGCAAGGTAAACCACGGATTCCCTAATGAATATGTTGATCAATTCAAGGAAATCATGATGCGACACGTGAGGATCTTCGATGATTCGGCGCCCCTGGCCAGGACACCCTTCATCATGCACGAGATCAGAGTCACGGACCGTCGCCCCTTCAAGATTCCACCTTATCGCTACTCTGCTGAGAAGAAGCGAGCGATAAGCGACATGGTCAAACAAATGCTGGCAGATGGAGTCGTCGAGGCAGCCTCATCCCCATACAGCTCACCCATCGTACTGGTGGACAAACACGATGGTACCTTCCGCTTCTGCGTCGACTTCCGGAGGATCAACAGCGTCACGGAGGATGCAGGTCAACCGAACCCGGTCATCCATGAGGTCCTCAAGGAAATCGGCGGAGCCACCATCTTCACGACGATTGACCTTCGAAAATGCTATTGGCAGATCCCGCTGACCGAGGACTCCAAGCAATTCACTGCCTTCTGCACACCAGACGGCGGACAATACGTATTCAACGTTGCAGCTTTCGGATTAAAGAACTCCGGGAGGACTTGCAACCAACTCATCGGGATGGAAGTGCTACTCGGACTACTTGGTGAGTTCTGTCTGAATTTCCAGGACGATATTGTCATTTTTTCACACAGCTGGTCAGACCACCTCGTCCACGTCGCCAAAGTCTTGGAACGACTGTCGATGTACGGACTGGCCTGTGCCATTGACAAATGCCACTTCGGAAAGGACCGCCTGGAGTTCCTGGGCCATGTGGTATCCACGGACCACAACGAGGCCAAGATGGAGCACATTCGCGCTGTCTTGGAGTTCGCCCCACCACGCAACAAGAAGGACTTACAGAGGTTCCTGGGCATCGCCAACTGGCTCCGGGAGTATATTCCCAACTTCTCCGAGATTGCAGCACCTATGACGGAACTCCTCAAGGGCAAATCTTGGAAATGGACCCAGGCTGCGCAGGCTTCGATGGACCTCGTCAAAGAAGCCTTCAAGAAGCCGTTGAAGCTCCATCGACCTCGATTGGACCAGCGCTGCTACTTGCAGACCGATGCCAGCGACGCCGGCATGGGAGCCGTGCTTTTCCAACTGGGACCAGAAGGAGAGCGGCACGTCATCTCCTATGCATCGGCTAAATTCACGACGACTGAGAGAGGCTATCACTCTAACGAACGAGAGTGCTTGGCCGTCATTTGGGCACTTCGCAAGTACAAACACTTGCTTGAAGATGCCCCATTCACCCTTCGCACGGACAACCAAGCCCTGAAATGGCTGGACCGTGTGAAAGACGAGCGGGGTAAGTTGACACGATGGGCAATGTTTTTGAGTCGTTTTAGTTTCAGTGTGGAACACGTCCCTGGACGAGAGAACCAGCTGCCAGACGCACTGTCTCGTGCCCCAGGAGATGAGGACTTCGAGGACCAGGAGCACGACTACGACGCCCTGACGCCTCCAGTCAGTTCACCACCCTCAGACGAGCTCATTACTGCCTGCGTGGAATGCAACTGGTTGGATGACTACCTCCGCCAGGCTCAAGACGACACCAGGGAACTACCTCAAGGACCGGAATGGAGCACGCACGACGGTTTGCTGTCATACTGCCGAGATCCGGCCAACCCGAGGATCTACGTTCCTGAGTCCGCACGCGACGTCGTCCTGCACCATTTCCACAACGACCCGCTCGCCGGCCATCCTGGTGCTGCGGAGACACTCCGCCAGATACGCGGAGAGTACTACTGGCCCGGACTTCGCAACGACGTCCGACAACATGTGCGAGCATGCGGACCCTGCAACCTCACCAAGGCTGCACGACCAGCGGATGCCGGAGCCAACATCGCCAGGAAGCCGAAACGACCTTGGGAACAAGTGGCCTTGGATCTGATGGGCCCTTATCCCCGGACGCCCCGGGGGAAGCGGTTCATTCTGGTCGTCACGGACTTGTTCTCCCGATGGACGGAAGCCTTCCCCATCTCATCATCGACGACCGAGGTCATCGCCAACGTCCTGGAAACGGAAGTGTTCCAACGATGGGGATACCCGGGAGCCGTACTCTCCGACAACGCACCACAGTTCAAAGGTGCAAAATGGCTTCGCCTCTGCGACAAGTGGCAAGTCGAAGTATGGACTACGCCTGCATACCATCCCCAGGCGAATCCTACGGAACGTCGGAACCAAGAGATCAAGAAGGGACTACGCCTGGCCTTACTTCCGTACCAACACCAAACCAACTGGGACCTGGAGGTCCCAAGAATCCTGTTCGCCATGCGCCGCCGATGCAACGCCGCCACTGGATTCTCACCTAGTGAGCTGCTCCTGGGACACAACATCGCTCGCCCAGGGGAACGAGTCTCGCCACGATCGGACGATCTCGAGACCCGCATCGCTGCAGCCAACCAGGCACAGGATCACTTCACCAGCAGCTGGAGACCTTCGGATGAAGTCTTCACGGAGGGCGACATGGTGTTCATCAAGACGCACCCCCTTTCCGAAGCTGCCGATAACTTCAACGCTGGCCTCGCCCCGAAATGGGAAGGCCCATACGAGATCGTCCACTGTCATTCAGCGCAGGTGTTCACCGTCGACCGTCCCGGAAACACCGCCCTGAAGGTGCACATCTCGCAGGTCAAGCGAGACCACACAGCTCCAGCCCCTCCTGCGGCTGAACCTGGGTCACCATCCCCCGCAACCAGCGGCGCCAAGGATGCAGACGGACCCCGAATCGAGCGGCCACATCCGCCGACCACACCTGCCGGTGGGGACGCCCACTTGTCCGAGGACCAAGGTCGGAATGGATCCGCAACCGTCCCCATTGCCACGACCCCTGATCGTGCGCAGGACGACATCGCAAACCACGTCGAGGAGGACTCCCCGACAAACGTTGCCGAGGTGGACATCTTGGCAGAACCATACCCAGGGGTAGCGGATGCGCCCCGAGTCCTGAGCAACCAGCAATGGAAGCGACGTAGAGGGCGACCTACCTTAGCAGAAGCAGCACGGAGAGAAGCCGAGCGCAAGCTCGCCTACCCACCGTCTAGCCACCGCTACAATTTGAGGAGCCGGAGGAAATCCCCAGCTCCGGAACAATAATTAAGTATAACTATCTGGCCAGAATATATAATCAATCATGTATAATCATAGTATGTATCTTAGAATTAGTTTGGTCGAATAAAAAGTCGACAAGGTACCGAATGCGATGCACACTCACGGCACTGTTCATGCAAAAATAATATCCGCGTCGATCCCCCGGACGATTTGACGTGGGCATACCCCCGCATTTAATTTTGATCGCCGCGAATATATAATTTTTCCATTACTACGATCGTACGCTCTTCCAGCGTACGCACGGCATAGATCTTGTATCTACGGTTCCTAGAAATTTGACATGAAAACTTTGTAACTGACATGACCCATTACTTTACCGTGAAAGTAACGCTTCTCCAACGTACGCCCCAGGTCGTAAAGTTTTCCGAGAAAAAGTCATTCAAAATATTTTGTAACTCGACAGTCACATTACATTAACAGAGAAGTAACGCTTATCCACCGTACCGATCAGGCCATAAAGTTTTCCAGGAAAAATACTAAAAACCCTTGTAACTGGACAGCCCTATTACGACAACGGAAAAGTAACGCTCCCCCAACGTACGCGGCAGATCATAAATTCACTCTCATAAATCTTCGAATTAGTAAAACCCAGCAAATGTACGTCGCTCCGTACGGTTCTCACGCATTACATTCCCGCTAATGTAATGCGCCGCTCCCATTACGCGTACGCTTCTCAAGCGTACGAACATGGGTATATAAGGCCGCGCTTCCCAAGCTCGGCAGCTCAGTCTTCTCCAGCTCGCCGTCGCGACGCTGTCTCCACGACACTTGGCCCAGCCGTGGCCCGACGCACCCGACTCAACGTACCCCGCCGCGACCGTTCCAAGTTGCCCCGGTGGCATGAGTGACCAAGTGTGCGTAGTGTTTGTGTTTCGCACCTCGAGTACCGAGTCGCAATTGTGTCTTGAAACCGTGAGAATTATTCGAGTGCCTAACCCCGTTCCTACCCCGACGACGGCGTGAGCACGCCCACGCACCTGGACCGGACGGAGGGACCGTCCCAGCCAACGGCACAGACGTCCCAAGACCTACGTACCCCGCTCCGAAGAGGAGCACCGACGAGACCTCTACGGACTTCAACAGGCCAAACGCTTGGCGCTGCTCGGAGCGTTGAAAGCTGAGGCCTCAACTCAACAAAACAAGACTGCTCAACCCTCAACTATCTCGTCTCCGGCCAGCGAGACGCGGGAGTGAAATTATTTTCATCCCCATTGACGAGGTTTCCCGCAAGCGGAATTCCGAGCCCCGTCAGTGATTAGGTCCTAATCAACGCGATAGTAAGGTCCGAAATAAATTAGCGTTTGCATGAATTTCGAAGAAGTTTCGATGCATCTTCGAGATGCAACTGATGGCTAATAACAATCTCACGAAGAACAACGATCTGAATCCCACGAAATAGAGAAAGGTCATGCGTGCGTTAGGCTCGCACTGTGGGTTGAGTATGTTATTTAGAGTTGGATACCCTAGCTGTGGGGGTCGCGAGAAATTCACGGAATGGCAAAAAGTATTCAAAATTAAAAGTCACATGAATTTATTGATAAAGAATATTTTCACATTATAATTTTATGCACTGTAACAATGATAAATCTTTGACATAAAATTCTTCAATAAGAGAGGAATTGTACTATCTTGGTCTGAAAAGACACTCAACAATTGAAACTAGTAAATGATAAATACAGGCTTCATTAATCCTGAGATTCATTTAAATGAGAAATATCAAATCTATGAATCTTTGAAACATCTAAGTTTTTCACAGAAAATGTTTAGTATAAACATCCTGCAGTCAGATACAAATTCATCATTATCCCCAATTTTTGCAGAACAAAAGACATTGTATTCAAATTCAACATTTAGTCGTTAACAACAGGAAAAAAATATGACATCATGACGAATGGTGTTAATCTTTAGATCTGAAGGATTAGAATTCTAAGCTAGGAAACTTAGAGGAACTGCAGGAGAATATATAATATATAATAAGGATGATACAAAATATTTAAGAAGTTGAAATGTCCCAGTCATCGCCAAAAATCTTTCTTGCTGGGTTCCTTGAGCTCTTCCTCAGACCATCAATTGATTCAATAATTTCTAGAGGTTTTGGTGTCAGGGACTGTTCTAACTTGACCACATTATGAGTAGATTGCGACTGGTTACTCTTTCCAGTTTTCACAATTTTGATATTTTTGTCTGCATGACTTATCTTCCTCACAACAATTTTCTTTGATAAAATTTCATCCGATATTATCTTGACCCTCTTCTTCTTAACGGGGATATCATTATCCTGTTTTGAGGGGTCAATTTTTGTTTCACAGGCTTTGGTTGTTTCCTCACTCTCATGAGATTCAAAACTGGGTCCATAATCTAGTGACCCTTTGTAGTAATGCACGCATTTATCACCTGGCGAGCAATCAAAACAACTTAAATTATTAAAATTCACAATGGTAGGGCTTTCTGCTTTCCAAGTCAATTGAAAAATTTCCCGAGTTCCACTGAAAGAAGAAACTTTGTGGGGTAATTGAGCTTCAACAGCTTGTATGTCCTCTTCAGTCACATTTGCAATATAGATGCCCTTGGACTGAGATGTTACAACAGACAAAAATTTCTCAAAATTCTGAACATCATCTCCATACTTAACAGCTTCATCAGCTAAGTGCTTCACTGCAGCTCCAATCCCATCAGCGGGGCTCTTTCCATGACCTGCCTCACTATAATTGTGAGTCACTTTTTTGAGTTGTGGATATTTTTTGGGAATTACTTGAGAATCCACATGGAACATGGTTTTGTTCTTATATTGGGTGCTTGGTCCATCACTTTTAATATGAAGTGTGTCTATATGTGGGAATTTTTCCAAAAAATAGTCCATAGCAACGATAATATGGGCTCCAACTGCACAAGCATCATGTTGTAATGATTTTGACACTGTGACAAAACCTTGAGTGTGGGATGCTGTATAAAGTACTCCTTGATGAAGTGTCATTTGTTGTTTGCTTGCACCAAAGTGAGAAGAGTGTGCCGCTTGGTGAAACTTTCCTTCATAGTTTTGACTAAAATCAACCACTACACAGCACACGGTTTCTCCCATTTCTTGGATCATATTCTTGAAACTCAGTGCTTGATGTAATATGCGCAGTTCATGGAGCATCATGACTTTTCAATTTATCTGAAACTCTTGAATGAGAGACTGGATATCATTGGTAACCATGACTTTATCTGTCAGTGAAACTGTTATTGCCTTTTTGGTTTTGCCACTGATGCGCTCCTCTTTTTTTGTGATCCATTTAGGATGACTGACCATCTTACTAAGCTGAATATTTTCTCTATTAAGTTTTATCAGTTTACCTTGACAATTTGTACACTGGCGAGAGAGGCAGACTGTGGTTGAATTCTCACAGACGCAAGCATTTATTACTTGGAAGACGGAGTTTTCAGTAATCACTTTTTCATCATGAAGAGCTTTGATTAAGAAAAAGAAGTTCATGTGTTTGGGACAAGCGCATGTGTCTCTTTCACTGAGTTTAGGTTCTATACAATTGATAGGCTTATATTTCCAGAATGTAGAATATGCAACTGTAGTGCCCGACTCCTGGCAGAACTTTGTCAGCAAGTCAATAATACTCGCACTTAGGTATTGCACTTGCACTTTCTCGCCATTGATGGTCTTGAACTTTTTCTTTCCAGGATCAATTATGCTGTTACCTAGATAAAATTCCTCAATTGTAGCCTTTAAAGCCAGACTGCTGTGTTTGGTTGCTCTACTGGTGCATAATATCTCAGAGGCTGTTACTGGTGTAGTTACTCGCTCTAAGGGAATGACATTTTCTCGAATTTCAGCAAATTTCTTTCCACCTCTCACAATATTACCACTGAGTGCAGAACGCATGAGTCGCTTAGCTTTTTCATCATCCATTTGTGTGTAGGACTCTCTCAGCTGATGCATGATAGTCTCGCCCAACTCCTGTAAGTATTATTTAGACTTGTTGCAGTTCTTCAACTCAATGGGTCATGATACACAATGGCATTATCGTACAGAAAAAACTTACCATTCGATTCTGGACATCCTCGGATGTGGTGGACTTAGAACGAAGGAACCGCTTCGTAGTTGAACGAGGTGATGATGATTGCGGCTCATTTTGCTTATTCACTCGGAGAAGTCGCATTCGCAGAGACATCACTTTATTTTCCAACGCGCCGTTTCTAACCTTCAACGCTTTGTTTTCATTATAGCACCTGCGACGTCTGCTCTTTGCATTTTCTTTCATTACCGCGACGCGTCGAGTATGATCAGTAGGCAGCGATCCTCTAGATCCTCCAGGTATAGGAAGTGGCGATCCTCCAGGTAAAGGAAGTAGCGATCCTCCAGGTAGGTCACTAATAGGAAGAAGTTCGGGCTCCGTCAACGAATACACTAGGTCTACATTCGCTGGTTCCGTGACGGTCCAGTCATTATTTGTCATTTCCAATTCGTTGGCTGCAGGGAGTGCAGGGGCCTCGGCAGGGGCTCCTCGACGAGCCCGTGAAACACGTTGCCATTCTCGCTGTTTCTTCCTTTTTGCTCTTGCTTCTCGTGGTGTTAGGTCCTCAATGCCTTTGATTTTCCCTGCTAATTTGGCTTTACGTTTACGCTCTCTTTCCTTACGACAACTTTCCTCATAAGCCTCGGGATCATTCTTCAATATTTGACGCTTTTCTTTGTAATACAAATTTCTATTTAATTTTCTTCGTTCGAGTTCTTTCGCATTCGGAACCTATATCAATAATGTACGAACACCACTATAGTCGGGCAGACTCAATATATTCGAACGTTTGAACCATGCAATTATATATATGTGTGTGTACTTACTTTCTTCTTCTTAGACTTTGTTTTTTTCTTCGAAGTTTGATTCCGAGCAGCTCGATACTCTTTGATCTGCGATAAATTGTTTTTTCTCTGTGCACAATAATTTCTCGTTGACGGACGCATTATTGATACTCATTGATACTGTACCTCTCACTGACTGCGCGCGTATCGGTGTGACGGTTTTGACAGAGAGGCTCGCAGCCGATGTTCGATTTTTAAAATTCGAACAATTTATACTCGACTATCCTGATCCTTCTAGGAAGTAGCCTTTTGGATGCACGGAACTGACATGCACGGAACTGACATTTCGCCCTAGAATCGCTCGCAAATATAATGAGGTCGACGTAGGAACTTTTCCGCGCAGATTTCATCTATTGCCATCATATACTAACGAAAAAATTCGTTTGCGCCGAGATAAATTCACTTTTAGTGAGGGAGCATGCTATGCACGGAACTGACAAAGTTAATTACTAGGCCAATTTTTGGCTACGAATGTACATGCAGCACTCAAAACTTTGAAAGTGGATTTTTTCCCGCACTGGGATCTGATTATTTGAACAATTTCCTTGAAATTTCCTCCACTACAAAGTGATTTAGACTTAATTTAGCATATGCTGTGAGCATTTGAAAGAAATGTCTCATTTTTAGTGAAAATCCCATAACAAGATTGAGGCACATGGCTCGGGGACTAAACTGCGAGTTCTGGACATAATACCTATGAAAATGGGTTGGTTTAACATTTCACTTTGAGGAAAAAATTTGAGCATAGCCTTAGCGGCTCTTACTCCGACGCTGGCGCTGAAGGTATACGTCGATCTCCAAAAGTAACAATGCACGGAACTGACATTTTGACCCTTAATCTTTTAAAATAAAAAAGAGGAGTGAACAGATCGATCTGGAAATTTATTCCCAAATGTATTTCAACAGAATACATGTAGGAAAATTTGAACGGAGTGATTTAGAGCTTGCTCGTTGAAATGCAAGGCCATAACACGTTCCGGGTAAGTTATCGCGATAATACTCATATATAATATACATACAAGAAAAAATAACCTAAAATGATGATCGTTGTCTCAATGGCAGATGGAGATGCATTACGTAATGATAATCGCAAGCGAAGCGTGTCAACCGATTTCGTTGAATCGACGTTTGTTCATAGTGGTAGTAGAGCTATGGGGGTTCTCCGATCCATAATAATCAGGAACACGCGATATTTCATTCGCGACGAGAGCGAGAGATATAGATAGTGGTGGCGTTAGTGGCGCCAAGATTGGCCTAGTGCAAATTCAGTTCCAGTGTACTACGTGAAATGAGGATTCCTGTACATGTATACTACGATGTGTAATAGTGTAGGTAGATATATAGTATAATGGTATGAGGAGACGATCGGCAAAAGTCACGCGAACCGCGACGATAATTCCGAGTGCGGATTCCGCAGTATAGAAGCAGAGGAAAATTTTACTCCCGTGCACCTCCGACTGCAGCTCTGGCACTTCCTTCATTTCTCTGCCTCGTTCCGATATATACTCTGCCTCTGCTCTCCTCTGCTCCCACGCTCTCGTTTTTACTCTATATAGACAGACAGAATGAGAGAGAGAAATATATATAGAGATTGAGGGAGTCTATCGTAGGTGTGGTGGCGTTATTCCCGTGAAAACGATCAAACGGTAGGAGCACCATATACTCTATATAGTTCACCAGCTCGCGCGAGCCTCGCATTGTTTTAGCACACGCGTCCGGAATTCTTGATTCACCATCAGCAGCTGCAACAGCAGCAGCAATACCGTGACTCCTCTGTGAACGCCCTTATAGGGCTCTCTTCTATATATACCTTTGACCTGATAGGTATACCTCGTGCTCTCACTGGAATTTGCACCAAGTCTTCGAGAACAACCCAAAAAGGCAAATGCAGCGCTAAGAATTTACTCGAGAATTTACTCGAAATGATAGAGAGTGACTTTTTTGAGGAATGGGCGGTTTTGCTTCGAGTCGAATTTTAGATGTACTATGAAAGTTTTCATCCACAAGGTGGTATTCTCGATTTCGTTAAAGAGAAAATTCATCAGTTTTTTACGGCAGAAGACTATTGATACGCGAAAATATCTGAAGTAAGGGTTATTTTTCCGACCGGAAAGTTTAGAAACTACATCATCATCGACCAAAATCTGCAATCCGGCGTTGTAAAGGATTTTAAAAAAAAAAAACTTATTGGACCCTTGAACTTCATGAAAAATTGAATTACGCAAGTTGACGACTATCATTAAAATCATGTGAAAATCGAACCAATTCTTTCCCTCAGACTCACCCTCAGAAGTTTGAATATTCACAAATATTTAACTGGAAATTTCGGAATATCTTCAAATATTGAATATTAGACGCTGAATAGCGCATTAGTGCTCAAAAGCGTCATTAAATAACCAAATAGAAAAAAAAAAAATCTTCAAATATCACGAAAAATCTCATCGAGTTCGAGTCCTTCCTGTACAAAATTAACTTTGAGGTTATCGTATCGCATACAAATGAGCTAGGTCGATAAAATTTCATCAACTCTTTAGGAGGAAATTTCACCCACTTAGGCGAATCCACTTCAAGGAATTCAGAAAATTCTAGAGGCTCCCTCATATTTCATGAGTCGGATTGTTTAGATTTTCGATAGCAGATTTATCATTGAATAAAAATCGAAAAGTTCATGCATATGGTATTCAAAGAGTTCATGAAAACTAATCTCCGAACTGAAGCAGAAGTCTCGGAACGCCACTCGATCGGCAAACTCGAGAGAGCCAATTTGCAATATTGAAGTCTTGTCGAACCGTCTGACCGTACACGTCTGTTACTACTTGTCGATGTGTCGATCGACTAATGAGCCCGAGCCCTACATACTCTATATGTACATCTGACCAATCTCAAACTCGTACATTCGCCTAGATGAACCTCAAGAAGTGCACTCTAACCACCACCAGCACCACCAACATCGACAAGCACTTTCAGATACCTTCCCGGAGATCGATACTAAACCCCCTCTCCCCTTTCCCCCGTTCCCACCGTGTCTTCTGCTCAGCAATTGCGATCCCGAGGATTACGCGAAGCGCAGCACACACATTGAGCCTACAAGTGTGTGGTAGAGTACTCGCCCTGAATAAATCATAGGCCCGTGCAGTTGCATAGCACGTGCGCCACCAATACTCCTGTACACCGATACATACATTCGCTCTTATGGCATTGCATCTGATGGTATGGTGGATGTGTAAGTACCGCGAGGTTCGCATATATATAACACCATACGCACCGCGTAGTGGCACTTCATCGAAAGCTGCAGGGGTACCTATAACATATGTAGAGCGCAATTGTAGGGTAAAGAAAGTAAAGGGAAGAAGGGTTGAAGTGGAAAAACAATGAGGGCGCCGAGAAAAAGTGTGCGAAAGCCTGAAATTTCTGCGCACGCCTCACAGTTCCGCAAGAAAGGCCAATTGGTGGCAGAGCGCGATCCGCGGCTTTCATTAATTAGTTCGAGCTACCTCGTATATATATATATATAGCCCCTCGCACTTTGGTGCAACTACTGTTGCTTCCCAATCAGCTGAAGCTGACCTACGTGTCCAACTTTGCCAACTTTGAGTTTTGTTCACTCGCGAAAAAAAGATACAACTGCGACGAGACATAATTTTATATTTCATCGGTATACCTGATTAAAAAATAACGATGATAGGCATCTCTTTCAAATGAAAAGTGTGCATTTAAGAGCTATTTCAGTTGAAAATTTTACAATTCGAAGGAAAATTCTCTAGAAAGTTTCCATTTTGAGCAATTTGTTTCCAAGTCAAGTGGCTTTAGAATGACTTCAAGTTGTCGAGCCCCTAATGACATCATATATACCGACCAACGTTTGGGTATGCCCTATTGCTATCAGCAAAGGAGAATCCAAACGTTCATTCATTACATCTGATGGACCAACTGTTCAGAGACATATCATAATTCATATGGTGATCGACCTGAATGCTGGACTAATATTCAAAAAGTGCCAAACCGTTGTCCGGTCTCAAGAAAATTGGTTCTTCGTGTTTTTGGAAGTGAAACAATCAATTTCCCTGACACCAGAGAAACGTCTGACACTTTTTGAATATTAGTCTAGCATTCGGGTCAATCGCCATATGAATCATGATATGCCTCTGAACAGTTGGTTCATCAGATGGATAAACGTTTGGACTCCTCCTTCGCTAATAGCATTGGACATACCGAAACGTTTGTCGGTATGATAGACCACTTGAAGTCATTCTGAAGCCACTCGACTTGGGAACAATTTGCTCAAAATGGAAACATTCTAGAGAGTTTTCCTTCGATTCACACGATGTTCAATTGAAACTGTTCTAAAATGCACAACCTTCATTTGAGGTGTTCAGAAAAATGCAAGGTGCCTGTTCTAGTTGATAGAAAATCTTCAAATCTTAAATAAGCGATGATTGTAGGAAGCTTCTAGGGTATTCTCATGATTCAATAATTTTTCAAGGGCATAATCCTGTCAAGATTGAGCCTTTTTTCAACCATGTCATTCATTCTGTCCAAGACAGTGGCTATGCCTGATTCCAAATGTCTGAAATAACTTTTGATTGGTGCATGATAAACATTTGGTAAAGTCAGATGGATTCCTGGTAATTCAGGAACAGATGGCCGCCAAAATCGCATTGTGGGCAAAAATGGAAGAAACGATAAGTGACCAATTTTGTAATTGTAACATTTTTGTCATTTTTTCCAACTAATTTCCCTTATTTCCTCTTCTAGAAAAATTTTCTGATGCCGAAATGTGAGGTCTATAGTTAGCGGATAAAAAATATTTGCAAAAGCTCGTAGGATGTAGAAAGTTCCCCGTCGAGTTTTGGATGGAAATGACGTTGTGCAGAGAACGAGCTCAAGTTTTTGTAGTAGAGTGATTTCATTCAAATCTGCATTCAAAAAGAGCAGAGTGGTGAAAAACATACGTACAAAAACAGCATGAAATAGGAATATGAGAATAGCAAAACACAAGATTGTATTTCAGAATCCAGAAAAACTGTTCGCGAGCATAATTCAAATTTTTATGAATTCGGATTTCACTAACGCTCAGACACATTCTCAAGTTGAGCGTTTTATCATCCGTGGCGCATTATCTACATGTGGATAATGTTACGGTCGTAGTTTGAATTTATGAATTCTCCGACCCTAGAGAAGAGAATAATGTCTGGAAACTGCTCGAGGATATTAAAACGTCCAAAAGCCGAGGAGGAACGCGCTGAACTCCAACCACGTGAATTTCGAATGTGAAAATAATGACTAGAACAGAGAGATGATTTCAAGCGTGAGTCTGACCAGTCACAAAATCTAGAATTCATTATCCCTTCTCTTAACTTTCTCATTCCCTCATACAAAAAAGTCCTCCTAATTGTACAACCTAACCTCAAAGTAAGTTCACCTCTAACAGCATTAGACATAGACTACTCGTACATCTTAAACAACAATCACACGCTCAAAAGCTCAAGAAAAAGAAATTCATTCGGCTAAGTAGACGTTATCTCGTATTATATGAAAGAGGATGAACAAGACGAAACGTTGGCCAATTTTAGGATTCTCTGTGACACAAGAATAAGCGGTGACTGCGTTTCTACCATCACTATAAAGCAACGCATCGTTGTCGTAGTACAGTCGTATATAAAGGCGACAATCTCTTTTGTCAGGTTGATGCATAAGAAGAAGAATAAGAAGAAGAAGAAGACGAGTAGACCCTGGGTTACAAAGCTGCGGCCTGCAAAGCAAGATAAACCTCCGTCACACGTATATAAAAAGAACGAGAGGAAAAAAAAAGAAAGAAATAGGATAGACGTAAAAGAGAGGGGTGAAAAGTAAAATAGGTCTGTGGGCTGTTGCGGAAACGGGTGGGTGAAAAAGTGCGGAATCTCGATGAAAATCCTTGAGAGTAATGCATCTCGAGCAACGCCATTGTTCTTATATACCACAGCTATATACACCACGGGAGGCCTTTCATCTCCCTTTATCTCTTACCCCCGACGAACCAAGCCGCGCCACCACCACTGCTCAGTGGTTACCTACTACTTATACCCTTCCGCGCTTTATATATTTTCGGTGGTACGCTACGGTTACTGCTTGGTACATGTCTCCTCTTTGACCTAAGCGTCTAGAGGCAAACCCAGCAGAAATGTATATCTAAAAGTATAAAGCTGGAATAGTAGGGCAGAAAGACGTGGGGTCAAGCCGTAATCGACTTTGGACCGCGCGAGAAGAGCTTATTTCTCGCTCGCTCACTCATTCAAGGCATTCATTTGTCAAGTGAGGAAGAGTCCAGTGTTAGTGGATTAGGTATATGATCTCTTGCGTTGAAAGTGTGGTGGGTGGAAAGCGGATTTTGAAAAATACTCCATTGTTCAAAAGGAAGTCATGGTGTTTTGATGGTGGTTGCCTGCTGAGTTTATTCCCGGACAGCTGTACGATGAGGCGTGGGTCGAAGGATAGTGCCTTGTGTAGTTGCTCGACTCATTTCTACGGTTGATTCATGGAGGAACGAAAACATTCATTTTTTGAGCATACTATGGTAGGTGTGTGACATATTATGTGAGGATATATCTTATTCTACTGCATAGATCAATACAATTGGAAAATAAGCAAAACATGTTTTGATTCGGTTGACACAAGAATACGTTTGGCTTTGAAGCACAATCGAAGCCACAGACTTTGTCAAATAGGCACATCGCCAGCATCGTACCTGAACCAACCTGTAATCGGATGACTATGTATCTGAATCGAAAAAGGCCATGTGCCGGTAATTAGTAAAGTCACTGATCAATTATCAGTTTCTCGATCCACCATGATATTTACAAACGAAGTAAGAAATATTCTGAGGCAAAAACGCATGAAATAATAAAGTATGAGCTCAAATTTCAAATTTGGAGACGCTCTTCTTAAAGCACAAGTTAGAAGTAGAGAGCTCGGTTTGAGAACTCCGAGCAAGAGAAGAAGAAATCAATGGATGCTCACAATTGCCATACTGACTGATTGACTATCAGCTTCACTGTAAAAAATTTGTGGGAAAAACTGCAACCAGTGGTTGCAGTTTTTCCCTCAACCACTGGTTTATGCCAAAAATCAACCAGCTGGTTTATAATCAACCAGCTGGTTGATTTTTGGCACAAACCAGTGGTTGACTACCTATCCAACCACTGGTTGACTTTTTTCCTACAACGAATATATAAGTATGAATGCGGCGCCCACGATATTGGTCGATGGTGGTCTCGGGTTGACACTTTTGATTCCGAAAAACAAGTTTCGTCATTTTTTTCACAAACAATAAGAGGGATAAACATTAGCGCCGGTCGCGTATGGACACGACAGCGGGTTGCCTGACCTCCAGGAGTCGAATACACGTCGTAAGGCTGGAGGGTGGATAGATGGATGGATGGGGTGGGACCGTAGATGGGATGGATGGATCGATGGATGGATGGATGGAATGGAACGGACCGGAATGGAACGGAGTAGAATTGAACAGAATGGAAGGGAATGAAACGGACCAGAATGGAACGGAGTGGAATTGAATGGAATGGATCGGAATGGAACGGAGTGGAATGGAACGGAACGGAATGGAACGAAATGATATGGAACGGAATGGAATTGAATTGTATGGATGTCTCCCATTTATATTTTCCAATTCCATTCCGTTCCATTCCGTTCCGTTCCATTCCGGTCCATTCCGTTCCATTTCGTTCAATTCCACTTCGTTCAATTCCAGTCCGTTCCATTCCATCCCATTCCGTTCCGTTCCACCCCATTCCGTTCCGTTCCACCCCATTCTGTTCCGTTCCATTTCGTTCAATTCCACTCCATTCAATTCCGGTCCGTTCCATTCCATCCCATTCCGTTCCGTTCTACCCCATTCTGTTCCGTTCCATTTCGTTCAATTCCACTCCGTTCCATTCCGTTCCGTCCCATTCTGTTCCGTTTCATTCCATCCATCCCATCTACCCTTCCACCCCATCCGTCCATCTATCTATCCCTCCAGCCTTACGACGTGTATTCGACTCCTGCAGGACAGGCAACCCGCTGTGTCGTCCATACGCGACCGGGGCTAATGTTTATCCCTCGTTGTTTGTGAAAAAAATGACGAAATTTGTTTTTTCGAATCAAAAGGGTCAACCGGAGACCACCATCGACCAATATCGAGGGCGCCGCATTCATCCTTATATATTCGCTGTGGGGACAAAGTCAACCAGTGGTTGAATTCCAACCAGCTGATTGATTTCAACAACCAACCACTGGTTGACGATTTTGGTGGAAAGTCAACCAATTTTTTACAGTGTTCTGCTGCAAGAGGAATCGTCGGATCCAGGGAGAGTGATGACTCCCCGGGTCAAATTGTCCGCAATTAGAATATTATCTCACGGCCTTCGTTTTTCAGTCAGACGCACCTCCAGAACTCAACCTAAGAGAACTTCGGGTTTCGGGTGTTACGGTTTACATAACCTTACCGTACCGGCTACCGACGAAGATGATTGACCTTCGACGAGAGGCAGGCACAAGACTCGAACCGCGGCGCAAGCTCTAATCGTGCTTGTGGCCTTGAGAAGAGTATAAATTCTCCGAGGGATTCTCCCAGAAAGGGTTTATAGATTGATAGTTATGTACAATTCGTCGCAGAGTCGACACCACGAGTATTGAGGTGTGACATCCACGTCAAATTCTCGGGGCATGCAATAGTTCTCGACTCACCGTAGATGGCGCTGTCTAGTAACAAACCCACGTTGAGCTCGGGCATGCGAGCGCCATTTTAGACCTTGATGTCGCATCCCAATCATCATCCAATGGTGGCCTCGTGTCTATTTCTTGAGTCTTAGAGTTACTAGCTAGTCTCTTCTGCTCTGGGGTTTTATACTCACTCTGAATAAATATCAACCAGAACTGAACCACCATTCGTCTGTTACTGATTGTGTCTTCACCCTCCTCCTGGGTCTTGCTTCTCCCTGGCTGCCTATCACCATTTCGTTTGCCTTTGGATGTGGGAATACTGAGGAATGGATCGACCACACCATGCGTCTCATTTTTGCTCCCTGATAGCTTCAGAAATATTTCTCCACTCTCTGCATCTTCATCTCTTTTCCGATCTCACAACACTACCCTCACTCTCGTGGGTGTCTCCTGAGGATTTCCCATCCAACGTTAATTTTAATTTCAAAGAGAATTTGAAAGTTGTTAGCCTCCGCGAAGGAGATCATTGAAACCTGAGAAAACGATGACTCCCTCGCCCATTGTTATGAACTTTGACAGTCTCAGCCGGGGATGTTCAAATACTTCTGGGTGTCTAATTTGAAGATTTCTTTTCCCCTTCCAGACCTTTCCAGGAGAGAAAAAATGCCAACTTTGCATTAGCCAGTCATAACCTCGTAAATATCGACATGGCCGCCCTGACAAAGACAGGCAACGGCTCACATCCTACCGAGGTGGATAAAATCACCGTGCAATCATGCTCCACTCCACGGCCAGATTAACACCAGCACACAGAGCTCCAGGTATTTCCTATGGCGGCCTGTACGGATTGTGTCATGATGTCGAGGTAACCGGGACGGTGAAATACTCTGTGGCTCCAAAAGCCCCGGTATCTCGAAATTCTCACATTGCTAGACGAAAGTTGAAGAAACCAACCGTGATTACGTATCACTACACTAAAATACAAATTAGGAGAAAAAACATTGATCTAATTTGGTTCTTCACCGGACTTTTTGAAAAAAGCTCAATTTTTCCAATGGGATATCTCAAACAAGTTAGTGTCCAAGAGTCATTCTCGGATCATGTTTACAAGGTACAACAACGAAATCACGCTGATTCTCACTCTTTTGAAATTTCACAAGAAACGTTGATCCACCACTGTAGAAAAGCATGAATATGTGAGTACTCTATCAAGAGAGCAAGGCATCTAGTGAAGGAAGATAAGTCGCACACGTGGCTCTACAGTGGCAAATACAGATATAGAGGACCAACTTTACGCGGGACGTCCATTAATTCACCAAAAACAACAGGCAAGCTCGTGCGCGACGTGTAAGTGTGCAAAAGCCAGAGTAGGAGAGGGGCTTCCAAAGTGAGAGCCCAGAGTCAAGCAAGCAGATGCAAGCCTCGGGAAAGGGATAAAATTCAAACTCGGAAAAGTTGAAGCGTCAGCTCTTGTTAGCGGCGTTTGCGTCGAGAAGGAGAGAGGCATGTATGCAGCAAAAAGCTTCATGTATAAACGGTGCGCCCGAGTTATTCCGGTTACTATAGCGGTAACGCAACGACGAACGTCCATCCCACTGCTGCCACCATTTTTATTTTTATTTTCTTCCTTTTTTTTCATCGCTTTCTGTACATCTTCTCCATCCATAGCTAACAGAATAGAAGGAGAGGAAAAATTTGAACAATGGGCCACAAGTTGACGTTCGAATTTTTTTACTAGTTGCACTGTATAGAGGGTACACGCTTAAAAGAACATCTCGTCGAAATGAGCAGACGAGAACGGAGTACGGAAATGTACGTACATTTCCTTGCGATTAACGGTGCAAAATTCGGACGCTTTTGTGCTGAACCTCGTCTCCGTACTGTATATATAGACAAAGTTGGCGAGAAATAGAAAATGTAGGTATCTCGTCGAGCGGGAATTTAATCGTCCCGAGAATGAAAACACAGCGGAGACGAGGACAGTGCAGCAGCAGCGGCAGCAGCAAAAGCAGCGAGAGTGGAGTGGTTGGAGAGTATTCCAATCGAGTGGAGCGTTGTTAATCGTGTTCAATATTCATTCGGTTGTGAATCGAGACACGCCGATCATCCGCGCCCCCCGGAACAAACGCTTTTCGGGAATGCAAATAATTTGACACCTGCGTGATTCGGATTCGCGCGCAGTCGAGAGAGTGGGCTAGAGTAGATTGTATACATGCTTGGATGAGCAGCTCAATGATGTTTCAGCAATTTACTCTATCCGTAGATGGATGTTGTTCTGTACCCTGAGAGATGATCGAATTCGATTGGAATAATCGTTTGGAGTAATCGGAGATAGCGGTTTATGTAGGGCGGACCATTGTACTGAAAAGCGGATTCTTTAGAACCGTTGTATGAATATTTAAAACTCTTGGAAAGCACAATCTTGATGCAAGTTCAACAACACTGTACAACAAAATTGTAGAGCCGTTATGTCATATGGACCAGACCATGATTTCCTTCTTGCGTCCTTTTGGTTGATTGCACCGGGAGTCGGAGATTTTTTTGTAATCACATAAAACTCCTCTTTTCAGCATTTTTCTTCTGTCGAGACGAAAATCCAGACGAAATAGTTCAAAATTTATCGCGAAGTCGCGTTCATGCGGTCATTTGCATTGGACAAACATATTCGGATACCCCATGCTAGGGAGGATTTTTTCCTCGTGAATTTCGGAAAGTGAGGGCTGTTGTAAGAAGAGGTGGTTCGACATATCTTGGGGGTCTGAAATTTGTAAAAACATCTATTTTTGCGATAATACCCGCAGTCTTATATTACGAGGAAAGAAATTCTCGTCTGTAAAGGGTACCCCAGTAGGTTTTACCAACGCAAAATGACAGTCTGAGCACGATCCCGTACATCATTTTGAGCTAACACTTCATGATTTTTGTCAACACAAAAAAATCCCTAGAAACGAGTTTAATGCGATTAAAGAAAATGAGGACGTTCTGCCGCAATTTGGGTCTCGGATTCGGTTTCATCGTCGAATAATACGTGAGACGGAATCATGGTGCGGTCAATGTAACATTCCGACTCCAAAATTTTGATGTACAGTGGAATCTGACTCAATTCCAATTCTTTTTCATAATGACTCATGTGATCTACTCAATCTGGTACAATCTGCAATAATGGGGCGAAAATATGAAGCAGATTGCCTGGTCAGGTTTATCAAAATTAGTGACAAATTGTGCGTACTTCTAGACTGCACAGGGAGACCAAAGACGATTCATTTTGAATTATTAATTTCACAGGTGTTTATGAAGATACTCATTCCGTTTATCTCTTCAAGTTATAGAGCAACTTTCTTCAATCAGAAACCAGGTTGATATATTTTACATCATAGTGTCACAAATTTACGAAAACACTGTAATATTCTCTGATCTCCACTGAATCAAAGGTTTAAATTAAAAGAGAATCACTCCGTTTACCTGTATTGAAGACGAGAGTTAGACGTTATGTCTGGTCTCTAATACAAGATTGTTCAAAAAACCACGAGATAAGATCTAAAGAATAACAAACCTCAAGCCTGATGAGGTCCACGAAACCTTGTGGACGAACGGTCGCAATGAAATTTCTATCGTGACATTTTTGAAAATTTATTTGTTTCCCCACCGTCGACGAGGCTTTGAATTTTCATCATATCAAAGGTTTAAAAAGTCTCATGGGAAAATATTGAAGCTCATAATCAAATCTTACATACAAAATCACCCTCACATACTTTTTGTAGAACTTCATGATCCAGATTGTACAAGAATCATAACGAATCCTATCCACCGAGATTGTGAGCGGTTTCAATTTTTCCGGACAACAGAACATTTGGATTGCATTATTGTTTGAAGTGAACGTGCGACAAGGAATCAAAGATCGTACAAAATTTTACAAATGATTATGACGATTGAATCGCAAAAAATGTCCATGTATATGAAATCCTTGATCAGGATACGAGAACCCTCTAGCAGCCATAAACTCTATATTCGTCACGCTGTTTACACTCCCATTATGGATGAACAGAACTCAAGATGAACAACGTTTTCTCGGTTAAGAAGCTTCCGTCCAACTTATACACGTACAGACTTACATCAGAAGAAGCAACTTCAAGCAAAGGAACTCTGCTCCACAGCCTTTCTGCATATTTTAAACTGCCGAGATTCTTCCTGAAGTGAGCTTCGCAGCAGTTGGTACACCTTAGCCATTTCGTCTCTGTTACGTACGGCCGACGAAAGAATGAAGAATATCTGTGCGTGCAAGTTTTCTCAAACATTCGAAAAAGCTCTCTGTACGTAACTTTTCTCCTACATTACGCAAGCTTGCATGAATGAACGATCGTGCATTCGCAGTTTGCAGATAAAGGAAGATCCCAGAATTTGGTTAGAAGAAACTGGGAAAAGGGACCATCCCTAGATTATATATGGAGCATTCTGTATTGTCATCGGCAAAATTTTCTACATCCTTACTCAAATTTGTATGTGCCCTAAGAAATCCAATCTCTATACTTGTCATAAATTGCACCAAACCGAGGCAAAAGGGACGAAGAAACGTTGAGGTTAAAAAAAATTCACGTCACCAGCAGCAACGCGTACAACACTCGCACTCACCAAGTTAATCCGGTTAAAAGCTTTTGGTCCCATTAGCCGATTCATCTTTTACTCACATTTTCACAATAATGTTTCGTGCCCATCGAGCTTTCTTACGCTCGATTCATTTTTCAACGCTGATCGTGAAAAAATATTCCACGAATCATCGATTGAAAATTCAATCGGACGAGTACGTGGGAGCAATCATACATATGAAATTTCCAGGATTTTCAATCTCGCTAATGCATACTCTCGTACATATTATTGAAGCAGCAGAAGAAAAAAAAATACGTGTGTGCGAGCAAGCGTTCATCGTCACCTCTCGCAAACTCTCGTCCCAAATTGACATGTACTTTATAAATATGCGCTTTTACGAACAAATCTCGACCCAAATCTTGACGCATCCGAGGCTCTACATATGCATTAGCTGTTTCAAGAGAGATAAAATACACGAGAGAGTGCAGTCGTAATCCAGCACTTTCGCCACGAGAAAAGGGCTGCTATTGTACGTATACATGTCATTTTCTGACTCCGTTCCATATTCTAGAATTTTACAAATGCAAAATTTGAAAGATCACTCGCTCGAAAAGTCGTTGTAAATGCCAAGAGTCAAAGAGATGTATCAGAAAGGCACAGCATCACGGGAAGAGAAGTATAGGTAGGTATATGCAGTCGAGCGTCTACACAGTGTCACTGCCGCTCCATCTCATCGTCGACGCTTTCAGTGGGTTCGAGCGAGAGGGGAGAAAACGATGGCCTTAATGCACACTGTGCTTAAAGCTAATTGGGGCGAGAGCCTGTTAATGTTCTGGTACTTTGCACTCGTCAACTCATCCCTCCATTCCACGTTTTTTTCATTTTTTTTCATTTTTTTTCTTTTTCTCTTTTGGCCCTTAGTTCTACACCATGCGAGTCTCATAATCTCCTCTCACTTTAACTAGTTCCATCGTTATTACGAGAGGGACGGCACACACTCACCTCCTCGGGCGACAAGCTAACACGCGTGATTCCTTATTCTCATTTAGTAGCCCTTAAGAATAATTGCAGCACAGCGTCCTCTCAACGAGGTGTGATACTACTTCGCAACCTTTTCCTTCATTCTTTCTACTCTGTTTTCTCATCCGTCCGGCATCCATGTATTTTAATTTGTTCGAGCATTTTTATTCAGTATATTTTAACGGATTAGCACTCTGTAGGACTCACGGTACTCTTGCAGGGATGAAACGACAAATAAAGTTACAAATTTTTGTCACTGAGATACTTAATTCTACCTAATTATTGAGCTAATCGTTGCGACTGTTGATGGATGAGTGACCATTTGTAATTCTTGAATATGGGCACAAGTGATTCCAAATTTTAAATAAATGTAACAATCCCAGAAAGTTTGAGGATATGAACTTGAAAGGAATATTGTGCCCGGAAATGATTTCAAAGTTCTATTTAGGAGGAGGAGCAATCTCTCCTGCAGACGCAGATGGAGATGCAAATTTAAAAAAAAATGAATGATTTTTCACGGAGGATAATGTACAAGGTGTCCCAAAAATAAGCCCCCCCCTTCCCCTTGTTTTTTCAGGAACAGTTGGGAATCGCAAAATACCTCGGAAAACGTGCTCCCCTGAACTGAAGAGGACACCCGATTGTGACCTTCGTCCCAACCTTGGAGGTAATTTTCAAGGTCATTAAGAGGTCAACTCGTATTTTAAAAATAGAAACACCTTCTTTGGACCTCGGGTTTTGAAAGAAAGTGGATAATTATAAAGCTTTTGTGTGCAACATATTTTGATCCGACTTGACCTTGACGCCATAAATGGATGTCATTACGGGGGAACGGTAATCGGTGTAAGTACTTCCAAAAGCAAGCGTTTGTCACAAGTCTTCCTTGCCTTCCCCTGTCAATTGGCTACCATAACCACGCGAGCGCGGGCGGGTTCCACTCAATCTGTTAGTGTGGACGAATTAGTGCGCTGGACGATCAGCGCGGCTTCAGCTCAGTGGTTAGAGCGTCGGACTTCTGCTCGAGAAGCTCGGGGTCGATTCCCACACGCGGCGCGAGTTCCTTCAGTCGCTTTCCTTTTCGGAGTTAGAATAAATACCGAAACAAATGCATCAACGAGCCCACGTGACACGTTTCATCAAAATTGGGATAAAAGTTGTTCATGATCACAGCGAAAATAAGCTAGGGAGCTTAGCCTTGACCTTGGAGGTCATTTTCAAGGTCAAGACTGAGAACACTAGCTTATTCTCACCGTTATTACGGACAATTTTTACCCTAAACATTTTTCAATGAAATTCTTACTTTCGGAACTACAGCGGTTACTGTTCACCCTTATAGACCTCCATTGCCTCACCAAGGTCAACTGGGATAGAAAAATGTCTTAGACAACATAGTGTTCCACGCTTTCTTAAAATCCAAGGTAAAAAGTAGGTGTTTCTATTTGGAAAAATCGAGTTGACCTCCAGATGAACTCGAAACTGACTTCGGAGATCAAAACCAAAGTCACCATCGGATATCCTCCTCAAAATAAGAGGAGGCGTGTTCGGGGTTTTCCCCTCTCCCGCAATTCTCAACCACAGACTATATTTTATAAAGAAAAGACTTTTGAGGACAACTTTTGATTTTCTCGTTTGCGATGATTAATATTTGCGGCTATCACTTGGCCGACAATTGATTTGAAAAAAAACCACTGAGAACGTATGGACGTTATAGTTGTCTCGAAGAAGTAGCGAAGTCAGCATGGTTTTGGATCAGTGAGCTACCCTATTATTGCTCGTCATCTTAAGATCACAAAAATATCGTTCCATATGGTTTAAAACTCACCTTCAAGTTCGACGACCTTTCCAGTCCTCTTGAGCGCCTTGACAGCCTCGTCGTGTGTCGCCTCCCTAAGATCCTCACCATTGACCGCCAATATCGCATCTCCAACGTACAACTGCTCTGTCGCATCGGCCGCCATACCCTTAAATATTTTAGATATGAGTATCGGCATTTTGTTTTCCTTGCCACCCTTGATCGAAATTCCCAAACCACTGTTGTCACTCTTGACCACTCGCACGATTCTTTTCTGATTCGCTACCGAATCCGGCACATCGGGATCTCCCAAACTGTCAATGTTATTATTATTGGCAGCACTGGCACTTCCGTTACTGCTACTGCTAGCACTTCCATTGTTTAAACCATTAGCCGACTCATAGTTTTCATCTAGTGATATGCTTAGGTAATCGTCTTCCAGGGATACGTAAACTCTGTACCATTGGCCTCGAACTTGAGTTTCAAGTAGGCCAGCTCTAGTACCGATATAGGCCGATGTGGAGGAAGACGACGAGGAGCCTAAAGCTGCCGTTGCTGCGGAAGAAGTCGACGATGAGGAAGATGCGGATGCTAAACCTGCGAGCATTGTCGCACCACTCATGCTTAGTGGTGGCTGCATTGCTGTGGCCACGACCGATGTCGCTTGATGATGATGATGATTATGATGATTGTTGTGATGCTGTTGATGCTGGGGAGCGCCACCAGCGCTTCCGTTCAGTTCCACCATTTCAATTTCTTCGTACGATGCGTACTACTCGGCGAGAAATGAAACAGAGAAAAATGAATTTTGAATTAGATTTTGGAAGGTCGATGGCTTCATGATATTTGGTCTGGGTCTGGTCAAATACAGTTAATATAGGGGTCATTCCGGTGCAAGATTTCTAAACTGCCACATCAATGCATTAGAAGTTCTAAGAGTGCGTGAAATTCGAAATACTGGTTGTTATGAATTCGATGGTAGTTTTTATCAATCCCAACTGTCACAGAGATTGTAGCCAGTGTGCATTTTCAAGTTTCAGAAGCTTTTCATAGACGTACAGTCATAATCTAGCCTACTACGACCGCCTATGCGTCCTTGAACTGGCTATAAAAGTGCGTTCAGTACTCGTTGTGGAAATTCCGCGATTACGCTGTGCATAATCTCCTAGAAAATAACTTTGACGGCGAAGCATCAGTCGTGATTATGATGATGCTTAAATATCAATTTATTTGTGAGCTCAAGGAAAGCTGAATTAGAAAATTATAACCTCATTATCATGAAGAACTGACAATGTCAATATGAGAAATTCGGAAAAATGTAGTGTCGGGTACCAAGACTATAGGTTCTGAGTGTAACTTATGTTGGGGGTTTGAGTTTTTCAAGACAAAATAACCAGTGAGTGCGTAAGACAAATTTTGCTTGATTCCGTAGGTACTCTCTTTTTGATGCTGAAAGGAAACTAGTCTCAAAATTTGTACTCTATGGACTTATATCTTTGTTTGGGATGGTGCAAAACATGCTGCTGCAACATATCTAGGCTCACTAATGTAGATGATATTGCTCAGTCCGAATAAACAATCAAACACCAAATATACATTTATAGCACAAAAGTACAGACCAAGATGAACTCAAAACTATCAAAATCGACGTAAAAGCCCTGGAACCAGGGCAAAATCATTCAAATTAAAATCGTATAAGATATGGGTCATGATGACACAGACTTGTAATTCATCACCAAACACCCTTAGTATGCAGCTGAGACAAGCGTTAGGGAATCTTTTCCGAGTCGAAAAATACGCCACACATGGCTATGGTATTGTAAATCAACGCTTTCTTCCGTCACTCCGTAATTTATCGATCTCTCCCCTATCGATCCATATTTTTACTAACAAAAATCAACATTTTTATGCAAGCGCATGACAATATTCATCCTGGTTAAACTGCAGCAAAACATTTGCATGCGCACTAATCCAATAATACATATATCCATGTTTTCCAAAGACACCTGTGGCAAGTCTGTCCTCTCGCGCTGTTCACAGGACTATAAAATGCAAATCTGTATGGTGAATAGGTAGTGAACCTTAACGCGCAGCGATACAGCTGCTAAGTCGTAACTCATCGTCAGCATAATAATTCAAGATTTAAGAGCAGCAAAGGAGTGCAATGACCTAGAATATATTTTTTCGTTGGATTTATGAATTTTCATCTTTCGAAAACAATGAAAACCCCAATAATCACACGGTAAGCTTCCTTTTATTGGAATTGCTCATATTTCCATTGCTGTAGACTATTGGCTTAATCGAGTGACAAAACTATAAACAGTAACGTAATGCGCTCGTATTATAAGTTCACGAGTCAATTCTGAGCCTATCACGACGCAAAGATGTTCAGAGTGTATATGTACCATCAGAGCAGTCTACTGTATTCTGTGAGAGTTAAACCCAAGTAGAATACAAAATACGCTATGCGCAATCGGCATTCCTTCTTCTTCTAAGCATAGAGAAGGGCAGGAAACCTCTCTCGGGAGTCGTTGAGAACAAACGTAAAGGAAGGGAAATGCCGCTGTAAAGGCAAAGATAGAATGGAAAATTGTCAGGGGAAATAGGTACACGAATATATAGGAAAAGCTTGGAAGAAGATCAGGATCGAATTGATTTGTGAAACAGATAGTAAAATCGGTAACCATATAAAGAAATTCAAGATTTTTCTGTCGATGATGATGATGATGATGGTGATGCTAGAAGATTGGAGATAATCAAACGTGACATTGACACAAGGCGATTACCACTGTAGTGTAAATTACGTCAGCGCGTGCTCTCATACTCCTTTAGAACAGATACGAGGACAGCCTGTATTGGATAAATAAACGCGTGAGTGCTAAGATCTGACTCATTGCTGCTCTTGACCAAAACATTCATTTCAAGATCGAAATTGGAACGAGATTCAAGACACGTCAAATCTATCTAATTGGTTTCTCCTGACAATTTAATTTCGCCAATGCACATAGGGTTCGTTCGTGTGCATTAGGGTGTCTCCACAAATAATGCATATTCATGCATACGCACTGCACATGTACAACTCATTAAATTTTAACCGAAATCAGCCCGAACTCATCAAATTTTGTTTTGTATCGATCGGGGTAATGGAGGCAACACTCGAACCGGATGAGGTCAGAGGTTCTCTGATTTGGGCCTTTCGATCTCTGCTCAAATTCGATGAGCTGCACACGTGCACAGGTGCAGCTCCTTAAACTTGAGCAAAGATTGAAGGGATCGAATCAGAGAATCTCTGATTCGAGCCGGATTCTGTGTTTCCTCCATTACCCCGATCGATACAAAACAAAATTTGATGAGTTCGGGCTGATTTCGGCTAAAATTTGATGAGTTGCACATGTGCACGTGGGCAGTGCATACGCACTGCATGTTTGTGGACGCACTCGTACAGATTTTACACACAGTCGAAACGTTGCATTCGCAGAATGAGACTGTCAGGGGGAACCAATATAAGTTCTAGGTTTCTTGAATTTTCTTTATTACCATGCGACAAAATCTCTTGGATAGATATTGGAACGAAAGTGTCGAAATTTATTGGGGTTATCGCGAGAACTTACACGGAACCCCGTAGTGACCTTTCATTTCGACTAGTCAACTCCAAACCACTCCATTCAATAGTTTTTTCTTATTGAAATACACTTGTTCCTAAAGTTTCAGGTCGAAATGTCACTTTCATGGAATGTAATAATTGGAGTTCCACGCATATTCATAGAGCTAGCGTCAAGGTCCTCAGTATAGTAGGTTCGCCCAAATTTACCTCCTAAGATACAATATTGAACCGGCTATTTCCATAGGTACCATGGCCAGAATGTTCAGATGAGACCTCGAGCCATGTGCCTCTTTCTTGGAATGAGATTCACACTAAAAATGAGACATTTGCTTAGAGTAACAACAGCGCATTCCAAATTCACTCTGAAGGGCTTGGTCACGGACAAAATTTCAAGGAAACTGTCAAAAAATCGAACTATATTGCGAGAAAAGGCCGAGAATCGAAATTCTCAGTACCGCATGTACATTCATGTAGCCGAAAATCAGCCATGTAATTAAGTTATGTCAGGTGCGTGCATACCATGTTACCCTACCAAAAGTCAGTTTATCTAGGCGCGAAGAATTTTTTCATGGTGTATAATGGAATAGATGAAATCTACGTGGAAAAGTTTCTATGGCAACTACTCGATTTTTGGCGATCGATCTTAAGGGCGAAATGTCAGTTCCGTGCATTCAAAATCTGGTCCCTTGGGTATTCAATAGCACGAGAACGACGAAGGAATGGAGTTCTGTGCTCTGGAGCATGTATTTTCGACTCCAATCAACCATCTAAACACGAATTCCAAGGTCACTTGGTCCCATCGCGTCAGCTTTTCTCGCTAGACAATAAAACGTCGAAAACCGCATATTTCAGTTCCGTGTACTACTTTCCCTATGCCTTGAAATCACATGTACAGTTTTAACTCTTTCCAAAAAAATGCTGCGTATGTGTTATAACATATTGTCACTCAATATGCGGAGAGGAATGGAAAAAGTCGGTATAGACATGCGGGGCATCAATTTTACTCTGAATTTTTGGATCTAAAATGTGCAACTTTTCCCAATCCATATACTGTGACTTTGATGTTACTCGTCAGATGTATCATCGTCGATGCATAATATGTTTGTAAACGAAAATATCATCGTTCTTGATGACGAAATACACAAGAAAGATTTTTAAAAAATGGAGAGAGCAAACTCTGGATCCAATTCTTGAACTGTCACTTTTCAAGAAACAATATGGTTCTGGAAAGGAATAAACATCAGAGAGAATATAAGGCATGACCGAGAAGGGCTACGAAATCCCAACCTTTTTCTCAAGAAGCAAGATGAAAAGCTTCTTACATCACGTAACAATAGCAGTGTGTCGTACAAAATTCGCAAATAAAAAGGAAAAATGTGTGTGCTCACAAGAAGTATAGTGGCATCCTGTATAAGTACATCGGAAAGAGTGACGGTCGTCGTGTACCTACATGACGCACAAAGTAAGAACGAGAAAACAATGAAAGAGCATATAACCCAGAAAAGGAGAATCGGTGAAATATACATATAAGCAGGAGAGAAAGCTCGACGAGTCGTATATTTTATGCATATGCATATCACATTTGCCGAGTGTACAGAGGTTAGTATGGTTTGAGTATAGGGTAAATACTGCAACGGTGCACAGCTTGAAATATGCATCGGTGCTCCTCACACGCGGGCAATATTCGAAGCACGATCGCCACTGTCGTCGTCGTCGTCGTCGTCGTCATTGGTCGTCGCCATCCGGATTGCTCGTGCTCGTTTGAAGTTCGCATACAAGCATACACAGAGAAACACACTGTTTGTTGAGAATCTTACGTAATTCGAGTGGTCATCAAAGCTGATCTCATGAGGCATGTATATCTCTCTGGCATGAGAGATCGAATGAACGTGATTTGGATCAGAGTATCGTCGAAATGATTGGTTCTGAAAAGGTTTGCAGAATACAGAAGATTGTGCCAAAGAGCCCATATGATGATAAAAAAATCTGTGTGTCCTTATGACTCTGGTATCAATGACGTTTTGAAAAACAAAGTGAGTTCTGAACGAAATTTTTGTTTGGAACAGAGTGGTCTTATGGGTCCCTGAAGCTCATCAGGATATGTGATTTGAGTGGTTTGAAACTAGAATATGTGGAAGCGTGAGATACGTTTAAACAAGCAGTCGCGAAATATCAAATAAATACTTGAATATATTCTGTAGAAATGTGTGGGGCACTTGTAGATGACAGAATTAGGCGCGAAAAATATCGCGCGCCACGGTAAAATGAGCGGATTGATGTTTATGAGAACATTGTCACGAGGCGGACACCAATGCGTTCTCGATGAGGAAAATTCGCTATCCATTGCAAAAATGAGAGTGAAACAGTTGCACACTGCTTGATCGACAGAGACAGGCAGTCAACTGCCCATTTGTGAATCGCAAAAAACAGTCGAGGCGAGATACAGATTCAAAGTTATAAAAAGTAGTGCCGGTTTTGGGCTAGTTACAATATTCCTAGCTCATCGAACGATATTCAAAAGAAACGCCCACTGCGCTCGTCTAGCTTCAAGTGCTCTTTCAAACGTTCGCGAGACCACGAAATCCGAACAATTTCAAATCACGCTGACCTACGCCATGAAACGGAAATTTTATTAATAAATATAATGGGCTGTGTGAAAATTAATGACAATGGTGCCGTGCGGGTATTGGCAACCGAAATATGAATCAGAAACAAAAAATCGCGAACGGGAACATAATTATGTTTCAATTCAGCAGATACTCACCACTTTTTTCAGTGAATAGAACTACATTTCTACTTATAGACTTGTCAAATTTAGCATTCTTTAATTAATAATACACAAAAGGTAAGGTACGTTCAGTTGAGTGTCAAAACTGTGAAAATAATGCAAATAATTGACTATAAAAAATAGTAAAGCAATGAGATCGAATATGAGGTGAAAAAATTATGTTGTGCTTGAACCGCACTTCCTCAACAATGCATGAGAACACTTCGGCAGCATGTTATACTCTCACAAAATACGTTCTATTTAAAAGAGCAAACAGAGGTTTTATTCATCTTTCCGTTCAATTACATTTTTCTGGCGCTTTGTATACTTAATCCGCGTGAAAAATGGATGAAATGTTGGTAGATTCGAACCTAAAGGAATAACTGTATCAGAGTGATCGTACATAATTTTAGATCTGATGAAACTGACGGTGCAATGGATGAGAACTTTTCCTCAAATTCTTAATAGATGGACTCTCTCTAGTAGTATGTTGATGAATATTGATAGAAAATACTGCCCATAAATGGATAAAGTGTGTCAACTACTTGAATATTTGCGAAAATACTTATACGCACATGTTTATCAAACACATCAACCTTTGGATGAACACGTTTCCCACTACGATGACAGAAGACAGTATCATCAGAAGAAAGGAATCGTCTTTAGATGGATTTTCCTTTGAAAGCACCTGCTTCTGATGGTGACAATGCACACGTGAAATTCGTAGCTTGCGACACAGAGCAGTGATGCTGTGGCTCAAAAACCAAGTCCGAGAGCATCAACGCGAATTTCGTTAAAAGCAAAATCCAAAAGAGTGAGAGAAACTTGCTGTGCAGAGAACGGAAACAAATAGTGGCGAAATTCTCTGCGGCAAAATTTATTCATGGATTTGTCAATCTTGCCGCCAAACGATTTTCTAATATTTGTACAGAGCTTTCGATGCAAACAATGCAAACGCAGGCAGGCAGTATTATAGTGATGTCTGTACTACACATATAGAATATCACGCGAATGAAATTGGTTTGTCCGAAACTCGAAGTTATTCGAATTGGAACAAATGAACAATCTTGATTGATAGCAGAAACTCTGACAGATTTTTTTTATTTTCGGCTCGACAATTTTCTTTCTTTTTTATTACAATGATCATCACTGAAAAATATTTTAATTGAAAAAATATTAGATTTTCAGATACGATGTTCTGTGCTAACTAGTGAACGATATGTCAGCACTATACAAGAGAGATTATTGATTTTTCGAGAGAGAATGAGCTTTGTCATGAAAGGATGGCTATCGTAGTTCGTAGCTTGTTCTCGGCTTCTTAGATGCGACTTATGTTGCGCCACGCCACCGCTCGTAACGAGTGAAAAATTAGCTCGAAGCATGAAACTTGTTTACAAGAGTGCTCTACTATACCTGAGAACGTCTCACAAGAGTCTAATATAGTAACGAGTACTTTGTTCTTTGAAGAATGAACTTTTCTTGCCCTTGTATCAATATTAATGATTAACGTCAGGAGCACCTTCATAAGGCAGTTCTTTTATGTAAAAAATATCAATTAGGCTGCAGAAAGTTATCCATCAGCAGTCAGAACGTACAATGAAAGTTGTTGACATATTGATAACAAGAAGATGCTGATAACATCCATTCAAATTTGATGTTGATGTTGGTACTTACATTCACTTCAATAAATCCAAATACCTCGGTGTAGTTGAGAAATCGGATTTTATACTTATTAGCGTGCGTAGAATTAAACGATGATTCACCAGGATAATGGGTTTGCAAAAGATGACGATTTACATTCGATGTATCTTGGATTTATCAAGACACCGAATTCGAGACTTCATTAACCTCGTAGTGCAGTACAAGATACTGACAATATTCTGGACTGGGTAGAGGGAGGAAGGAGGGGGGGGGGGGTAAGGGTACCAGATCGTAAAGGATATAATTAACCAACGACATGACGGATAACCCTCTTCAAATCTCATATTTGAATCCATGTCTCAAAATGGAGGAGGATCTTAATTATTGATAAAAAAGAACTACTCTGACGGAAAAAAAACAGTTCCATTGAATTCTGATCCCTGAAAACAAGAAACGCAGTACTAAAGATAGCCAACGAAAAGAATATGTGCGTGAATCTGAAATTTTTCCGAAAATATTTTCCATCCCGATACCCAATCAAACTGTGCAAACACGAGTCTTGAATTTTACGGATATATACCCGCTGGACGCTTTCTTGTTTCTATCGAATTCATGTCGAGCCAATTATCAAATCGACAGGCCACGAGTAACCCCTCGTCAGAGTTTTGAAACTTTCAGAGCTTTTCTACCTCCTTTTCTACGCCCCAAGCAAATTTGCAGAAACACAGAAAACAGAGGGAGAGAGAGGGCGAGAGGGAAAACCATTATTCATGTTTTTCGCGTTCACTCGTAGAGTCAGAGGCTTTTTCGGGCCATAGTACGTAAAAAGATTCGGCCAGTACTGCGCCTGATGCCCGAGGCGGCCACTTTTATCAATTTTGCATGCCGCAATTACGCGCCGTGCCCGTTAATGAGGACAAATAATCGGGACTCTCTGTGTATTCGTGTGTGTGTGAGAGAGAGGCACGTGAACGGGGTAAATATAAACAGCGATGCGCCCAGAGTGTCCAGGTGTACAACAGAGTAGCAACATGAGTAACAACACTATCTCTCTCTCTCTCTCTCTCTCTCTCTTTGTAATTCGGTTTATGAAATAAAGCAAGCAGAGAGTGCACAGGTTCCAAATGCAGAAAGAGCCTGCGAGAAATCCCCTCGTTCGTTTGCAAATATACGTACATACGAGATACCGAGGAAAAATGAAAAGCCAACGCCGTCATTAAAACTCGCTCCAATTTACGCGGCACTTTTTCGTGAGTAAGCTCTCGGTGAGAAGTGACCGGTATGTGAAACTAGCTTATATACATGAGCTTGCGAATGATTTTCTTTACACCTTTAGATGGATTTTTTTAACGAAAAGGAAGAGGGGCTTGGATTTCCAAGAGAGGAAGAATTTTCCAATAGTGGGCAGTAAATGTAGGACAGAAGTGGGCCTGTGAATGTGGGATGATGATGAGGTAGGAGATTCCAAGATCCAAAGTTTCATGCTGAAAGATAAAATCGACAAGATAATGTCGAGAATTCGAATTTCCGAGAGTTAAGTCACGTTGAAGTTTCGAATCAAACTCAATTTGACTTGCTGCGTTCTATGCCCTGGGACAAGAAATAGCGAATTCTCGAACGTGCGCGACGAACGCGATTCGTGAAATTTGAGAAAGTTGAAGTTCACATCGTCGGGACGCGGCAAATTTCTACTATCTATTGATTAAAGTTAGATATGTGTCTCGGAAATATGAAGCTGGACCAGAAATTGTGAGTTGCCTAATTTTACAACAGATGGTTGAGATGATCAAAACCTGTTCATCGGATTATCTAAATATAAAAACTATTGCTAGATGATTGGCAGCAATCTAAGAAAAGACGATTTCATACAGTTTTCATGAGAAAATTTTCTGAATCCCCCACTAGATTGTTGAAAATTTTAACCGAAGCTGAAAAACTTTACATGATACGTCACTGGTCTGGCTATTTTGTGTCGTGTTCATTTTCACTGACAAATGAAATGAGATTGAAATGTATCCTGTGACCACCACCGTCTGAGTGGCTTACATCATTTTCTGATGTCAAAACGATTAAACATGAATCTTCCCTGCTGAGACAGTAGGGGAAATATAAATTTTTGCAACTTTGTGCGCGAAGTTGTAAAGAAATGGAAATTTTCTTCATTATTCACGCACATATTTACCTTTACGCACTGGTAGAAAGTGTGTGAAATTAACTTCTCGCTCTGATGAGATTTCATTCACGTACAGTTCCAAAATATTCCACATCATCCCTCTGAACTCGGTCTCCCTCCGAAACTTCGTCTTCGGAATGATGGACAGTTGTGCATTCAATTACACAGTATACGCGACACGTGCGAGAAGTTTCCGCACACATTGCCAACTCGCGCGAGAAGTAAATTTCTCGCACACTTTGGAACTTCTCGCAGACCTAGAAGTATACATTCACGCATGACCGCACTTGTTTGGCAACTTGTGCGGAAATTGTCCTTCCTTCTCGTACTTGTTGCGTAATATACTATTATTGTCTTGTGGGACAACGTTTTTTCCCGAAAACCAGAAAACAAAATTGATGTTAAAAATATCAACAGGCATGCAGTTAGCAAAAACCTCTTCTTCTAATGTTCTTGGCATCTCTCTGTACCGGATGGCAGTTGTGACTTTAGCCTTTCCACAAGTGGTTTTGTAGTCGGTAAGTTCCTTGATGGGATGACGGCATTCTTGAATTTTCGTTGTTGTTCATTCGTGTTGTTTGTGTATTTTAAAGTGAGCATAGTGTGTATTTTAGGTGCAGGATACTTATTCCCACCTAGAACAGCCTGGGATATTTCGTCAGGGAAATTCCAACTTGACCCGACCAGGATTCGAACCCGCGTCCTTCCGAGCGCCGTGTTTCCGTTGGTTATAGGTTCGGTTCGTCAACTACCTGACCCACGGTCGCTCTCAAAAACAGCTTGACTGTGGTAGTGATAAGATTTTTTGCGCGTGGCATGGGCCGTGTGAGATCTTTGATGAGATACTTTTCAGGATTTTTCCATCAGATTTTACCAATCGCGTTAAAAAAAGTTAGCGTATACGGATTCTGAAGATTCCATAATGCTCAATTGTGCTTAAACCCTATAAATAATGTTCCCATATAAATTTTGAAGCATCCATTATCACATCAGTCATGCCTTCCACAAAGAGATATAGATATAAATCCGAAATCCTGATCAATAAATAACGATCTTTCGTTCTCACTCGCAACTTTGAATCAACCAAATGCTTAATATCCGAGACCGAAACCAGTCCAGAGATGCGCAGTTATCAAAAATTGATCCGCCATAATTCGAGACGACCGTATCAAGGTATGTTCTCATTCCAAATACTCAAGAGCCATATCGAATTCAATTACCGAGTACTTATCAATAATATGAACAGTGGATAAAAAATGTATGCTTGTTTACATATTTAAAGAACACTCTGGCCGGATGAAGTCGTGGAGGAGGAAAGCAGAAAGAGCGAAGAAAGTTCCCAAGGGAGAGATTTTTTGCGGAACCGGTTTTTTTCAGTGAGTGAGGCGTACCGCTGCGTCGTCGCCTTTAACCGTCCCTCCGACAGCATCACTTCTCCCTTATGTACACATGGGATATCTTGGCTCTTCAAGTATGAATGATACTTTTACACAGACATGATGCTGCGACAACTATAGTATTGGTGATTTAATTTTTACGGGGTTGCATTTTTTCCCCTTCAACAAGACGACGCCGCACGTGACAGAGTCATCGTCCGACGTAAAACTCTTTCGTAGTGGCGGTGAATTATGTGCATATTCTTTTTATGCGATTTTTACGAGCTTTGCGAATCTTTATTGTGAAATTCATACGATTTCCATCCAGCGTCCATTTCTAGTGCTTTGGACGTAGGAATTGTACAGATAGAACTTTTTCAAGGCCGGGTCGTGGAAAATAAAGAAGTGATTGAAGTAGCTAATTGAAAAATTGCTTCGCCGTAACATCGCGCATCGTGAGATTCTTAATTCTGGTTATACAAGAAATTGATATAAGCAAAGACTTTTCTGTGACGAATTACAATTATTCAAGATAGGAGGAGAAATAAACATCGGCATCATCTGATCGTCAATGACCGTATGTGCTAGCAAATGTTAGGTCACCTAACTGTCATTCCTAATCATGACAGATCATAGAAGTCGGAATAGTCCACTTCTCGGTCCACTTTCAACAACAAATGATTCAAAAATCCGTAACAAAAACGTCGTAATGGGTAATCCCCACGACTCGTTAACATTCGGGGTATTACACAGAAATAGGCGCATTTCTTGCACCGATACCCTCCTCCCCCCAACAAAAAAATTCTCAGGCACAATTTTCAATGGGTAAAACCTAGGACGAGTAGAATTCGGCCCTAGGTACGATTGTATCAAGCCGGAAAAAGTCCATAAGACCCGATTTTCATCATTTGCGCGGGGATACCAGTGCATGATTTTGACTTTCCCAGTTCCACTCCCAAAAAACGTCACCTCAAAAAATGTTCTCGGGTATTCAGATACATTTATCCGGATGCATACTATCACGTTCGTGTCGTCAGAAGAGCATGCTTGTCGATGGACGGAAGTGAAAAGAGGTACAAAAGTGGCTACTGTCAACCGGGGTAACTTTGGAACACGGGGGGTAACTTTGGAACAGACCATGAAAGAGTGGTTATCACGCACAGTTAGCTAGGCAGATGATCCTGAGGCCTCAATACCGGTTCGACTTGGGACAAGCATAAACAATGTTTTAATCGTACGTTTAAAAGTACGTTTTTAATCCAAAAACAGTCTCTAGGAACAAGTAGTGTGATTCCGACTTCAGCAGGTCAAATTCAAGGTATAGCTAAGCTAGATTTTACTTGCCTGCACACATATCTAGACGAACCCATTGTTACATTAGAGTACTTTCACGAAGTTTCAATTTTGTAGAAGAGAAACTGACAAGTACGTATTTTTTTTCAGAAATTGGGGTCATTTTGGAACATTTGCTCATGAACTCTCAAGATCTAAATCATCATTGAATCCTACTCACTTGAGTAGTCGTTGATGAGAGCTTCAAAATGAGCCAAAGAACGTATAATTTTGACCCACGGAAGCCGAGTTATGGCAGTTTTTGTCAGGAACCGACTGTGAAGGTATTGTCCCCCTCGAGAGTTAGCCGTGGTGCAGACAGTGAGGTATGCTGAAGGTGTCTATGATCGATTGTAGAAGTTGAATTCAACCAAATAAACTTTTACTATAGGTCAATGGAAAGCTAAGACACCCAACTTTCGATTACTGATGGTGAATATCGATTGCGTGACCTAGTTTACGAATTAATTGGCGAATAAATAATGATAACGATTCTGTTCCAAAGTTACCCCAGTCCGTGTCTAACTTTGGAACACGACTTTCAGCGCTCATTGCTCCAACCAGAGATGTTCAAATGGACCTCATGAACACCGCCATCGAAAGCTGAAACTGTAAGCTTTCGATTCACCACAGATACAATGCACTTCTGATTTGAGACGTATACAAGTTTCGCGAGGTTGAAGGAAAAAAATGCAATTTTTGTTCCAAAGTTACCCCGGTTGACGGTACGCGGATTCGATGGTTTTTTTCGTTCAACTATGGATGCCGTAAGACCCAAAGGACCGATACTCATTTCTTCATTAAGAAAATACGTAAATTCAGGTCTGGATCTTACAAGCAAAATGCCGTGCCCCAAATGAGCATGTCTAGCTTGAGATTGAAAAGGTAAGTCACTGACGACATGAAGTTTGTCGCAAGAATCGGTTGCAAAAAGCTCTAATAACTGAAGCACGCCGGCAAATCGAATGATGGCTCTAATTTTCCACTGGAAAATCTCGAAGAAATATATATTTGATGTAGACAAGTAGGTCGAGTCGATTTTTGCTCTCTGAGCTTACAGAATCATTTTCATAGTATATTTGGAGCAAAATGCACGGAGATAATTCCATCTTGCTTGAAACTCACCCCTATGTTCTTCTTCAAGTGATTATTGTGTGAGATTCTTTGTAAGATGATCATTTCTTGATCTTTCGACCTCAATAAACGTCTTCAGAATACCAATAATGTTACTTCAATCATGTGAGGTAGCCAATTCTACGTGAATTTTTGGGGCTCCCTGTCAAATGGAGTACAAATATCGGTCCATGATCTGCTTGCCCGAGTCAACTTTTCAGTAAAATATCAACCAAAGACTCCAAACAGGTTTTTTTCACTCTGTGTCTTGGAGCTCAGCACAATAGATTCTTGACCATGGTAGACGAGAATGTCTTTTCTATTTCCCAAAAGACGCCATGGAAAAAATTATGCTTTCAACATTTTTTGAGCTATATTGTTCATGGATAGTCATTTGAGCCATCGCTGGGATACGTGCAATGAGATTTAAATTTTAACTATTTTGTAGGCAAAATGTGGGAGTTACCCATATCTCATTTCGTGCGTTTTATGTGGCCAAAATCAATGTATTTGGTGCGGGGTCATTTCGTTCGAGTTCTGTAGAAAGCTTGAGAATTAAACGATTGGTTACAAACAATTTAATGAAAATGTCACCTTGGACAATCATTCTTGAGGTGTCCCATTCTCAGTACTGTTCTCCTAGGATAAATTAGCCCGAATAACTTCTTACCAAGTCTCGTGATACATTCACTGTTCCCCAAGTGCCGACTCGCAATTTCGAATAACAAAAAGTCAGAAAATTTCTTCACGAGATATCTTTTTTTCGCGCATCAGCACCGCGGACACACATACATGAAAATTTTCTGAATCAGATAGAAGATCACAGATGAGTGACAAGTGAACATGAAGATAACCCGGTATCTACACAGGTGAATCTCTCTCTTTCTCTCTTGTTTTTGCAAGCTTGCCGAACATCATCTCATGCTCCTTCTCCTCCTCCTCCTCCTCCTAATATGCATCTCTATACCCATGCGTCATGTGCACTCGCTGATGCTGATGTGAATAATGCAAACCCGTTCAGATCCCATGCATCTTCAGCAACGCGACGACGACGGTGCCGCATCGTGGGATGCGGAAACTCGTCGTCAACGCATATATTTATATACCTATCGACTCGTCTCGTGTCTCTCGCGGCTCTCAACGAGCTCCACATTCATCCTGAAAAATCATTCAAACGAAAAATTCCCGGTTGGGTCGTACACAGACATACACAAATACATACATGTCTCATTGAATGCAACGTCGGCAACCAGAAATCGATCATTCGTGAAATGCTGGGGTATGTATACGGGAAGAGAGGAGACGAGAAACAGAGGTGGCCGAGCATATATAGCCCAAAAAAACCGCCAAACGAAGTCAATTCCCAGATTCACCGAAGCCGCAAAGCGAAAACCTCATCGCGCGCAATTACGCTCCAAGCTCTCTTTTGAAAGGGCGCGCTTTGGTGCGTTGCTATGCGTTCGAGGGCTTGTAGTACATGGCATTGGAAATGCTTGAACTGGGCACTATTTACAGATACAGAGGCCGATTCATGACTGCACGGTAGCATCAGAGCTTCCGAATGTAGAAACGAGGTGTACATCGATGTGGGGAGATTTTACAAAAGAAAGCGACGATCCAAATTCGGTCAAAGATTTTTGATTTTTGGTCTTAGGATGATAGTGCCGAGCAATGTGTCCACGAGTAAGAAGTTTATTTCTGGGCGAATGCTCAAACTATCCCTAATATCTAAGTTAGTATGGGTTAGGGATGAAATGTGGATTTTGGCCTCGTGGTTTCTGGATATGAGCAGAAGATGCAGCATATGGTCCCGCCTACTCTGATAAGCACTTGAATCGATTCTAGTCAGAGTCTACTCAAATTTTTTAATCAATTTCAAGAATTTTCCATGTTTTTGAGGACCCAGATGAACGAAGGATTTTGGTGCGAGGTTCACAGTTATCTTTGTACTGCATCAACAAACTCAAGAACTTTGGTTCTCATTCAATAAAATAACAAAACATAAGAAACAAAAAATAATCAATGAACAAAGTTCATCATCATAAAGTAACTAGTCATCAACTCGAGCCGGTGTTGATGGTGCGTTCAGTAATGCGGATCTTCAAAACGGGGGGACTATAGCGCCCAAACCGAGCGTACGCGCCCAGGGCAATAATATTCTATATATTGGACACAATAAGCTGTGCTCGAAAGTATGGCGAAGCCTTCGAGCAGCTCCGCTGTGTGTATATGTCGCAGGCTCTTGGTGAAATCAGCCTTTTCGTGAAAATCCTAGGCTCTTCATGAAGAGCCGGCCGATCGTGTCAGCGCTCATCCCTTTCACTTTGTTACACCATCGGCCTAGCCTTTTCGTGAAAAGGCTGGATCGTTCAGCCTTTTCATGAAAAGGCCAAGTCGGGTTAGGCAGGCCCTTGGTGTGCAGATGGGCAGAGTCATCGCAGCTACCGCTGTCGAGCAAAGTCAGTATCGCAGTCAAAGCTGTCGAATTAATTGAACTTCCCACAATCATATTAAATTGAATAATCTTATAGTAATTGATCGATGGAATCGGCTTGCTCAGATAGGACTTCCAAAGGTTAGCCCATTAAAACTGAAATGAAAATGTATATTGTTGCTCGGCGTGTGTGAAAAAACTGACTCTGATCTCATTTAGTACAAAGCTACATCAATCGAAGATTTCGAAGACTATCAAATATCTAATAATCAATCAATTCAAGTGAAAATTTTCGTCATCTAAAAATCATTCTATGATTTGAAAAAATTCAATTCTAACTATGGGCGCCACACTCGAGCCTACTTTGTGCTGATAAGAATTTATATAATTGATCAACTATTAGATATTTGATACTCTTCGTAATCTTCGATTGATGTAGCTTTGTACTAAATGAGATCAGAGTCAGTTTTTTCACACACACCGAGCAACAATATACATTTTCATTTCAGTTTTAATGGGCTAACCTTTGGAAGTCCTATCTGAGCATGCCGATTCCATCGATCAATTTTCATAAGATTATTCAATTTAATATGATTGTGAGAAGCGCAATTAATTCGACAGCTTTGACTGCGATACTGACTTAGTTCGACAGCGGTACTGATGACTCTGCCCATCTGTACACCAAGGGCCTAGCCCGACTTGGCCTTTTCACGAAAAGGCTAGGCCGATGGTGTAACAAAGTGGAAGGGATCAGCGCTGACACGATCGGCCGGCTCTTCATGAAGAGCCTAGGATTTTCACGAAAAGGCTGATTTCACCAAGAGCCTGCGACATATATACGCCCGAGTTGGGCATTCTAACCTCCTTTTAATTTTCGAACATACATTAGATGTTAATGCGGACTCCAAAGACACGGTATTCCCATATCGAAATCGTTTGAACTGAGAGGGCTTTCGGTGTAAAACTTTGATTTTGAAGATAAATGTTTCATTTGCTGAAATATGGAATACCGTATTTCGCTGATGTCGAAATCGTTTTTGGACAGGAACCTGTTTTGACGGACATGACGTAGTTTAAGAGCGCGAATTTCCAAATGTGAATTAATGCTGTAGGATAGATGATGATTCAAGCCCGAACTTGTGTCGTTTGCAACTACACGCGAGAGAAAGTGTGGCTGTGTGTGAATTTGTGTGTCGTCTGCTGTGGTGGGACGCGGAAGGCACGGACATTACCGATCGATGATTCGATCTGTAGCGGCTGTCTTGCCGCTATACTTGAAAATTTAGCTGAATTAATTTGGTTCGAGTTCGCTGATCAATCGGAAGATTGATCAAACAGAATCGCAACTTTATAGTGAAACGAATTATTAGAAATGCAATAACTTCGACAACTTGTATAAACTTCGAACACCGAGTTTATTCCTTTTGTTACAACGATCTACAAAATACGTGCGGATCGCACGGGGACCAAATCTGGACTGCCGCTCGGCGCGGCGGCGCTTCTTGTTTGCACCTCCGGCCCTGCTAAGGCTAAGGAGGGATATTACGCATTTGGATTTAGAGAGCCCACAGAAGGCTCAAGATAGATTTCTACAACCAAAATTACAATCCTGACCGAACCCTCTTGCGTGAGCAATGTGAGAGGTTATTAAGTCAGTGTGTTTTCATATAAAATACATTGGTCGAGTGAAATAATATGCAAAACATGCATTAGTTAGTTTCATGAGAATAAGCCTTCGCTACAGATCGATAGCTCACGCGAACATCTGAATATTCGAAATATGCGGATTTAGCTCAAGTACTGCGTTTTACACATGGACCGAGTCAAATTCTTTGGTACAACTACATCTCAAACATTCCGTGATCTGACATAGCTCAAACAGGTATTATGCGTTAAAAGTATGGTGGGTCATGTTATGGTCGCAAAAACAGTGCAGATGTACCACCATACTTTTGACTCATATACCTTTTTGAGGTGTATCCAAAAATCATCGAAATATATCCGCATGATCTAAACACGACATGCTTGAGATGTTGTAGTGGATATATATACGGCGACAGCCCTGATCTCAAAACAATCAACGAATAGCAAATGAACTATATCAAAAATTCTCATGTCGGCCGAAAATCTCCCAACTTCACTCGAAGATTATATTTCACCATCGCGATATTGTAAACAAGCACACCTCGATTGATAAACTTTTAAGTACAGAGATTTGAAAACGCCCACAGGTAATTGCAAATTTCTAAAAATTCATACGCAGTGACTCTATCAAGAAAATTCTAACCGTCTTGAATCGCAATATCTCATTACGGTTGTTTGTAATTCAAATTCATGACTCATTCCGCATACCCAAGCTCCGACAAGACATTACGCTTGAAATTGCTTACACAGTCGCCACTTAATCGCTGACTAGGATTTTGCACATTCAGAACTATCGCCATTCAGCTCTCTCAATCACATGCTTCAAAAATCCCAAAAATTCATAACATTCAGAATCATTTAGGCTCACACAGGTGTGAATAATTATGATGAGAAATTCCCCGCCGTGAGTAACGACGCGTCATCATAATCTCAATAACAACACTGTGTCATATGGCGCACATCTGTTATACCGTTATTCGACCAAATTGAATTTCACAATGAACAGTTACATCGTCGTAAAATTTTCATTGGCAATGCGAAAAACCACTGAATTATCAATACCGGAGCTTTTACATGCCACGGTATAATAATGAATATCAGCTTGCACCGCGAAAGCGAAGCGTTGTTACAAGCCAGTATGTGTATTTTATCTCATAATTTTCAGACAACCAACGAGCTTAATACCCTCATAACGTTAACCACACTTTACATTCAAGTTAATACCCTACATACTAACATCCGATACAAAATGAGTGCATTCGCCGAAAAATTAAGAACAAGTTCCGACTGTATCACTGAATACAGACCACACTCGCAAAATTTCCTATGTGAAAATTTACGCAATAATTTGATGGGTCGACCATAAAATCAATAAAAAATTCTTCGCCGAGTTGACGGAATTTCACATTTATATCAGGTCATAAAATAAAGAAATACGCGCTCGATGCGATATAAGGCGCATACGCCCATGAATTCCACACAATAGAGAGAAATTGGTATAAAAGACAGCGAGATAGAAAGGAAGAAGGTGAAGGGTGAACTGTCAAGGGTATGGAACACGGTTCTCCGGAAGGGTTGAAATCGCACTCAAAAATAACGACAGAGACTGATCACAGAGCTTTTTTGTTTTATTAAGCTTTTTCAAAATCTTTTTGAGTGTGATTTCAACCCTTCCGGAGAACCGTGGGAAATCGCGAGGTCGTGCGAAAATGGTGCTCACGCAGATCAAAAAAGGGTTATCGCGCTCTCATCAGCAGTAATTCGAGCCACGGAAATATTCTGAATATTTGGCTATGCGAACAACCGCAAACACGAGAAGACTAGACAGCTTTCGTCTCTCTGATTTGTTCAAACAAAAACATGTTTGACAATTTGTAGCAGCTTCTTCCCTTCCCATATACCACCACACGCAATTTAATTTTCCATCGCATGCCCGAATCGTTTTACGCTCTTACGAGCCAGGTAATCACGTGTTAGATGATATTCTGTGTGCTTTACCATAATGACTAAATTTGCAAAATGTTGAACAAGTTATGCGAGACACGAGGAGTGGATTATTCGTGGAAAATGAGACCAGGGTGGAATTTTTGGAATTTTGGTTATGAAATTTGAATGGAAAAACTTCTTTGAAATAAAACGATTGTTGAGAATAATTCTCACTCCTCATAGTAACGTATTTTTTATATAATCGAATCCAGTTTCGAGAATAGCTTGATCGACACAAATTTTTCGACTTCTACAGAGGAAAGCGTGGTGTTATGAGAATCATCAAGTTGATAATCTTACTCTAGAATTCCTCGGCCAGGAAAATATAGATTGAAATATGAATTATTTCTAGAAAATAGATTATTGGGTTAGAAATTTTTCAAACGAATCGAAATTATTCATCGGCTACTGAACAAATTATTCTGAAATGCATTCGAAATAATTCAATCATGTACATCATATGGGCGTAATCCAATGATAATATTCTAATTTTCAAATGGAATCTAGAATATTTGGTCAATCGTAATACTTTATAAAAATAAAATAGCCAATTTCTCAAAGATCCATCGAACGGACCATTCAGTAGTTCGAGCAAATACTGATAAATTACATCAACCTGCAAATGAAGCTATTCCACCTCGAACGCCACCACAATTCATGAATTATTATCAAGAGTTGAAACTGCAGTTCAATGACAGAAAAATTACAAAAAAAGAAGATTCAAATGATGAGCTGACTGAGCGATAGAAATGCAGGAGTACAGAGTTGACTGCATGTAAAATTTGGAAGCCATCGCTTGGGAATTCAATTATTCCCTGTTTCCGAGTATGCAATTAACCTGAATTAAAATGTCTCTTTTTTTTCTCTCGTACTCTTTCTCTTTCGCATAACCAGACACTCAGAGAGAATAATTTAGTTAACGTTAAAATGTCCCCAATCTCTACAACAGTAGTAGCAGCGACACACAAATTCATGTAGAAGGCAAAAAAATTTTTTTTCAGTTTCCTTTTCATCTTGTCCTCATCCTCCTACTCCTCTTCTATCCTCTTCCTCCCTTCATTTTTCCTCTTATTTTTACCCTTTTATACGTTAAAGCAAAAGAGAAACGAGGAAAAAAATCGATGTTGCGCTCAACACAGAGGCTATAGGACCCACACTGTACAACTATTATGCACCATCAGGGAGCGGACGACGAAAAGTGTACATATACGTAGCGCAAAATTGCAGGGGAGAACAAAATTTCATGCACCGTCGGTATATAATTTGACACTCAAAAGTTCCAGTGCATGTCAGTAGAGCACAAACGTTCGCGGAGGCATTTACAAAATTCAGAATTTCAATAATGCTGAAATTTCGAAGAATTTACCTTTTTGAAATGCTGTTGCTACTAGCTCTGCACTCGACGATTCATCATTTCGACGATGAGTATGAGCGTGGAGCGAGGAGCAATTGTCCAAATAAAACGTTGAACGATAACCTCACTGCTATACCATACTGGAATCGTATCGGGTATATATAGGAGAGGGGTGGGAGCACATTTAATTGGAAAGCAATGAATCATTTGTCAGAATCCCATACGCTAAGCTTTTATCTTCCAATAAATCCGATTCGTCGAAATTCCATACCTATCCATTTCCACGCGTACAATATAAAGCTCGCGCTCGGAGCATTTTCGTGGAATCCAGTCTTCTCTCGATATGCCCACATTGCGTGACTCTGTCGTGTATACAATGTCAAAGGACTGATTTCGTTGAATAAATTTTCACGATCGCAAGAATTAACCCTCTGTTCGAGTTAATTTTGATACTGAATTCGAATATTACACAGGTACAGAATATGAAATAAAAATGGTCTGCGCAGTGAAGAAGAAGAGTACATATGTCCGATACTGATCAACTGTCTATGTTTATAAACACAAGTTTGATATCCATTTTTGGATCTACTACGTCAGAACTTTGGGCTAGACGCAAAGAACCTACTTTTTCGGAAATTTTCTTGACGTAAGCAAAAATTCTGACTTGTAGATCGAAACGAAGCACGAGATTGTGTTTAGGCGGTCGTTTTAAGCCAAAATAGTACATTTCGGATACAAGGGTGAAAATAGTACATTTCGATACAAGGGCGTAAAACGTTTTATTCGCGTCCGAGTGATGGGTTTCCGGCCCGAGCCGCAGGCGAGGTAGTCGAACGATAGCACGTAAGTGCCCATAATATGGAAAAACGCCTATTTTCCAATAATCCATGCTGTTTTTTAAGATTGCGAGGGAAAAAATTCTTGCTTGCGCGGGTTATCCTAATATGCTTTTCCAACGCAAAATGATCGTCTAATCACGATTCCGTGCTCGATTTTGAACTACCCTCAGAACTATTCACGTCAGAATTTTCGTCCACATCAATGAAAACCTCAAGAACAATGGGTTTTCATGCATCTGTCAGAAAATATCCTGAATGGCGAGGTAAAACGGGCATTGAATTCGTGTTGAGACGATCGGTGTGAGTCGGACATATGTGTATACAGGTCAATTTTTTCAACTTTGTGTACCTGTGTTATATGTAATTCTGATGCATAACTCTTCCCATTGAATCAACATTTCGATTTTGAGAACAGTATGTAGTTTTCAGATACATATGAATCAACTATCAGATATAGAATTATATGGAAGAAAAGGTATGTTACCACGAAAAACGAGTCTCGAGAGCCAAGTAAGGTGTCACGAGCTTTCAAAGCGACACAACTTGTTTGCAACGGAACCAAATATTGCTGCACGCGACGACATTTCAGGCAAGAATCTCGGTATAAACACAAAACGTAATGGAGTCAGCAAAAGTTAACCGTATGAAAGCAGACTTGCGGTGTAGTCGCGAATTTACACGACACGTGAAGGTGGACTAAATCATCCTCAGAGTGAAAAAAAAAATTCATAGCCACATTCCATAAATCAAACGAACAAAACTACGAATACACAATGTGAATGCAAAACTACCTACGTCGACTACCACAATAATATGCAAATCGTTAACATAACTAAAACGAGCTCATCCTCCGCAAGAAAATGTGTTGTATATACGAGTTATACGCATCGGTGTATATGGAAAATTGCAATATCTGAGAATTTCATTTATAATTTCATGGAAAAATGAAAGGGCGAGTGGTGTATGTAAGGATATACAACAGAAAGTACATTATTCATCGCGTGTGGCACGTAATATCGCATAAGGTATATGATATAATAATAATAATGAGAATTATACTCGCGGACGATTGGACGAATACCACATCACAGAGGTATATCGGAATCACCCATTGGTATTATTATACTGCAGTGCAATTCTATCGAACAAGTCGACTTCTCCCGGAAAAACTTTGCAGTATATAGAGTCAGCTTGGTTGACGGAAAAAATTAATCAACTGCGCATTCGAGAAAAACGCCACTTCTATGCCTCAGTCACACGGTTAAATTCAAGCTCGTGCAACTGGCAACCGACGTGAGCAATTATTGCAAAACAAAACGCTTTTGCACGCGACACGATTATACTTATTATATATATATGAGTAGATCCGCGGAAACTTGCTCGCAATGTGTCTCGGTCTGGACTTGCGTCTACGCATTCTCAATCGATTGTGCAAAACACTTTACTTGGGTATTTTTTGTACTCTTTCGCAGCAAAAATCCATAATAGATCGAGCTTCAGGTTTGAGAGTCGAAAAATGCGAGTTCAGAGTCATAATGTCAATTCCGTGGTCTGTCTGCACCCCTAAATTCGACATTCAAGTACACGGTATGAAGATATACGGCAGCTTAATGATTTTTCCAAAAAATTGGGAGCATATTTTAAACATCTTTCCATTGTTTGAAAGTGGAAACTAGGTATTCTCCGTCCAACGCTTTGTGTACATTGAGTCTCCAAGTTCGCGCCAAAATGAGCGTTTCGACCGACAACATGTTTTGTGCGAGAGCGTCTATTGACTGGAATGGTTCGCTCAGGACACATTTTGATCCTCTCACTTCAAACTGTAAATTAATTGCGGTATGAACATCCATCACTGATGTACTCCAAAGAAGTAATGAGATGCTCTCCTTCAGAAAAATAGCGAAGTATAGAAGAGTGTCCATTCCGTGTCTATCTCTGAACAAGGTCAAAACATCCATAACCTAAGTTCTCCTTCGACTTTCTGGAAGTATTTGATATACCAAAGACTTTGCTAAGCGGACTAAGCGATTCGTTAACTCCCCGATCCGTATTCCCTGATTAAATGCAGGATGTCAATTCCGTGGCTGTCAACTCCGAGCCGTGGCCAAGTCTCGGTCTCGAGCTGAGCCCTTAAAATGAAGTCGCCAGTGGTGGAATGAAAAATGAGTGCTAATCTGTAATATCTTTTGAATTGAATTTGAGTTTCTCGCGGATAGGAAGTAACGCATCTTACAGATTATACTCTTTCTGTCTATTCTGAAAAAAGGTACACCTCGATTGCTTGTTTACAATGAGAGTACTTGTATGTTATCCGATGTCTCCTGCGATGGAACAACGAATTCTGAGCTCGATGCCTTCATTGTAACGCGAATACTCTTCTATGGTGGAACAGCGCTTTAGAGTCATGCTGAGACTATTTTGCTGATAGTTAGTGGTTTACTAGTGATAGTCTGTATGAAATATATGACACGTGATCGACGACTGATTTTTTCATACAGTAAAAATATAAGACATGTTCCAATCGAGGGCAGACTCTTGTCCCACTATTGACTCAGTTTTTTCGTAAGGGCCCTCAAGTAGAACAGACTCAAAGGGTGTTCATAAGCTCATACTTTTCATGACTATTTCTCTCATTAGCTCATGAACCTTCTGCTGGTCTTGAAAGGCATCGATTTGAAACATACCGTACTGGATAACACTGTAAAACTTTTACATCGTTAATGGATTGATTTTTCGGGGATAACAATCCATGTCAATATTGTGTTCAACTACAGGTACCCAACTAGTCGTGTTCCACTACTGGAACATTCACCTGATGATATTCAACACGTTAAAAAAATTTCCGAATTTTCTCAATATAGGTGGGATTAGTGATGGAAGAATTCATCTTACGAGCCTAGAAGTTCACCCTTGTATGTCGCTCATTTTTAAGTCTCTTTGGAGCAAATTTCAGCGAATTTTCTCATGTACACTTGGCGGTAGTTGATTCTTTCCGAATAGGGAAACCAGTTCTTCACAGTTTCGTCGCTCTCATGCGATACGGTAATCTGCGCGGCGCTCAGACAACCCTCTTATCATCTTTCTCTTCATCAACAAATAGGTTACATCTTTCTGCTCCTGTGCAGATGTGATCTAAGTCGTAGCTTGAATCATATGAAAACAAGAGAGAAGTCTGAGATGTAGTCAGAAGAGACAATATTTTGAGGTGAGAACTCCACAAGTATGATCGCCGCTCGGACCTCTCTCTCTTTCTCATGAGTCGAGAGAATGGGCGGAGCGCTGAATTGTCATGAGAGCGACGAAACTGTGAGGAACTGATTACCCTATTCGAAAAGAATCAACTACCACCAAGTGTACACAAGATCTGTATAACGATCGATCATCATCGCCGTAACAACCAGCAATATAGGGTGTTTCAGGAATATTGTCTTTCCTCGCATGGGGTAGAAGTACTTCGAATTTCAGATCAAACTTCTTTTTTCCACTCAATGAAGAGTGTTATAATTCGTTGAGAACCGATTTCTTCGAGAGAGAGAGCATTCTCCTCAGGACCCGATTGAAGATCACAAACCTAGTATCAATGCAGGACCAGTCAAAGACTCATGTGACAATTCCACGACAGTTCCACAGGAATTGAGCGGTACCACAAGAATATTAGCACCGCAGTACCAGCTCGAGACTGATAGGGAGATTCGCGACACTTTTTCGGAACTTGCATGGTACAACAACAGGACTAGCGCGGCAGTACCAATTCGAGACTGACATGGCTGGTTCGTGGGACAAATAAGACTGTACTAGTAGTGTTGAGGTAGTACCATTAGATTCCCGGACAGGTGTCGCAGGACTGTCGTATAAGTGTTGAATCGATAATTCTGCACTGGTACTGTTGCGGTACCACCTAGGATCCGAAAAAGTGTCGCACAGCTCCCCATAACATCCGTCTCGAAATGGTACTGCTCCACTAAAACTGTCGCCGTACCGTTCAAGACCTGGAGAGGTGTCGCATGGTGGCCGTGGCACTCTTGAACTGATACTGCAGCTCTGGTACTGTTCCGGTACTATCCAAGTTCCGAAGAGACGTAGGAAAACTTCTATATCAGTATCGAACTATTACTGTTGCGCTAGTACTATTGGGGTACCATCCAAGTCCCGAAAAAGTGCCGGGAAACTTCCGTATCAGTGTCAAAGTGGTGCTGCTGCGATGGTACTATAGTGGTACCATCCAAGTTCCGAAAAAGTGTCGCAAAAAGGTTCCGTATCAGTCTCGTACTTGGACTGCTGCGCTGGTGCTTTTGTGGTACCATTCAAGTCCCGAAGAAGTGTCGCGAGGGTCCCTTATCAGTCTCGAACTGGTACTGCTGCGCTAGTACTATCATGGTACCATCCAAGTCGTGAAGCTCCCGTATTGAACTCGAACTGGCACTACCGCGGTATTTCTGTTGCGGTACAGCTCAAATGCTGTAGAACTATCGCTGCAAGCCCGTATGAGTCTGGGACTGGTACTGTGTCAGTACTAAGTTGGTAATTCTCAGTCGAGTTCTGAGGAGAATGCTTCTATTAAAAGTTCTGATCTCAGTTAATCCCGCTCATCATTGAGGGGAGAAAAGAAAAAAAAATAAAGTAAATCGATCTAAAATTCGAAGTACTTCCATCCCATGCGAGAATATACACTAATTCTGAAACACCCTGTATAATCGTTTTCGAAATAATTCCATCTTCGAGATTCCATTTTAAATTTGCTTCGAGGAATCGTGCGATAATCTGGAAAGCTTAAATTTCAGCCAGATATCATACCTTTACATAATTTTGTGTGCATTACCCGCATATATATTGTGTATACTTGAATTTCTTGGGGCCGATGCCCGAAAAGCAGTGGAAGAACGAGGTAACGAGGCGACCCACTTTTCTCAAGTACCGCACTTATATACCATGCAATGCTGTTGCTGCTGCTGCTGCTGCTGTGCGCGACTCGGTTTTGGCCCGAGGGCTATACCCATCGGGGGCGTCGTCCCTCGACAAGCGCGACTATATGTGCCCTGAAGTAAAGGATGAGAGTATAGGAAGAAGAGGAAGAGGATAATAAATGCGAGGGCGAAGAATGTATAGAGAGGGACTCGCGCGCGACGATAACGAGTTGGCTGTAACAAACGTCCTCTGAGATTCACTGATATATAAGTATATATAATGTGGGATATATATATATAAGCGAAGGTTTGCGATGAAATTTCTGTTCGATCGTCGTGGTTGGTTCTTATAGATAGATGGTAGATTCTGGTATTATAAGTATTATATATTGGAAAAGACGAGTGGAGAGACAAGTCGCTTTCTATAGTTACCGTATAGATTCCGGATATGGAAGAGTGGGATGCGCTTCCGCCTCGTAAATTTCTCCACGAAGAGCCATGTATAGTTTAGGTGCAGACGACGCGCAAACGGAGCTCACTAGCATCCAACAAACGATTATTCGAAACTTAGAAGCTGATAATCCGGATTCAATATTACATCACGAGTGATCCTATTAGTTATTTATATTATAGATATTGGGTAAATGACCAATGTAACCCATGGCAACTGTTGATGGTCTGTATGCACAAAAATGAGGTTTCTTTCTCAAAGCACCGATACTCCCCAAATTTGTCTTCGTTTGGTGCAATGGTTATGAAAAATAGTTTCAGTGGCAATGAAAAGTCTCTCCGTACTCATTCTGACAAGCCCGAGCGTGAAGATTGGGGCGCAAGCACCATTCTTAAATCTTCTCATTCCGAACCCCACCTCTTACGTTTGTGTGCCAAAAGTAATTTGGATTAATTCTTGATATTTCCAGCTCTATGAAGAGGATGTTGTGCTAACTAGCATGAACTCTCCACGCGAGGATTTGGACACATTGGATCATTGGATTCCAACATCTTGTTGTGAGCTGGAAAATCGGATCAATATTATTAGGAAGAGCAAGTATAGATTTCAGCAATCATTCGTCACACAACTTTTGAAATGTATTCCTTTTTGTAGTTGAATATTGCAAAGTTATGTTGGATTCATTCCATTTCAGAGACGGCTCTTGATGTTTCATCAATAACTTTAAGCTGCATGGTTTTCGAGTATCGCATCTGAAACTTGAAAAAGTTCTCTTAAACCAAAGCTCTCAATCCCTGTGTGGTGCACTTTCAAATCATGAATTCAGGAGGCAAGCATATTCTGAAATAACCTCGTCTAATGGAGATCATATCGGAGATCAGGCGTGTACTGCTGCAGAGATGCAAGAGGCGAGGCAAGAGGTCCATTCAACTGCCAGATGTGCATCATCTGTTTCTTTTTTCTTTTCTGAGCTCGAACGATTGATTTTCATATCGGGCCTGATTTTCCGTTTAATCTTCGAAAGGATATTCTAATGCCAGGAATATGTCCTCGAATATTCCTGTACCCATAAAAACTGTCGGTGGTGTGCGAAAGAGTATACGAGATTTCATACACAGATTACTGGTTTGATTCGATCATAGCTTCGACCATGGAGCAATCGATCTCGGCCCACAACTATTGATGCATGTTACATACCCTGAATTTCCGAATGTTGGAACGAACTTCGTCTGCGAATGCGTACCGAGAGTAATATGGACAAATCTCACGAAGTATGCGGTTTGGCCGAACAGGCCTATTTTCACGTTGTCAGAAGAACAGTCGCGTTTTTTCCGATGCTCGCATTAGATCATTTTGAAGATCCACTTATATTTAACAGTTCTGCATCATTCAGAAGTCTATTACTTGCTATAGAAAGGTACTGGGAGACGCTTCTTCGTGACAAAATCGCAGTTTTCGACCGAACAGGATCATAATACTCTCAAGCCTTAGCTCGCCACAGGCGGGGCGGTTCACCGATCGGTCTGAAAATTGGATATGTGATGGATTATAATGTGAAGGAACATATAATTTTCGCTCGAGGCTGTGCCTATCAATGCGTCGGAGTGGCGATGATTCGTTGGAGCGAACTCCGATTTTACCTTTTTTCCTGTATCGCTCTTCTAATGGATGCAGCACTCGGGGCGGTGAATATTTCGTATCTGTAGAAACGACATCTCATTCTACATCCAAAAACCTACAAATCTAGCCCAAGAAAAAATTTCGATTCCGTTGAGATTGAAACCACGTGTAAACTGATATTTGTACCTCAAGAAATGACTATGAGAATCGCCCCTACTACATAACAGCCCCATCTCGGTCGTGATGCAAGGCTTGTGAAGATTGACAAATTACGAGAATGAGCTTTTCGGCGGCTGAGGCACATCTTCATATTTTGTACCACAGACCTCCAGAAGACACTGTGAACTATTAAACTCATCTCCTTTCCTCTATTCCAACACCGAGGATGCAATTATATTCACATACACAAGTGCCAATTAGAAATACGGAAATACGAGTCTCCCATTCAAATTATGGGGAAATCTTCTGTTCCCTCACAAATCCACGGCGGAGCTCCAAAGTGATTTACGCAAGCATTTCATCATTGTTTGAGCATTACTTGGACCAAACAAAAGTCCATGGGGGGTGTACTGCCGTTCTGGAAATTCTCAAAATTTCAAAGTCGAAATCGCATACTTCCTGAGATTTGCCCATATACCAATCGCACAGGGCTGGGGCTAACAGTTCATCGGTCATACATGTATTGTACTACCGTGAGATTGAGACATGCATCCAATAGAGTTGATTCATGTTCTTTGAGACGATTTGCGAGAACGAAGTTTGAAAATTGATAAGAAGTAAACGCAAATGAAGTCGATAGACATCTAAAAGACTTGGCGAATTGATCGAACCTGTGAGGTTTTTGAGAAGACGATTCATCACCAATTCCCAAGTGATCGTTCGAATATGGGCCTCTTCTCCAATTTATCTTTTAAAACTTTTGAAGCAGATCCGTCTCATTTGAAGATGATGACAAACTAGGCTTCGAAATGAGCTGACTAAAGCTGAGAATACATCAAGTAGAATCTCCCGATCGTCCAGACAATGACGTTTGATTTAGAGTTTCTCAGAGTTTTTCAGCATCAGATGAATCGATCCAAGTTCAAATCAGATTCCGAATTTGTAAACTTCCAACTTCGAACGGAACCTGGTGACTCTTATTTTATTGCCCGGAAGCTCTTTTCTACACATACACACACACGAGCAACTCGGACAAAGTGCATCACACACGACTGGATGGGCATCAATTCAACAATATTGAGGTGCGGGTATGGCATTCGTTATACAGAACAGCTGCGAAGGAAAACAAAGCTTCCAGAGTACATATATGTTGTACGGAACGCCATGCATAGTGTCGATTCGATCTCGATGCGAGCACATGCTGCTTACAAGACGAATAATACTTATATCAATAATACCATCACACTGCATATAATATACAAAACTCCTACTGCGTGCTTACTAAATATACGCAGATGCAGGATAAAAGGTATATAGAGCTAGCTATATACACATATTATTAGATTCCACGCGTGATTTACCGTTTTGCGCGGGTGCGCGAGCATATGATTACTCCGAGCTTCTGTTGAAATTTCGCACGGTTGCAGCATGTGAATATAGTTAACTGCAGTTCAAAATCTCAATCTCACCAAGTATTTTTTTTAAATTTTCAGTTTTCACAGACGACGAATCTTGGAATTGCACTAAAAACTGCCGCACTTCTCGTTCCATGTAACGTTTTTCAACGGTATAAACTACGATGCTGCACTTCCGAGAGTTAAAATTCACCTTTCTTCTCAAACTGCTCTCTCGATGATTTCTGTCGATCGAGAGAGAACTTCCTTTTCCTGGAATTCCGTAGAGAATATACCGGCTTCTCTGTTTGCCGAAGCCGATGTATACCTATATAGGTACACTCACGCCCGCACTATGTAACAACCCACACGTGCACAGAGATGATACAATGTACTCTCACTCTTTCGAATTAACCTCCGCACTCTCTTTTATTTTTTTTTTCTTTTCTCTTTGAATAAAGAAACACTGATGCACGATGAGGCGGGCCAATTTACAAGGTAAGTACTGTTAGATGGTGGGTGAGTGGGTGCGTATCAGTAGTGAATTACGTCGTCGTGGAGGGTCATTGACGACACTATACCGGCGTGTAATTATTATTATTATTGTTATTATTATGCTGTTGACGATCGTAATTGCAATCGCACGACTGCATCGTCCTGATGGAGGTTATTTGAGTACCCACGAGGTAGTAGTACAACGAGGACCAAATATCCGATTGGCCCATAGCCCTATTTGTTTACTTCCAAGTATTATATCTGATGCACTGAATAAAAACTACAAAAACTATATAATACTATTCACGTGTCATATTCTCGAGACTCTGTGTAACCACTTCGCCTCACCTAATAATGGCTTCGTTGGGCCCATTCAGGATGTGGGCCCGACGACGCTCCTCTTCTTTTATATTTAGGTACACAGCCACACACGTGTCTGTAATATAATATCAACGACACTCGATGAAATGATTTTTTAATACGATGTAGAGGCACTGATTATGGGTGATTATGACAACAACAATAACGAATAATAAAAACACTCGCGAAGCTCGATGTAAAATGGGCTGTCTGCTACTACTCTGCTGCGTATGTGTAAACGAAAACACGATCGAACAGCATTAGCCGCGCGCTGTAGCTCGGCCCAAACTGACAGGTGACTTGCCGCCGGCCGCCGAGTGGAGGCAACCTTCCGTGCGCGCGCGAGAAAACGGCCGCGTCTACATTAGACTTGTACGCGCGTCGACGCGCGGATTTGTACGCGTGCGTTGTATGCGCGGACGGAGCGATCTATCGGTATTGCAGGACTCCGGAAAAACCCAGTTCGGAAAATTTTAGCAATTTTTTTTCATCCAAAAAATTTTAAAAGTGGGGCAGAGGCTAAAATGATCGGATTAAATATTTTATGTCTGGATCATAATGATTTATCATCATTTTAATTGATAAAAACCGCGTCAGCCACAATTTGAACTCAGATTATTTCTTGAAAAATTTCATTTTCCCTTGAATTCAAGCCACACACTCAATAGATCACTAGAAAAATGTAGGTAAAATGATTTTATTGAAAATTTCAGTTAGATGTATCCATACACATATGTATGTACACATGTATTAACTCTGATGTAATGAAAATTATGAATTTATTTCTGGAACATGCCTTAGATTCATAAAAAAACAGTTTCATTTGGTGAAATGCTCCATACAAGAGGAACTATGCAAAAAAAAACCATATTCCCATCAACGATAAGCTGACTTTATAAAAATAATACTGTTTAGAACTTGATTAGTTCACTTCAAAATTAACATGATGGTTGATCCTGAAAAAATTATTTGACTTGTGAGCCATATCTTTGAACTGAAAAATAGAACTCGATCACTTTAGCCTTTGCCCACTTTCAAAATTTTTTGGATGATAAGAGAAAAGTTGCCAATATTTTGCAAACAGGGTTTTTCCGGCGTCCTGCAATGCCAACTGTTTGCTCCGTCCGCGCATACGATGCACGCGTACAAATCCGCGCGTCGACGCGCGTACATCAAGTCTAATGTAGACGCGGCCACCGAGAAGCTGCGTTGCGCGCCGTGCAATAACCTCGCAGCTCGCGGCTAAAAAGTGACTTCAGAGCTATCTGATGGTTATACCCTCAAGCTCTCGGGTTCGCATTTATAAATGTAGTCAATCCCTGCAATACCGGCAATCAGCGCAAGCTCCTTACGATATGAGAATGAGAGTGAGAAAATTGTATTGAAATTTCCATTGATGCATTTTAAAAAATTATAGAATTTCCAAATGCACTTGAGATTGGTGAGAATGAAATTTATTTTGTAATATTGCTGAATTTTCGAGGATTTTTTTTCGAGGGGAGCTTTATTTAAAAAGCTCTACAGTTGAGCTTTACACAAACGTACGACCTCTGATAATAGGGTAAGTGTACCCAAAATGCCCCGCGTAAGCCGTTTTGTCGATAGTTATCGCTCACTTCGGTACTTGTCAAGGTTATACTTCAGCTCCATATTGTACCACTCGTTTCAAGACCTTCAAAATAACCAAAAATGATTTCAATTTTGACCAACTAGTCAAGCCGAGCTATCACAATTCTCCCAAAAAGTGATTTTTTGCGAGTACGCGAAAGGTCTAGCCAACATGCCCCCATTGAGCCATTTTCTCAACAGTTCTGGCCTACCTCAACATTTTGTCATGTACCTCAGCTCGCAATTAAACCATTGTTCCAAGATATTCAAAATGAACTAGAGGACGTCTAATTTCGATCAACTATAGTCGAGCTGTCGGAATTTCCACCCCCTCCCCCCCAAAAAAAAACGATGTAAATCGGCAATAAAGTGCATAGAATCATTTTTATCCGTTTTCATTTCCATGCAATCATATTATATGGAGCTTTTCGCCAGTCTAAACCATCATTTCCGATCCATTCTGACGCGAGCAACACACGCTCTGAGTGGTAAAAAAGTCATACTGACCTCACTCTCTGGGGAACCACGTGTGGGCATGTTAGGTTACCCCAATTCTTGCATCCATTTTTGATTTTTGAGAATGATCCCCGCATTCTGCACACGAAATCCCCCCTAAATCATCCGAGTTTTGCAAGTTGGAAAGGAGGATATCGAAGGTTTTGGCAAAAGGAATCACATTCGCTCAAGTATGTTGAGATTGGCCCAACCAAAATTATTTTGGCACAGGTTCTAATTAACGCAATTTCATCGTCATTTCTTAAGTGTTTAAAAGTAAACAATGCAAACACTCGCTTTATATTTCCTGAAAGACGCAGAAATTATCCGGGACCGACCCGAATCATCAACTTTCTCACCAACTTTTTCATATTTCAACATATAACAAACGTGAAAAAAGTTTCAAGTAGATCAACGAGTTCTTAGTTCTGTCAGCATATGTGAGGAAGTTGAGTACACTTACCTTAACACACTTGAATTTTACTGCAATCGGCCCTACCGGTGGGGGGAGGGACATGATTTTTCAAAATTGAATTATTTTCCCAACTTATATTTGTTTAGAAAGTTTCGCAATAGTGATTTTTATTAGTGGTTTAGTTAGCCCGGGGCATAAATAATGAATCAGAGAAGAATTCGACCTCATACCGTTGGATAAATCGGAGAGTGAAAGTTCCACATCCTGACCGACTAAAAATTGCGAAAAACTGCCGTCGCAGTAAACGCGTTAAATATCTAGACCGGGTCAATTTCACACTTTTCCGATTCCCAAACGCTACAGCTTCGAAATCGATTCTAAGTGCACGCAACAAAAAC